>CM042684.1:414280-1014280 GCA_023614405.1 Avena insularis
TTTAGGGTTCCATGGCAATTTGCATGGTCCATAAGACCCCTCACATGTGTGAGAGATATGTCAAGAAACTCGTCGTTTTCGCATTTTATGGTCGTTTTCCTGAGCTATTGCCGACAATTTTGGGGTTCTTGGGCGATTTACCATGACCTTAAGACCCGTTACGTGTTTGAGATATATGACCAAAAACTTTTCATTTTCGTGTTTTAAGGCTGTTTTCATGAGTTGTTTTCCACAGTTTTTGGGTTCCAAGCGGATTTACAAGGCCTGTAAGACCCGATACATGTTGGAGAGATATGACAAAAAACTCATCGTTTTCGCCTTTATGGCCGTTTTCATGAGCTATTGCCCATGGTGGTATGGTTCCAAGTTGACTTACATCAACCTTAAGAATCGATACATGTTTGAGAGTAATGACCAAAAACTCATCGCTTTCGTGTCTTATGGCAGATTTCATGAGCTATTACCCACATTTTTGTGGTTACATGGCAATTTTCATGGTCCATAAGACCCCTCACATGTGTGAGAGATATCTCAAGATACTCATCGTTTTCGCGTTTTATGGTCGTTTTTATGAGCTATTGCCCACTATTTTTGTGTTCTTGGGTGATTTAAACCTTAAGACCCGATACATGTTTGAGAGTTATGACCAAAAACTCGTCGTTTTTGTGTTTTTTGCCATTTTCATGAGTTATTTACCACAGTTTTTGGGTTGCAAGTTGATTCGCAAGGCCTTTACGACCTGTTACATGTTTGAGAGATATGACTAAAACTCGTCGTTTTCGCGTTTTATGGCTGTTTTCATGAGCTATTGCCCACTGTTTTTGGGGTCTCAGGGCGATTTACAAAGACCTTAAGACCCGATACATGTTACAGAGATATGACCCAAGGATCGTAGTTTTTGCCTTTTATGGCCGTTTTCATGAGCTATTGCCCATGGTTTTATGGTTCCAAGGTGACTTACATCAACCTTAAGAACCGAGACATGTTTGAGAGTTATGACCAAAAATTCGTCGCTTTCGTGTTTTATGGACGATTTCATGAGCTATTGCCCACATTTTTAGGTTTCCATGGCAATTTGCATGGTCCATAAGACCCCTCACATGTGTGAGAGATATGTCAAGAAACTCGTCGTTTTCGCGTTTTATGGTCGTTTTCATGAGCTATTGCCCACAATTTTGGGGTTCTAGGGTGATTTACCATGACCTTAAGACCCGTTACATGTTTGAGAAATATGACCAAAAACTTGTCATTTTCGTGTTTTAAGGCTATTTTCATGAGTTGTTTTCCACAGTTTTTGGGTTCCAAGCGGATTTGCTAGGCCTGTAAGACCCGATACATGTTGGAGAGATATGACAAAAAACTCATCATTTTCGCTTTTTATGGCCGTTTTCATGAGCTATTGCCCATGGTGGTATGGTTCCAAGTTGACTTACATCAACCTTAAGAATCGATACATGTTTGAGAGTAATAACCAAAAACTCGTCGCTTTCGTGTCTTATGGCAGATTTCATGAGCTATTACCCACATTTTTGTGGTTACATGGCAATTTTCATGGTCCATAAGACCCCTCACATGTGTGAGAGATATGTCAAGAAACACGTCGTTTTCGCGTTTTATGGTCTTTTTTTGAGCTATTGCCCACTATTTTTGTGTTCTTGGGTGATTTAAACCTTAAGACCCGATACATGTTTGAGAGTTATGACCAAAAACTCGTCGTTTTTGTGTTTTTTGCCATTTATATGAGTTATTTCCCACAGTTTTTGGGTTGCAAGTTGATTCGCAAGGCCTTTAAGACCCGTTACATGTTTGAGAGATATGACTAAAACTCGTCTTTTTCGTGTTTTATGGCTGTTTTCATGAGCTATTGCCCACTGTTTTTGGGGTCTCAGGGCAATTTACAAATACCTTAGGACCCGATAAATGTTACAGAGATATTACCCAAGGATCGTAGTTTTTGCCTTTTATGGCCGTTTTCATGAGCTATTGCCCATGGTTTTATGGTTCCAAGGTGACTTACATCAACCTTAAGAACCGAGACATGTTTGAGAGTTATGACCAAAAATTCGTCGCTTTCGTGTTTTATGGACGATTTCATGAGCTATTGCCCACATTTTTAGGTTTCCATGGCAATTTGCATGGTCCATAAGACCCCTCACATGTGTGAGAGATATGTCAAGAAACTCGTCGTTTTCGCGTTTTATGGTCGTTTTCATGAGCTATTGCCCACAATTTTGGGGTTCTAGGGTGATTTACCATGACCTTAAAACCCGTTAAATGTTTGAGAAATATGACCAAAAACTTGTCGTTTTCGTGTTTTAAGGCTATTTTCATGAGTTGTTTTCCACAGTTTTTGGGTTCCAAGCGGATTTGCTAGGCCTGTAAGACCCGATACATGTTGGAGAGATATGAAAAAAACTCATCGTTTTCGCTTTTTATGGTCGTTTTCATGAGCTATTGCCCATGGTGGTATGGTTCCAAGTTGACTTACATCAACCTTAAGAATCGATACATGTTTGAGAGTAATGACCAAAAACTCGTCGCTTTCGTGTCTTATGGCAGATTTCATGAGCTATTACCCACATTTTTGTGGTTACATGGCAATTTTCATGGTCCATAAGACCCCTCACATGTGTGAGAGATATGTCAAGATACTCGCTGCTTTCGCGTTTTATGGTCGTTTTTATGAGCTATTGCCCACAATTTTTGTGTTCTTGGGTGATTTAAAAATTAATAACCGATACATGTTTGAGAGTTATGACCAAAACCTCGTCGTTTTTGTGTTTGTTGCCATTTATATGAGTTATTTCCCACAGTTTTTGGGTTGCAAGTTGATTCGCAAGGCCTTTACGACCCGTTACATGTTTGAGAGATATGACTAAAACTCGTCGTTTTCGCGTTTTATGGCTGTTTTCATGAGCTATTGCCCACTGTTTTTGGGGTCTTAGGGAGATTTACAAAGACCTTAAGACCCGATACATGTTATAGAGATATGACCCAAGGATCATAGTTTTTGCCTTTTATGGCCGTTTTCATGAGCTATTGCCCATGGTTTTATTGTTCCAAGGTGACTTACATCAACCTTAAGAACCGAGACATGTTTGAGAGTTATGACCAAAAACTCGTCGCTTTCGTGTTTTATGGACGATTTCATGAGGTATTACCCACATTTTTAGGTTTCCATGGCAATTTGCATGGTCCATAAAACCCCTCACTTGTGTGAGAGATATGTCAAGAAACTCAACGTTTTCGCGTTTTATGGTCGTTTTCATGAGCTATTGCCCACAATTTTGGGGTTCTAGGGTGATTTACCATGACCTTAAGACACGTTACATGTTTGAGTAATATGACCAAAAACTTGTCGTTTTCGTGTTTTAAGGCTATTTTCATGAGTTGTTTTCCACAGTTTATAGGTTCCAAGCGGATTTGCTAGGCCTGTAAGACCCGATACATGTTGGAGAGATATGACAAAAAACTCATCATTTTCGCTTTTTATGGCCGTTTTCATGAGCTATTGCCCATGGTGGTATGGTTCCAAGTTGACTTACATCAACCTTAAGAATCGATACATGTTTGAGAGTAATGACCACAAACTCGTCGCTTTCGTGTCTTATGGCAGATTTCATGAGCTATTACCCACATTTTTGTGGTTCCATGGCAATTTTCATGGTCCATAAGACCCCTCACATGTGTGAGAGATATGTCAAGATACTCGTCGTTTTCGCGTTTTATGGTCGTTTTTATGAGCTATTGCCCACTATTTTTGTGTTCTTGGGTGATTTAAACCTTAAGACCCGATACATGTTTGAGAGTTATGACCAAAAACTCGTCGTTTTTGTGTTTTTTGCCATTTTCATGAGTTATTTCCCACAGTTTTTGGGTTGCAAGTTGATTCGCAAGGCCTTTAAGACCCGTTACATGTTTGAGAGATATGACTAAAACTCGTCGTTTTCGTGTTTTATGGCTGTTTTCATGAGCTATTGCCCACTGTTTTTGGGGTCTCAGGGCAATTTACAAATACCTTAGGACCCGATAAATGTTACAGAGATATTACCCAAGGATCGTAGTTTTTGCCTTTTATGGCCGTTTTCATGAGCTATTGCCCATGGTTTTATGGTTCCAAGGTGACTTACATCAACCTTAAGAACCGAGACATGTTTGAGAGTTATGACCAAAAATTTGTCTCTTTCGTGTTTTATGGACGATTTCATGAGCTATTGCCCACATTTTTAGGTTTCCATGGCAATTTGCATGGTCCATAAGACCCCTCACATGTGTGAGAGATATGTCAAGAAACTCGTGGTTTTCGCGTTTTATGGTCGTTTTCATGAGCTATTGCCCACAATTTTGGGGTTCTAGGGTGATTTACCATGACCTTAAGACCCGTTACATGTTTGAGAAATATGACCAAAAACTTGTCATTTTCGTGTTTTAAGGCTATTTTCATGAGTTGTTTTCCACAGTTTTTGGGTTCCAAGCGGATTTGCTAGGCCTGTAAGACCCGATACATGTTGGAGAGATATGACAAAAAACTCATCGTTTTCGCTTTTTATGGTCGTTTTCATGAGCTATTGCCCATGGTGGTATGGTTCCAAGTTGACTTACATCAACCTTAAGAATCGATACATGTTTGAGAGTAATGACCAAAAACTCGTCGCTTTCGTGTCTTATGGCAGATTTCATGAGCTATTACCCACATTTTTGTGGTTACATGGCAATTTTCATGGTCCATAAGACCCCTCACATGTGTGAGAGATATGTCAAGATACTCGTCGTTTCTGCTTTTATGGTCGTTTTTATGAGCTATTGCCCACTATTTTTGTGTTCTTGGGTGATTTAAACCTTAAGACCCGATACATGTTTGAGAGTTATGACCAAAAACTCGTCGTTTTTGTGTTTTTTTCCATTTATATGAGTTATTTACCACAGTTTTTTGGTTTCAAGTTGATTAGCAAGGCCTTTAAGACCCCTTACATGTTTTAGAGATATGACTAAACTAAAACTCGTTTTTCGCGTTTTATGGCTGTTTTAATGAGCTATTTCCCACTGTTTTGGGGGTCTCAGGGAGATTTACAAAGACCTTAAGACCCGATACATGTTATAGAGATATGACCCAAGGATCATAGTTTTTGCCTTTTATGGCCGTTTTCATGAGCTATTGCCCATGGTTTTATTGTTCCAAGGTGACTTACATCAACCTTAAGAACCGAGACATGTTTGAGAGTTATGACTAAAAACTCGTCGCTTTCGTGTTTTATGGACGATTTCATGAGCTAATTCCCACATTTTTAGGTTTCCATGGCAATTTGCATGGTCCATAAAACCCCTCACTTGTGTGAGAGATATGTCAAGAAACTCGTCGTTTTCGCGTTTTATGGTCGTTTTCATGAGCTATTGCCCACAATTTTGGGGTTCTAGGGTGATTTACCATGACCTTAAGACACGTTACATGTTTGAGTAATATGACCAAAAACTTGTCGTTTTCGTGTTTTAAGGCTGTTTTCATGAGTTGTTTTCCACAGTTTTTAGGTTCCAAGCGGATTTGCTAGGCCTGTAAGACCCGATACATGTTGGAGAGATATGACAAAAAACTCATCATTTTCGCTTTTTATGGCCGTCTTCATGAGCTATTGCCCATGGTGGTATGGTTCCAAGTTGACTTACATCAACCTTAAGAATCGATACATGTTTGAGAGTAATGACCACAAACTCGTCGCTTTCGTGTCTTATGGCAGATTTCATGAGCTATTACCCACATTTTTGTGGTTACATGGCAATTTTCATGGTCCATAAGACCCCTCACATGTGTGAGAGATATGTCAAGAAACACGTCGTTTTCGCGTTTTATGGTCGTTTTTATGAGCTATTGCCCACTATTTTTGTGTTCTTGGGTGATTTAAACCTTAAGACCCGATACATGTTTGAGAGTTATGACCAAAAACTCGTGGTTTTTGTGTTTTTGCCATTTTCATGAGTTATTTACCACAGTTTTTGGGTTGCAAGTTGATTCGCAAGGCCTTTAAGACCCGTTACATGTTTGAGAGATATGACTAAAACTCGTCTTTTTCGTGTTTTATGGCTGTTTTCATGAGCTATTGCCCACTGTTTTTGGGGTCTCAGGGCAATTTACAAAGACCTTAAGACCCGATAAATGTTACAGAGATATGACCCAAGGATCGTAGTTTTTGCCTTTTATGGCGCTTTTCATGAGCTATTGCCCATGGTTTTATGGTTCCAAGGTGACTTACATCAACCTTAAGAACCGAGACATGTTTGAGAGTTATGACCAAAAATTTGTCTCTTTCGTGTTTTATGGACGATTTCATGAGCTATTGCCCACATTTTTAGGTTTCCATGGCAATTTGCATGGTCCATAAGACCCCTCACATGTGTGAGAGATATGTCAAGAAACTCGTCGTTTCGCGTTTTATGGTCATTTTCATGAGTTATTGCCCACAATTTTGGGGTTCTAGGGTGATTTACCATGAACTTAAGACCCGTTACATGTTTGAGAAATATGACCAAAAACTTGTCATTTTCGTGTTTTAAGGCTATTTTCATGAGTTGTTTTCCACAGTTTTTGGGTTCCAAGCGGATTTGCTAGGCCTGTAAGACCCGATACATGTTGGAGAGATATGACAAAAAACTCATCGTTTTCGCCTTTATGGCCGTTTTCATGAGCTATTGCCCATGGTGGTATGGTTCCAAGTTGACTTACATCAACCTTAAGAATCGATACATGTTTGAGAGTAATGACCAAAAACTCGTCGCTTTCGTGTCTTATGGCAGATTTCATGAGCTATTACCCACATTTTTGTGGTTCCATGGCAATTTTCATGGTCCATCAGACCCCTCACATGTGTGAGAGATATGTCAAGATACTCGCTGCTTTTGCTTTTATGGTCGTTTTTATGAGCTATTGCCCACTATTTTTGTGTTCTTGGGTGATTTAAACCTTAAGACCCGATACATGTTTGAGAGTTATGACCAAAAACTCGTCGTTTTTGTGTTTTTTGCCATTTATATGAGTTATTTCCCACAGTTTTTGGGTTGCAAGTTGATTCGCAAGGCCTTTACGACCCGTTACATGTTTGAGAGATATGACTAAAACTCGTCGTTTTCGCGTTTTATGGCTGTTTTCATGAGCTATTGCCCACTGTTTTTGGGGTCTTAGGGAGATTTACAAAGACCTTAAGACCCGATACATGTTATAGAGATATGACCCAAGGATCATAGTTTTTGCCTTTTATGGCCGTTTTCATGAGCTATTGCCCATGGTTTTATTGTTCCAAGGTGACTTACATCAACCTTAAGAACCGAGACATGTTTGAGAGTTATGACTAAAAACTCGTCGCTTTCGTGTTTTATGGACGATTTCATGAGCTAATTCCCACATTTTTAGGTTTCCATGGCAATTTGCATGGTCCATAAAACCCCTCACTTGTGTGAGAGATATGTCAAGAAACTCGTCGTTTTCGCGTTTTATGGTCGTTTTCATGAGCTATTGCCCACAATTTTGGGGTTCTAGGGTGATTTACCATGACCTTAAGACACGTTACATGTTTGAGTAATATGACCAAAAACTTGTCGTTTTCGTGTTTTAAGGCTGTTTTCATGAGTTGTTTTCCACAGTTTTTAGGTTCCAAGCGGATTTGCTAGGCCTGTAAGACCCGATACATGTTGGAGAGATATGACAAAAAACTCATCATTTTCGCTTTTTATGGCCGTCTTCATGAGCTATTGCCCATGGTGGTATGGTTCCAAGTTGACTTACATCAACCTTAAGAATCGATACATGTTTGAGAGTAATGACCACAAACTCGTCGCTTTCGTGTCTTATGGCAGATTTCATGAGCTATTACCCACATTTTTGTGGTTACATGGCAATTTTCATGGTCCATAAGACCCCTCACATGTGTGAGAGATATGTCAAGAAACACGTCGTTTTCGCGTTTTATGGTCTTTTTTTGAGCTATTGCCCACTACTTTTGTGTTCTTGGGTGATTTAAACCTTAAGACCCGATACATGTTTGAGAGTTATGACCAAAAACTCGTCGTTTTTGTGTTTTTTGCCATTTTCATGAGTTATTTCCCACAGTTTTTGGGTTGCAAGTTGATTCGCAAGGCCTTTAAGACCCGTTACATGTTTGAGAGATATGACTAAAACTCGTCTTTTTCGTGTTTTATGGCTGTTTTCATGAGCTATTGCCCACTGTTTTTGGGGTCTCAGGACGATTTACAAATACCTTAAGACCCGATAAATGTTACAGAGATATGTCCCAAGGATCGTAGTTTTTGCCTTTTATGGCCGTTTTCATGAGCTATTGCCCATGGTTTTATGGTTCCAAGGTGACTTACATCAACCTTAAGAACCGAGACATGTTTGAGAGTTATGACCAAAAATTTGTCTCTTTCGTGTTTTATGGACGATTTCATGAGCTATTGCCCACATTTTTAGGTTTCCATGGCAATTTGCATGGTCCATAAGACCCCTCACATGTGTGAGAGATATGTCAAGAACCTCGTGGTTTTCGCGTTTTATGGTCGTTTTCATGAGCTATTGCCCACAATTTTGGGGTTCTAGGGTGATTTACCATGACCTTAAGACCCGTTACATGTTTGAGAAATATGACCAAAAACTTGTCATTTTCGTGTTTTAAGGCTATTTTCATGAGTTGTTTTCCACAGTTTTTGGGTTCCAAGCGGATTTGCTAGGCCTGTAAGACCCGATACATGTTGGAGAGATATGACAAAAAACTCATCGTTTTCGCTTTTTATGGTCGTTTTCATGAGCTATTGCCCATGGTGGTATGGTTCCAAGTTGACTTACATCAACCTTAAGAATCGATACATGTTTGAGAGTAATGACCAAAAACTCGTCGCTTTCGTGTCTTATGGCAGATTTCATGAGCTATTACCCACATTTTTGTGGTTCCATGGCAATTTTCATGGTCCATAAGACCCCTCACATGTGTGAGAGATATGTCAAGATACTCGTCGTTTTCGCGTTTTATGGTCGTTTTTATGAGCTATTGCCCACTATTTTTGTGTTCTTGGGTGATTTAAACCTTAAGACCCGATACATGTTTGAGAGTTATGACCAAAAACTCGTCGTTTTTGTGTTTTTTGCCATTTATATGAGTTATTTCCCACAGTTTTTGGGTTGCAAGTTGATTCGCAAGGCCTTTACGACCCGTTACATGTTTGAGAGATATGACTAAAACTCGTCGTTTTCGCGTTTTATGGCTGTTTTCATGAGCTATTGCCCACTGTTTTTGGGGTCTTAGGGAGATTTACAAAGACCTTAAGACCCGATACATGTTATAGAGATATGACCCAAGGATCATAGTTTTTGCCTTTTATGGCCGTTTTCATGAGCTATTGCCCATGGTTTTATTGTTCCAAGGTGACTTACATCAACCTTAAGAACCGAGACATGTTTGAGAGTTATGACTAAAATTCAAGCTTTCGTGTTTTATGGACGATTTCATGAGCTAATTCCCACATTTTTAGGTTTCCATGGCAATTTGCATGGTCCATAAAACCCCTCACTTGTGTGAGAGATATGTCAAGAAACTCGTCGTTTTCGCGTTTTATGGTCGTTTTCATGAGCTATTGCCCACAATTTTGGGGTTCTAGGGTGATTTACCATGACCTTAAGACACGTTACATGTTTGAGTAATATGACCAAAAACTTGTCGTTTTCGTGTTTTAAGGCTGTTTTCATGAGTTGTTTTCCACAGTTTTTGGGTTCCAAGCGGATTTGCTAGGCCTGTAAGACCCGATACATGTTGGAGAGATATGACAAAAAACTCATCATTTTCGCTTTTTATGGCCGTCTTCATGAGCTATTGCCCATGGTGGTATGGTTCCAAGTTGACTTACATCAACCTTAAGAATCGATACATGTTTGAGAGTAATGACCACAAACTCGTCGCTTTCGTGTCTTATGGCAGATTTCATGAGCTATTACCCACATTTTTGTGGTTACATGGCAATTTTCATGGTCCATAAGACCCCTCACATGTGTGAGAGATATGTCAAGAAACACGTCGTTTTCGCGTTTTATGGTCTTTTTTTGAGCTATTGCCCACTACTTTTGTGTTCTTGGGTGATTTAAACCTTAAGACCCGATACATGTTTGAGAGTTATGACCAAAAACTCGTCGTTTTTGTGTTTTTTGCCATTTTCATGAGTTATTTACCACAGTTTTTGGGTTGCAAGTTGATTCGCAAGGCCTTTAAGACCCGTTACATGTTTGAGAGATATGACTAAAACTCGTCTTTTTCGTGTTTTATGGCTGTTTTCATGAGCTATTGCCCACTGTTTTTGGGGTCTCAGGACGATTTACAAATACCTTAAGACCCGATAAATGTTACAGAGATATGTCCCAAGGATCGTAGTTTTTGCCTTTTATGGCCGTTTTCATGAGCTATTGCCCATGGTTTTATGGTTCCAAGGTGACTTACATCAACCTTAAGAACCGAGACATGTTTGAGAGTTATGACCAAAAATTTGTCTCTTTCGTGTTTTATGGACGATTTCATGAGCTATTGCCCACATTTTTAGGTTTCCATGGCAATTTGCATGGTCCATAAGACCCCTCACATGTGTGAGAGATATGTCAAGAAACTCGTGGTTTTCGCGTTTTATGGTCGTTTTCATGAGCTATTGCCCACAATTTTGGGGTTCTAGGGTGATTTACCATGACCTTAAGACCCGTTACATGTTTGAGAAATATGACCAAAAACTTGTCATTTTCGTGTTTTAAGGCTATTTTCATGAGTTGTTTTCCACAGTTTTTGGGTTCCAAGCGGATTTGCTAGGCCTGTAAGACCCGATACATGTTGGAGAGATATGAAAAAAACTCATCGTTTTCGCTTTTTATGGTCGTTTTCATGAGCTATTGCCCATGGTGGTATGGTTCCAAGTTGACTTACATCAACCTTAAGAATCGATACATGTTTGAGAGTAATGACCAAAAACTCGTCGCTTTCGTGTCTTATGGCAGATTTCATGAGCTATTACCCACATTTTTGTGGTTCCATGGCAATTTTCATGGTCCATCAGACCCCTCACATGTGTGAGAGATATGTCAAGATACTCGTCGTTTTCGCGTTTTATGGTCGTTTTTATGAGCTATTGCCCACTATTTTTGTGTTCTTGGGTGATTTAAACCTTAAGACCCGATACATGTTTGAGAGTTATGACCAAAAACTCGTCGTTTTTGTGTTTTTTGCCATTTATATGAGTTATTTCCACAGTTTTTGGGTTGCAAGTTGATTCGCAAGGCCTTTAAGACCCGTTACATGTTTGAGAGATATGACTAAAACTCGTCGTTTTCGTGTTTTATGGCTGTTTTCATGAGCTATTGCCCACTGTTTTTGGGGTCTCAGGGAGATTTACAAAGACCTTAAGACCCGATACATGTTATAGAGATATGACCCAAGGATCATAGTTTTTGCCTTTTATGGCCGTTTTCATGAGCTATTGCCCATGGTTTTATTGTTCCAAGGTGACTTACATCAACCTTAAGAACCGAGACATGTTTGAGAGTTATGACCAAAAATTCGTCGCTTTCGTGTTTTATGGACGATTTCATGAGCTAATTCCCACATTTTTAGGTTTCCATGGCAAATTGCATTGTCCATAAGACCCTCATGTGTGAGATATGTCAAGAAACTCGCTGCTGCTTTTATGGTCGCTTTTCATGAGCTATTGCCCACAAATTTGGGGTTCTAGGGTGATTTATCATGACCTTAAGACCCGTTACATGTTCGAGTAATATGACCAAAAACTTGTCATTTTCGTGTTTTAAGGCTATTTTCATGAGTTGTTTTCCACAGTTTTTGGGTTCCAAGCGGATTTGCTAGGCCTGTAAGACCCGATACATGTTGGAGAGATATGACAAAAAACTCATCGTTTTCGCTTTTTATGGTCGTTTTCATGAGCTATTGCCCATGGTGGTATGGTTCCAAGTTGACTTACATCAACCTTAAGAATCGATACATGTTAGAGAGTAATGACCAAAAACTCGTCGCTTTCGTGTCTTATGGCAGATTTCATGAGCTATTACCCACATTTTTGTGGTTCCATGGCAATTTTCATGGTCCATAAGACCCCTCACATGTGTGAGAGATATGTCAAGAAACACGCTTTCGCTTTTATGGTCGTTTTTATGAGCTATTGCCAACTATTTTTGTGTTCTTGGGTGATTTAAACCTTAAGACCCGATACATGTTTGGGAGTTATGACCAAAAACTCGTCGTTTTTGTGTTTTTTGCCATTTTCATGAGTTATTTCCCACAGTTTTTGGGTTGCAAGTTGATTCGCAAGGCCTTTAAGACCCGTTACATGTTTGAGAGATATGACTAAAACTCGTCGTTTTCGTGTTTTATGGCTGTTTTCATGAGCTATTGCCCACTGTTTTTGGGGTCTCAGGGCAATTTACAAATACCTTAGGACCCGATAAATGTTACAGAGATATTACCCAAGGATCGTAGTTTTTGCCTTTTATGGCCGTTTTCATGAGCTATTGCCCATGGTTTTATGGTTCCAAGGTGACTTACATCAACCTTAAGAACCGAGACATGTTTGAGAGTTATGACCAAAAATTCGTCGCTTTCGTGTTTTATGGACGATTTCATGAGCTATTGCCCACATTTTTAGGTTTCCATGGCAATTTGCATGGTCCATAAGACCCCTCACATGTGTGAGAGATATGTCAAGAAACTCGTCGTTTTCGCGTTTTATGGTCGTTTTCATGAGCTATTGCCCACAATTTTGGGGTTCTAGGGTGATTTACCATGACCTTAAGACCCGTTACATGTTTGAGAAATATGACCAAAAACTTGTCATTTTCGTGTTTTAAGGCTATTTTCATGAGTTGTTTTCCACAGTTTTTGGGTTCCAAGCGGATTTGCTAGGCCTGTAAGACCCGATACATGTTGGAGAGATATGACAAAAAACTCATCGTTTTCGCTTTTTATGGTCGTTTTCATGAGCTATTGCCCATGGTGGTATGGTTCCAAGTTGACTTACATCAACCTTAAGAATCGATACATGTTAGAGAGTAATGACCAAAAACTCGTCGCTTTCGTGTCTTATGGCAGATTTCATGAGCTATTACCCACATTTTTGTGGTTCCATGGCAATTTTCATGGTCCATAAGACCCCTCACATGTGTGAGAGATATGTCAAGATACTCGTCGTTTTCGCGTTTTATGGTCGTTTTTATGAGCTATTGCCCACTATTTTTGTGTTCTTGGGTGATTTAAACCTTAAGACCCGATACATGTTTGAGAGTTATGACCAAAACCTCGTCGTTTTTGTGTTTGTTGCCATTTATATGAGATATTTCCCACAGTTTTTGGGTTGCAAGTTGATTCGCAAGGCCTTTAAGACCCGTTACATGTTTGAGAGATATGACTAAAACTCGCTGCTTTCGCTTTTATGGCTGTTTTCATGAGCTATTGCCTTTGCTTTTGGGGTCTTAGGGAGATTTACAAAGACCTTAAGACCCGATACATGTTATAGAGATATGACCCAAGGATCATAGTTTTTGCCTTTTATGGCCGTTTTCATGAGCTATTGCCCATGGTTTTATTGTTCCAAGGTGACTTACATCAACCTTAAGAACCGAGACATGTTTGAGAGTTATGACTAAAAACTCGCTTCGTGTTTTATGGACGATTTCATGAGCTAATTCCCACATTTTTAGGTTTCCATGGCAATTTGCATGGTCCATAAAACCCCTCACTTGTGTGAGAGATATGTCAAGAAACTCGTCGTTTTCGCGTTTTATGGTCGTTTTCATGAGCTATTGCCCACAATTTTGGGGTTCTAGGGTGATTTACCATGACCTTAAGACACGTTACATGTTTGAGTAATATGACCAAAAACTTGTCGTTTTCGTGTTTTAAGGCTGTTTTCATGAGTTGTTTTCCACAGTTTTTAGGTTCCAAGCGGATTTGCTAGGCCTGTAAGACCCGATAAAAGTTTGAGAGATATGACAAAAACTCATCATTTTCTCTTTTATGGCCGTTTTCATGAGCTATTGCCCATGGTGGTATGGTTCCAAGTTGACTTACATCAACCTTAAGAATCGATACATGTTTGAGAGTAATGACCACAAACTCGTCGCTTTCGTGTCTTATGGCAGATTTCATGAGCTATTACCCACATTTTTGTGGTTACATGGCAATTTTCATGGTCCATAAGACCCCTCACATGTGTGAGAGATATGTCAAGATACTCGTCGTTTTCGCGTTTTATGGTCGTTTTTATGAGCTATTGCCCACTATTTTTGTGTTCTTGGGTGATTTAAACCTTAAGACCCGATACATGTTTGAGAGTTATGACCAAAAACTCGTCGTTTTTGTGTTTTTTGCCATTTTCATGAGTTATTTCCCACAGTTTTTGGGTTGCAAGTTGATTCGCAAGGCCTTTAAGACCCGTTACATTATTGAGAGATATGACTAAACCTCGTCTTTTTCGCGTTTTATGGCTGTTTTCATGAGCCATTGCCCACTGTTTTTGGGGTCTCAGGGCGATTTACAAAGACCTTAAGACCCGATACATGTTATAGAGATATGACCCAAGGATCGTAGTTTTTGCCTTTTATGGCCGTTTTCATGAGCTATTGCCCATGGTTTTATGGTTCCAAGGTGACTTACATCAACCTTAAGAACCGAGACATGTTTGAGAGTTATGACCAAAAATTCGTCGCTTTCGTGTTTTATGGACGATTTCATGAGCTATTGCCCACATTTTTAGGTTTCCATGGCAATTTGCATGGTCCATAAGACCCCTCACATGTGTGAGAGATATGTCAAGAAACTCGTGGTTTTCGCGTTTTATGGTCGTTTTCATGAGCTATTGCCCACAATTTTGGGGTTCTAGGGTGATTTACCATGACCTTAAGACCCGTTACATGTTTGAGAAATATGACCAAAAACTAGTAATTTTCGTGTTTTAAGGCTATTTTCATGAGTTTTTTCCACAGTTTTTGGGTTCCAAGCGGATTTGCTAGGCCTGTAAGACCCGATACATGTTGGAGAGATATGACAAAAAACTCATCATTTTCGCTTTTTATGGCCGTTTTCATGAGCTATTGCCCATGGTGGTATGGTTCCAAGTTGACTTACATCAACCTTAAGAATCGATACATGTTTGAGAGTAATGACCAAAAACTCGTCGCTTTCGTGTCTTATGGCAGATTTCATGAGCTATTACCCACATTTTTGTGGTTACATGGCAATTTTCATGGTCCATAAGACCCCTCACATGTGTGAGAGATATCTCAAGATACTCGTCGTTTTCGCGTTTTATGGTCGTTTTTATGAGCTATTGCCCACTATTTTTGTGTTCTTGGGTGATTTAAACCTTAAGACCCGATACATGTTTGAGAGTTATGACCAAAAACTCGTCGTTTTTGTGTTTTTTGCCATTTTCATGAGTTATTTCCCACAGTTTTTGGGTTGCAAGTTGATTCGCAAGGCCTTTAAGACCCGTTACATGTTTGAGAGATATGACTAAAACTCGTCGTTTTCGCGTTTTATGGCTGTTTTCATGAGCTATTGCCCACTGTTTTTGGGGTCTCAGGGCGATTTACAAAGACCTTAAGACCCGATACATGTTATAGAGATATGACCCAAGGATCATAGTTTTTGCCTTTTATGGCCGTTTTCATGAGCTATTGCCCATGGTTTTATTGTTCCAAGGTGACTTACATCAACCTTAAGAACCGAGACATGTTTGAGAGTTATGACCAAAAACTCGTCGCTTTCGTGTTTTATGGACGATTTCATGAGCTATTGCCCACATTTTTAGGTTTCCATGGCAATTTGCATGGTCCATAAAACCCCTCACATGTGTGAGAGATATGTCAAGAAACTCGTCGTTTTCGCGTTTTATGGTCGTTTTCATGAGCTATTGCCCACAATTTTGGGGTTCTAGGGTGATTTACCATGACCTTAAGACCCGTTACATGTTTGAGTAATATGACCAAAAACTTGTCGTTTTCGTGTTTTAAGGCTGTTTTCATGAGTTGTTTTCCACAGTTTTTGGGTTCCAAGCGGATTTGCTAGGCCTGTAAGACCCGATACATGTTGGAGAGATATGACAAAAAACTCATCATTTTCGCTTTTAATGCCGTTTTCATGAGCTATTGCCCATGGTGGTATGGTTCCAAGTTGACTTACATCAACCTTAAGATCGATACATGTTTTTGAGTAATAACCCAAAACTCGTCGCTTTCGTGTCTTATGGCAGATTTCATGAGCTATTACCCACATTTTTGTGGTTACATGGCAATTTTCATGGTCCATAAGACCCCTCACATGTGTGAGAGATATGTCAAGATACTCGTCGTTTTCGCGTTTTATGGTCGTTTTTATGAGCTATTGCCCACTATTTTTGTGTTCTTGGGTGATTTAAACCTTAAGACCCGATACATGTTTGAGAGTTATGACCAAAAACTCGTCGTTTTTGTGTTTTTTGCCATTTTCATGAGTTATTTCCCACAGTTTTTGGGTTGCAAGTTGATTCACAAGGCCTTTAAGACCCGTTACATGTTTGAGAGATATGACTAAAACTCGTCTTTTTCGTGTTTTATGGCTGTTTTCATGAGCTATTGCCCACTGTTTTTGGGGTCTCAGGGCGATTTACAAATACCTTAAGACCCGATAAATGTTACAGAGATATGACCCAAGGATCGTAGTTTTTGCCTTTTATGGCCGTTTTCATGAGCTATTGCCCATGGTTTTATGGTTCCAAGGTGACTTACATCAACCTTAAGAACCGAGACATGTTTGAGAGTTATGACCAAAAACTCGTCGCTTTCGTGTTTTATGGACGATTTCATGAGCTATTGCCCACATTTTTAGGTTTCCATGGCAATTTGCATGGTCCATAAAACCCCTCACATGTGTGAGAGATATGTCAAGAAACTCGTCGTTTTCGCGTTTTATGGTCGTTTTCATGAGCTATTGCCCACAATTTTGGGGTTCTAGGGTGATTTACCATGACCTTAAGACCCGTTACATGTTTGAGTAATATGACCAAAAACTTGTCATTTTCGTGTTTTAAGGCTATTTTCATGAGTTGTTTTCCACAGTTTTTGGGTTCCAAGCGGATTTGCTAGGCCTGTAAGACCCGATACATGTTGGAGAGATATGACAAAAAACTCATCATTTTCGCTTTTTATGGCCGTTTTCATGAGCTATTGCCCATGGTGGTATGGTTCCAAGTTGACTTACATCAACCTTAAGAATCGATACATGTTTGAGAGTAATGACCAAAAACTCGTCGCTTTCGTGTCTTATGGCAGATTTCATGAGCTATTACCCACATTTTTGTGGTTACATGGCAATTTTCATGGTCCATAAGACCCCTCACATGTGTGAGAGATATGTCAAGATACTCGTCGTTTTCGCGTTTTATGGTCGTTTTTATGAGCTATTGCCCACTATTTTTGTGTTCTTGGGTGATTTAAACCTTAAGACCCGATACATGTTTGAGAGTTATGACCAAAAACTTGTCGTTTTTGTTTTTTTTGCCATTTTCATGAGTTATTTCCCACAGTTTTTGGGTTGCAAGTTGATTCGCAAGGCCATTAAGACCCGTTACATGTTTGAGAGATATGACTAAAACTCGTCGTTTTCGCGTTTTATGGCTGTTTTCATGAGCTATTGCCCACTGTTTTTGGGGTATCAGGGCGATTTACAAAGACCTTAAGACCCGATACATGTAATAGAGATATGACCCAAGGATCATAGTTTTGGCCTTTTATGGCCGTTTTCATGAGCTATTGCCCATGGTTTTATTGTTCCAAGGTGACTTACATCAATCTTAAGAACCGAGACATGCTTGAGAGTTATGACCAAAAACTCGTCGCTTTCGTGTTTTATGGACAATTTCATGAGCTATTGCCCACATTTTTAGGTTTCCATGGCACTTTGCATGGTCCATAAAACCCCTCACATGTGTGAGAGATATGTCAAGAAAGTCGTCGTTTTCGCGTTTTATGGTCGTTTTCATGAGCTATTGCCCACAATTTTGGGGTTCTAGGGTGATTTATCATGACCTTAAGACCCGTTACATGTTCGAGTAATATGACCAAAAACTTGTCATTTTCGTGTTTTAAGGCTATTTTCATGAGTTGTTTTCCACAGTTTTGGTTTCTATGCGGATTTGCTAGGCCTGTAAGACCCGATACATGTTGGAGAGATATGAAAAAAAAACCATCGTTTTCGCTTTTTATGGTCGTTTTCATGAGCTATTTCCCATGGTGGTATGGTTCCAAGTTGACTGACATCAACCTTAAGAATCGATACATGTTTGAGAGTAATGACCAAAAACTCGTCGCTTTCGTGTCTTATGGCAGATTTCATGAGCTATTACCCACATTTTTGTGGTTACATGGCAATTTTCATGGTCCATAAGACCCCTCACATGTGTGAGAGATATGTCAAGATACTCGTTGCTTTTCGCTTTTATGGTCGTTTTATGAGCTATTGCCCACTATTTTTGTGTTCTTGGGTGATTTAAACCTTAAGACCCGATACATGTTTGAGAGTTATGACCAAAACTCGCTGTTTTGTGTTTTTTGCCATTTTCATGAGTTATTTCCCACAGTTTTTGGGTTGCAAGTTGATTCGCAAGGCCTTTAAGACCCGTTACATGTTTGAGAGATATGACTAAAACTCGTCGTTTTCGCGTTTTATGGCTGTTTTCATGAGCTATTGCCCACTGTTTTTGGGGTCTCAGGGCGATTTACAAAGACCTTAAGACCCGATACATGTTATAGAGATATGACCCAAGGATCATAGTTTTTGCCTTTTATGGCCGTTTTCATGAGCTATTGCCCATGGTTTTATTGTTCCAAGGTGACTTACATCAACCTTAAGAACCGAGACATGTTTGAGAGTTATGACCAAAAACTCGTCGCTTTCGTGTTTTATGGACGATTTCATGAGCTAATTCCCACATTTTTAGGTTTCCATGGCAATTTGCATGGTCCATAAAACCCCTCACATGTGTGAGAGATATGTCAAGAAACTCGTCGTTTTCGCGTTTTATGGTCGTTTTCATGAGCTATTGCCCACAATTTTGGGGTTCTAGGGTGATTTACCATGACCTTAAGACCCGTTACATGTTTGAGTAATATGACCAAAAACTTGTCGTTTTCGTGTTTTAAGGCTGTTTTCATGAGTTGTTTTCCACAGTTTTTGGGTTCCAAGCGGATTTGCTAGGCCTGTAAGACCCGATACATGTTGGAGAGATATGACAAAAAACTCATCATTTTCGCTTTTTATGGCCGTTTTCATGAGCTATTGCCCATGGTGGTATGGTTCCAAGTTGACTTACATCAACCTTAAGAATCGATACATGTTTGAGAGTAATAACCAAAAACTCGTCGCTTTCGTGTCTTATGGCAGATTTCATGAGCTATTACCCACATTTTTGTGGTTACATGGCAATTTTCATGGTCCATAAGACCCCTCACATGTGTGAGAGATATGTCAAGATACTCGTCGTTTTCGCGTTTTATGGTCGTTTTTATGAGCTATTGCCCACTATTTTTGTGTTCTTGGGTGATTTAAACCTTAAGACCCGATACATGTTTGAGAGTTATGACCAAAAACTCGCTGCTTTTTGTGTTTTTTGCCATTTTCATGAGTTATTTCCCACAGTTTTTGGGTTGCAAGTTGATTCGCAAGGCCTTTAAGACCCGTTACATGTTTGAGAGATATGACTAAAACTCGTCGTTTTCGCGTTTTATGGCTGTTTTCATGAGCTAATGCTTTGTTTGGGGGTCTCAGGGCGATTTACAAAGACCTTAAGACCCGATACATGTTACAGAGATATGACCCAAGGATCGTAGTTTTTGCCTTTTATGGCCGTTTTCATGAGCTATTGCCCATGGTTTTATTGTTCCAAGGTGACTTACATCAACCTTAAGAACCGAGACATGTTTGAGAGTTATGACCAAAAACTCGTCGCTTTCGTGTTTTATGGACGATTTCATGAGCTAATTCCCACATTTTTAGGTTTCCATGGCAATTTGCATGGTCCATAAAACCCCTCACATGTGTGAGAGATATGTCAAAACTTCTGCTTTTCGCGTTTTATGGTCGTTTTCATGAGCTATTGCCCACAATTTTGGGGTTCTAGGGTGATTTACCATGACCTTAAGACCCGTTACATGTTTGAGTAATATGACCAAAAACTTGTCGTTTTCGTGTTTTAAGGCTGTTTTCATGAGTTGTTTTCCACAGTTTTTGGGTTCCAAGCGGATTTGCTAGGCCTGTAAGACCCGATACATGTTGGAGAGATATGACAAAAAACTCATCATTTTCGCTTTTTATGGCCGTTTTCATGAGCTATTGCCCATGGTGGTATGGTTCCAAGTTGACTTACATCAACCTTAAGAATCGATACATGTTTGAGAGTAATAACCAAAAACTCGTCGCTTTCGTGTCTTATGGCAGATTTCATGAGCTATTACCCACATTTTTGTGGTTACATGGCAATTTTCATGGTCCATAAGACCCCTCACATGTGTGAGAGATATGTCAAGATACTCGTCGTTTTCGCGTTTTATGGTCGTTTTTATGAGCTATTGCCCACTATTTTTGTGTTCTTGGGTGATTTAAACCTTAAGACCCGATACATGTTTGGGAGTTATGACCAAAAACTCATCATTTTTGTGTTTTTTGCCATTTTCATGAGTTATTTCCCACAGTTTTTGGGTTGCAAGTTGATTCGCAAGGCCTTTAAGACCCGTTACATGTTTGAGAGATATGACTAAAACTCGTCGTTTTCGCGTTTTATGGCTGTTTTCATGAGCTATTGCCCACTGTTTTTGGGGTCTCAGGGCGATTTACAAAGACCTTAAGACCCGATACATGTTATAGAGATATGACCCAAGGATCATAGTTTTTGCCTTTTATGGCCGTTTTCATGAGCTATTGCCCATGGTTTTATTGTTCCAAGGTGACTTACATCAACCTTAAGAACCGAGACATGTTTGAGAGTTATGACCAAAAACTCGTCGCTTTCGTGTTTTATGGACGATTTCATGAGCTAATTCCCACATTTTTAGGTTTCCATGGCAATTTGCATGGTCCATAAAACCCCTCACATGTGTGAGAGATATGTCAAGAAACTCGTCGCTGCGTTTTATGGTCGTTTTCATGAGCTATTGCCCACAATTTTGGGGTTCTAGGGTGATTTACCATGACCTTAAGACCCGTTACATGTTTGAGTAATATGACCAAAAACTTGTCGTTTTCGTGTTTTAAGGCTGTTTTCATGAGTTGTTTTCCACAGTTTTTGGGTTCCAAGCGGATTTGCTAGGCCTGTAAGACCCGATACATGTTGGAGAGATATGACAAAAAACTCATCGTTTTCGCTTTTTATGGCCGTTTTCATGAGCTATTGCCCATGGTGGTATGGTTCCAAGTTGACTTACATCAACCTTAAGAATCGATACATGTTTGAGAGTAATGACCAAAAACTCGTCGCTTTCGTGTCTTATGGCAGATTTCATGAGCTATTACCCACATTTTTGTGGTTACATGGCAATTTTCATGGTCCATAAGACCCCTCACATGTGTGAGAGATATGTCAAGATACTCGCTTTCACGCTTTTATGGTCGCTTTTATGAGCTATTGCCATATATTTTTGTGTTCTTGGGTGAATTAAACCTTAAGACCCGATACATGTTTGGGAGTTATGACCAAAAACTCATCATTTTTGTGTTTTTTGCCATTTTCATGAGTTATTTCCCAGTTTTTGGGTTGCAAGTTGATTCGCAAGGCCTTTAAGACCGTTACATGTTTGAGAGATATGACTAAAACTCGTTTTCTGCTTTATGGCTGTTTTCATGAGCTATTGCCCACTGTTTTTGGGGTCTCAGGGCGATTTACAAAGACCTTAAGACCCGATACATGTTATAGAGATATGACCCAAGGATCATAGTTTTGGCCTTTTATGGCCGTTTTCATGAGCTATTGCCCATGGTTTTATTGTTCCAAGGTGACTTACATCAACCTTAAGAACCGAGACATGCTTGAGAGTTATGACCCAAAACTCCTCGCTTTCGTGTTTTATGGACGATTTCATGAGCTATTGCCCACATTTTTAGGTTTCCATGGCAATTTGCATGGTCCATAAAACCCCTCACATGTGTGAGAGATATGTCAAGAAACTCGTCCTTTTCGCATTTTATGGTCGTTTTCATGAGCTATTGCCCACAATTTTGGGGTTCTAGGGTGATTTACCATGACCTTAAGACCCGTTACATGTTTGAGTAATATGACCAAAAACTTGTCGTTTTCGTGTTTTAAGGCTGTTTTCATGAGTTGTTTTCCACAGTTTTTGGGTTCCAAGCGGATTTGCTAGGCCTGTAAGACCCGATACATGTTGGAGAGATATGACAAAAAACTCATCATTTTCGCTTTTTATGGCCGTTTTCATGAGCTATTGCCCATGGTGGTATGGTTCCAAGTTGACTTACATCAACCTTAAGAATCGATACATGTTTGAGAGTAATGACCAAAAACTCGTCGCTTTCGTGTCTTATGGCAGATTTCATGAGCTATTACCCACATTTTTGTGGTTACATGGCAATTTTCATGGTCCATAAGACCCCTCACATGTGTGAGAGATATGTCAAGATACTCGTCGTTTTCGCGTTTTATGGTCGTTTTTATGAGCTATTGCCCACTATTTTTGTGTTCTTGGGTGATTTAAACCTTAAGACCCGATACATGTTTGAGAGTTATGACCAAAAACTCGTCGTTTTTGTGTTTTTTGCCATTTATATGAGTTATTTCCCACAGTTTTTGGGTTGCAAGTTGATTCGCAAGGCCTTTAAGACCCGTTACATGTTTGAGAGATATGACTAAAACTCGTCGTTTTCGCGTTTTATGGCTGTTTTCATGAGCTATTGCCCACTGTTTTTGGGGTCTCAGGGAGATTTACAAAGACCTTAAGACCCGATACATGTTATAGAGATATGACCCAAGGATCATAGTTTTTGCCTTTTATGGCCGTTTTCATGAGCTATTGCCCATGGTTTTATTGTTCCAAGGTGACTTACATCAACCTTAAGAACCGAGACATGTTTGAGAGTTATGACCAAAAACTCGTCGCTTTCGTGTTTTATGGACGATTTCATGAGCTAATTCCCACATTTTTAGGTTTCCATGGCAATTTGCATGGTCCATAAAACCCCTCACATGTGTGAGAGATATGTCAAGAAACTCGTCGTTTTCGCGTTTTATGGTCGTTTTCATGAGCTATTGCCCACAATTTTGGGGTTCTAGGGTGATTTACCATGACCTTAAGACCCGTTACATGTTTGAGAAATATGACCAAAAACTTGTCATTTTCGTGTTTTAAGGCTATTTTCATGAGTTGTTTTCCACAGTTTTTGGGTTCCAAGCGGATTTGCTAGGCCTGTAAGACCCGATACATGTTGGAGAGATATGACAAAAAACTCATTGTTTTCGCTTTTTATGGTCGTTTTCATGAGCTATTGCCCATGGTGGTATGGTTCCAAGTTGACTTACATCAACCTTAAGAATCGATACATGTTTGAGAGTAATGACCAAAAACTCGTCGCTTTCGTGTCTTATGGCAGATTTCATGAGCTATTACCCACATTTTTGTGGTTACATGGCAATTTTCATGGTCCATAAGACCCTTCACATGTGTGAGAGATATGTCAAGATACTCGTCGTTTTCGCGTTTTATGGTCGTTTTTATGAGCTATTGCCAACTATTTTTGTGTTCTTGGGTGATTTAAACCTTAAGACCCGATACATGTTTGGGAGTTATGACCAAAAACTCATCATTTTTGTGTTTTTTGCCATTTTCATGAGTTATTTCCCACAGTTTTTGGGTTGCAAGTTGATTCGCAAGGCCTTTAAGACCCGTTACATGTTTGAGAGATATGACTAAAACTCGTCGTTTTCGCGTTTTATGGCTGTTTTCATGAGCTAATGCCCACTGTTTTTGGGGTCTCAAGGCGATCTACAAAGACCTTAAGACCCGATACATGTTACAGAGATATGACCCAAGGGTCGTAGTTTTTGCCTTTTATGGCCGTTTTCATGAGCTATTGCCCATGGTTTTATGGTTCCAAGGTGACTTACATCAACCTTAAGAACCGAGACATGTTTGAGAGTTATGACCAAAAATTCGTCGCTTTCGTGTTTTATGGACGATTTCATGAGCTATTGCCCACATTTATAGGTTTCCATGGCAATTTGCATAGTCCTTAAGACCCCTCACATGTGTGAGAGATATGTCAAGAAACCTGCTGCTGCTGCGTTTTATGGTCGTTTTCATGAGCTATTGCCCACAATTTTGGGGTTCTAGGGTGATTTACCATGACCTTAAGACCCGTTACATGTTTGAGTAATATGACCAAAAACTTGTCGTTTTCGTGTTTTAAGGCTGTTTTCATGAGTTGTTTTCCACAGTTTTTGGGTTCCAAGCGGATTTGCTAGGCCTGTAAGACCCGATACATGTTGGAGAGATATGACAAAAAACTCATCATTTTCGCTTTTTATGGCCGTTTTCATGAGCTATTGCCCATGGTGGTATGGTTCCAAGTTGACTTACATCAACCTTAAGAATCGATACATGTTTGAGAGTAATGACCAAAAACTCGTCGCTTTCGTGTCTTATGGCAGATTTCATGAGCTATTACCCACATTTTTGTGGTTCCATGGCAATTTTCATGGTCCATAAGACCCCTCACATGTGTGAGAGATATGTCAAGATACTCGTCGTTTTCGCGTTTTATGGTCGTTTTTATGAGCTATTGCCCACTATTTTTGTGTTCTTGGGTGATTTAAACCTTAAGACCCGATACATGTTTGGGAGTTATGACCAAAAACTCATCATTTTTGTGTTTTTTGCCATTTTCATGAGTTATTTCCCATAGTTTTTGTTTTGCAAGTGGATTCGCAAGGCCTTTAAGACCTGTTACATGTTTGAGAGATATGACTAAAACTCGTCGTTTTCGCGTTTTATGGCTGTTTTCATGAGCTATTGCCCACTGTTTTTGGGGTCTCAGGGCGATTTACAAAGACCTTAAGACCCGATACATGTTACAGAGATATGACCCAAGGATCGTAGTTTTTGCCTTTTATGGCCGTTTTCATGAGCTATTTCCCATGGTTTTATGGTTCCAAGGTGACTTACATCAACCTTAAGAACCGAGACATGTTTGAGAGTTATGACCAAAAACTCGTCGCTTTCGTGTTTTATGGACGATTTCATGAGCTATTGGCCACATTTTTAGGGTTCCATGGAAATTTGCATGGTCCATAAGACCCCTCACATGTGTGAGAGATATGTCAAGAAACTCGTCGTTTTCGCGTTTTATAGTCGTTTTCATGAGCTATTGCCCACAATTTTGGGGTTCTAGGGTGATTTACCATGACCTTAAGACCCGTTACATGTTTGAGAAATATGACCAAAAACTTGTCATTTTCGTGTTTTAAGGCTGCTTTCATGAGTTGTTTTTCACAGTTTTTGGGTTCCAAGCGGATTTGCTAGGCCTGTAAGACCCGATACATGTTGGAGAGATATGACAAAAAACTCATCGTTTTCGCTTTTTATGGCCGTTTTCATGAGCTATTGCCCATGGTGGTATGGTTCCAAGTTGACTTACATCAACCTTAAGAATCGATACATGTTTGAGAGTAATGACCAAAAACTCGTCGCTTTCGTGTCTTATGGCTGATTTCATGAGCTATTGCCCACATTTTTAGGGTTCCATGGCAATTTGCATGGTCCATAAGACCCCTCACATGTGTGAGAGATATGTCAAGATACTCGTCGTTTTCGCGTTTTATGGTCGTTTTTATGAGCTATTGCCCACTATTTTTGTGTTCTTGGGTGATTTAAACCTTAAGACCCGATACATGTTTGAGAGTTATGACCAAAAACTCGCTCGTTTTGTGTTTTTGCCATTTTCATGAGTTATTTCCCATAGTTTTTGTTTTGCAAGTTGATTCGCAAGGCCTTTAAGACCTGTTACATGTTTGAGATATATGTCAAAAAACTCTTCGTTTTCGCGTTTTATGGCTGTTTTCATGAGCTATTGCCCACAGTTTTTGGGGTCTCAAGGCGATTTACAAAGACCTTAAGACCCGATACATGTTATAGAGATATGACCCAAGGCTCGTAGTTTTTGCCTTTTATGGCCGTTTTCATGAGCTATTTCCCATGGTTTTATGGTTCCAATGTGACTTACATCAACCTTAAGAACCGAGACATGTTTGAGAGTTATGACCAAAAACTCGTCGCTTTCGTGTTTTATTGACGATTTCATGAGCTATTATCCACATTTTTAGGTTTCCATGGCAATTTGCATGGTCCATAAAACCCCTGACATGTGTGAGAGATATGTCAAGAAACTTGTCGTTTTCGCGTTTTATGGTCGTTTTCATGAGCTATTGCCCACAATTTTGGGGTTCTAGGGTGATTTACCATGACCTTAAGACCCGTTACATGTTTGAGAAATATGACCAAAAACTTGTCATTTTCGTGTTTTAAGGCTGCTTTCATGAGTTGTTTTTCACAGTTTTTGGGTTCCAAGCGGATTTGCTAGGCCTGTAAGACCCGATACATGTTGGAGAGATATGACAAAAAACTCATCGTTTTCGCTTTTTATGGCCGTTTTCATGAGCTATTGCCCATGGTGGTATGGTTCCAAGTTGACTTACATCAACCTTAAGAATCGATACATGTTTGAGAGTAATGACCAAAAACTCGTCGCTTTCGTGTCTTATGGCTGATTTCATGAGCTATTGCCCACATTTTTAGGGTTCCATGGCAATTTGCATGGTCCATAAGACCCCTCACATGTGTGAGAGATATGTCAAGATACTCGTCGTTTTCGCATTTTATGGTCGTTTTTATTAGCTATTGCCCACTATTTTTGTGTTCTTGGGTGATTTAAATGACCTTAAGACCCGATACATGTTTGAGAGTTATGACCAAAAACTCGTCGTTTTTGTGTTTTTTGCCATTTTCATGAGTTATTTCCCATAGTTTTTGTTTTGCAAGTGGATTCGCAAGGCCTTTAAGACCTGTTACATGTTTGAGAGATATGACTAAAAACTCGCTTTTCGCTGCTTTTATGGCTGTTTTCATGAGCTATTGCCCACAGTTTTTGGGGTCTCAAGGCGATTTACAAAGACCTTAAGACCCGATACATGTTATAGAGATATGACCCAAGGCTCGTAGTTTTTGCCTTTTATGGCCGTTTTCATGAGCTATTTCCCATGGTTTTATGGTTCCAATGTGACTTACATCAACCTTAAGAACCGAGACATGTTTGAGAGTTATGACCAAAAACTCGTCGCTTTCGTGTTTTATTGACGATTTCATGAGCTATTATCCACATTTTTAGGTTTCCATGGCAATTTGCATGGTCCATAAAACCCCTGACATGTGTGAGAGATATGTCAAGAAACTTGTCGTTTTCGCGTTTTATGGTCGTTTTCATGAGCTATTGCCCACAATTTTGGAGTTCTAGGGTGATTTACCATGACCTTAAGACCGTTACATGTTTGAGAAATATGACGAAAAACTTGTCATTTCGTGTTTTAAGGCTATTTTCATGAGTTGTTTTCCACAGTTTTTGGGTTCCAAGAGGATTTGCTAGGCCTGTAAGACCCGATACATGTTGGAGAGATATGACAAAAAACTCATCGTTTTCGCGTTTTATGGCCGTCTTCATGAGCTATTGCCCATGGTGGTATGGTTCCAAGTTGACTTACATCAACCTTAAGAATCGATACATGTTTGAGAGTAATGACCAAAAACTCGTCGCCTTCGTGTCTAATGGCTGATTTCATGAGCTATTGCCCACATTTTTAGGGTTCCATGGCAATTTGCATGGTCCATAAGACCCCTCACATGTGTGAGAGATATGTCAAGATACTTGTCGTTTTCGCATTTTATGGTCATTTTTATGAGGTATTGCCCACTATTTTTGTGTTCTTGGGTGATTTAAATGACCTTAAGACCCGATACATGTTTGAGAGTTATGACCAAAAACTCGTCGTTTTTGTGTTTTTTGCCATTTTCATGAGTTATTTCCCACAGTTTTTGTGTTGCAAGTGGATTCGCAAGGCCTTTAAGACCTGTTACATGTTTGAGAGATATGACTAAAAACTCGTCGTTTTCGCGTTTTATGGCTGTTTTCATGAGCTATTGCCCACAATTTTTGGGGTCTCAAGGCGATTTACAAAGACCTTAAGACCCGATAAATGTTACAGAGATATGACCCAAGGATCGTAGTTTTTGCCTTTTATGGCCGTTTTCATGAGCTATTGCCCATGGTTTTATGGTTCCAAGGTGACTTACATCAACCTTAAGAACCGAGACATGTTTGAGAGTTATGACCAAAAATTCGTCGCTTTCGTGTTTTATGGAAGATTTCATGAGCTATTGCCCACATTTTTAGGTTTCCATGGCACTTTGCATGGTCCATAAAACCCCTCACATGTGTGAGAGATATGTCAAGAAACTCGTCGTTTTCACGTTTTATGGTCGTTTTCATGAGCTATTGCCCACAATTTTAGGGTTCTAGGGTGATTTACCATGACCTTAAGACCCGTTACATGTTTGAGAAAGATGACCAAAAACTTGTCATTTTCGTGTTTTAAGGCTGCTTTCATGAGTTGTTTTCCACAGTTTTTGGGTTCCAAGCGGATTTGCTAGGCCTGTAAGACCCGATACATGTTGGAGAGATATGACAAAAATCTCATTTTCGCTTTTTATGGCCGTTTTCATGAGCTATTGCCCATGGTGGTATGGTTCCAAGTTGACTTACATCAACCTTAAGAATCGATACATGTTTGAGAGTAATGACCAAAAACTCGTCGCTTTCGTGTCTTATGGCTGATTTCATGAGCTATTGCCCACATTTTTAGGGTTCCATGGCAATTTGCATGGTCCATAAGACCCCTCACATGTGTGAGAGATATGTCAAGATACTCGTCGTTTTCGCGTTTTATGGTCATTTTTATTAGCTATTGCCCACTATTTTTGTGTTCTTGGGTGATTTAAATGACCTTAAGACCCAATACATGTTTGAGAGTTATGACCAAAAACTCGTCGTTTTTGTGTTTTTTGCCATTTTCATGAGTTATTTCCCATAGTTTTTGTTTTGCAAGTGGATTCGCAAGGCCTTTAAGACCTGTTACATGTTTGAGAGATATGACTAAAAACTCGTCGTTTTCGCGTTTTATGGCTGTTTTCATGAGCTATTGCCCACAGTTTTTGGGGTCTCAAGGCGATTTACAAAGACCTTAAGACCCGATACATGTTATAGAGATATGACCCAAGGCTCGTAGTTTTTGCCTTTTATGGCCGTTTTCATGAGCTATTTCCCATGGTTTTATGGTTCCAATGTGACTTACATCAACCTTAAGAACCGAGACATGTTTGAGAGTTATGACCAAAAACTCGTCGCTTTCGTGTTTTATTGACGATTTCATGAGCTATTATCCACATTTTTAGGTTTCCATGGCAATTTGCATGGTCCATAAAACCCTTGACATGTGTGAGAGATATGTCAAGAAACTTGTCGTTTTCGCGTTTTATGGTCGTTTTCATGAGCTATTGCCCAGAATTTTGGAGTTCTAGGGTGATTTACCATGACCTTAAGACCCGTTACATGTTTGAGAAATATGACCAAAAACTTGTCATTTCGTGTTTTAAGGCTGTTTTCATGAGTTGTTTTCCACAGTTTTTGGGTTCCAAGCGGATTTGCTAGGCCTGTAAGACCCAATACATGTTGGAGAGATATGACAAAAAACTCAACGTTTTCGCATTTTATGGCCGTCTTCATGAGCTATTGCCCATGGTGGTATGGTTCCAAGTTGACTTACATCAACCTTAAGAATCGATACATGTTTGAGAGTAATGACCAAAAACTCGTCGCTTTTGTGTCTAATGGCTGATTTCATGAGCTATTGCCCACATTTTTAGGGTTCCATGGCAATTTGCATGGTCCATAAGACCCCTCACATGTGTGAGAGATATGTCAAGATACTCGTCGTTTTCGCGTTTTATGGTCGTTTTTATGAGCTATTACCCACTATTTTTGTGTTCTTGGGTGATTTAAATGACCTTAAGACCCGATACATGTTTGAGAGTTATGACCAAAAACTCGTCGTTTTTGTGTTTTTTGCCATTTTCATGAGTTATTTCCCATAGTTTTAGGGTTGCAAGTGTATTCGCAAGGCCTTTAAGACCCGTTACATGTTTAAGAGATATGACTAAAACTCGTCGTTTTCGCGTTTTATGGCTGTTTTCATGAGCTATTGCCCACAATTTTGGGGGTCTCAGGGCGATTTACAAAGACCTTAAGACCCGATACATGTTATAGAGATATGACCCAAGGCTCATAGTTTTTGCCTTTTATGGCCGTTTTCATGAGCTATTTCCCATGGTTTTATGGTTCCAAGGTGACTTACATCAACCTTAAGAACCGAGACATGTTTGAGAGTTATGACCAAAAACTCGTCGCTTTCGTGTTTTATGAACGATTTCATGAGCTATTGCCCACATTTTTAGGGTTCCATGGCAATTTGCATGGTCCATAAGACCCCTCACATGTGTGAGAGATATGTCAAGAAACTTGTCGTTTTCGCGTTTTTTGGTCGTTTTCATGAGCTATTGCCCACAATTTTGGAGTTCTAGGGTGATTTACCATGACCTTAAGACCCGTTACATGTTTGAGAAATATGACCAAAAACTTGTCATTTCGTGTTTTAAGGCTATTTTCATGAGTTGTTTTCCACAGTTTTTGGGTTCCAAGCGGATTTGCTAGGCCTGTAAGACCCGATACATGTTGGAGAGATATGACAAAAAACTCATCGTTTTCGCGTTTTATGGCCGTCTTCATGAGCTATTGGCCATGGTCGTATGGTTCCAAGTTGACTTACATCAACCTTAAGAATCGATACATGTTTGAGAGTAATGACCAAAAACTCGTCGCTTTCGTGTCTTATGGCTGATTTCATGAGCTATTGCCAACATTTTTAGGGTTCCATGGCAATTTGCATGGTCCATAAGACCCCTCACATGTGTGAGAGATATGTCAAGATACTCGTCGTTTTCGCGTTTTATGGTCGTTTTTATGAGCTATTGCCCACTATTTTCGTGTTCTTGGGTGATTTAAATGACCTTAAGACCCGATACATGTTTGAGAGTTATGACCAAAAACTCGTCGTTTTTGTGTTTTTTGCCATTTTCATGAGTTATTTCCCATAGTTTTAGGTTTGCAAGTGTATTCGCAAGGCCTTTAAGACCCGTTACATGTTTAAGAGATATGACTAAAAACTCGTCGTTTTCGCGTTTTATGGCTGTTTTCATGAGCTATTGCCCACAGTTTGGGGGTCTCGTATGATTTACAAAGACCTTAAGACCCGATACATGTTATAGAGATATGACCCAAGGCTCGTAGTTTTTGCCTTTTATGGCCGTTTTCATGAGCTATTTCCCATGGTTTTATGGTTCCAAGGTGACTTACATCCACCTTAAGAACCGAGACATGTTTGAGAGTTATGACCAAAAACTCGTCGCTTTCGTGTTTTATGAATGATTTCATGACCTATTGCCCACATTTTTAGGGTTCCATGGCAATTTGCATGGTCCATAAGACCCCTCACATGTGTGAGAGATATGTCAAGAAACTTGTCGTTTTCGCGTTTTATGGTCGTTTTCATGAGCTATTGCCCACAATTTTGGAGTTCTAGGGTGATTTACCATGACCTTAAGACCCGTTACATGTTTGAGAAATATGACCAAAAACTTGTCATTTCGTGTTTTAAGGCTGTTTTCATGAGTTGTTTTCCAGTTTTGGGTTCCAAGCGGATTTGCTAGGCCTGTAAGACCCGATACATGTTGGAGAGATATGACAAAAAAATCATCGTTTTCGTGTTTTATGGCCGTCTTCATGAGCTATTGCCCATGGTCGTATGGTTCCAAGTTGACTTACATCAACCTTAAGAATCGATACATGTTTGAGAGTAATGACCAAAAACTCGTCGCTTTCGTGTCTTATGGCTGATTTCATGAGCTATTGCCCACATTTTTAGGGTTCCATGGCAATTTGCATGGTCCATAAGACCCCTCACATGTGTGAGAGATATGTCAAGATACTCGTCATTTTCGCGTTTTATGGTCGTTTTTATTAGCTATTGCCCACTATTTTTGTGTTCTTGGGTGATTTGAATGACCTTAAGACCCGATACATGTTTGAGAGTTATGACCAAAAACTCGTCGTTTTTGTGTTTTTTGCCATTTTCATGAGTTATTTCCCATAGTTTTTGTTTTGCAAGTGGATTCGCAAGGCCTTTAAGACCTGTTACATTTTTGTGAGATATGAATAAAACTCGCTGCTGCTGCTTTTATGGCTGTTTTCATGAGCTATTGCCCACAGTTTTTGGGGTCTCAAGCCGATTTACAAAGACCTTAAGACCCGATACATGTTATAGAGATATGACCCAAGGTTCGTAGTTTTTGCCTTTTATGGCCGTTTTCATGAGCTATTTCCCATGGTTTTATGGTTCCAAGGTGACTTACATCAACCTTAAGAACCGAGACATGTTTGAGAGTTATGACCAAAACTGCCGCTTTCGTGTTTTATTGACGATTTCATGAGCTATTATCCACATTTTTAGGTTTCCATGGCAATTTGCATGGTCCATAAAACCCCTGACATGTGTGAGAGATATGTCAAGAAACTTGTCGTTTTCGCGTTTTATGGTCGTTTTCATGAGCTATTGCCCAGAATTTTGGAGTTCTAGGGTGATTTACCATGACCTTAAGACCCGTTACATGTTTGAGAAATATGACCAAAAACTTGTCATTTCGTGTTTTAAGGCTGTTTTAATGAGTTGTTTTCCAGTTTTTGGGTTCCAAGCGGATTTGCTAGGCCTGTAAGACCCGATACATGTTGGAGAGATATGACAAAAAACTCATCGTTTTCGCGTTTTATGGCCGTCTTCATGAGCTATTGCCCATGGTCGTATGGTTCCAAGTTGACTTACATCAACCTTAAGAATCGATACATGTTTGAGGGTAATGACCAAAAACTCGTCGCTTTCGTGTCTTATGGCTGATTTCATGAGCTATTGCCCACATTTTTAGGGTTCCATGGCAATTTGCATGGTCCATAAGACCCCTCACATGTGTGAGAGATATGTCAAGATACTCGTCGTTTTCGCGTTTTATGGTCGTTCTTATGAGCTATTACCCACTATTTTTGTGTTCTTGGGTGATTTAAATGACCTTAAGACCCGATACATGTTTGAGAGTTATGACCAAAAACTCGCCGTTTTTGTGTTTTTTGCCATTTTCATGAGTTATTTCCCATAGTTTTAGGGTTGCAAGTGTATTCGCAAGGCCTTTAAGACCCGTTACATGTTTAAGAGATATGACTAAAACTCGTCGTTTTCGCGTTTTATGGCTGTTTTCATGAGCTATTGCCCACAATTTTGGGGTCTCGTATGATTTACAAAGACCTTAAGACCCGATACATGTTATAGAGATATGCCCCAAGGCTCGTAGTTTTAGCCTTTTATGGCCGTTTTCATGAGCTATTTCCCATGGTTTTATGGTTCCAAGGTGACTTACATCAACCTTATGAACCGAGACATGTTTGAGAGTTATGACCAAAAACTCGTCGCTTTCGTGTTTTATGAACGATTTCATGAGCTATTGCCCACATTTTTAGGGTTCCATGGCAATTTGCATGGTCCATAGGACCCCTCACATGTGTGAGAGATATGTCAAGAAACTTGTCGTTTTCGCGTTTTTTGGTCGTTTTCATGAGCTATTGCCCACAATTTTGGAGTTCTAGGGTGATTTACCATGACCTTAAGACCCGTTACATGTTTGAGAAATATGACCAAAAACTTGTCATTTCGTGTTTTAAGGCTATTTTTCATGAGTTTTTTTCCACAGTTTTTGGGTTCCAAGCGGATTTGCTAGGCCTGTAAGACCCGATACATGTTGGAGAGATATGACAAAAAACTCATCGTTTTCGCGTTTTATGGCCGTCTTCATGAGCTATTGGCCATGGTCGTATGGTTCCAAGTTGACTTACATCAACCTTAAGAATCGATACATGTTTGAGAGTAATGACCAAAAACTCGTCGCTTTCGTGTCTAATGGCTGATTTCATGAGCTATTGCCCACATTTTTAGGGTTCCATGGCAATTTGCATGGTCCATAAGACCCCTCACATGTGTGAGAGATATGTCAAGATACTCGTCGTTTTCGCGTTTTATGGTCGTTTTTATGAGCTATTGCCCACTATTTTTGTGTTCTTGGGTGATTTAAATGACCTTAAGACCCGATACATGTTTGAGAGTTATGACCAAAAACTGCTGCTTTTGTGTTTTTTGCCATTTTCATGAGTTATTTCCCATAGTTTTAGGTTTGCAAGTGTATTCGCAAGGCCTTTAAGACCCGTTACATGTTTAAGAGATATGACTAAAAACTCGTCGTTTTCGCGTTTTATGGCTGTTTTCATGAGCTATTGCCCACAGTTTTGGGGGTCTCAGGGCGATTTACAAAGACCTTAAGACCCGATACATGTTATAGAGATATGACCCAAGGCTCGTAGTTTTTGCCTTTTATGGCCGTTTTCATGAGCTATTTCCCATGGTTTTATGGTTCCAAGGTGACTTACATCCACCTTAAGAACCGAGACATGTTTGAGAGTTATGACCAAAAACTCGTCGCTTTCGTGTTTTATGAATGATTTCATGACCTATTGCCCACATTTTTAGGGTTCCATGGCAATTTGCATGGTCCATAAGACCCCTCACATGTGTGAGAGATATGTCAAGAAACTTGTCGTTTTCGCGTTTTATGGTCGTTTTCATGAGCTATTGCCCACAATTTTGGAGTTCTAGGGTGATTTACCATGACCTTAAGACCCGTTACATGTTTGAGAAATATGACCAAAAACTTGTCATTTCGTGTTTTAAGGCTGTTTTCATGAGTTGTTTTCCACAGTTTTTGGGTTCCAAGCGGATTTGCTAGGCCTGTAAGACCCGATACATGTTGGAGAGATATGACAAAAAAATCATCGTTTTCGTGTTTTATGGCCGTCTTCATGAGCTATTGCCCATGGTCGTATGGTTCCAAGTTGACTTACATCAACCTTAAAAATCGATACATGTTTGAGAGTAATGACCAAAAACTCGTCGCTTTCGTGTCTTATGGCTGATTTCATGAGCTATTGCCCACATTTTTAGGGTTCCATGGCAATTTGCATGGTCCATAAGACCCCTCACATGTGTGAGAGATATGTCAAGATACTCGTCATTTTCGCGTTTTATGGTCGTTTTTATTAGCTATTGCCCACTATTTTTGTGTTCTTGGGTGATTTGAATGACCTTAAGACCCGATACATGTTTGAGAGTTATGACCAAAAACTCGTCGTTTTTGTGTTTTTTGCCATTTTCATGAGTTATTTCCCATAGTTTTTGTTTTGCAAGTGGATTCGCAAGGCCTTTAAGACCTGTTACATGTTTGAGAGATATGACTAAAAACTCGTCGTTTTCGCGTTTTATGGCTGTTTTCATGAGCTATTGCCCACAGTTTTTGGGGTCTCAAGGCGATTTACAAAGACCTTAAGACCCGATACATGTTATAGAGATATGACCCAAGGCTCGTAGTTTTTGCCTTTTATGGCCGTTTTCATGAGCTATTTCCCATGGTTTTATGGTTCCAAGGTGACTTACATCAACCTTAAGAACCGAGACATGTTTGAGAGTTATGACCAAAAACTCGTCGCTTTCGTGTTTTATTGACGATTTCATGAGCTATTATCCACATTTTTAGGTTTCCATGGCAATTTGCATGGTCCATAAAACCCCTGACATGTGTGAGAGATATGTCAAGAAACTTGTCGTTTTCGCGTTTTATGGTCGTTTTCATGAGCTATTGCCCACAATTTTGGAGTTCTAGGGTGATTTACCATGACCTTAAGACCCGTTACATGTTTGAGAAATATGACCAAAAACTTGTCATTTCGTGTTTTAAGGCTGTTTTCATGAGTTGTTTTCCACAGTTTTTGGGTTCCAAGCGGATTTGCTAGGCCTGTAAGACCCGATACATGTTGGAGAGATATGACAAAAAACTCATCGTTTTCGCGTTTTATGGCCGTCTTCATGAGCTATTGCCCATGGTCGTATGGTTCCAAGTTGACTTACATCAACCTTAAGAATCGATACATGTTTGAGAGTAATGACCAAAACTCCGCTTTCGTGTCTTATGGCTGATTTCATGAGCTATTGCCCACATTTTTAGGGTTCCATGGCAATTTGCATGGTCCATAAGACCCTCACATGTGTGAGAGATATGTCAAGATACTCTGTTTCGCTGCTTTTATGGTCGCTTTTATGAGCTATTACCCACTATTTTGTGTTCTTGGGTGATTTAAATGACCTTAAGACCCGATACATGTTTGAGAGTTATGACCAAAACTCATGCTTTTGTGTTTTTTGCCATTTTCATGAGTTATTTCCCATAGTTTTAGGGTTGCAAGTGTATTCGCAAGGCCTTTAAGACCCGTTACATGTTTAAGAGATATGACTAAAACTCGTCGTTTTCACGTTTTATGGCTGTTTTCATGAGCTATTGCCCACAATTTTGGGGGTCTCAGGGCGATTTACAAAGACCTTAAGACCCGATACATGTTATAGAGATATGCCCCAAGGCTCGTAGTTTTTGCCTTTTATGGCCGTTTTCATGAGCTATTTCCCATGGTTTTATGGTTCCAAGGTGACTTACATCAACCTTATGAACCGAGACATGTTTGAGAGTTATGACCAAAAACTCGTCGCTTTCGTGTTTTATGAACGATTTCATGAGCTATTGCCCACATTTTTAGGGTTCCATGGCAATTTGCATGGTCCATAAGACCCCTCACATGTGTGAGAGATATGTCAAGAAACTTGTCGTTTTCGCGTTTTTTGGTCGTTTTCATGAGCTATTGCCCACAATTTTGGAGTTCTAGGGTGATTTACCATGACCTTAAGACCCGTTACATGTTTGAGAAATATGACCAAAAACTTGTCATTTCGTGTTTTAAGGCTATTTTCATGAGTTTTTTTCCACAGTTTTTGGGTTCCAAGCGGATTTGCTAGGCCTATAAGACCCGATACATGTTGGAGAGATATGACAAAAAACTCATCGTTTTCGCGTTTTATGGCCGTCTTCATGAGCTATTGGCCATGGTCGTATGGTTCCAAGTTGACTTACATCAACCTTAAGAATCGATACATGTTTGAGAGTAATGACCAAAAACTCGTCGCTTTCGTGTCTAATGGCTGATTTCATGAGCTATTGCCCACATTTTTAGGGTTCCATGGCAATTTGCATGGTCCATAAGACCCCTCACCTGTGTGAGTGATATGTCAAGATACTCGCTTTCGCTTTTATGGTCGTTTTTATGAGCTATTGCCCACTATTTTCGTGTTCTTGGGTGATTTAAATGACCTTAAGACCCGATACATGTTTGAGAGTTATGACCAAAACTCGCTGCTTTTTGTGTTTTTTGCCCTTTTCATGAGTTATTTACCAAAGTTTTAGGTTTGCAAGTGTATTCGCAAGGCCTTTAAGACCCGTTACATGTTTAAGAGATATGACTAAAAACTCGTCGTTTTCGCGTTTTATGGCTGTTTTCATGAGCTATTGCCCACAGTTTTGGGGGTCTCAGGGCGATTTACAAAGACCTTAAGACCCGATACATGTTATAGAGATATGACCCAAGGCTCGTAGTTTTTGCCTTTTATGGCCGTTTTCATGAGCTATTTCCCATGGTTTTATGGTTCCAAGGTGACTTACATCCACCTTAAGAACCGAGACATGTTTGAGAGTTATGACCAAAAACTCGTCGCTTTCGTGTTTTATGAATGATTTCATGACCTATTGCCCACATTTTTAGGGTTCCATGGCAATTTGCATGGTCCATAAGACCCCTCACATGTGTGAGAGATATGTCAAGAAACTTGTCGTTTTCGCGTTTTATGGTCGTTTTCATGAGCTATTGCCCACAATTTTGGAGTTCTAGGGTGATTTACCATGACCTTAAGACCCGTTACATGTTTGAGAAATATGACCAAAAACTTGTCATTTCGTGTTTTAAGGCTGTTTTCATGAGTTGTTTTCCACAGTTTTTGGGTTCCAAGCGGATTTGCTAGGCCTGTAAGACCCGATACATGTTGGAGAGATATGACAAAAAAATCATCGTTTTCGTGTTTTATGGCCGTCTTCATGAGCTATTGCCCATGGTCGTATGGTTCCAAGTTGACTTACATCAACCTTAAGAATCGATACATGTTTGAGAGTAATGACCAAAAACTCGTCGCTTTCGTGTCTTATGGCTGATTTCATGAGCTATTGCCCACATTTTTAGGGTTCCATGGCAATTTGCATGGTCCATAAGACCCCTCACATGTGTGAGAGATATGTCAAGATACTCGTCATTTTCGCGTTTTATGGTCGTTTTTATTAGCTATTGCCCACTATTTTTGTGTTCTTGGGTGATTTGAATGACCTTAAGACCCGATACATGTTTGAGAGTTATGACCAAAAACTCGTCGTTTTTGTGTTTTTTGCCATTTTCATGAGTTATTTCCCATAGTTTTTGTTTTGCAAGTGGATTCGCAAGGCCTTTAAGACCTGTTACATGTTTGAGAGATATGACTAAAAACTCGTCGTTTTCGCGTTTTATGGCTGTTTTCATGAGCTATTGCCCACAGTTTTTGGGGTCTCAAGCCGATTTACAAAGACCTTAAGACCCGATACATGTTATAGAGATATGACCCAAGGCTCGTAGTTTTTGCCTTTTATGGCCGTTTTCATGAGCTATTTCCCATGGTTTTATGGTTCCAAGGTGACTTACATCAACCTTAAGAACCGAGACATGTTTGAGAGTTATGACCAAAACTCAGCTTTCGTGTTTTATTGACGATTTCATGAGCTATTATCCACATTTTTAGGTTTCCATGGCAATTTGCATGGTCCATAAAACCCCTGACATGTGTGAGAGATATGTCAAGAAACTTGTCGTTTTTGCGTTTTATGGTCGTTTTCATGAGCTATTGCCCACAATTTTGGAGTTCTAGGGTGATTTACCATGACCTTAAGACCCGTTACATGTTTGAGAAATATGACCAAAAACTTGTCATTTCGTGTTTTAAGGCTGTTTTCATGAGTTGTTTTCCACAGTTTTTGGGTTCCAAGCGGATTTGCTAGGCCTGTAAGACCCGATACATGTTGGAGAGATATGACAAAAAACTCATCGTTTTCGCGTTTTATGGCCGTCTTCATGAGCTATTGCCCATGGTCGTATGGTTCCAAGTTGACTTACATCAACCTTAAGAATCGATACATGTTTGAGAGTAATGACCAAAAACTCGTCGCTTTCGTGTCTTATGGCTGATTTCATGAGCTATTGCCCACATTTTTAGGGTTCCATGGCAATTTGCATGGTCCATAAGACCCCTCACATGTGTGAGAGATATGTCAAGATACTCGTCGTTTTCGCGTTTTATGGTCGTTCTTATGAGCTATTACCCACTATTTTTGTGTTCTTGGGTGATTTAAATGACCTTAAGACCCGATACATGTTTGAGAGTTATGACCAAAAACTCGCCGTTTTTGTGTTTTTTGCCATTTTCATGAGTTATTTCCCATAGTTTTAGGGTTGCAAGTGTATTCGCAAGGCCTTTAAGACCCGTTACATGTTTAAGAGATATGACTAAAACTAAATCGCTGCTTTTATGGCTGTTTTCATGAGCTATTGCCCACAATTTTGGGGGTCTCAGGGCGATTTACAAAGACCTTAAGACCCGATACATGTTATAGAGATATGACCCAAGGCTCGTAGTTTTTGCCTTTTATGGCCGTTTTCATGAGCTATTTCCCATGGTTTTATGGTTCCAAGGTGACTTACATCAACCTTAAGAACCGAGACATGTTTGAGAGTTATGACCAAAAACTCGTCGCTTTCGTGTTTTATGAACGATTTCATGAGCTATTGCCCACATTTTTAGGGTTCCATGGCAATTTGCATGGTCCATAAGACCCCTCACATGTGTGAGAGATATGTCAAGAAACTCGCTGCTGCTGCTTTTATGGTCGTTTTCATGAGCTATTGCCCACAATTTTGGGGTTCTAGGGTGATTTACCATGACCTTAAGACCCTTTACATGTTTGAGATATATGACCAAAAACTTGTCATTTTCGTGTTTTAAGGCTGTTTTCATGAGTTGGTTTCCACAGTTTTTGGGTTCCAAGCGGATTTGCTAGGCCTGTAAGACCCGATACATGTTGGAGAGATATGACAAAAATCTCATCGTTTTCGCTTTTTATGGCCATTTTCATGAGCTATTGCCCATGGTGGTATGGTTCCAAGTTGACTTACATCAACCTTAAGAATCGATACATGTTTGAGAGTAATGACCAAAAACTCGTCGCTTTCGTGTCTTATGGCTGATTTCATGAGCTATTACCTACATTTTTGTGGTTCCATGGCAATTTGCATGGTCCATAAGACCCCTCACATGTGTGAGAGATATGTCAAGATACTCGTCGTTTTCGCGTTTTATGGTTATTTTATGAGCTATTGCCCACTATTTTTGTGTTCTTGGGTGATTTAAATGCCCTGAAGACCCGAAACATTTTTGAGAGTTATGACTAAAAACTCGTCATTTTTGTGTTTTTTGCCATTTTCATGACTTATTTCCCATAGTTTTTGTTTTGCAAGTGGATTCGCAAGGCCTTTAAGACCCGTTACATGTTTGAGAGATATGACTAAAAACTCGTCGTTTTCGCATTTTATGGCTGTTTTCATGAGCTATTGCCCACAGTTTTTGGGGTCTCGGGGCGATTTACAAAGACCTTAAGAACCGATACATGTTACAGAGATATGACCTAAGGCTCGTAGTTTTTCCCTTTTATGGCCGTTTTCATGAGCTATTGCCCGTGGTTTTATGGTTCCAAGGTGACTTACATCAACCTTATAAACCGAGACATGTTTGAGAGTTATGACCAAAAACTCGTCGCTTTCGTGTTTTATGGACGATTTCATGAGCTATTGCCCAGATTTTTAGGGTTCCATGGCAATTTGCATGGTCCATAAGACCCCTCACATGTGTGAGAGATATGTCAAGAAACTCGTCGTTTTGGCGTTTTATGGTCGTTTTCATGAGCTATTGCCCACAATTTTGGGGTTCTAGGGTGATTTAAAATGACCTTAAGACCCGTTACATGTTTGATATATATGACCAAAAACTCGTCGCTTTCGTGTTTTATGGACGATTTCATGAGCTATTGCCCACATTTTTAGGGTTCCATGGCAATTTGCATGGTCCATAGGACCCCTCACATGTGTGAGAGATATGTCAAGAAACTCATCGTTTTCGCGTTTTATGGTCGTTTTAATGAGCTATTGCCCACAATTTTGGGGTTCTAGGGTGATTTACCATGACCTTAAGACCCGTTACATGTTTGAGATATAATACCGAAAACTTGTCATTTTCGTGTTTTAAGGCTGTTTTCATGAGTTGTTTTCCATAGTTTTTGGGTTCCAAGCGGATTTTCTAGGCCTGTAAGACCCGATACATGATGGAGAGATATGACAAAAAACTCATCGTTTTCGCTTTTTATGGCCGTTTTCATGAGCTATTGCCCATGGTGGTATGGTTCCAAGTTGACTTACATCAACCTTAAGAATCGTTACATGTTTGATATATATGACCAAAAACTCGTCGCTTTCGTGTCTTATGGCTGATTTCATGAGCTATTACCCACATTTTAAGGGTTCCATGGCAATTTGCATGGTCCATAAGACCCCTCACATGTGTGAGAGATATGTCAAGAAACTCATCGTTTTCGCGTTTTATGGTCGTTTTCATGAGCTATTGCCCACAATTTTGGGGTTCTAGGGTGATTTACCACGACCTTAAGACCCGTTACATGTTTGAGATATATGACCAAAAACTTATCATTTTCGTGTTTTAAGGCTGTTTTCATGAGTTGTTTTCCACAGTTTTTGGGTTCCAAGCGGATTTGCTAGGCCTGTAAGACCCAATACATGTTGGAGAAATATGACAAAAAACTCATCGTTTTCGCGTTTTACGGCCGTTTTCATGAGCTATTGCCCATGGTGGTATGGTTCCAAGTTGACTCACATCAACCTTAAGAATCGATACATGTTTGAGAGTAATGACCAAAAACTCGTCGCTTTCGTGTCTTATGGCTGATTTCTTGAGCTATTACTCACATTTTTGGGGTTCCATGGCAATTTGCATGGTCCATAAGACCCCTCACATGTGTGAGAGATATGTCATGAAACTCGTCGTTTTCGCGGTTTATGGTCGTTTTCATGAGCTATTGCCCACAATTTTGGGGTTCTAGGGTGATTTGCCACGACCTTAAGACCCGTTACATGTTTGAGATATATTACCAAAACTTGTCATTTTCGTGTTTTAAGGTTGTTTTCATGAGTTGTTTTCCACAGTTTTTGGGTTCCAAGTGGATTTGCTAGGCTTGTAAGACCCGATACATGTTGGAGAGATATGACAAAAAACTCATCGTTTTCACGTTTTATGGCCGTTTTCATGAGCTATTGCCCATGGTGGTATGGTTCCAAGTTGACTCACATCAACCTTAAGAATCGATACATGTTTGAGAGTAATGACCAAAAACTTGTCGCTTTCGTGTCTTATTGCTGATTTCATGAGCTATTACTCACATTTTTGGGGTTCCATGGCAATTTGCATGGTCCATAAGACCCCTCACATGTGTGAGAGATATGTCAAGAAACTCGTCGTTTTCGCGTTTTATGGTCATTTTCATGAGCTATTGCCCACTATTTTCGTGTTCTAGGGTGATTTACAACGACCTTAAGACCCGATACATGTTTGAGAGTTATGACCAAAAACTCGTCGTTTTTGTGTTTTTTGCCATTTTCATGAGTTATTTCCCACAGTTTTTGGGTTGCAAGTTGATTCGCAACGCCTTTAAGACCCGTTACATGTTTGAGAGATATGACTAAAACTCGTTGTTTTTGCGATTTATGGTTGTTTTCATGAGCTATTGCCCACTGTTTTGGGGTCTCAGGGCGATTTACAAAGACCTTAAGACACGATACATGTTACAGAGATATGACCCAAGGCTCGTAGTTTTTTACTTTTATGGCCGTTTTCATGAGCTATTGACCATGGTTTTATGGTTCCAAGGTGACTTACATCAACCTTAAGAACCGAGAAATGTTTGAGAGTTATGACCAAAAACTCGTCTCTTTCGTGTTTTATGGACGATTTCATGAGCTATTGCCCACATTTTTAGGTTTCCATGGCAATTTGCATGGTCCATAAGACCCCTCGCATGTGTGAGAGATATGTCATGAAACTTGTCGTTTTCGCGTTTTATTGTCGTTTTCATGAGCTATTGCCCATAATTTTGGGGTTCTAGGGTGATTTACCATGAACTTAAGACCCGTTACATGTTTGAGATATATTACCAAAAACTTGTCATTTTCGTGTTTTAAGGCTGTTTTCATGAGTTGTTTTCCATAGTTTTTGGGTTCCAAGCGGATTTGCTAGGCCTGCAAGACCTGATACATGTTGGAGAGATGTGACAAAAAAACTTATCGTTTTCGCGTTTTATGGCCGTATTCATGAGCTATTGCCCATGGTGGTATGAGTTATTTCCCATAGTTTTTGGGTTGCAAGTTGATTCGCAAGGCCTTTAAGACCCGTTACGTGTTTGAGAGATATGACTAAAACTCGTCGTCTTCGTGTTTTATGGCTGTTTTCATGAGCTATTGCCCACTGTTTTGGGGGTCTTAGGGCGATTTACAAAGACCTTAAGACCCGATACATGTTACAGAGATATGACCCAAGGATCGTAGTTTTTGCCTTTTATGGCCGTTTTCATGAGATATTGCCCATGGTTTTATGGTTCCAAGGTGACTTACATCAACCTTAAGAACCGAGACATGTTTGAGAGTTATGACCAAAAACTCGTCGCTTTCGTGTTTTATAGACGATTTCATGAGCTATTGCCCACATTTTTAGGGTTCCATGGCAATTTTCATGGTCCATAAGACCCCTCACGTGTGTGAGAGATATGTCAAGAAACTCGTCGTTTTCGCGTTTTACGGTCGTTATCATGAGTTATTGCCCACAATTTTGGGGTTCTAGGGTGATTTACCATGACCTTAAGACCCTTTACATGTTTGAGATATATGACCAAAAACTTGTCATTTTCGTGTTTTAAGGCTGTTTTCATGAGTTGTTTTCCACAGTTTTTGGGTTCCAAGCGGATTTGCTAGGCCTGTAAGACCTGATACATGTCGTAGAGATATGACAAAAAACTCATCGTTTTCGCGTTTTATGGCCGTTTTCATGAGCTATTGCCCATGGTGGTATGAGTTATTTCCCACAGTTTTTGGGTTGCAAGTTGATTCGCAAGGCCTTTAAGACCCGTTACATGTTTGAGAGATATGACTAACACTCTTCGTTTTCGTGTTTTATGGCTGTTTTCATGAGCTATTGCCCACTGTTTTGGGGGTCTCAGGGCGATTTACAAAGACCTTAAGACCCGATACATGTTATAGAGATATGACCCAAGGCTCGTAGTTTTTGCATTTATGGCCGTTTTCATGAGCTATTGCCCATGGTTTTATGGTTCCAAGGTGACTTACATAAACCTTAAGAACCGAGACATGTTTGAGAGTTATGACCAAAAACTCGTCGCTTTCGTATTTTATGGACGATTTCATGAGCTATTGCCCACATTTTTAGGGTTCCATGGCAATTTGCATGGTCCATAAGACCCCTCGCATGTGTGAGAGATATGTCAAGAAACTCGTCGTTTTTGCGTTTTATGGTCGTTTTCATGAGCTATTGCCCACAATTTTGGGGTTCTAGGGTGATTTCCATGACCTTAAGACCCGTTACATGTTTGAGATATATTACCAAAAACTTGTCATTTTCGTGTTTTAAGGCTGTTTTCATGAGTTTTTTTCCACAGTTTTTGGGTTCCAAGAGGATTTGCTAGGCCTGTAAGACCCGATACATGTTGGAGAGATATGATAAATAGCTCATCGTTTTCGCGTTTTATGGCCGTTTTCATGAGCTATTGCCCATGGTGGTATGAGTTATTTCCCACAGTTTTAGGGTTGCAAGTGTATTCGCAAGGCCTTTAAGACCAGTTACATGTTTAAGAGATATGACTAAAAACTCGTCGTTTTCGCGTTTTATGGCTGTTTTCATGAGCTATTGCCCACTGTTTTGGGGGTCTAAGGGCGATTTGCAAAGACCTTAAGACCCGATACATGTTAAAGAGATATGACCCAAGGCTCGTAGTTTTTGCCTTTTATGGCCGTTTTCATGACCTATTGCCCATGGTTTTATGGTTCCAAGGTGACTTACATCAACCTTAAGTACCGAGACATGTTTGAGAGTTATGACCAAAAACTCGTCTCTTTCGTGTTTTATGGACGATTTCATGAGCTATTGCCCACATTTTTAGGTTTCCATGGCAATTTGCATGGTCCATAAGACCCCTCGCATGTGTGAGAGATATGTCATGAAACTCGTCGTTTTCGCGTTTTATTGTCGTTTTCATGAGCTATTGCCCACAGTTTTGGGGTTCTAGGGTGATTTACCATGACCTTAAGACCCGTTACATGTTTGAGATATATTACCAAAAACTTGTCATTTTCGTGTTTTAAGGCTGTTTTCATGAGTTGTTTTCCACAGTTTTTGGGTTCCAAGCGGATTTGCTAGGCCTGTAAGACCCGATACATTTTGGAGATATATGACAATAAAAAACTTATCGTTTTCGCGTTTTATGGCCGTATTCATGAGCTATTGCCCATGGTGGTATGGTTCCAAGTTGACTTACATCAACCTTAAGAATCGATACATGTTTGAGAGTAATGACCAAAAACTCATCGCTTTCATGTCTTATGGCTGATTTCATGAGCAATTACCCACATTTTTGGGGTTCCATGGAAATTTTCATGGTCCATAAGACCCCTCACATGTGTGAGAGATATGTCAAGAAACTCGTCGTTTTCGCGTTTTATGGTCGTTTTCATGAGCTATTGCCCACTATTTTGTTGTTCTAGGGTGATTTACAATGACCTTAAGACCCGATACATGTTTGAGTATTATGACCAAAAACTCGTCGTTTTTGTGTTTTTTTCAATTTTCTTGAGTTATTTCCCACAGTTTTCGGGTTGCAAGTTGATTCGCAAGGCCTTTAAGACCCGTTACATGTTTGAGAGATATGACTAAAACTCGTCGTTTTCGCGTTTTATGGTTGTTTTCATGAGCTATTGCCCACTATTTTGGGGGTCTCAGGGCGATTTACAAGCACCTTAAGACCCGATACATGTTACAGAGATATGACCCAAGGCTCGTAGTTTTTGCCTTTTATGGCCGTTTTCATGAGCTATTTCCCATGGTTTTATGGTTCCAAAGGTGACTTACATCAACCTTAAGAACCGAGACATGTTTGAGAGTTATGACCAACAACTCGTCGCTTTCGTGTTTTATGGACGATTTCATGAGCTATTGCCCACATTATTAGGGTTCCATGGAAATTTGCATGGTCCATAAGACCCCTCACATGTGTGAGAGATATGTCAAGAAACTCGTCGTTTTCGCGTTTTATGATCGTTTTCATGAGCTATTGCCCACACTTTTGGGGTTCTTGGGTGATTTACCATGACCTTAAGACCCGTTACATGTTTGAGATATATGACCAAAAACTTGTCATTTCCGTGTTTTAAGGATGGTTTCATGAGTTGTTTTCCACAGGTTTTGGGTTCCAAGCGGATTTGCTAGGCTTGTAAGAACCGATACTTTTTGGAGAGATATGACAAAAAACTCATCGTTTTAGCGTTTTATGGTCGTTTTCATGAGCTATTGCCCACTGTTTTGGGGGTCTCAGGGCGATTTACAAAGACCTTAAGACCCGATACATGTTACAGAGATTTGACCCAAGGATCGTAGTTTTTGCCTTTTATGGCCGTTTTCATGAGCTATTGCCCATGGTTTAATGGTTCCAAGGTGACTTACATCAACCTTAAAAACTGAGACATGTTTGAGAGTGATGACGAAAAACACGTCGCTTGCGTGTTTTATAGACGATTTCATGAGCTATTGCCCACATTTTTAGGGTTTCATGGCCATTTGCATGGTCCATAAGACCCCTCACATGTGTGAGAGATATGTCAAGAAACTCGTCGTTTTCGCGGTTTATGGTCGTTTTCATGAGCTATTGCCCACAATTTTGGGGTTCTAGGGTGATTTACCATGACCTTAAGACCCGTTACATGTTTGAGATATATGACCAAAACTTGTCTTTTTCGTGTTTTAAGGCTATTTTCATGAGTTGTTTTCCACAGTTTTTGTGTTCCAAGCAGATTTGCTAAGCCTATAAGACCCGATACATGTTGGAGAGATATGACAAAAAAACTCATCGTTTTCGTGTTTTATGGCCGTTTTCAAGTGCTATTGCCCATGGTGGTATGGTTCCAAGTTTACTTACATCAACCTTAAGAATCGATACATGTTTTAGAGTAATGACCAAAAACTCGTCGCTTTCGTGTCTTATGGCTGATTTCATGAGCTATTACCCACATTTTTGTGGTTCCATGGAAATTTCATGGTCCATAAGGCCCCTCACATGTGTGAGAGATATGTCAAGAAACTCGTCGTTTTCGCGTTTTATGGTCGTTTTCATGAGCTATTGCCCACTATTTTTGTGTTCGAGGGTGATTTACAATGACCTTAAGACCCAATACATGTTTGAGAGTTATGACCAAAAACTCGTCGTTTTTGTGTTTTTGCCATTTTCATGAGTTATTTCCCATTGTTTTTGGATTGCAAGTGGATTCGCAAGGCCTTTAAGACCCATTACATGTTTGAGAGATATGACTAAAAACTCGTCGTTTTCGAATTTCATGGATGTTTTCATGAGCTATTGCCCACTGTTTTTGGGGTCTCAGGGCGATTTTCAAAGACCTTAAGAACCGATACATATTACAGAGATATGACCCAAGGCTCGTAGTTTTTGCCTGTTATGGTCGTTTTCATGAGCTATTGCCCATGGTTTTATGGTTCCAAGGTGACTGACATCAACCTTAAGAACCGAGACATGTTTGAGAGTTATGACCAAAAACTCGTCGCTTTCGTGTTTTATGGACGATTTCATGAGCTATTAGCCACATTTTTAGGGTTCAATGGCAATTTGCATGGTCCATAAGACCTCTCACATGTGTGAGAGATATGTCAAGAAACTCATCGCTGCTTTTATGGTCGTTTTCATGAGCTATTGCCCACTATTTTGGTGTTCTAGGGTGATTTACAAAGACCTTAAGACCCGATACATGTTACAGAGATACGACCCAAGGATCGTAGTTTTTGCCTTTTATGGCCGTTTTCATGAGCTATTGCCCATTGTTTTATGGTTCCAAGGTGACTTACATCAACCTTATAAACCGAGACATGTTTGAGAGTTATGACCGAAAACTCGTCACTTTCGTGTTTTATGGACGATTTCATGAGCTATTGCCCACATTTTTAGGGTTCCATGGCAATTTGCATGGTCCATAAGACCCCTCACATGTGTGAGAGATATGTCAAGAAACTCGTCGTTCTCGCATTTTATGGTCGTTTTCATGAGCTATTGCCCACAATTTTGGGGTTCTAGGGTGATTTACCATTACCTTAAGACCCGTTACATGTTTGAGATATATGACCAAAAACTTGTTGTTTTCGTGTTTTAAGGCTATTTTCATGAGTTGTTTTCCACAGTTTTTGGGTTCCAAGCGGATTTGCTAGGCCTATAAGACCCGATACATGTTGGAGAGATATGACAAAAAACTCATCGTTTTCGCGTTTTATGGCCGTTTTCATGTGCTATTGCCCATGGTGGTATGGTTCCAAGTTTACTTACATCAACCTTAAGAATCGATACATGTTTTAGTGTAATGACCAAAAACTCGTCGCTTTCGTGTCTTATGGCTGATTTCATGAGCTATTACCCACATTTTTGTGGTTCCATGGCAATTTTCATGTCACATCCCAAGATTTTCCAAATCTTGTAATGTGAAAAATAAATGAATAAAATAAAACTTTTTTGATTTTCAGGGTGAGAAGAAACTTTTTGAATCCAATTGGAAACCTTCAAACCAATTTGGATCAAATAAAATCCTGAAGAGATTTAAAAAGGTAAACATTTGATAAAGGAAAATAAAAATATTTTGGAATTACTATTTTGGATCTTTTAAATAAAAAGTTTTGGTTTTCAAATGAAATAGAAGTTTTATAAATAAATATTATTTTATAGAGCCAAATTAAACCTTGGCCAAGTTTTTTTGAAATAAAATGTTTTGATAAAAACAGTAAAGGTTTATTTAAATAAAATAATAAGGATTTAATATCCAATTTTATTTAAGTAAAGGCTTTTCCTATTTTTAATAAACACTAAAACTTATTTATTCTCAAATAAAACCTACTGAAGTGTTTTGGTTTTACTTGGATTTTAAATAAAGAATTTAAATAAAACAAAACCTATTTTGATTTTATAACCAAGGTCCATTTTATTTAATTATAAATGGACTCTAAAATAAAAATATTATTTTATTTTGGGAATTGGGTTATGTTGCTGAACAGAACCAAATTCAAAGTTGTAAAGTGTGTTGATTATTTGAATTGATTTGATTGTTGATTTGTTGTTTGAATTTTCAAAAATAGAAAATAGAATCAGAAAAAGAAAAAGATTCAGAAAAAAAAATAGAATTGGACTCAGCCCAACTGGCCAAGCCTAACAAGACCCAATCCAGACCACCTACTCTCTCCCACGGCGAAATGTTTTTCACTCAGCCTTTCCAAGACAGAACCGACCGTGGAACCTTCCTCACTCCCTTTCTCACCGACCCCACCATCTCCTGCTCATCGCCTACACCTGCGATTCGTTCTTCCCGTTTGCGTTGATTTTGCATCGTCAATTCACCTTAATGCAGCGTTTAAACCTCGCAGTGATCACGCGTGATAAATCCCCTCCCTCTCCTCTTCATTTCCCCTCAAACCCCGCTACCAGAGAGCCCCTAGGCTGCCTCGAATCAACCTTGCACCGCCGCTGCTCCGACGAGCTTCCTCCTCCAATTCCGGCCGAGCCTCGCCACCTCCTGCCTCCGCGAGCACACGAGCACACTCACCACTCCCAGACGCTCCTCCCAGTACCCTCCGTTCAACCGCGGGCGCCCCAGAAAGCCGTCTTCGACAAAGCTCTGAGCGTCGCCGCGTCTGCAACTTCTCTGACGAGATCCCCAGGTAGTATCCGACCGCCCCTTTCCCTCACGTTGATGCTCCCACACGCTCCTCACTCTCCTGCACCTAACTACGCCCTCCGTTTGACTTCTTGTGATCGACAGCGTCTCCTTCGACCGCGAACAGAACCACCCGTCGCCAGACCCTACTCCGGTGAGGAATTCCTCCTGTCCTCGTGCGCCCCTTGCCCAGACGACTTCAGGTTGAGCTTCCCTAGGCCTCTGCGATCACGGTGAGCATACTCCCCTCCCTTCTAGCTTCTTGTATCGCCGGCACCGCCACCACCTGACCGTCGCCGCCGCCAGCCACCGTCGCTGCGCCGCCAGACTTTGGTCAACCTCCTGAGAACCGTTAGATCATAATCCAGCGGCTAGGAAAGAAAGTGAGCGAAAGGGTAAGAGACAACCTGCGCCGTGCGATATCAGTTAGATCCAATGGCCTGCAGCACGTGATCCAGACGAACCGGTACCGCCCAATGAAATCATGCCGCGTGGCACTAGATCTGTTTAAAAGAAATTTTGAATCAGATCTATTTGCAAACTTGAAAACCCTATAACTTTTGATCCACACGTCCAAAAATTACAAACTTTGTATCGTTGGAATCAGTGGAACAAGCCCTAGCCAAACATGGAATTTTTTTAGTAAATAGTATCTGTTAGATTGTTTGTTTTTGTAGAAACATTTGTATGCTTGTTTAGATTAGAAAAAAATTGTTCAAAAATGTTTTTAGGGTTAAAATCTTTGAAAATTGATTTGTGGTGAACTTGCTGACCCTAGGAACGAACCCATGGTTTTAAAAATGAATTTGGTGAAGTTTAGTATGGATTAATTGGTTTAACCCATTTCTAGCCAAATAAAAATAATGGTTTTGTTATGAAAATGATTTTGGAGTAAAAACTTTGGGAAAATGATTTGGACCAAACCTACTGACCCTAAACACCAAGTTTTGAGAAACAACAACTTATTTGGTGAACAACATAAAGTTGTTGCTTTGATAAAAATGTTTTCCACCACATAAAATAATGAAATGATTTAAAAATGGTTTATGGAAAAAACCCTTTTACAAATGACTTTGCCACTTTGGAAAATGACCACCTTGAACCTTATAAAGTTTAGAAGCCTAGTGGAGACCACCTTTGCAAATAGAACCATCTCTTGCATGCTTACATGCATGACTTAGATCCCATTGTTTTATGTGTGTGAATCGTGTGATTGATTATTGGTTTGGAATGCTAGTTGATATGGTGTTTGCTTAAATTGATTGTAGTGAAGTTAGAAAAGTGTGAGACTAGCAAGATCAAGGAGTGAACCAACATTCCCTACCAAAAGAAAGGCAAGTTACACTATCATCTAAAGTCCTACTATTTTCATTATACTTAGTGGATTTTGAAAACATGCATGAAAAGAATTTTTATACTTATGCTATGCTAAATCCTAATAGGATTCCCTATACACTCCTTAGTGAAAATATTGTAGTTGTTACATGCTTAGCCATGCTATATTTTGAAAAGAGATACATGTTGAGATTTTATGAAGTTGAGAAAAGGACTTGTGTTTTTATATAATAAAACAAGGACTCAATGAACCACCTGGGTGGCCAAGGATACTTTGAGTTTTGGAGAAGGTGGCAACAAAAGGAACCATGTCTATGGCAATCTCTTTGTGCTGTGCTCCAAAGGAAACCACCCAGGAAACTTAGAGATTGAACATGTTTCTCCAATTGTGGCTTTCGTGTGCAACCACATGCTATTTATGGCTCTGGCTTAGTCAACTACATTGGGAAGACCCATGCATTGTCTTCAGTTTACTGGACATGGGGACCTGGAATCCTACATGGGTGCTGAAGACAAGCTAGCAATGGTGTATGGGAGGACCCTCTGGAAAGACTTCGTCACATTCTCAATCTGCCGGTACTCCATTTTGGTGAGCACAAATCCAGTGGCCACTGGTGGCAACAAGATGGGATTGCGACATGTGGGTAAAGTGTACTACTTCTGCAGAAGATAATAAAATCTAAGTACTTAGCCGTGTCCTCGGTTATGGACAATACTGAGCAACTAAAGTTTGAAGCTATGGGAAATCTCGACATTCTAATTTCTAAAAGAAAACTTTTAAAGACTTGATGCACTTGGGGGTACCAAGGAACTCAAGAGAGTTTGATAAAACTTGATGCACTTGGGGGTACCAAGGAGCTCAAGAGATTTTGGTAAAACTTGATGCACTTGGGGTTACCAAGGAGCTCAAGGGATTTTTGACAAGGACTTGAACACTTGGAAGTTTACCAAGGAGTTCAAGGAATTTTGAAAAGAAGATTTGACAAAGGACCAAAACCATTTTTAAAATATAGGATAAAATTATTGCTTTATGCAATTGAGCCTTAAACCCTACTTAGCCAAAAATGCATGTAATGATAGGATCCACTCATATTCCACATAGTAGTGAAACTTGCCAATACAATTCCAATGTATTGACCCTTGTGGCTGTAACTTGTAATGTTGCAGGTTTGATTGTTTTAGAGAAGATTGAATGATTGACTAGGATTACAAAGTATAAAACCAACATTTGCCTGTGGCACTTTGAAGATGAAGGACCCATGCTTATAGTTATTCCGCTGCAATGTAATGTAATAGCCAAATGAGCTATGTAAGATGTAATAAAATTATGTTATTCCTGGTTATAAAGTTAATTATGACCTTTGTTTCTTGATATTACATCTTAACTGTGGATGCTAGCTATTGATCCAGGGACTAGCATTGTAAACACAGGGGACTCCACCTTATATTGTTTAAAGGTTGGGACACTTCCTCTACATTTCATGGTCCATTAGACCCCTCACATGTGTGAGAGATATGTCAAGAAACTCGTCGTTTTCGCGTTTTATGGTCGTTTTCATGAGCTATTGCCCACTATTTTTGTGTTCGAGGGTGATTTACAATGACCTTAAGACCCAATACATGTTTGAGAGTTATGACCAAAAACTCGTCGTTTTTGTGTTCTTTGCCATTTTCATGAGTTATTTCCCATAGTTTTTGGGTTGCCAGTGGATTCGCAAGGCCTTTAAGACCCGTTACATGTTTGAGAGATATGACTAAAAACTCGTCGTTTTCGCGTTTTATGGCTGTTTTCATGAGCTATTGCCCACTATTTTTGGGGTCTCAGGGCGATTTTCAAAGACCTTAAGAACCCATACATGTTACAGAGATATGACCCAAGGCTCGTAGTTTTTGCCTTTTATGGTCGTTTTCATGAGCTATTGCCCATGGTTTTATGGTTCCAAGGTTGATTGACATCAACCTTAAGAACCGAGACATGTTTGAGAGTTATGACCAAAAACTCGTCGCTTTCGTGTTTTATGGACGATTTCATGAGCTATTAGCCATATTTTTAGGGTTCGATGGCAATTTGCATGGTCCATAACACCCCTCACATGTGTGAGAGATATGTCAAGAAACTCATCTTTTTCGCGTTTTATGGTCGTTTTCATGAGCTATTGCCCACTATTTTGGTGTTCTAGGGTGATTTACAACGACCTTAAGACCCGATACATGTTTGAGCGTTATGACCAAAAACTCGTCGTTTTTGTGTTTTTTGCCATTTCCATGAGTTATTTCCCACAGTTTTTGGGTTGCAAGTTGATTCGCAAGGCCTTTAAGACCCGTTACATGTTTGAGAGATATGACAAAAGTCGTCGTTTTCGCATTTTCTGGCTGTTTTCATGAGGTATTGCCCACTGTTTTGGGGGTCTCAGGGCAATTTACAAAGACCTTAAGACCCGATACATGTTACAGAGATATGACCCAAGGATCGTAGTTTTTGCCTTTTATGGCCGTTTTCATGAGCTATTGCCCATGATTTTATGGTTCCAAGGTGACTTACATCAACCTTATGACCTGAGACATGTTTGAGAGTTATGGCCGAAAACTCGTCGCTTTCGTGTTTTATGGACGATTTCATGAGCTATTGGCCACATTTTTAGGGTTCCATGGAAATTTGCATGGTCCATAAGACCCCTCACATGTGTGAGAGATATGTCAAGAAACTCATCGTTTTCGTGTTTTATGGTCTTTTTCATGAGCTATTGCCCACAATTTTGGGGTTCTAGGATGATTTACCATGACCTTAAGACCCGTTACATGTTTGAGATATATGACCAAAAACTTGTCATTTTCGTGTTTCAAGGATGTTTTCATGAGTTGTTTTCCACAGTTTTTTGGTTCCAAGCGGATTTACTAGGCCTGTAAGACCCGATACATGTTGGAGAGATATGAACAAAAAACTCATCGTTTTCGCGTTTTATGGCCGTTTTCATGAGCTATTGCCCACTGTTTTTGGGGTCTCAGGGCGATTTACAAAGACCTTATGTAGCATCCCAATTGTCTAACAATTGCAATGCTACTAGCCTAGTCTATATATATGCTACCTTCCTACATATAATTGTTGCATCATCATTATATCATGCTCATGTCATCATGCCACCTTGCATTTGAGCATCATATAAAACCCTTTTTCATTTGGTTCTTATCTCATATGCATTATTAACTGTATTTGTCTCTTGATATTGTATTTGGTTGTTGATATATTGTTTAAATGCCCAAGCTAAGTTGGGGGCATATTTTTTTTTTAACTTCACCACTTTTCTTGTCATCACCCCATCATTCCACCATTCCACCATATATGAGCATTGCAACTTATTTGGTTTTTACCTGTAGCTCATGTGGGTTGGGATGGATCCACTTCTATCTCCACATGCTCTCATATATGCACCATATTGTTTTCACATTATTGGTTTATGAGAGCCACATGGCCACCTTTGCATGCCTTGTGAGTGGAACCTTTTTCCTAGCTTCCATATGGGTTGTTTTGGGGTTTTATCATGTTGGGATATTTTTGGGCTTACTAAATACCTAGTGGCACATACACACTAGCAAATCCCATTTCTATCCAAACATGGTCATCTCCATCTACTCCACATGGGGCATCCTTTCAATTCTTTGCTTGACTTCATTCCACATTTGGAAATGCATATGGATAATGCCATGTTTATTAATTGCATGGGCCATGCAACCATCTTCAACTTTATTCCTTCTTTGCTTTATTTGGATTTTTGGGTGAACCATCTCCCTCTCATCTCACCCTCTCTCTTTATCCTCTCTCTAAACCCTCTATCTAAGATCCTCCCTAATCACCTACCCACCATCACCATACTCCCTCTCTCCCTCTACCCCAACCCTAAACCAAACCCTAACCGAGTCCTCTAGCTAACCCTAGCTTCCTCCCCCTCTCTCGGCCTCTCTCCTCTCTTTGCCATGCAGGCCCCACCTGGCTACCCCTCTCCCTGGCCCCACACCCCATCTACCCCATCCCTAGCAAACCCTAAACCTAGCCCATGTCTACCCTAGCCCGAGCTACCCCCTCCTCTCTCTCTCTTCTCCCTACCCTGCCATGCTGGCCCCAGCTGCTGCGCAGGCCCACCTGGCAGTCCCACCACCCTACCCTGCCGTGCCTACCTTCCCCCAGGCCGAGCCTGCCTAGCACGTGACGGAGGAGAAGGAAAAAGTGGCCGACGCCACCTTTCCCCTCCACCACGCCATCTACCCCTCTCCCCGTTCCTATCTACTCCCTCTCTGCTTTACCCACTCCCTCCTCTCTGCAGACGACCCCCAGATCCATCCAGGACGCCTGCCCTCTTCCCCTCTCTCTCCACCACCGCCAGATCCCGACGCCAGCTACCGCCGTCCACCTCTGCCCTCGTCGTTCCAGCCGGCGTGCACGTCGAGGAGGTGATCGAGAAGACCTTGGAGTACCTCTGCTTCACCCTGGACCGCGCCAGCGAGGAGGAGACGGTCCCCGGTACCTGCTGCACACCGTCGGCGCCGAAACCCTAGCTCCAACCGGCCGCCTGCTACGTCGCTGATCGACCGCTCCCCTGCCCAATCCACCACCTCCAACAACCTCACGGTGAGCCACGCAACCTCCCAGACACCCTCGCCACCGTCATTGTTTCCTGGTCGCGCCGGACACTCCGACGAATGCCCTCTGTGCGCCGGCGTCGCGTTCGGTTCTCCTCGCCGTAGCATCGCAGAAGCATATCTAGCCGCGCGAACCTCTCCTACCAGCAAACCCTCCGAGCCGCAGTGGTAGCCGCCGTCTACGCTACAAGGTCATGAAGTTCGAGCCTCACAGCCAAGGCTGCGGTAAGGGCACCGATCCGTCTCATAGGGAAGATCCACGGCTATGGCGCTTAGCGAAAATCCCCCCACCTTTTTGATCTCGTCATCCCGCACTCCTTTAGGACCCCACCACAGTCAGCGCGGTTGGTGCGAAAACCCCGGCTTTTTAAAACCGTTTGCGGGACTCCACGGTCCGCCTGAGCCTGTACGCTTCCGCCTTCTCTCGTCATTGACAGGGGCTACGAGTTCGGGCTCCCATCTGGTCTGCTTCTCCAGTCGGGTGCAAAGAATGTAGTAAAGAAGCTTTGCAGACTCAATTCGCTTGACCCCACAAGGTTGTCTCATCCCCTCTCTCTGACTCTGTGCCGTGCCCTCTGAGGCTTCATCCTGGTGGCCGCCGACCCGCTATAGCTAAAGCTTTTTCGCGATGGTAAAGCTTTTTACGCGTTACCCTACTGTCTAGGGCTAACACAAGCTGAGTAATAAAATGATTTCTGCTTCTGTTTTAATTTAAACCTTTTTCAAATTAATTTAAATTCAAATTTCAAATGTGTTTTCAAATAACTTTTAAAATATAAATCCAAATAATACAAATAATATATGTTTTCAAATCAGAAAAATGTGAGGAATTCAAATATGCCCTTCAAAATATATTTTGGACACTTAAAATTTCAAGTTGATTTAAAATACAATAAAATGCCCTTTTTCCTTAATTAACTAATAACTTTTGTTTTACAACTCCAAATTTAACAAATAATATGTCTAAAATGATTAGCTCGACCAGACCTTTCTGTTTATGCATTCCATTATCTGTTTTGCAGCATGCATCATATAAACATAAAGTTTACAGCAACTAATATGAGGATAAAATGGGGCCAAAACTCAATAAAATGATTTATTCTTGTATTCCACACCTCACCCATGCCATGCTACTTTATTGCCATGCAAATTGTGCATCATTCATCATGGCATGATTGTTTGCTTGTCGCATTTTATTCATATGCTTGTGCACTTTATTTATGTTGGCCCTTGTTTGTTTAGTTCTTCTCCGAATAGACGCTGAGCAGGGGATATACCAAGAGAACCAGGAGCACTACCCAGATCCTTCTCTCGCTTCAACTGAGCTGCCAGGCAAGCACTACCACATGCTTGCATACATATAGCACCTATTGCCTCTATCTTATTCTTGCATCATTGAGTCGCGATTGCATTAAACTGAATCCCAAGTACTGCATAGCCTTTACTTTAAACCCCACCGAAGCTTGTTCATCCATCCCATGAGCCATTACTACAGGAGTTGTTTGAGCCATGCGAGTCGTAGAACAGCATGTGTAGGGTATGTGAGTGTCTGATGAATAACGAGGTACCTATACAACTTAATCTGAGTAGTAATGGGATAACTAATGAAAGTGGCATCGGTGAGCCATATTTGCTATTTGGTTTTTCAGGCTCACTTGTGTCCCGTAGGACCCCGAGTACTTGATTCCTGTTCCTTGAATATTCGCGCTATCCACATCCGGGAGGCTCATGAACACCCCTGAGCCAGAGCTTGATTCATTCTTATTTCTTGGGGCCACAAACTAGTTTGAGGTTTTATTTACTATCCAGTACTTATGCCATGCTTTACTGCTTTATTTAAATTGTGCGAGTCGCACCTTAATCGCATTTAGGAAAGCGGAGTGTTTTCGCGGTATCGACAAGCCCAGTCACATTTTCGGGTTCCCAGTCATTTACAGCCATTGGCGCAAACCTTGAGTCCATCTCGGAGTCGGCCAACTTCGTCGTGGGTAGCTTAATGGGGTGGCCCCCTGAAATATTTCTGAATCCTGTGATCGCTTTGTCGTGACTGCCTCGTTGGGTTTTGATTTCGTTTTTCCGAGGTTGATCGAGTGTGTGTTGCTATTTGTGCACCCCTGCAGGGTAAAACTTTCTGAAAGTCGTGTCCGCGGTTATGGACGACTTGGAGCACAGTTTCTCGATCATAGACAAGAATAACTAAAGTACCGCTTTTAATTTGACTAAGTACCGGACTAGTAATAGTGCAACACTCATGGAATGGACAATAAAACTGCCAACGGATGGGGGGTTGTTCGTCCGCTTCCTCGTCGGTAAGCGAGGAGGAGGATGGATCTGTTAATATTACTGTTATAAGTGTTGTTATTAATTCACGGACATCCGTCTATCTCTGGTTAGGCGGATGGTTAGCGAGTATCTATAGAATTGTTAGGGTTTATCTTTTGCTGCAATTGCGTCACCCCAGGTTGTGTCCCCTTTAGAGGCATAAAGACTTGCTGAGTACCCCTAGGGTCTCACACGATACATTGTTTGATTCAGATGAACAGGTAAACTCGCCAGATGGATACTGGGTGGAGGAGACGGACGATGTGGGCAGCGATCATTCGGTGTAGAGATTCCGGGAACGGGGATCCGTGATATCTGTGGGCGGGATGTGTTTATTTATGGAGCATCTTATGCTGATTTGCTTCTTATCCGTACTCGGATCTTGTTTTCCGCTTCCGCCTGATACTCTGATGTTTGATGTATGAGGAGATATCCTAAACTATTATATCTATCTAGGATATTTGGATCTTGTCGTATGGCGTTGCAATATTTCCTTTCTTTTTAGATGGAATGGCTCTGAGGACTATTGTATGGTGGCTTGCATACATACTCATTTATGTATGTAGTTGATCCCTTCGCCTGCCGATTACGCCGCCCGTTCTTGTCCCGATGTTTGGAAATGGTTAGGACGGCCGAAAGGTCTACCTGTGAGTGGCATTTGGGCCCCACCGTACTATTTTAACCATTTCCGCTATCCAGCTTGTAACTAGGAGCATAATTCCGAGGTAGTTACAATTGGTATCGAGCCATCCCGCCCTTCGTGGTCTCAAATAAATGGTCGTTGTAAGTTTAGCAAATATTTTGGTAGCTATGTATACTAGGGAAAACAAAACGCGAGAGTAGGACTGCTTCCATTTTCTTCTTACCCACCCACCACCCTTTTTCGGTAAGGAAGTGTAACGCTTTCAATACTCTTCTTAAAATTCAAACTAGGATTCACGTGTTCGGGTTTCAGAGTACCATAGAAAGTGTGTGTGTGTGTAATTCCTTGTCTATCTGTTGCATCCAATTTGTTATCACAATCTGCCTTTGGTTATCAACTGTTGGTACATTCCATACTGACAGGCTTTCGAAAAACCGGCGCGTTCTATCTGACTCCTTGTTAACCGGTGCCATCTTCTTAAGGGTGTCCTTCCTTCTAGCAACTCCACATTCTGTGAAATCATCAGTTGCTAATCTCTACCTGATAAGTGATTTTATGATCTATTGGTATTTTAATGCGAAAAATGCGGAATTTTTTCTTTGATACATTCAGGCTTCCACACTCCTTTTCAGTCGTGTGTGAAACATTATCTATCGCCCTTTTATCAGCATGTCCATGCTAACTCATTCTTTTGTCACCGGCGCTTAATCCTGGAGTTTTATTTCATCTCCAATTCTATTGGGCTAATTACATAACATGTGTCGATCCGATGCTGGTGATTGTAATTGGGTTCTTAGCATAGCTATATGACACTTATCATGAGTGGAATATGGAAAATGCAATCACCTCTATCCTCCAAATGGTGACGGTTATCTCCTGTGATTTTGAGTTACACCGTGATCATATCTATGCATATTCAAGCATCTTTGGCAATCCGGAGTTTCTCAAGGCACTACGGTGGTCTATCATCTGTCCATTGTGCTGCACATCTTTTTGAACTCCATATCTGCAAAATTCTCTTTGGGACGAGGGAATTGCATCTTTTCGCTTCTGATAGCTTTACTTAAGGTATGAGCTATCATCGGTTCTTGTCCAAGATCTCTTTATCTTTGTAACCGGTGATCCGATCGACAATGTGAACCAGGTGACATCTCTTTTTCTTCCGAAGGACCAGATAATCTATTCTTCCAGTGCATCTTCTTCAACATGAACCCATGCTCTTAATATTGATCTTTCAAAGAGCGTTGAGCTCAGGAAGTTTCGAGCATTTGTTCGTTTCTCCCGCCTCTTGAACTTGATATTCTGGGAATATCTTGTAAATCCATGGTGGTATATGTTGATAATATGCTTGCCTATTCGATATCAATGGAAGGACATGGAAGATCATCTGTGTCTCTTTCTCTCAAGCTTCGTGAACACTGCCTATGTGCAAAGTTCTCAAAGTGAGAATTCTGGCTTTTTGAAGTCACCTATCTCGGCCACGTCCTTCTGCTAAATACATTGCTTCAATTCTGGAATCAGCAAGTTCATTGTTAATTCCATCTTCCATCATCAATCAAACCCGGAGTTTTCCTTGTTGGCGAGTTATCATCATCGTTCCGTCGTAGATTCCTCAAAACTGCTAAATCTTTCTCAATCTTTTCAAGAACAACATGGAGTTCTTTTCACCTCAACCTCGTTAAGTAATCTCTTGAAACCCTCTCGCTCTATCGTCTATGCTCAATCCACCGGAGGCCATGAAGACCTTCCAGATCTTGTAATCCTTAGGTTCAAGTGGTGCTATCTTTTTCTTTATCTGTGAAATCTTGCAGTTATCTCCGTGATCTTCCTTTATATCTTTCCGGTGGCTGGTTACTTATGACATGACGACAACATAATCACCCTTATCTATCTTGGATCCGGTGAATCGTTTGCATCCATCCTTGTTTTCTTATGGAGTTCCATGAGCTCTTCTTGTCAATACCTTCACTGCTTTGGTTGGGTTGCATGGTTTTCTTATTCATGTGCGGAGTAATGCTTTGAGTGCGGGATGGAGTAGCTATCATACCACTACTCTTATCATTCGCTCTTGTACATTGAATTGGTGAATTAATGTGATTTCACTCATTCCACGGAAGTTAGAAGTGGCCTTTATCCCTTGATACTTTTACTTCCGTCTTTGTTTTCCGGAGTGCTCTCTCGAAGAAGGTAATCAATAATCTCTTGTGGGTGGTCTGTCTATTCTAGATGAAGCAAAATCTTCAGTTATCTGGTGGAAGCAAACGCAAACTCTTTTCGGTCCTCGTCTTCTACCGATGCTCGACATCCTCAAACAAGATGGAAGGAAACTATCTCTCTTTGTTTCATCAATTCTTTTTATGTGGTAAAGCCAGTTATGGTTGATGCCATCAGCCGCAAATCTATTGCGTTAGCCTCAAGGCTAAAGAAAGCAATAAGTATCTCTACAATAAACTCCAGATCCCCCATATTCGTTGCATCTCAGGATTCCACCATGATCTGGCTTCACATCCGTCTCTGGAAGTTATATCCGCGCACCTCAATTGCGTGATCCTTTGGTTCTTACCGGCGCAAGAAGAATCTAATCCGACGATGTTTAACTAAATCTTTCTGTTGATATCAAGGGACTCTATTGTTTGAAGGCAATAGTGTTTCCGAACTTCATTTCTAAAATCCGAGAGAAGATACGATGCTATTGCCATAGTGGTTCAAACCTCTCCAATCTAGCTCTTTTTCTTCCAGCGAGACAAAGTTTTCATCATCTCTAGTATCGGTAAATCTTTAATCTTAATGGTGTGTCTTTCTTTATCCATGATACACCATCCTTTTCCTTTTTCTTTCACAAGTGGTTCTATTCTTTTATCATGTTTCTTGAGAAAACCGGAGCTATGTCCATCCTATCCTTCTTGTCTCACGACAATCCTTCAATTCTTCTAACCCTTTGTGTCTCAAGCAAAACGCAAGACTCGCAACAAGTCTAGCAAGTTTGGCAAGGTGTAGTGGTCGCACCATTCCGTTCTTCATCATCTTGGGAATGCAAGGATCACCTTCGTGCGAACACCCGCCTCTCCTTGTGTTGTTTTCTTTTTCCTAGGAATCTCGGGGCGAGATTCTTGTTTAGTGGGGGAGAGTTGTAGCATCCCAATTGTCTAACAATTGCAATGCTACTAGCCTAGTCTATATATATGCTACCTTCCTACATATAATTGTTGCATCATCATTATATCATGCTCATGTCATCATGCCACCTTGCATTTGAGCATCATATAAACCCCTTTTTCATTTGGTTCTTATCTCATATGCATTATTAACTGTATTTGTCTCTTGATATTGTATTTGGTTGTTGATATATTGTTTAAATACCCAAGCTGAGTTGGGGGCATATCTTTTTTTTTAACTCCACCACTTTTCTTGTCATCACCCCATCATTCCACCATTCCACCATATATGAGCATTGCAACTTATTTGGTTTTTACCTCTAGCTCATGTGGGTTGGGATGGATCCACTTCTATCTCCACATGCTCTCATATATGCACCATATTGTTTTCACATTATTGGTTTATGAGAGCCACATGGCCACCTTTGCATGCCTTGTAAGTGGAACCTTTTTCCTAGCTTCCATATGGGTTGTTTTGGGGTTTTATCATGTTGGGATATTTTTGGGCTTACTAAATACCTAGTGGCACATACACACTAGCAAATCCCATTTCTATCCAAACATGGTCATCTCCATCTACTCCACATGGGGCATCCTTTCAATTCTTTGCTTGGCTTCATTCCACTTTTGGAAATGCATATGGATAATGCCATGTTTATTAATTTGTTTCACAAGGTTAAAAACATGGCATTGATTAATTGCATGGGCCATGCAACCATCTTCAACTTTATTCCTTCTTTGCTTTATTTGGATTTTTGGGTGAACCATCTCCCTCTCATCTCACCCTCTCTCTTTATCCTCTCTCTAAACCCTCTATCTAAGATCCTCCCTAATCACCTACCCACCATCACCATACTCCCTCTCTCCCTCTACCCCAACCCTAAACCAAACCCTAACCGAGTCCTCTAGCTAACCCTAGCTTCCTCCCCCTCTCTCGGCCTCTCTCCTCTCTTTGCCATGCAGGCCCCACCTGGCTACCCCTCTCCCTGGCCCCACACCCCATCTACCCCATCCCTAGCAAACCCTAAACCTAGCCCATGTCTACCCCTAGCCCACTACCCTCCTCTCTCTCTTCTTCCCTACCTCGCCATGTTGGTTCTCAGCCCCACACAAGAGCCACCGGCAGTCCCACCACCCTACCTCGCTGCCTACCCTCCCCTGCATCGAGCTCGCTTAGCACGTGATTTGAGGAGAAGGAAAAAGTGGCCGACGCCACCTTCCCTCCACCACGCCATCTACCCTCTCCTGCCTATCTACTCCCTCTCTGCTTTACCCACTCCCTCCTCTCTGCAGACGACCCCCAGATCCATCTAGGACGCCTGCCCTCTTCCCCTCTCTCTCCACCACCGCCAGATCCCGACGCTGGCCCCACCTCACCTCTCTCGTCGTTGCCCCATGCGGTACGCCGAGGAGGTGATCGAGAAGACCTTGAGTACCTCTGCTTCCCCCTGGACCGCGCCAGCGAGGAGGAGACGGTCCCCGGTACCTGCTGCACACCGTCGGCGCCGAAACCCTAGCTCCAACCGGCCGCCTGCTACGTCGCTGATCGACCGCTCCCCTGCCCAATCCACCACCTCCAACAACCTCACGGTGAGCCACGCAACCTCCCAGACACCCTCGCCACCGTCGTTGCTTTCGGTCGCTACGGACACTGGACGAACGCCTCTCAGGCGCCAAGGTCATGCTCGTTCTCGCCAGAGCATCGCAGAAGCATATCTAGCCGCGCGAACCTCTCCTACCAGCAAACCCTCCGAGCCGCAGTGGTAACCCCCAAGTGCCGTCAGGAGTTCGAGCCCACAGGCTCTGCAGGCGGGCACCGATCCCACTGTGGAAGATCCACTGGCCATGGCGCTTTAGCGAAATCCCCACCTTTTGATCTCACATCCCGCACTTTTAGGACCCCACACCAGTCACTGGCGCTATGCAGAAAACCCCTGCTTTTTCCGTCAGAATCTGGGTCCGCCTGAGCCACTGGCCACCGTCTGTCTTCGCCACTGACAGGCCTACGAGGGTTCGGCCCCATCTGTCTCTCAGGGTTGGCAAATTACTGTGAGTAAAGCTTTTTCTGCGCGTGTGACCCTACTCCGTTTGACCCCACCCGTCAGTGTCTAGGGCTAAGACAAGCTGAGTAATAAAATGATTTCTGCTTCTGTTTTAATTTAAATCTTTTTCAAATTAATTTAAATTCAAATTTCAAATGTGTTTTCAAATAACTTTTAAAATATAAATCCAAATAATACAAATAATATATGTTTTCAAATCAGAAAAATGTGAGGAATTCAAATATGCCCTTCAAAATATATTTTGGACACTTAAAATTTCAAGTTGATTTAAAATACAATAAAATGCCCTTTTTCCTTAATTAACTAATAACTTTTGTTTTACAACTCCAAATTTAACAAATAATATGTCTAAAATGATTAGCTCGACGAGACCTTTCTGTTTATGCATTCCATTATCTGTTTTGCAGCATGCATCATATAAACATAAAGTTTACAGCAACTAATATGAGGATAAAATGGGGCCAAAACTCAATAAAATGATTTATTCTTGTATTCCACACCTCACCCATGCCATGCTACTTTATTGCCATGCAAATTGTGCATCATTCATCATGGCATGATTGTTTGCTTGTCGCATTTTATTCATATGCTTGTGCACTTTATTTATGTTGGCCCTTGTTTGTTTGGTTCTTCTCCAATAGACGAAAGGTGGATATACCAAGAGAACCGTGAGCACTACCTGTAACCTTCTCTCGCTCAATCGAGTCGCCAGCAAGCACTACCACATGCTTGCATACATATAGCACCTAGTGCCTCTATCTTATTCTTGCATCATTGAGTCGCGATTGCATTAAACTGAATCCCAAGTACTGCATAGCCTTTACTTTAAACCCCACCGAAGCTTGTTCCTCCATCCCATGAGCCATTACTACAGGACTTGTTTGAGCCATGCGAGTCGTAGAACAGCATGTGTAGGGTATGTGAGTGTCTAATGAATAACGAGGTACCTATACAACTTAATCTGAGTAGTAATGGGATAACTAATGAAAGTGGCATCGGTGAGCCATATTTGCTATTTGGTTTTTTAGGATCACTTGTGTCCCGTAGGACCCCGAGTACTTGATTCCTGTTCCTTGAATATTCGCGCTATCCACATCCGGGAGGCTTATGAATCCCCCTGAGCCAGAGCTTGATTCATTCTTATTTCTTGGGGCCACAAACTAGTTTGTGGTTTTATTTACTATCCAGTACTTATGCCATGCTTTACTGCTTTATTTAAATTGTGCGAGGTACTATACACTATACTGTTTAGGAAAGCGGAGTGTTTTCGCGGTATCGACAAGCCCAGTCACATTTTCGGGTTCCTAGTCGTTTACAGCCATTGGCGCAAACCTTGAGTTCGTCTCGGAGTTGGCCAACTTCGTCATGGTAGCTTAATGGGTGGCCCTCAAATATTTCAATCCTGTGATCGCTTGTCGGATCGCCTCGTTGGGTTTTGATTTGGTTTTTCCGAGGTTGATCGAGTGTGTGTTGCTATTTGTGCACCCCTGCAGGGTAAAACTTTCTGAAAGCCGTGTCCGCGATTATGGACGACTTGGAGCACGGTTTCTCGATCATAGACAAGAATAACGAAAGTACCGCTTTTAATTTGACTAAGTACCGGACTAGTAATAGTGCAACACTCATGGAATGGATAATAAAACTACCCACGGATGGGGGGTTGTTCGTCCGCTTCCTCGTCGGTAAGCGAGGAGGAGGATGGATCTAATATTATCATATAATCATGTTATTAATTCACGAACATCCGCTCATCTCTGGTTAGGCGGATGGTTAGCAGTATCTATAGAATTGTTAGGTTTATCTTTTGCTGCAATTGCGTCACCCTGTGTTGTGTCCCTTTAGAGGCATAAAGACTTGCTGAAAATTCTAGGGTCTCACACGATACATTTTTTGATTCAGATGAACAGGTAAACTCGCCAGATGGATACTGGGTGGAGGAGACGAACGATGTGGGCAGCGATCATTCGGTGTAGAGATTCCGGGAACGGGGATCCGCGAGATCTGTGGGCGGGATGTGTTTATTTATGGGGCATCTTATGCCGATTTGCTTCTTATCCGTACTCGGATCTAATTTTCCGCTTCCGCCTGATACTCTGATGTTTGATGTATGAGGAGATATCCTAAACTATTATATCTATCTAGGATATTTGGATCTTGCCGTATGGCGTTGCAATATTTCCTTTCTTTTTAGATGGAATGGCTCTGAGGACTATTGTATGGTGGCTTGCATACATACTCATTTATGTATGTAGTTGATCCCTTCGCCTGCCGATTACGCCGCCCGTTCTTGTCCCGATGATTGGAAACGGTTAGGACGGCCGAAAGGTCTACCTGTGAGTGGCATTTGGGCCCCACCGTACTATTTTAACCATTTCCGTTCATCCAGGCTTGTAACTAGGAGCGTAATTCACCGAGGTAGTTACACCTTAAGACCCGATACATGTTATAGAGATTTGACCCAAGGATCGTAGTTTTTGCCTTTTATGGCTGTTTTCATGAGCTATTGCCCATGGTTTTATGGTTCCAAGGTGACTTACATCAACCTTAAGAACCGAGACATGTTTGAGAGTTATGACCAAAAACTCGTCGCTTGCGTGTTTTATAGACGATTTCATGAGCTATTGCCCACATTTTTAGGGTTCCATGGGCATTTGCATTGTCCATAAGACCCCTCACATGTGTGAGAGATATGTCAAGAAACTCGTCGTTTTCGCGTTTTATGGTCGTTTTCATGAGCTATTGCCCACAATTTTGGGGTTCTAGGGTGATTTACCATGACCTTAAGACCCGTTACATGTTTGAGAAATATGACCAAAAACTTGTCATTTTCGTGTTTTAAGGCTGTTTTCATGAGTTGTTTTCCACAGTTTTTGGGTTCCAAGAGGATTTGCTAGGCCTATAAGACCCGATACATGTTGGAGAGATATGACAAAAAAACTCATCATTTTCGCGTTTTATGGCCGTTTTCATGAGCTATTGCCCATGGTGGTATGGTTCCAAGTTTACTTGCATCAACCTTAAGAATCGATACATGTTTTAGAGTAATGACCAAAAACTCGTCGATTTCGTGTCTTATGGCTGATTTCATGAGCTATTACCCACATTTTTGTGGTTCCATGGCAATTTTCATGGTCCATAAGACCCCTCACATGTGTGAGAGATATGTCAAGAAACTCGTCGTTTTCGCGTTTTATGGTCGTTTTCATGAGCTATTGCCCACTATTTTTGTGTCCGAGGTTGATTTACAATGACCTTAAGACCTAATACATGTTTGAGAGTTATGACCAAAAACTAGTCGTTTTTGTGTTTTTTGCCATTTTCATGAGTTATTTCCCATAGTTTTTGGGTTGCAAGTGGATTCGCAAGGCCTTTAAGACCCGTTACATGTTTGAGAGATATGACTAAAAATTCGTCGTTTTCGCATTTTATGATTGTTTTCATGAGGTATCGTATCGCTTTGGGGGGTCTCGTATGCATTTACAAAGACCTTAAGACCCGATACATGTTACAGAGATATGACCCAAGGATCGTAGTTTTTGCCTTTTATGGCCGTTTTCATGAGCTATTGCCCATGGTTTTATGGTTCCAAGGTGACTTACATCAACATTATGACCTGAGACATGTTTGAGAGTTATGACCGACAACTCGTCGCTTTCGTGTTTTATGGACGATTTCATGAGCTATTGGCCACATTTTTAGGGTTCCATGGCAATTTGCATGGTCCATAAGACCCCTCAATTGTGTGAGAGATATGTCCAGAAACTCATCGTTTTCGTGTTTTATGGTCGTTTTCATGAGCTATTGCCCACAATTTTGGGGTTCTAGGGTGATTTACCATGACCTTAAGACCCGTTACATGTTTGAGATATATGACCAAAAACTTGTCATTTTCATGTTTTAAGGATGTTTTCATGAGTTGTTTTCCACAGTTTTTGGGTTCCAAGTGGATTTACTAGGCCTGTAAGACCCGATACATGTTGGAGAGATATGACAAAAAAACTCATCGTTTTCGCGTTTTATGGCCGTTTTCATGAGCTATTGCCCACTGTTTTTGGGGTCTCAGGGCGATTTACAAAGACCTTAAGACCCGATACATGTTACAGAGATTTGAACCAAGGATCGTAGTTTTTGCCTTTTATGGCCGTTTTCATGAGCTATTGCCCATGGTTTTATGGTTCCAAGGTGACTTACATCAGCCTTAAGAACCGAGACATGTTTGAGAGTTATGACCAAAAACTCGTCGCTTGCGTGTTTTATAGACGATTTCATGAGCTATTGCCCACATTTTTAGGGTTCCATGACTAAACACTTGTCATTTTCGTGTTTTAAGGCTGTTTTCATGAGTTGTTTTCCACAGTTTTTGGGTTCCAAGCGGATTTTCTAGGCCTATAAGACCCGATACATGTTGGAGAGATATGACAAAAAAACTCATCGTTTTCGCGTTTTATGGCCGTTTTCATGTGCTATTGCCCATGGTGGTATGGTTCCAAGTTTACTTACATCAACCTTAAGAATCGATACATGTTTTAGAGTAATGACCAAAAACTCGTCGCTTTCGTGTCTTATGGTTGATTTCATCAGCTATTACCCACATTTTTGTGGTTCCATGGCAATTTTCATGGTCCATAAGACCCCTCACATGTGTGAGAGATATGTCAAGAAACTCGTTTTGCTTTTATGGTCGCTTTTCATGAGCTATTGCCCACTATTTTTGTGTTCGAGGGTGATTTACAATGACCTTAAGACCCAATACATGTTTGAGAGTTATGACCAAAACTCGCTGCTTTTGTGTTCTTTGCCATTTTCATGAGTTATTTCCCATAGTTTTGGGTTGCAAGTGGATTCGCAAGGCCTTTAAGACCGTTACATGTTTGAGAGATATGACAAAAAACTCGTCGCTTTCGCTTTTATGGCTGTTTTCATGAGCTATTGCTTCATCGCTTTGGGGGTCTCTGTATGATTTACAAAGACCTTAAGACCCGATACATGTTACAGAGATATGACCCAAGGCTCGTAGTTTTTGCCTTTTATGGTCGTTTTCATGAGCTATTGCCCATGGTTTTATGGTTCCAAGGTGACTGACATCAACCTTAAGAACCGAGACATGTTTGAGAGTTATGACCAAAAACTCGTCTCTTTCGTGTTTTATGGACGATTTCATGAGCTATTAGCCACATTTTTAGGGTTCAATGGCAATTTGCATGGTCCATAAGACCCCTCACATGTGTGAGAGATATGTCAAGAAACTCATCGTTTTCGCGTTTCATGGTCGTTTTCATGAGCTATTGCCCACTATTTTGGTGTTCTAGGGTGATTTAGAATGACCTTAAGACCCGATACATGTTTGAGAGTTATGACCAAAAACTCGTCGTTTTTGTGTTTTTTGCCATTTCCATGAGTTATTAACCACAGTTTTTGGGTTTCAAGTTGATTCGCAAGGCCTTTAAGACCCGTTACATGTTTGAGAGATATGACTAAAACTCGTCGTTTTCGCATTTTATGGCTATTTTCATGAGCTATTGCCCACTGTTTTTGGGGTCTCGTATGATTTACAAAGACCTTAAGACCCGATACATGTTACAGAGATATGACCCAAGGATCGTAGTTTTTCCCTTTTATGGCCGTTTTCATGAGCTATTGCCCATGGTTTTATGGTTCCAAGGTGACTTACATCAACCTTATAAACCGAGACATGTTTGAGAGTTATGACCGAAAACTCGTCGCTTTCGTGTTTTATGGACGATTCCATGAGCTATTGCCCACATTTTTAGGGTTCCATGGCAATTTGCATGGTCCATAAGACCCCTCACATGTGTGAGAGATATGTCAAGAAACTCGTCGTTTTCGCGTTTTATGGTCGTTTTCATGAGCTATTGCCCACAATTTTGGGGTTCTAGGGTGATTTTCCATGACCTTAAGACCCGTTACATGTTTGAGAAATATGACCAAAAACTTGTCATTTTCGTGTTTTAAGGCTGTTTTCATGAGTTGTTTTCCACAGTTTTTGGGTTCCAAGCGGATTTGCTAGGCCTATAAGACCCGATACATGTTGGAGAGATATGACAAAAAAACTCATCGTTTTCGCGTTTTATGGCCGTTTTCATGTGCTATTGCCCATGGTGGTATGGTTCCAAATTTACTTACATCAACCTTAAGAATCGATACATGTTTTAGAGTAATGACCAAAAACTTGTCTCTTTCGTGTCTTATGGCTGATTTCATCAGCTATTACCCACATTTTTGTGGTTCCATGGCAATTTTCATGGTCCATAAGACCCCTCACATGTGTGAGAGATATGTCAAGAAACTCGCTGCTTCGCGTTTTATGGTCGTTTTCATGAGCTATTGCCACTATTTTTGTGTTCGAGGGTGATTTACAATGACCTTAAGACCCAATACATGTTTGAGAGTTATGACCAAAAACTCGTCGTTTTTGTGTTCTTTGCCATTTTCATGAGTTATTTCCCATAGTTTTTGGGTTGCAAGTGGATTCGCAAGGCCTTTAAGACCCGTTACATGTTTGAGAGATATGACTAAAAACTCGTCGTTTTCGCGTTTTATGGCTGTTTTCATGAGCTATTGCCCACTATTTTTGGGGTCTCAGGGCGATTTTCAAAGACCTTAAGAACCGATACATGTTACAGAGATATGACCCAAGGCTCGTAGTTTTTGCCTTTTATGGTCGTTTTCATGAGCTATTGCCCATGGTTTTATGGTTCCAAGGTAACTAACATCAACCTTAAGAACCGAGACATGTTTGAGAGTTATGACCAAAAACTCGTCGCTTTCGTGTTTTATGGACGATTTCATGAGCTATTAGCCACATTTTTAGGGTTCAATGGCAATTTGCATGGTCCATAAGACCTCTCACATGTGTGAGAGATATGTCAAGAAACTCATCGTTTTCGCGTTTTATGGTCGTTTTCATGAGCTATTGCCCACTATTTTGGTGTTCTAGGGTGATTTACAAAGACCTTAAGACCCGATACATGTTACAGAGATATGACCCAAGGATCGTAGTTTTTGCCTTTTATGGCCGTTTTCATGAGCTATTGCCCATGGTTTTATGGTTCCAAGGTGACTTACATCAACATTATGACCTGAGACATGTTTGAGAGTTATGACCGAAAACTTGTCGCTTTCATGTTTTATGGACGATTTCATGAGCTATTGCCCACATTTTTAGGGTTCCATGGCAATTTGCATGGTCCATAAGACCCATCACATGTGTGAGAGATATGTCCAGAAACTCGTCGTTTTCACGTTTTATGGTCGTTTTCATGAGCTATTGCCCACAATTTTGGGGTTCTAGGGTGATTTACCATGACCTTAAGACCCGTTACATGTTTGAGAAATATGACCAAAAACTTGTCATTTTCGTGTTTTAAGGCTGTTTTCATGAGTTGTTTTCCACAGTTTTTGGGTTCCAAGCGGATTTGCTAGGCCTATAAGACCCGATACATGTTGGAGAGATATGACAAAAAACTCATCGTTTTCGCGTTTTATGGCCGTTTTCATGTGCTATTGCCCATGGTGGTGTGGTTCCAAGTTTACTTACATCAACCTTAAGAATCGATACATGTTTTAGAGTAATGACCAAAAACTCGCTGCTAGTGTCTTATGGCTGATTTCATCACTATTACCCACATTTTGTGGTTCCATGGCAATTTTCATGGTCCATAAGACCCTCACATGTGTGAGAGATATGTCAAGAAACTCGCTGCTTTCGCTGCTTTTATGGTCGTTTTCATGAGCTATTGCCCACTATTTTGGTGTTCTAGGGTGATTTACAATGACCTTAAGACCCGATACATGTTACAGAGATATGATCCAAGGATCGTAGTTTTTGCCTTTTATGGCCGTTTTCATGAGCTATTGCCCATGGTTTTATGGTTCCAAGCTAACTAACATCAACCTTAAGAACCGAGACATGTTTGAGAGTTATGACCAAAAACTCGCTGCTGTGTTTTATGGATTTATTTCATGAGCTATTAGCCACATTTTTAGGGTTCAATGGCAATTTGCATGGTCCATAAGACCTCTCACATGTGAGAGATATGTCAAGAAACTCATCGCTTTCGCTTTTATGGTCGTTATGAGCTATTGCCCACCATTTTGGTGTTCTAGGGTGATTTACAAAGACCTTAAGACCCGATACATGTTACAGAGATATGACCCAAGGATCGTAGTTTTTGCCTTTTATGGCCTTTTTCATGAGCTATTGCCCATGGTTTTATGGTTCCAAGGTGACTTACATCAACCTTACAAACCGAGACATGTTTGAGAGTTATGACCGAAAACTTGTCGCTTTCATGTTTTATGGACGATTTCATGAGCTATTGCCCACATTTTTAGGGTTCCATGGCAATTTGCATGGTCCATAAGACCCCTCACATGTGTGAGAGATATGTCAAGAAACTCGTCGTTTTCGCGTTTTATGGTCGTTTTCATGAGCTATTGCCACTAGTTTTGTGTTCGAGGGTGATTTACAATGACCTTAAGACCAAATACATGTTTGAGAGTTATGACCAAAACTAAATGCTTTTGTGTTCTTTGCCATTTTCATGAGTTATTTCCCATAGTTTTGGGTTGCAAGTGGATTCACAAGGCCTTTAAGACCCGTTACATGTTTGAGAGATATGACTAAAACTTCAATGCTTTTCGCGTTTATGGCTGTTTGCATGAGCTATTGCCCACTATTTTTGGGGTCTCAGGGCGATTTTCAAAGACCTTAAGAACCGATACATGTTACAGAGATATGACCCAAGGCTCGTAGTTTTTGCCTTTTATGGTCGTTTTCATGAGCTATTGCCCATGGTTTTATGGTTCCAAGGTAACTAACATCAACCTTAAGAACCGAGACATGTTTGAGAGTTATGACCAAAAACTCGTCGCTTTCGTGTTTTATGGACGATTTCATGAGCTATTAGCCACATTTTTAGGGTTCAATGGCAATTTGCATGGTCCATAAGACCTCTCACATGTGTGAGTGATATGTCAAGAAACTCATCGTTTTCGCGTTTTATGGTCGTTTTCATGAGCTATTGCCCACTATTTTGGTGTTCTAGGGTGATTTACAAAGACCTTAAGACCCGATACATGTTACAGAGATATGACCCAAGGATCGTAGGTTTTGCCTTTTATGGCCGTTTTCATGAGCTATTGCCCATGGTTTTATGGTTCCAAGGTGACTTACATCAACCTTATAAACCGAGACATGTTTGAGAGTTATGACCGAAAACTTGTCGCTTTCATGTTTTATGGACGATTTCATGAGCTATTGCCCACATTTTTAGGGTTCCATGGCAATTTGCATGGTCCATAAGACCCCTCACATGTGTGAGAGATATGTCAAGAAACTCGTCGTTTTCGTGTTTTATGGTCGTTTTCATGAGCTATTGCCCACAATTTTGGGGTTCTAGGGTGATTTACCATGACCTTAAGCCCGTTACATGTTTGAGAAATATGACCAAAAACTTGTCATTTTCGTGTTTTAAGGCTGTTTTCATGAGTTATTTTCCATTGTTTTTGGGTTCCAAGCTGATTTGCAAGGCCTATAAGACCTGATACATGTTGGAGAGATATGACAAAAAACTCTTCGTTTTCGTGTTTTATGGCCGTTTTCATGAGCTATTGCCCACCGTTTTATGGTTCCAAGGTGACTTACATCAACCTTAAGAACCGATACATGTTTGAGAGTAATGACCAAAAACTCGTCGCTTTCATGTTTTATGGACGATTTCATCAGCTATTACCCACATTTTTGTGGTTCCATGGCAATTTTCATGGTCCATAAGACCCCTCACATGTGTGAGAGATATGTCAAGAAACTCGTCGTTTTCGCGTTTTATGGTCGTTTTCATGAGCTATTGCCACTATTTTTGTATTCGAGGGTGATTTACAATGACCTTAAGACCAAATACATGTTTGAGAGTTATGACCAAAAACTCGTCGTTTTTGTGTTCTTTGCCATTTTCATGAGTTATTTCCCAGAGTTTTTGGGTTGCAAGTGGATTCGCAAGGCCTTTAAGACCCGTTACATGTTTGAGAGATATGACTAAAAACTCGTCGTTTTCGCGTTTTATGACTGTTTGCATGAGCTATTGCCCACTATTTTTGGGGTCTCAGGGCGATTTTCAAAGACCTTAAGAACCGATACATGTTACAGAGATATGACCCAAGGCTCGTAGTTTTTGCCTTTTATGGTCGTTTTCATGAGCTATTGCCCATGGTTTTATGGTTCCAAGGTAACTAACATCAACCTTAAGAACCGAGACATGTTTGAGAGTTATGACCAAAAACTCGTCGCTTTCGTGTTTTATGGACGATTTCATGAGCTATTAGCCACATTTTTAGGGTTCAATGGCAATTTGCATGGTCCATAAGACCTCTCACATGTGTGAGAGATATGTCAAGAAACTCATCGTTTTCGCGTTTTATGGTCGTTTTCATGAGCTATTGCCCACTATTTTGGTGTTCTAGGGTGATTTACAAAGACCTTAAGACCCGATACATGTTATAGAGATATGACCCAAGGATCCTAGTTTTTGCCTTTTATGGCCGTTTTCATGAGCTATTGCCCATGGTTTTATGGTTCCAAGGTGACTTACATCAACCTTATAAACCGAGACATGTTTGAGAGTTATGACCGAAAACTTGTCGCTTTCATGTATTATGGACGATTTCATGAGCTATTGCCCACATTTTTAGGGTTCCATGGCAATTTGCATGGTCCATAAGACCCCTCACATGTGTGAGAGATATGTCAAGAAACTCGTCGTTTTCGCATTTTATGGTCGTTTTCATGAGCTATTGCCCACAATTTTGGGGTTCTAGGGTGATTTACCATGACCTTAAGACTCGTTACATGTTTGAGAAATATGACCAAAAACATGTCATTTTCGTGTTTTAAGGCTGTTTTCATGAGTTGTTTTCCACAGTTTTTGGGTTCCAAGAGGATTTGCTAGGCCTATAAGACCCAATACATGTTGGAGAGATATGACAAAAAAAACTCATCGTTTTCGCGTTTTATGGCCGTTTTCATGTGCTATTGCCCATGGTGGTATGGTTCCAAGTTTACTTACATCAACCTTAAGAATAGATACATGTTTTAGAGTAATGACCAAAAACTCGTCGCTTTCGTGTCTTATGGCTGATTTCATCAGCTATTACCCATATTTTTGTGGTTCCATGGCAATTTTCATGGTCCATAAGACCCCTCACATGTGTGAGTGATATGTCAAGAAACTCGTCGTTTTCGCGTTTTATGGTCGTTTTCATGAGCTATTGCCACTATTTCTGTGTTCGAGGGTGATTTACAATGACCTTAAGACCAAATACATGTTTGAGAGTTATGACCAAAAACTCGTCGTTTTTGTGTTCTTTGCCATTTTCATGAGTTATTTCCCATAGTTTTTGGGTTGCAAGTGGATTCACAAGGCCTTTAAGACCCGTTACATGTTTGAGAGATATGACTAAAAACTCGTCGCTGCTGCTTTTATGGCTGTTTGCATGAGCTATTGCCCACTATTTTTGGGGTCTCAGGGCGATTTTCAAAGACCTTAAGAACCGATACATGTTACAGAGATATGACCCAAGGCTCGTAGTTTTTGCCTTTTATGGTCGTTGTCATGAGCTATTGCCCATGGTTTTATGGTTCCAAGGTAACTAACATCAACCTTAAGAACCGAGACATGTTTGAGAGTTATGACCAAAAACTCGTCGCTTTCGTGTTTTATGGACGATTTCATGAGCTATTAGCCACATTTTTAGGGTTCAATGGCAATTTGCATGGTCCATAAGACCTCTCACATGTGTGAGTGATATGTCAAGAAACTCATCGTTTTCGCGTTTTATGGTCGTTTTCATGAGCTATTGCCCACTATTTTGGTGTTCTAGGGTGATTTACAAAGACCTTAAGACCCGATACATGTTACAGAGATATGACCCAAGGATCGTAGTTTTTGCCTTTTATGGCCGTTTTCATGAGCTATTGCCCATGGTTTTATGGTTCCAAGGTGACTTACATCAACCTTATAAACCGAGACATGTTTGAGAGTTATGACCGAAAACTTGTCGCTTTCATGTTTTATGGACGATTTCATGAGCTATTGCCCACATTTTTAGGGTTCCATGGCAATTTGCATGGTCCATAAGACCCCTCACATGTGTGAGAGATATGTCAAGAAACTCGTCGTTTTCGCGTTTTATGGTCGTTTTCATGAGCTATTGTCCACAATTTTGGGGTTCTAGGGTGATTTACCATGACCTTAAGACCCGTTACATGTTTGAGAAATATGACCAAAAACTTGTCATTTTCGTGTTTTAAGGCTGTTTTCATGAGTTGTTTTCCACAGTTTTTGGGTTCCAAGCGGATTTGCTAGGCCTATAAGACCCGATACATGTTGGAGAGATATGACAAAAAAACTCATCGTTTTCGCGTTTTATGGCCGTTTTCATGTGCTATTGCCCATGGTGGTATGGTTCCAAGTTTACTTACATCAACCTTAAGAATCGATACATGTTTTAGAGTAATGACCAAAAACTCGTCGCTTTCGTGTCTTATGGCTGATTTCATCAGCTATTACCCACATTTTTGTGGTTCCATGGCAATTTTCATGGTCCATAAGACCCCTCACATGTGTGAGAGATATGTCAAGAAACTCGTCGTTTTCGCGTTTTATGGTCGTTTTCATGAGCTATTGCCACTATTTCTGTGTTCGAGGGTGATTTACAATGACCGTAAGACCGAATACATGTTTGAGAGTTATGACCAAAAACTCGTCGTTTTTGTGTTCTTTGCCATTTTCATGAGTTATTTCCCATAGTTTTTAGGTTGCAAGTGGATTCGCAAGGCCTTTAAGACCCGTTACATGTTTGAGAGATATCACTAAAAACTCGTCGTTTTCGCGTTTTATGGCTGTTTTCATGAGCTATTGCCCACTATTTTTGGGGTCTCAGGGTGATTTACAAAGACCTTAAGAACCGATACATGTTACAGAGATATGACCCAAGGATCGTAGTTTTTGCCTTTTATGGCCGTTTTCATGAGCTAATGCCCATGGTTTTATGGTTCCAAGGTGACTTACATCAACCTTATAAACCGAGACATGTTTGAGAGTTATGACCGAAAACTCGTCGCTTTCATGTTTTATGGACGATGTCATGAGCTATTGCCCACATTTTTAGGGTTCCATGGCAATTTGCATGGTCCATAAGACCCCTCACATGTGTGAGAGATATGTCAAGAAACTCGCTGCTGCTGCTTTTATGGTCGTTTTCATGAGCTATTGCCCACAATTTTGGGGTTCTAGGGTGATTTACAATGACCTTAAGACCCGTTACATGTTTGAGAAATATGACCAAAAACTTGTCATTTTCGTGTTTTAAGGCTGTTTTCATGAGTTGTTTTCCACAGTTTTTGGGTTCCAAGCGGATTTGCTAGGCCTATAAGACCCGATACATGTTGGAGAGATATGACAAAAAAACTCATCGTTTTCGCGTTTTATGGCCGTTTTCATGTGCTATTGCCCATGGTGGTATGGTTCCAAGTTTACTTACATTAACCTTAAGAATCGATACATGTTTTAGAGTAATGACCAAAAACTCGTCGCTTTCGTGTCTTATGGCTGATTTCATCAGCTATTACCCACATTTTTGTGGTTCCATGGCAATTTTCATGGTCCATAAGACCCCTCACATGTGTGAGAGATATGTCAAGAAACTCGTCGTTTTCGCGTTTTATGGTCGTTTTCATGAGCTATTGCCACTATTTCTGTGTTCGAGGGTGATTTACAATGACCTTAAGACCCAATACAAGTTTGAGAGTTATGACCAAAAACTTCTGCTTTTGTGTTCTTTGCCATTTTCATGAGTTATTTCCCATAGTTTTGGGTTGCAAGTGGATTCGCAAGGCCTTTAAGACCCGTTACTTGTTTGAGAGATAGGACTAAAACTCATTTTGCTGCTTTTATGGCTGTTTGCATGAGCTATTGCCCACTATTTTTGGGGTCTCGTACATTTTCAAAGACCTTAAGAACCGATACATGTTACAGAGATATGACCCAAGGCTCGTAGTTTTTGCCTTTTATGGTCGTTTTCATGAGCTATTGCCCATGGTTTTATGGTTCCAAGGTAACTTACATCAACCTTAAGAACCAAGACATGTTTGAGAGTTATGACCAAAAACTCGTCGCTTTCGTGTTTTATGGACGATTTCATGAGCTATTAGCCACATTTTTAGGGTTCAATGGCAATTTGCATGGTCCATAAGACCTCTCACATGTGTGAGAGATATGTCAAGAAACTCATCGCTTTTGCTTTTATGGTCGTTTTCATGAGCTATTGCCCACTATTTTGGTGTTCTAGGGTGATTTACAAAGACCTTAAGACCCGATACATGTTACAGAGATATGACCCAAGGATCGTAGTTTTTCCATTTTATGGCCGTTTTCATGAGCTATTGCCCATGGTTTTATGGTTCCAAGGTGACTTACATCAACCTTATAAACCGAGACATGTTTGAGAGTGATGACTGAAAACTTGTCGCTTTCATGTTTTATGGACGATTTCATGAGCTATTGCCCACATTTTTAGGGTTCCATGGCAATTTGCATGGTCCATAAGACCCCTCACATGTGTGAGAGATATGTCAAGAAACTCTGCTTTCTGCTTTTATGGTCGTTTTAATGAGCTATTGCCCACAATTTTGGGGTTCTAGGGTGATTTACCATGACCTTAAGACCCGTTACATGTTTGAGAAATATGACCAAAAACTTGTCATTTTCGTGTTTTAAGGCTGTTTTCATGAGTTGTTTTCCACAGTTTTTGGGTTCCAAGCGGATTTGCTAGGCCTATAAGACCCGATACATGTTGGAGAGATATGACAAAAAAAACTCATCGTTTTCGCGTTTTATGGCCGTTTTCATGTGCTATTGCCCATGGTGGTATGGTTCCAAGTTTACTTACATCAACCTTAAGAATCGATACATGTTTTAGAGTAATGACCAAAAACTCGTCGCTTTCGTGTCTTATGGCTGATTTCATCAGCTATTACCCACATTTTTGTGGTTCCATGGCAATTTTCATGGTCCATAAGACCCCTCACATGTGTGAGAGATATGTCAAGAAACTCGTCGTTTTCGCGTTTGATGGTTGTTTTCATGAGCTATTGCCACTATTTTTGTGTTCTAGGGTGATTTACAATGACCTTAAGACCCAATACATGTTTGAGAGTTATGACCAAAAACTCGTTGTTTTTGTGTTCTTTGCCATTTTCATGAGTTATTTCCCATAGTTTTTGGGTTGCAAGTGGATTCGCAAGGCCTTTAATACCCGTTACATGTTTGAGAGATATGACTAAAACTCGCTGCTTTCGCTTTTATGGCTGTTTGCATGAGCTATTGCCCACTATTTTTGGGGTCTCAGGGCGATTTTCAAAGACCTTAAGAACCGATACATGTTACAGAGATATGACCCAAGGCTCGTAGTTTTTGCCTTTTATGGTCGTTTTCATGAGCTATTGCCCATGGTTTTATGGTTCCAAGGTGACTGACATCAACCTTAAGAACCAAGACATGTTTGAGAGTTATGACCAAAAACTCGTCGCTTTCGTGTTTTATGGACGATTTCATGAGCTATTAGCCACATTTTTAGGGTTTAATGGCAATTTGCATGGTCCATAAGACCTCTCACATGTGTGAGAGATATGTCAAGAAACTCATCGTTTTCGCGTTTTATGGTCGTTTTCATGAGCTATTGCCCACTATTTTGGTGTTCTAGGGTGATTTACAAAGACCTTAAGACCCGATACATGTTACAGAGATATGACCCAAGGATCGTAGTTTTTACCTTTTATGGCCGTTTTCATGAGCTATTTCCCACAGTTTTTGGGTTGCAAGTTGATTCGCAAGGCCTTTAAGACCCGTTACATGTTTAAGAGATATGGCTAAAACTCGCTGCTGTGATTTTATGGCTATTTTCATGAGCTATTGCCCACTATTTTTGGGGTCTCAAGGCGATTTAAAAAGACCTTAAGACCCGATACATGTTACAGAGATATGACCCAAGGATCGTAGTTTTTCCCTTTTATGGCCGTTTTAATGAGCTATTGCCCATGGTTTTATGGTTCCAAGGTGACTTACATCAACCTTAAGAACCAAGACATGTTTGAGAGTTATGACCAAAAACTCGTCGCTTTCGTGTTTTATAGATGATTTCATGAGCTATTGCCCACAATTTTAGGGTTCCATGGCAATTTGCATGGTCCATAAGACCCCTCACATGTGTGAGAGATATGTCAAGAAACTCGCTTTTCGCGTTTTATGGTCGTTTTCATGAGCTATTGCCCACAATTTTGGGGTTCTAGGGTGATTTACCATTACCTTAAGACCCGTTACATGTTTGAGAAATATGACCAAAAACTTGTCATTTTCGTGTTTTAAGGCTGTTTTCATGAGTTTATTTCCACAGTTTTTCGGTTCCAAGCGGATTTGCTAGGCCTATAAGACCCGATACATGTTGGAGAGATATGACAAAAAAACTCATCGTTTTCGCGTTTTATGGCCGTTTTCATGTGCCATTGCCCATGGTGGTATGGTTCCAAGTTTACTTACATCAACCTTAAGAATCGATACATGTTTTAGAGTAATGACCAAAACTCGTCATTGGTGTCTTATGGCTGATTTCATCAGCTATTACCCACATTTTGTGGTTCCATGGCAATTTTCATGGTCCATAAGACCCTCACATGTGTGAGAGATATGTCAAGAAACTCGCTTTTCGCTGCTTTTATGGTCGTTTTCATGAGCTATTGCCACTATTTTTGTGTTCGAGGGTGATTTACAATGACCTTAAGACCCAATACATGTTTGAGAGTTATGACCAAAAAATCGTTGTTTTCGTGTTCTTTGCCATTTTCATGAGTTATTTCCCATAGTTTTTGGGTTGCAAGTGGATTCGCAAGGCCTTTAAGACCCGTTACATGTTTGAGAGATATGACTAAAACTTCGCTTTCGCTGTTTTATGGCTGTTTGCATGAGCTATTGCCCACTATTTTTGGGGTCTCGTGGCATTTTCATGCACCTTAAGAACCGATACATGTTACAGAGATATGACCCAAGGCTCGTAGTTTTTGCCTTTTATGGTCGTTTTCATGAGCTATTGCCCATGGTTTTATGGTTCCAAGGTGACTGACATCAACCTTAAGAACCAAGACATGTTTGAGAGTTATGACCAAAAACTCATCGCTTTCGTGTTTTATGGACGATTTCATGAGCTATTAGCCACATTTTTAGGGTTCAATGGCAATTTGCATGGTTCATAAGACCTCTCACATGTGTGAGAGATATGTCAAGAAACTCATCGTTTTCGCGTTTTATGGTCGTTTTCATGAGCTATTGCCCACTATTTTGGTGTTCTAGGGTGATTTACAAAGACCTTAAGACCCGATACATGTTACAGAGATATGACCCAAGGATCGTAGTTTTTGCCTTTTATGGCCGTTTTCATGAGCTATTTCCTACAGTTTTTGGGTTGCAAGTTGATTCGCAAGGCCTTTAAGACCCGTTACATGTTTAAGAGATATGGCTAAAACTCGTCGTTTTCGCATTTTATGGCTATTTTCATGAGCTATTGCCCACTATTTTTGGGGTCTCAAGGCGATTTAAAAAGACCTTAAGACCCGATACATGTTACAGAGATATGACCCAAGGATCGTAGTTTTTCCCTTTTATGGCCGTTTTAATGAGCTATTGCCCATGGTTTTATGGTTCCAAGGTGACTTACATCAACCTTAAGAACCAAGACATGTTTGAGAGTTATGACCAAAAACTCGTCGCTTTCGTGTTTTATAGATGATTTCATGAGCTATTGCCCACAATTTTAGGGTTCCATGGCAATTTGCATGGTCCATAAGACCCCTCACATGTGTGAGAGATATGTCAAGAAACTCGTCGTTTTCGCGTTTTATGGTCGTTTTCATGAGCTATTGCCCACAATTTTGGGGTTCTAGGGTGATTTACCATTACCTTAAGACCCGTTACATGTTTGAGAAATATGACCAAAAACTTGTCATTTTCGTGTTTTAAGGCTGTTTTCATGAGTTTATTTCCACAGTTTTTCGGTTCCAAGCGGATTTGCTAGGCCTATAAGACCCGATACATGTTGGAGAGATATGACAAAAAAACTCATCGTTTTCGCGTTTTATGGCCGTTTTCATGTGCTATTGCCCATGGTGGTATGGTTCCAAGTTTACTTACATCAACCTTAAGAATCGATACATGTTTTAGAGTAATGACCAAAAACTCGTCGCTTTCGTGTCTTATGGCTGATTTCATCAGCTATTACCCACATTTTTGTGGTTCCATGGCAATTTTCATAGTCCATAAGACCCCTCACATGTGTGAGAGATATGTCAAGAAACTCGCTGCTGCTGCTTTTATGGTCGTTTTCATGATCTATTGCCACTATTTTTGTGTTCGAGGGTGATTTACAATGACCTTAAGACCCAATACATGTTTGACAGTTATGACCAAAAAATCATCGTTTTCGTGTTCTTTGCCATTTTCATGAGTTATTTCCCATAGTTTTTGGGTTGCAAGTGGATTCGCAAGGCCTTTAAGACCCGTTACATGTTTGAGAGATATGACTAAAAACTCGTCGTTTTCGCGTTTTATGGCTGTTTGCATGAGCTATTGCCCACTATTTTTGGGGTCTCAGGGCGATTTTCAAAGACCTTAAGAACCGATACATGTTACAGAGATATGACCCAAGGCTCGTAGTTTTTGCCTTTTATGGTCGTTTTCATGAGCTATTGCCCATGGTTTTATGGTTCCAAGGTGACTGACATCAACCTTAAGAACCGAGACATGTTTGAGAGTTATGACCAAAAACTCCTTGCTTTCGTGTTTTATGGACGATTTCATGAGCTATTAGCCACATTTTTAGGGTTCAATGGCAATTTGCATGGTCCATAAGACCCCTCACATGTGTGAGAGATATGTCAAGAAACTCATCGTTTCGCGTTTTATGGTCGTTTTCATGAGCTATTGCCCACTATTTTGGTGTTCTAGGGTGATTTACAATGACCTTAAGACCCGATACACGTTTGAGAGTTATGACCAAAAACTCGTTGTTTTTGTGTTTTTTGCCATTTCCATGAGTTATTTCCCATAGTTTTTGGGTTGCAAGTTGATTCGCAAGGCCTTTAAGACCCGTTACATGTTTGAGAGATATGACTAAAACTCAAGCTTTCGTGATTTTATGGCTATTTTCATGAGCTATTGCCCACTGTTTTTGGGGTCTCAAGGCGATTTAAAAAGACCTTAAGACCCAATACATGTTACAGAGATATGACCCAAGGATCGTAGTTTTTCCATTTTATGGCCGTTTTCATGAGCTATTGCCCATGGTTTTATGGTTCCAAGGTGACTTACATCAACTTTAAGAACCAAGACATGTTTGAGAGTTATGACCAAATCCTCGTCGCTTTCGTGTTTTATAGATGATTTCATGAGCTATTGCCCACAATTTTAGGGTTCCATGGCAATTTGCATGGTCCATAAGACCCCTCACATGTGTGAGAGATATGTCAAGAAACTCGTCATTTTCGCGTTTTATGGTCGTTTTCATGAGCTATTGCCCACAATTTTGGGGTTCTAGGGTGATTTACCATGACCTTAAGACCCGTTACATGTTTGAGATATATGACCAAAAACTTGTCATTTTTGTGTTTTAAGGATATTTTCATGAGTTGTTTTCCACAGTTTTTGGGTTCCAAGCGGATTTGCTAGGCCTGTAAGACCCGATACATGTTGGAGAGATATGACAAAAAACTCATCGTTTTCGCGTTTTATGGCCGTTTTCATGAGCTATTGCCCATGGTGGTATGGTTCCAAGTTTACTTACATCAACCTTAAGAATCGATACATGTTTTAGAGTAATGACCAAAAACTCGTCGCTTTCGTGTCTTATGGCTGATTTCATGAGCTATTACCCACATTTTTGTGGTTCCATGGCAATTTTCGTGGTCCATAAGACCCCTCACATGTGTGAGAGATATGTCAAGAAACTCGTGCTTTCGCTGCTTTTATGGTCGTTTTCATGAGCTATTGCCCACTATTTTTGTGTTCGAGGGTGGTTTACAATGACCTTAAGACCCAATACATGTTTGAGAGTTATGACCAAAAACTCGTCGTTTTTGTGTTCTTTCCCATTTTCATGAGTTATTTCCCATAGTTTTCGGGTTGCAAGTGGATTCTCAAGGCCTTTAAGACCTGTTACATGTTTGAGAGATATGACTAAAAACTCGTCGTTTTCGCGTTTTATGGCTGTTTTCATGAGCTATTGCCCACTATTTTGGTGTTCTAGGGTGATTTACAAAGACCTTAAGACCCGATACATGTTACAGAGATATGACCCAAGGATCATAGTTTTTGCCTTTTATGGCCGTTTTCATGAGCTACTGCCCATGGTTTTATGGTTCCAAGGTGACTTACATCAACCTTATAAACCGAGACATGTTTGAGAGTTATGACCGAAAACTCGTCGCTTTCATGTTTTATGGACGATTTCATGAGCTATTGCCCACATTTTTAGGGTTCCATGGCAATTTGCATGGTCCATAAGACCCCTCACATGTGTGAGAGATATGTCAAGAAACTCGTCGTTTCGTGTTTTATGGTCGTTTTCATGAGCTATTGCCCACAATTTTGGGGTTCTAGGGTGATTTACCATGACCTTAAGACCCATTACATGTTTGAGAAATATGACCAAAAACTTGTCATTTTCGTGTTTTAAGGCTGTTTTCATGAGTTGTTTTCCACAGTTTTTGGGTTCCAAGCGGATTTGCTAGGCCTATAAGACCCGATACATGTTGGAGAGATATGACAAAAAAACTCATCGTTTTCGCGTTTTATGGCCGTTTTCATGTGCTATTGCCCATGGTGGTATGGTTCCAAGTTTACTTACATTAACCTTAAGAATCGATACATGTTTTAGAGTAATGACCAAAAACTCGTCGCTTTCGTGTCTTATGGCTGATTTCATCAGCTATTACCCACATTTTTGTGGTTCCATGGCAATTTTCATGGTCCATAAGACCCCTCACATGTGTGAGAGATATGTCAAGAAACTCGTCGTTTTCGCGTTTTATGGTCGTTTTCATGAGCTATTGCCACTATTTTTGTGTTCGAGGGTGATTTACAATGACCTTAAGACCCAATACATGTTTGAGAGTTATGACCAAAAACTCGTCGTTTTTGTGTTCTTTGCCATTTTCATGAGTTATTTCCCATAGTTTTTGGGTTGCAAGTGGATTCGCAAGGCCTTTAAGACCCGTTACATGTTTGAGAGATATGACTAAAACTCACGTTGCTGCTTTTATGGCTGTTTGCATGAGCTATTGCCCACTATTTTGGGGTCTCGTGGCATTTTCAAAGACCTTAAGAACCGATACATGTTACAGAGATATGACCCAAGGCTCGTAGTTTTTGCCTTTGATGGTCGTTTTAATGAGCTATTTCCCATGGTTTTATGGTTCCAAGGGTCCTTACATCAACCATAAGAACCAAGACATGTTTGAGAGTTATGACCAAAACTCGCCGCTTTCGTGTTTTATGGATTTATTTCATGAGCTATTAGCCACATTTTTAGGGTTCAATGGCAATTTGCATGGTCCATAAGACCTCTCACATGTGAGAGATATGTCAAGAAACTCATCGTTTTGCTTTTATGGTCGTTTTCATGAGCTATTGCCCACTATTTTGGTGTTCTAGGGTGATTTACAAAGACCTTAAGACCCGATACATGTTACAGAGATATGACCCAAGGATCGTAGTTTTTGCCTTTTATGGCCGTTTTCATGAGCTATTGCCCATGGTTTTATGGTTCCAAGGTGACTTACATCAACCTTACAAACCGAGATATGTTTGAGAGTTATGACCGAAAACTTGTCGCTTTCATGTTTTATGGACGATTTCATGAGCTATTGCCCACATTTTTAGGGTTCCATGGCAATTTGCATGGTCCATAAGACCCCTCACATGTGTGAGAGATATGTCAAGAAAATCGTCTTTGCTGCTTTTATGGTCATTTTCATGAGCTATTGCCCACAATTTTGGGGTTCTAGGGTGATTTACCATGACCTTAAGACCCGTTACATGTTTGAGATATATGACCAAAAACTTGTCATGTTCGTGTTTTAAGGCTATTTTCATGTGTTGTTTTCCACGGTTTTTGGGTTCCAAGCGGATTTGCTAGGCCTATAAGACCCGATACATGTTGGAGAGATATGACAAAAAAATTCATCGTTTTCGCGTTTTATGGCCGTTTTCATGTGCTATTGCCCATGGTGGTATGGTTCCAAGTTTACTTACATCAACCTTAAGAATCGATACATGTTTTAGAGTAATTACCAAAACTCAAACTTTCGTGTCTTATGGCTGATTTCATCAGCTATTACCCACATTTTTGTGGTTCCATGGCAATTTTCATGGTCCATAAGACCCCTCACATGTGTGAGAGATATGTCAAGAAACTCGTCGTTTTCGCGTTTGATGGTCGTTTTCATGAGCTATTGCCACTATTTTTGTGTTCTAGGGTGATTTACAATGACCTTAAGACCCAATACATGTTTGAGAGTTATGACCAAAAACTCGTCGTTTTTGTGTTCTTTGCCATTTTCATGAGTTATTTCCCATAGTTTTTGGGTTGCAAGTGGATTCGCAAGGCCTTTAAGACCCGTTACATGTTTGAGAGATATGACTAAAAACTCTGCTGCTGCTTTTATGGCTGTTTGCATGAGCTATTGCCCACTATTTTTGGGGTCTCAGGGCGATTTTCAAAGACCTTAAGAACCGATACATGTTACAGAGATATGACCCAAGGCTCGTAGTTTTTTCCTTTTATGGTCGTTTTCATGAGCTATTGCCCATGGTTTTATGGTTCCAAGGTGACTGACATCAACCTTAAGAACCAAGACATGTTTGAGAGTTATGACCAAAAACTCGTCGCTTTCGTGTTTTATGGACGATTTCATGAGCTATTAGCCACATTTTTAGGGTTCAATGGCAATTTGCATGGTCCATAAGACCTCTCACATGTGTGAGAGATATGTCAAGAAACTCATCGTTTTCGCGTTTTATGGTCGTTTTCATGAGCTATTGCCCACTATTTTGGTGTTCTAGGGTGATTTACAAAGACCTTAAGACCCGATACATGTTACAGAGATATGACCCAAGGATCGTAGTTTTTGCCTTTTATGGCCTTTTTCATGAGTTATTTCCCACAGTTTTTGGGTTTCAAGTTGATTCGCAAGGCCTTTAAGACCCGTTACATGTTTGAGAGATATGACTAAAACTCGTCGTTTTCGCATTTTATGGCTATTTTCATGAGCTATTGCCCACTGTTTTTGGGGTCTCAAGGCGATTTAAAAAGACCTTAAGACCCGATACATGTTACAGAGATATGACCCAAGGATCGTAGTTTTTCCCTTTTATGGCCGTTTTCATGAGCTATTGCCCATGGTTTTATGGTTCCAAGGTGACTTACATCAACCTTAAGAACCAAGACATGTTTGAGAGTTATGACCAAAAACTCGTCGCTTTCATGTTTTATAGATGATTTCATGAGCTATTGCCCACAATTTTAGGGTTCCATGGCAATTTGCATGGTCCATAAGACCCCTCACATGTGTGAGAGATATGTCAAGAAACTCGTCGTTTTCGCGTTTTATGGTCGTTTTCATGAGCTATTGCCCACAATTTTGGGGTTCTAGGGTGATTTACCATGACCTTAAGACCCGTTACATGTTTGAGAAATATGACCAAAAACTTGTCATTTTCGTGTTTTAAGGCTGTTTTCATGAGTTTATTTCCACAGTTTTTCGGTTCCAAGCGGATTTGCTAGGCCTATAAGACCCGATACATGTTGGAGAGATATGACAAAAAAACTCATCGCTTTCGCTGCTTTTATGGCTGCTTTTCATGTGCTATTGCCCATGGTGGTATGGTTCCAAGTTTACTTACATCAACCTTAAGAATCGATACATGTTTTAGAGTAATGACCAAAACTCGTCATTACGTGTCTTATGGCTGATTTCATCAGCTATTACCCACATTTTTGTGGTTCCATGGCAATTTTCATAGTCCATAAGACCCCTCACATGTGTGAGAGATATGTCAAGAAACTCGTCGTTTTCGCGTTTTATGGTCGTTTTCATGATCTATTGCCACTATTTTTGTGTTCGAGGGTGATTTACAATGACCTTAAGACCCAATACATGTTTGACAGTTATGACCAAAAAATCATCGTTTTCGTGTTCTTTGCCATTTTCATGAGTTATTTCCCATAGTTTTTGGGTTGCAAGTGGATTCGCAAGGCCTTTAAGACCCGTTACATGTTTGAGAGATATGACTAAAAACTCGCTGCTTTTATGGCTGTTTGCATGAGCTATTGCCCACTATTTTGGGGTCTCGTATGATTTTCAAAGACCTTAAGAACCGATACATGTTACAGAGATATGACCCAAGGCTCGTAGTTTTTGCCTTTTATGGTCGTTTTCATGAGCTATTGCCCATGGTTTTATGGTTCCAAGGTGACTGACATCAACCTTAAGAACCGAGACATGTTTGAGAGTTATGACCAAAAACTCCTTGCTTTCGTGTTTTATGGACGATTTCATGAGCTATTAGCCACATTTTTAGGGTTCAATGGCAATTTGCATGGTCCATAAGACCCCTCACATGTGTGAGAGATATGTCAAGAAGCTCATCGTTTCGCGTTTTATGGTCGTTTTCATGAGCTATTGCCCACTATTTTGGTGTTCTAGGGTGATTTACAATGACCTTAAGACCCGATACACGTTTGAGAGTTATGACCAAAAACTCGTTGTTTTTGTGTTTTTTGCCATTTCCATGAGTTATTTCCCATAGTTTTTGGGTTGCAAGTTGATTCGCAAGGCCTTTAAGACCCGTTACATGTTTGAGAGATATGACTAAAACTCGTCGTTTTCGCATTTTATGGCTATTTTCATGAGCTATTGCCCACTGTTTTTGGGGTCTCAAGGCGATTTAAAAAGACCTTAAGACCCAATACATGTTACAGAGATATGACCCAAGGATCGTAGTTTTTCCATTTTATGGCCGTTTTCATGAGCTATTGCCCATGGTTTTATGGTTCCAAGGTGACTTACATCAACCTTAAGAACCAAGACATGTTTGAGAGTTATGACCAAATCCTCGTCGCTTTCGTGTTTTATAGATGATTTCATGAGCTATTGCCCACAATTTTAGGGTTCCATGGCAATTTGCATGGTCCATAAGACCCCTCACATGTGTGAGAGATATGTCAAGAAACTCGTCATTTTCGCGTTTTATGGTCGTTTTCATGAGCTATTGCCCACAATTTGGGGGTTCTAGGGTGATTTACCATGACCTTAAGACCCGTTACATGTTTGAGATATATGACCAAAAACTTGTCATTTTTGTGTTTTAAGTCTATTTTCATGAGTTGTTTTCCACAGTTTTTGGGTTCCAAGCGGATTTGCTAGGCCTGTAAGACCCGATACATGGTGGAGAGATATGACAAAAAACTCATCGTTTTCGCGTTTTATGGCCGTTTTCATGAGCTATTGCCCATGGTGGTATGGTTCCAAGTTTACTTACATCAACCTTAAGAATCGATACATGTTTTAGAGTAATGACCAAAAACTTGTCTCTTTCGTGTCGTATGGCTGATTTCATCAGCTATTACCCACATTTTCGTGGTTCCATGGCCATTTTCATGGTCCATAAGACCCCTCACATGTGTGAGAGATATGTCAAGAAACTCGTCGTTTTCGCGTTTTATGGTCGTTTTCATGAGCTATTGCCCACTATTTTTGTGTTCGAGGGTGATTTACAATGACCTTAAGACCCAATACATGTTTGAGAGTTATGACCAAAAACTCGTCGTTTTTGTGTTCTTTGCCATTTTCATGAGTTATTTCCCATAGTTTTTGGGTTGCAAGTGGATTCTCAAGGCCTTTAAGACCAGTTACATGTTTGAGAGAAATGACTAAAACTTCAAGCTTTCGCTGCTTTTATGGCTGTTTTCATGAGCTATTGCCCACTATTTTTGGGGTCTCAGGGTGATTTACAAAGACCTTAAGAACCGATACATGTTACAGAGATATGACCCAAGGATCGTAGTTTTTGCCTTTTATGGCCGTTTTCATGAGCTACTGCCCATGGTTTTATGGTTCCAAGGTGACTTACATCAACCTTATAAACCGAGACATGTTTGAGAGTTATGACCGAAAACTCGTCGCTTTCATGTTTTATGGACGATTTCATGAGCTATTGCCCACATTTTTAGGGTTCCATGGCAATTTGCATGGTCCATAAGACCCCTCACATGTGTGAGAGATATGTCAAGAAACTCTCGCTGCTTTCGCTTTTATGGTCGTTTTCATGAGCTATTGCCCACAATTTTGGGGTTCTAGGGTGATTTACCATGACCTTAAGACCCGTTACATGTTTGTGAAATATGACCAAAAACTTGTCATTTTCGTGTTTTAAGGCTGTTTTCATGAGTTGTTTTCCACAGTTTTTGGGTTCCAAGCGGATTTGCTAGGCCTATAAGACCCGATACATGTTGGAGAGATATGACAAAAAAACTCATCGTTTTCGTGTTTTATGGCCGTTTTCATGTGCTATTGCCCATGGTGGTATGGTTCCAAGTTTACTTACATCAACCTTAAGAATCGATACATGTTTTAGAGTAATGACCAAAAACTCGTCGCTTTCGTGTCTTATGGCTGATTTCATCAGCTATTACCCACATTTTTGTGGTTCCATGGCAATTTTCATGGTCCATAAGACCCCTCACATGTGTGAGAGATATGTCAAGAAACTCGTCGTTTTCGCGTTTTATGGTCGTTTTCATGAGCTATTGCCACTATTTTTGTGTTCGAGGGTGATTTACAATGACCTTAAGACCCAATACATGTTTGAGAGTTATGACCAAAAACTCGTCGTTTTTGTGTTCTTTGCCATTTTCATGAGTTATTTCCCATAGTTTTTGGGTTGCAAGTGGATTCGCAAGGCCTTTAAGACCCGTTACATGTTTGAGAGATATGACTAAAAACTCGTCGTTTTCGCGTTTTATGGCTGTTTGCATGAGCTATTGCCCACTATTTTTGGGGTCTCAGGGCGATTTTCAAAGACCTTAAGAACCGATACATGTTACAGAGATATGACCCAAGGCTCGTAGTTTTTGCCTTTGATGGTCGTTTTCATGAGCTATTGCCCATGGTTTTATGGTTCCAAGGCAACTTACATCAACCTTAAGAACCAAGACATGTTTGAGAGTTATGACCAAAAACTCGTCGCTTTCGTGTTTTATGGACGATTTCATGAGCTATTAGCCACATTTTTAGGGTTCAATGGCAATTTGCATGGTCCATAAGACCTCTCACATGTGTGAGATATGTCAAGAAACTCATCAAGCTGCTTTTATGGTCGTTTTCATGAGCTATTGCCCACTATTTTGGTGTTCTAGGGTGATTTACAAAGACCTTAAGACCCGATACATGTTACAGAGATATGACCCAAGGATCGTAGTTTTTGCCTTTTATGGCCGTTTTCATGAGCTATTGCCCATGGTTTTATGGTTCCAAGGTGACTTACATCAACCTTACAAACCGAGATATGTTTGAGAGTTATGACCGAAAACTTGTCGCTTTCATGTTTTATGGACGATTTCATGAGCTATTGCCCACATTTTTAGGGTTCCATGGCAATTTGCATGGTCCATAAGACCCCTCACATGTGTGAGAGATATGTCAAGAAACTCGCTTTTGCTGCTTTTATGGTCATTTTCATGAGCTATTGCCCACAATTTTGGGGTTATAGGGTGATTTACCATGACATTAAGACCCGTTAAATGTTTGAGATATATGACCAAAAACTTGTCAAGTTCGTGTTTTAAGGCTATTTTCATGTGTTGTTTTCCACGGTTTTGGGTTCCAAGCGGATTTGCTAGGCCTATAAGACCCGATACATGTTGGAGAGATATGACAAAAAATTCATCGCTTTCGTTTTTATGGCCGCTTTCATGTGCTATTGCCCATGGTGGTATGGTTCCAAGTTTACTTACATCAACCTTAAGAATCGATACATGTTTTAGAGTAATGACCAAAACTCGTCATTACGTGTCTTATGGCTGATTTCATCACTATTTCCCACATTTTGTGGGTTCCATGGCAATTTTCATGGTCCATAAGACCCCTCACATGTGTGAGAGATATGTCAAGAAACTTCGCTGCTTTCGCTTTTGATGGTAGTTTTCATTAGCTTTTTCCACTATTTTTGTGTTCTAGGTTTATTTACAATGACCTTAAGACCCAATACATGTTTGAGAGTTATGACCAAAACTCGCTGCTTTTGTGTTCTTTGCCATTTTCATGAGTTATTTCCCATAGTTTTGGGTTGCAAGTGGATTCGCAAGGCCTTTAAGACCTGCTACATGTTTGAGAGATATGACTAAAACTCGCTGCTTTCGCTTTTATGGCTGTTTGCATGAGCTATTGCCCACTATTTTTGGGGTCTCAGGGCGATTTTCAAAGACCTTAAGAACCGATACATGTTACAGAGATATGACCCAAGGCTCGTAGTTTTTTCCTTTTATGGTCGTTTTCATGAGCTATTGCCCATGGTTTTATGGTTCCAAGGTGACTGACATCAACCTTAAGAACCAAGACATGTTGGAGAGTTATGACCAAAAACTCGCCGCTTTCGTGTTTTATGGATTTTCATGAGCTATTAGCCACATTTTAGGGTTCAATGGCAATTTGCATGGTCCATAAGACCTCTCACATGTGTGAGATATGTCAAGAAACTCATCGTTTTCGCTTTTATGGTCGTTTTCATGAGCTATTGCCCACTATTTTGGTGTTCTAGGGTGATTTACAAAGACCTTAAGACCCGATACATGTTACAGAGATATGACCCAAGGATCGTAGTTTTTGCCTTTTATGGCCTTTTTCATGAGTTATTTCCCACAGTTTTTGGGTTTCAAGTTGATTCGCAAGGCCTTTAAGACCCGTTACATGTTTGAGAGATATGACTAAACTCTGCTGCGTGATTTTATGGCTATTTTCATGAGCTATTGCCCACTTTTGGGGTCTCAAGCGATTTAAAAAGACCTTAAGACCCGATACATGTTACAGAGATATGACCCAAGGATCGTAGTTTTTCCCTTTTATGGCCGTTTTCATGAGCTATTGCCCATGGTTTTATGGTTCCAAGGTGACTTACATCAACCTTAAGAACCAAGACATGTTTGAGAGTTATGACCAAAAACTCGTCGCTTTCATGTTTTATAGATGATTTCATGAGCTATTGCCCACAATTTTAGGGTTCCATGGCAATTTGCATGGTCCATAAGACCCCTCACATGTGTGAGAGATATGTCAAGAAACTCGCTGCTGCTTTTATGGTCGTTTTAATGAGCTATTGCCCACAATTTTGGGGTTCTAGGGTGATTTACCATGACCTTAAGACCCGTTACATGTTTGAGAAATATGACCAAAAACTTGTCATTTTCGTGTTTTAAGGCTGTTTTCATGAGTTTATTTCCACAGTTTTTCGGTTCCAAGCGGATTTGCTAGGCCTATAAGACCCGATACATGTTGGAGAGATATGACAAAAAAACTCATCGTTTTCGCGTTTTATGGCCGTTTTCATGTGCTATTGCCCATGGTGGTATGGTTCCAAGTTTACTTACATCAACCTTAAGAATCGATACATGTTTTAGAGTAATCACCAAAAACTCGTCAGCCAGGTCTTATGGCTGATTTCATCAGCTATTACCCACATTTTTGTGGTTCCATGGCAATTTTCATGGTCCATAAGACCCCTCACATGTGTGAGAGATATGTCAAGAAACTCGTCGTTTTCGCGTTTTATGGTCGTTTTCATGAGCTATTGCCACTATTTTTGTGTTCGAGGGTGATTTACAATGACCTTAAAACCCAATACCATTTTGAGAGTTATGACCAAAAAATCGTCGTTTTTGTGTTCTTTGCCATTTTCATGAGTTATTTCCCATAGTTTTTGGGTTGCAAGTGGATTCGCAAGGCCTTTAAGACCCGTTACATGTTTGAGAGATATGACTAAAACTCGCTGCTTTTTTTATGGCTGTTTGCACGAGCTATTGCCCACTATTTTTGGGGTCTCATGGCGATTTTCAAAGACCTTAAGAACCGATACATGTTACAGAGATATGACCCAAGGCTCGTAATTTTTGCCTTTTATGGTCGTTTTCATGAGCTATTGCCCATGGTTTTATGGTTCCAAGGTGACTGACATCAACCTTAAGAACCGATACATGTTTGAGAGTTATGACCAAAAACTCGTTGCTTTCGTGTTTTATAGACGATTTCATGAGCTATTAGCCACATTTTTAGGGTTCAATGGCAATTTGCATGGTCCATAAGACCCCTCACATGTGTGAGAGATATGTCAAGAAACTCATCGTTTCGCGTTTTATGGTCGTTTTCATGAGCTATTGCCCACTATTTTGGTGTTCTAGGGTGATTTACAATGACCTTAAGACCCGATACATGTTTGAGAGTTATGACCAAAAATTCGTCGTTTTTGTGTTTTTTGCCATTTCCATGAGTTATTTCCCACAGTTTTTGGGTTTCAAGTTGATTCGCAAGGCCTTTAAGACCCGTTACATGTTTGAGAGATATGACTAAAACTCGTCGTTTTCGCATTTTATGGCTATTTTCATGAGCTATTGCCCACTGTTTTTGGGGTCTCAAGGCGATTTAAAAAGACCTTAAGACCCAATACATGTTACAGAGATATGACCCAAGGATCGTAGTTTTTCCCTTTTATGGCCGTTTTCATGAGCTATTGCCCATGGTTTTATGGTTCCAAGGTGACTTACATCAACCTTAAGAACCAAGACATGTTTGAGAGTTACGACCAAAAACTCGTCGCTTTCGTGTTTTATAGATGATTTCATGAGCTATTGCCCACAATTTTAGGGTTCCATGGCAATTTGCATGGTCCATAAGACCCCTCACATGTGTGAGAGATATGTCAAGAAACTCGTCATTTTCGCGTTTTATGGTCGTTTTCATGAGCTATTGCCCACAATTTGGGGGTTCTAGGGTGATTTACCATGACCTTAAGACCCGTTACATGTTTGAGATATATGACCAAAAACTTGTCATTTTTGTGTTTTAAGGCTATTTTCATGAGTTGTTTTCCACAGTTTTTGGGTTCCAAGCGGATTTGCTAGGCCTGTAAGACCCGATACATGGTGGAGAGATATGACAAAAAACTCATCGTTTTCGCGTTTTATGGCCGTTTTCATGAGCTATTGCCCATGGTGGTATGGTTCCAAGTTTACTTACATCAACCTTAAGAATCGATACATGTTTTAGAGTAATGACCAAAAACTTGTCTCTTTCGTGTCGTATGGCTGATTTCATCAGCTATTACCCACATTTTCGTGGTTCCATGGCCATTTTCATGGTCCATAAGACCCCTCACATGTGTGAGAGATATGTCAAGAAACTCGTCGTTTTCGCGTTTTATGGTCGTTTTCATGAGCTATTGCCCACTATTTTTGTGTTCGAGGGTGATTTACAATGACCTTAAGACCCAATACATGTTTGAGAGTTATGACCAAAAACTCGTCGTTTTTGTGTTCTTTGCCATTTTCATGAGTTATTTCCCATAGTTTTTGGGTTGCAAGTGGATTCTCAAGGCCTTTAAGACCAGTTACATGTTTGAGAGATATGACTAAAAACTCGTCGTTTTCGCGTTTTATGGCTGTTTTCATGAGCTATTGCCCACTATTTTTGGGGTCTCAGGGTGATTTACAAAGACCTTAAGAACCGATACATGTTACAGAGATATGACCCAAGGATCGTAGTTTTTGCCTTTTATGGCCGTTTTCATGAGCTACTGCCCATGGTTTTATGGTTCCAAGGTGACTTACATCAACCTTATAAACCGAGACATGTTTGAGAGTTATGACCGAAAACTCGTCGCTTTCATGTTTTATGGACGATTTCATGAGCTATTGCCCACATTTTTAGGGTTCCATGGCAATTTGCATGGTCCATAAGACCCCTCACATGTGTGAGAGATATGTCAAGAAACTCGTCAAGCTGCTGCTTTTATGGTCGTTTTCATGAGCTATTGCCCACAATTTTGGGGTTCTAGGGTGATTTACCATGACCTTAAGACCCGTTACATGTTTGTGAAATATGACCAAAAACTTGTCATTTTCGTGTTTTAAGGCTGTTTTCATGAGTTGTTTTCCACAGTTTTTGGGTTCCAAGCGGATTTGCTAGGCCTATAAGACCCGATACATGTTGGAGAGATATGACAAAAAAACTCATCGTTTTCGTGTTTTATGGCCGTTTTCATGTGCTATTGCCCATGGTGGTATGGTTCCAAGTTTACTTACATCAACCTTAAGAATCGATACATGTTTTAGAGTAATGACCAAAAACTCGTCGCTTTCGTGTCTTATGGCTGATTTCATCAGCTATTACCCACATTTTTGTGGTTCCATGGCAATTTTCATGGTCCATAAGACCCCTGACATGTGTGAGAGATATGTCAAGAAACTCGTCGTTTTCGCATTTTATGGTCGTTTTCATGAGCTATTGCCCACTATTTTTGTGTTCGAGGGTGATTTACAATGACCTTAAGACCCAATACATGTTTGAGAGTTATGACCAAAAACTAGTCGTTTTTGTGTTTTTTGCCATTTTCATGAGTTATTTCCCATAGTTTTTGGGTTGCAAGTGGATTCGCAAGGCCTTTAAGACCCGTTACATGTTTGAGATATATGACTAAAAACTCGTCGTTTTCGCGTTTTATGGATGTTTTCATGAGCTATTGCCCACTGTTTTGGGGGTCTTAGGGCGATTTACAAAGACCTTAAGACCCGATACATGTTACAGAGATATGACCTAAGGCTCGTAGTTTTTGCCTTTTATGGTCGTTTTCATGAGCTATTGCCCATTGTTTTATGGTTCCAAGGTGACTAACATCAACCTTAAGAACCGAGACATGTTTGAGAGTTATGACCAAAAACTCGTCGCTTTCGTGTTTTATGGACGATTTCATGAGCTATTAGCCACATTTTTAGGGTTCAATGGCAATTTGCATGGTCCAAAAGACCCCTCACATGTGTGAGAGATATGTCAAGAAACTCATCGTTTTCGCGTTTCATGGTCGTTTTCATGAGCTATTGCCCACTATTTTGGTGTTCTAGGGTGATTTACAATGACCTTAAGACCCGATACATGTTTGAGAGTTATGACCAAAAATTCGTCGTTTTTGTGTTTTTTGCCATTTCCATGAGTTATTTCCCACAGTTTTTGGGTTTCAAGTTGATTCGCAAGGCCTCTAAGACCCGTTACATGTTTGAGAGATATGACTAAAACTCGTCGTTTTCGCATTTTATGGCTATTTTCATGAGCTATTGCCCACTGTTTTTGGGGTCTCAGGGCGATTTACAAAGACCTTAAGACCCGATACATGTTATAGAGATATGACCCAAGGATCGTAGTTTTTCCCTTTTATGGCCGTTTTCATGAGCTATTGCCCATGGTTTTATGGTTCCAAGGTGACTTACATCAACCTTATAAACCGAGACATGTTTGAGAGTTATGACCGAAAACTCGTCGCTTTCGTGTTTATGGATTTTTCATGAGCTATTGCCCACATTTTTAGGGTTCCATGGCAATTTGCATGGTCCATAAGACCCTCACATGTGTGAGAGATATGTCAAGAAACTCGCTGCTGCTGCTTTTATGGTCGTTTTCATGAGCTATTGCCCACAATTTTGGGGTTCTAGGGTGATTTACCATGACCTTAAGACCCGTTACATGTTTGAGACATATGACCAAAAACTTGTCATTTTCGTGTTTTAAGGCTGTTTTCATGAGTTGTTTTCCACAGTTCTTGGCTTCCAAGCGGATTTGCTAGGCCTGTAAGACCCGATACATGTTGGAGAGATATGACAAAAAACTCATCGTTTTCGCGTTTTATGGCCGTTTTCATGAGCTATTGCCCATGGTGGTATGGTTCCAAGACATCAACCTTAAGAACCGAGACATGTTTTAGAGTAATGACCAAAAACTTGTCTCTTTCGTGTCGTATGGCTGATTTCATTAGCTATTACCCACATTTTTGTGGTTCCATGGCAATTTTCATGGTCCATAAGACCCCTCACATGTGTGAGAGATATGTCAAGAAACTCGTCGTTTTCGCGTTTTATGGTCGTTTTCATGAGCTATTGCCCACTATTTTTGTGTTCGAGGGTGATTTGCAATGACCTTAAGACCCGATACATGTTTGAGAGTTATGACCAAAAACTCGTCGTTTTTGTGTTTTTTGCCATTTCCATGAGTTATTTCCCACGGTTTTTGGGTTTCAAGTTGATTCGCAAGGCCTTTAAGACCCGTTGCATGTTTGAGAGATATGACTAAAACTCGTCGTTTTCGCATTTTATGGCTATTTTCATGAGCTATTGCCCACTGTTTTTGGGGTCTCAGGGCGATTTACAAAGACCTTAAGACCCGATACATGTTACAGAGATATGACCCAAGGATCATAGTTTTTCCCTTTTATGGCCGTTTTCATGAGCTATTGCCCATGGTTTTATGGTTCCAAGGTGACTTACAATAACCTTATAAACCGAGACATGTTTGAGAGTTATGACCGAAAACTCGTCGCTTTCGTGTTTTATGGACGATTTCATGAGCTATTGCCCACATTTTTAGGGTTCCATGGCAATTTGCATGGTCCATAAGACCCCTCACATGTGTGAGAGATATGTCAAGAAACTCGTCGTTTTCGCGTTTTATGGTCGTTTTCATGAGCTATTGCCCACAATTTTGGGGTCTAGGGTGATTTACCATGACCTTAAGACCCGTTACATGTTTGAGAAATATGACCAAAAACTTGTCATTTTCGTGTTTTAAGGCTGTTTTCATGAGTTGTTTTCCACAGTTCTTGGCTTCCAAGCGGATTTGCTAGGCCTATAAGACCCGATACATGTTGGAGAGATATGACAAAAAACTCATCGTTTTCGCGTTTTATGGCCGTTTTCATGTGCTATTGCCCATGGTGGTATGGTTCCAAGACATCAACCTTAAGAATCGATACATGTTTTAGAGTAATGACCAAAAACTTGTCTCTTTCGTGTCGTATGGCTGATTTCATTAGCTATTACCCACATTTTTGTGGTTCCATGGCAATTTTCATGGTCCATAAGACCCCTCACATGTGTGAGAGATATGTCAAGAAACTCGTCGTTTTCGCGTTTTATGGTCGTTTTCATGAGCTATTGCCCACTATTTTTGTGTTCGAGGGTGATTTGCAATGACCTTAAGACCCAATACATGTTTGAGAGTTATGACCAAAAACTCGTCGTTTTTGTGTTCTTTGCCTTTTTCATGAGTTATTTCCCATAGTTTTTGGGTTGCAAGTGGATTCGCAAGGCCTCTAAGCCCTATTACATGTTTGAGAGATATGACTAAAAACTCGTCGTTTTCGCGTTTTATGTCAGTTTTCATGAGCTATTGCCCACTATTTTTGGGGTCTCAGGGCGATTTTCAAAGACCTTAAGAACCGATACATGTTACAGAGATATGACCCAAGGCTCATAGTTTTTGCCTTTTATGGTCGTTTTCATGAGCTATTGCCCATGGTTTTATGGTTCCAAGGTAACTGACATCAACCTTAAGAACCGAGACATGTTTGAGAGTTATGACCAAAAACTCGCCGCTTTCGTGTTTTATGGACGATTTCATGAGCTATTAGCCACAGTTTTAGGGTTCAATGGCAATTTGCATGGTCCATAAGACCCCTCACATGTGTGAGAGATATGTCAAGAAACTCATCGTTTTCGCGTTTCATGGTCGTTTTCATGAGCTATTGCCCATTATTTTGGTGTTCTAGGGTGATTTACAATGACCTTAAGACCCGATACATGTTTGAGAGTTATGACCAAAAACTCGTCGTTTTTGTGTTTTTTGCCATTTCCATGAGTTATTTCCCACGGTTTTTGGGTTTCAAGTTGATTCGCAAGGCCTTTAAGACCCGTTGCATGTTTGAGAGATATGACTAAAACTCGTCATTTTTGCATTTTATGGCTATTTTCATGAGCTATTGCCCACTGTTTTTGGGGTCTCAGGGCGATTTACAAAGACCTTAAGACCCGATACATGTTACAGAGATATGACCCAAGGATCGTAGTTTTTCCCTTTTATGGCCGTTTTCATGAGCTATTGCCCATGGTTATATGGTTCCAAGGTGACTTACATCAACCTTATAAACCGAGACATGTTTGAGAGTTATGATCGAAAACTCGTCGCTTTCGTGTTTTATGGACGATTTCATGAGCTATTGCCCACATTTTTAGGGTTCCATGGCAATTTGCATGGTCCATAAGACCCCTCACATGTGTGAGAGATATGTCAAGAAACTCGTCGTTTTCGCGTTTTATGGTCGTTTTCATGAGCTATTGCCCACAATTTTGGGGTCTAGGGTGATTTACCATGACCTTAAGACCCGTTACATGTTTGAGAAATATGACCAAAAACTTGTCATTTTCGTGTTTTAAGGCTGTTTTCATGAGTTGTTTTCCACAGTTCTTGGCTTCCAAGCGGATTTGCTAGGCCTGTAAGACCCGATACATGTTGGAGAGATATGACAAAAAACTCATCGTTTTCGCGTTTTATGGCCGTTTTCATGTGCTATTGCCCATGGTGGTATGGTTCCAAGACATCAACCTTAAGAATCGATACATGTTTGAGTAATGACCAAAACTTGTCTCTTTTCGTGTCGTATGGCTGATTTCATTAGCTATTACCCACATTTTGTGGTTCCATGGCAATTTTCATGGTCCATAAGACCCCTCACATGTGTGAGAGATATGTCAAGAAACTCGTCGTTTTCGCGTTTTATGGTCGTTTTCATGAGCTATTGCCCACTATTTTTGTGTTCGAGGGTGATTTGCAATGACCTTAAGACCCAATACATATTTGAGAGTTATGACCAAAAACTCGTCGTTTTTGTGTTCTTTGCCTTTTTCATGAGTTATTTCCCATAGTTTTTGGGTTGCAAGTGGATTCGCAAGGCCTCTAAGCCCTATTACATGTTTGAGAGATATGACTAAAAACTCGTCGTTTTCGTGTTTTATGTCAGTTTTCATGAGCTATTGCCCACTATTTTTGGGGTCTCAGGGCGATTTTCAAAGACCTTAAGAACCGATACATGTTACAGAGATATGACCCAAGGCTCATAGTTTTTGCCTTTTATGGTCGTTTTCATGAGCTATTGCCCATGGTTTTATGGTTCCAAGGTAACTAACATCAACCTTAAGAACCGAGACATGTTTGAGAGTTATGACCAAAAACTCGCCGCTTTCGTGTTTTATGGACGATTTCATGAGCTATTAGCCACAGTTTTAGGGTTCAATGGCAATTTGCATGGTCCATAAGACCCCTCACATGTGTGAGAGATATGTCAAGAAACTCATCGTTTTCGCGTTTCATGGTCGTTTTCATGAGCTATTGCCCATTATTTTGGTGTTCTAGGGTGATTTACAATGACCTTAAGACCCGATACATGTTTGAGAGTTATGACCAAAAACTCGTCGTTTTTGTGTTTTTTGCCATTTCCATGAGTTATTTCCCACGGTTTTTGGGTTTCAAGTTGATTCGCAAGGCCTTTAAGACCCGTTGCATGTTTGAGAGATATGACTAAAACTCGTCGTTTTTGCATTTTATGGCTATTTTCATGAGCTATTGCCCACTGTTTTTGGGGTCTCAGGGCGATTTACAAAGACCTTAAGACCCGATACATGTTACAGAGATATGACCCAAGGATCGTAGTTTTTCCCTTTTATGGCCGTTTTCATGAGCTATTGCCCATGGTTATATGGTTCCAAGGTGACTTACATCAACCTTATAAACCGAGACATGTTTGAGAGTTATGATCGAAAACTCGTCGCTTTCGTGTTTTATGGACGATTTCATGAGCTATTGCCCACATTTTTAGGGTTCCATGGCAATTTGCATGGTCCATAAGAACCCTCACATGTGTGAGAGATATGTCAAGAAACTCGCTGCTGCTTTTATGGTCGTTTTCATGAGCTATTGCCCACAATTTTGGGGTCTAGGGTGATTTACCATGACCTTAAGACCCGTTACATGTTTGAGATATATGACCAAAAACTTGTCATTTTCGTGTTTTAAGGCTATTTTCATGAGTTGTTTTCCACAGTTTTTGGGTTCCAAGCGGATTTGCTAGGCCTATAAGACCCGATACATGTTGGAGAGATATGACAAAAAAACTCATCGCTTTAGCTTTTATGGCCGCTTTTCATGTGCTATTGCCCATGGTGGTATGGTTCCAAGTTTACTTACATCAACCTTAAGAATCGATACATGTTTTAGAGTAATGACCAAAACTCGTCTTTTGGTGTCTTATGGCTGATTTCATCACTATTACCCACATTTTGTGGTTCCATGGCAATTTTCATGGTCCATAAGACCCCTCACATGTGTGAGAGATATGTCAAGAAACTCGCTGCTTCGCGTTTTATGGTCGTTTTCATGAGCTATTGCCCACTATTTTTGTGTTCGAGGGTGATTTACAATGACCTTAAGACCCAATACATGTTTGAGAGTTATGACCAAAAACTAGTCGTTTTTGTGTTTTTTGCCATTTTCATGAGTTATTTCCCATAGTTTTTGGGTTGCAAGTGGATTCGCAAGGCCTTTAAGACCCGTTACATGTTTGAGAGATATGACTAAAACTTGCCATTTTCATGAGCTATTGCCCACAATTTTGGGGTTCTAGGGTGATTTACCATGACCTTAAGACCCGTTACATGTTACAGAGATATGACCCAAGGCTCGTAGTTTTTGCCTTTTATGGTCGTTTTCATGAGCTAGTGCCCATGGTTTTATGGTTCCAAGGTGACTGACATCAACCTTAAGAACCGAGACATGTTTGAGAGTTATGACCGAAAACTCGTCGCTTTCGTGTTTTATGGACGATTTCATGAGCTATTAGCCACATTTTTAGGGTTCAATGGCAATTTGCATGGTCCATAAGACCCCTCACATGTGTGAGAGATATGTCAAGAAACTCATCGTTTTCGCGTTTCATGGTTGTTTTCATGAGCTATTGCCCACTATTTTGGTGTTCTAGGGTGATTTACAATGACCTTAAGACCCGATACATGTTTGAGAGTTATGACCAAAAATTCGTCGTTTTTGTGTTTTTTGCCATTTCCATGAGTTATTTCCCACAGTTTTTGGGTTTCAAGTTGATTCGCAAGGCCTTTAAGACCCGTTGCATGTTTGAGAGATATGACTAAAACTCGCTGCTTTGATTTTATGGCTATTTTCATGAGCTATTGCCCATCGTTTTGGGGTCTCGTACATTTACAAAGACCGTAAGACCCGATACATGTTACAGAGATATGACCCAAGGATCATAGTTTTTCCCTTTTATGGCCGTTTTCATGAGCTATTGCCCATGGTTTTATGGTTCCAAGGTGACTTACATCAACCTTATAAACCGAGACATGTTTGAGAGTTATGACCGAAAACTCGTCGCTTTCGAGTTTTATGGACGATTTCATGAGCTATTGCCCACATTTTTAGGGTTCCATGGCAATTTGCATGGTCCATAAGACCCCTCACATGTGTGAGAGATATGTCAAGAAACTCATGCTGCTGCTGCTTTTATGGTCGTTTTCATGAGCTATTGCCCACAATTTTGGGGTTCTAGGGTGATTTACCATGACCTTAAGACCCGTTACATGTTTGAGAAATATGGCCAAAAACTTGTCATTTTCGTGTTTTAAGGCTGTTTTCATGAGTTGTTTTCCACAATTCTTGGCTTCCAAGCGGATTTGCTAGGCCTGTAAGACCCGATACATGTTGGAGAGATATGACAAAAAACTCATCGTTTTCGCGTTTTATGGCCGTTTTCATGAGCTATTGCCCATGGTGGTATGGTTCCAAGTTTACTTACATCAACCTTAAGAATCGATACATGTTTTAGACTAATGACCAAAAACATGTCTCTTTCGTGTAGTATGGCTGATTTCATTAGCTATTACCCACATTTTTGTGGTTCCATGGCAATTTTCATGGTCCATAAGACCCCTCACATGTGTGAGAGATATGTCAAGAAACTCGTCGTTTTCGCGTTTTATGGTTGTTTTCATGAGCTATTGCCCACTATTTTTGTGTTCGAGGGTGATTTACTATGCCCTTAAGACCCAATACATGTTTGAGAGTTATGACCAAAAACTCGTCGTTTTTGTGTTCTTTGCCATTTTCATGAGTTATTTCCCATAGTTTTTGGGTTGCAAGTGGATTCGCATGGCCTTTAAGACCTGTTACATGTTTGAGAGATATGACTAAAACTCTGCTTTTCGTTTTATGGCTGTTTTCATGAGCTATTGCCCACTATTTTTTGGGGTCTCATGTATTTTCAAAGACCTTAAGAACCGATACATGTTGAGAGATATGACCCAAGGCTCGTAGTTTTTGCCTTTATGGTCGCTTTTCATGAGCTATTGCCCATGGTTTTATGGTTCCAAGGTAACTAACATCAACCTTAAGAACCGAGACATGTTTGAGAGTTATGACCAAAACTCGCCGCTTCGTGTTTTATGGACGATTTCATTAGCTATTAGCCACATTTTTGTGGTTCAATGGCAATTTGCATGGTCCATAAGCCCCCTCCCATGTGTGAGAGATATGTCAAGAAACTCATCGTTTCTGCTTTTATGGTCGCTTTTCATGAGCTATTGCCCACTATTTTGGTGTTCTAGGGTGATTTACAAAGACCTTAAGACCCGATACATGTTACAGAGATATGATCCAAGGATCGTAGTTTTTGCCTTTTATGGCCGTTTTCATGTGCTATTGCCCATGGTTTTATGGTTCCAAGGTGACTTACATCAACCTTATAAACCGAGACATGTTTGAGAGTTATGACCGAAAACTCGTCGCTTTCATGTTTTATGGACGATTTCATGAGCTATTGCCCACATTTTTAGGGTTCCATGGCAATTTGCATGGTCCATAAGACCCCTCACATGTGTGAGAGATATGTCAAGAAACTCGTCGTTTTCGCGTATTATGGTCGTTTTCATGAGCTATTGCCCACAATTTTGGGGTTCTAGGGTGATTTACCATGACCTTAAGACCCGTTACATGTTTGAGAAATATGGCCAAAAACTTGTCATTTTCGTGTTTTAAGGCTGTTTTCATGAGTTGTTTTCCACAGTTTTTGGGTTCCAAGCGGATTTGCTAGGCCTATAAGACCCGATACATGTTGGAGAGATATAACAAAAAAACACATCGTTTTCGCGTTTTATGGCCGTTTCATGTGCTATTGCCCATGGTGGTATGGTTCCAAGTTTACTTACATCAACCTTAAGAATCGATACATGTTTTAGAGTAATGACCAAAAACTCGTCGCTTTCGTGTCTTATGGCTGATTTCATCAGCTATTACGCACATTTTTGTGGTTCCATGGCAATTTTCATGGTCCATAAGACCCCTCACATGTGTGAGAGATATGTCAAGAAACTCGCTGCTGCTTTATGGTCGTTTTCATGAGCTATTGCCCACTATTTTTGTGTTCGAGGGTGATTTACAATGACCTTAAGACCCAATACATGTTTGAGAGTTATGACCAAAAACTCGTCGTTTTTGTGTTCTTTGCCATTTTCATGAGTTATTTCCCATAGTTTTTGGGTTGCAAGTGGATTTGCAAGGACTTTAAGACCCGTTACATGTTTGAGAGATATGACTAAAAACTCGTCGTTTTCACGTTTTATGGCTGTTTTCATGAGCTATTGCCCAGTTTTATGGCTGTTTTCAAAGACTTTAAGAACCGATACATGTTACAGAGATATGACCCAAGGCTCTTAGTTTTTGCCTTTTATGGTCGTTTTCATGAGCTATTGCCCATGGTTTTATGGTTCCAAGGTGACTGACATCAACCTTAAGAACCAAGACATGTTTGAGAGTTATGACCAAAAACTCGTCGCTTTCGTGTTTTATGGACGATTTCATGAGCTATTAGCCATATTTTTAGGGTTCCATGGCAATTTGCATGGTCCATAAGACCTCTCACATGTGTGAGAGATATGTCAAGAAAATCATCGTTTTCGCGTTTTATGGTCGTTTTCATGAGCTATTGCCCACTATTTTGGTGTTCTAGGGTGATTTACAACGACCTTAAGACCCGATACATGTTTGATAGTTATGACCAAAACCTCATCGTTTTTGTGTTTTTTGCCATTTCCATGATTTATTTCCCACAGTTTTTGGGTTGCAAGTTGATTCGCAAGGCCTTTAAGACCCGTTACATGTTTGAGAGATATGACTAAAACTCGTCGTTTTCGCTTTTTATGGCTGTTTTCATGAGGTATTGCCCACTGTTTTGGGGGTCTCAGGGCGATTTACAAAGACCTTAAGACCCGATACATGTTACAGAGATATGACCCAAGGATCGTAGTTTTTGCCTTTTATGGCCGTTTTCATGAGCTATTGCCCATGGTTTTATGGTTCCAAGGTGACTTACATCAACCTTATGACCTGAGACATGTTTGAGAGTTATGACCGAAAACTCGTCGCTTTCGTGTTTTAGGGACGATTTCATGAGCTATTGGCCACATTTTTAGGGTTCCATGGAAATTTGCAAGGTCCATAAGACCCCTCACATGTGTGAGAGATATGTCAAGAAACTCATCGTTTTCGTGTTTTATGGTCGTTTTCATGAGCTATTGCCCACAATTTTGGGGTTCTAGGGTGATTTAAAATGACCTTAAGACCCGTTACATGTTTGAGATATATGACCAAAAACTTGTCATTTTCATGTTTTAAGGCTATTTTCATGAGTTGTTTTCCACAGTTTTTGGGTTCCAAGCGGATTTGCTAGGCCTATAAGACCCGATACATGTTGGAGAGATATGACAAAAAAACTCATCGTTTTCGCGTTTTATGGCCGTTTTCATGAGCTAATGCCCATGGTGGTATGGTTCCAAGTTTACTTACATCAACCTTAAGAATCGATACATGTTTTAGAGTAATGACCAAAAACTCGTCGCTTTCGTGTCTTATGGCTGATTTCATGAGCTATTACCCACATTTTTGTGGTTCCATGGCAATTTTCATGGTCCATAAGACCCCTCACATGTGTGAGAGATATGTCAAGAAACTCGTCGTTTTCGCGTTTTATGGTCGTTTTCATGAGCTATTGCCCACTATTTTTGTGTTCGAGGGTGATTTACAATGACGTTAAGACCCAATACATGTTTGAGAGTTATGACCAAAAACTCGTTGTTTTTGTGTTTTTTGCCATTTTCATGAGTTATTTCCCATAGTTTTCGGGTTGCAAGTGGATTCGCAAGGCCTTTAAGACCCGTTACATGTTTGAGAGATATGACTAAAAACTCGTCGTTTTCGCGTTTTATGGCTGTTTTCATGAGCTATTGCCCACTGTTTTTGGGGTCTCAGGGCGATTTTCAAAGACCTTAAGAACCGATACATGTTACAGAGATATGACCCAAGGCTCGTAGTTTTTGCCTTTTATGTTCGTTTTCATGAGCTATTGCCCATGGTTTTATGGTTCCAAGGTGACTGACATCAACCTTAAGAACCGAGACATGTTTGAGAGTTATGACCAAAAACTCGTCGCTTTCGTGTTTTATGAACGATTTCATGAGCTATTAGCCACATTTTTAGGGTTCAATGGCAATTTGCATGATCCATAAGACCTCTCACATGTGTGAGAGATATGTCAAGAAACTCATCGTTTTCGCGTTTTATGGTCGTTTTCATGAGCTATTGCCCACTATTTTGGTGTTCTAGGGTGATTTACAAAGACCTTAAGACCCGATACATGTTACAGAGATATGACCCAAGGATCGTAGTTTTTGCCTTTTATGGCCGTTTTCATGAGCTATTGCCCATGGTTTTATGGTTCCAAGGTGACTTACATCAACCTTATAAACCGAGACATGTTTGAGAGTTATGACCGAAAACTCGTCGCTTTCCTGTTTTATGGACGATTTCATGAGCTATTGCCCACATTTTTAGGGTTCCATGGCAATTTGCATGGTCCATAAGACCCCTCACATGTGTGAGAGATAATTCAAGAAACTCGTCGTTTTCGGGTTTTATGGTCGTTTTCATGAGCTATTGCCCACAATTTTGGGGTTCTAGGGTGATTTACCATGACCTTAAGACCCGTTACATGTTTGAGATATATGACCAAAAACTTGTCATTTTCATGTTTTAAGGATGTTTTCATGAGTTGTTTTCCACAGTTTTTGGGTTCCAAGCGAAATTACTAGGCCTGTAAGACCCGATACATGTTGGAGAGATATGACAAAAAACTCATCGTTTTCGCGTTTTATGGCCGTTTTCATGAGCTATTGCCCACTGTTTTTGGGGTGTCAGGGCGATTTACAAAGACCTTAAGACCCGATACATGTTACAGAGATATGACCCAAGGATCGTAGTTTTTGCCTTTTATGGCCGTTTTCATGAGCTATTGCCCATGGTTTTATGGTTCCAAGGTGACTTACATCAACCTTAAGAACCGAGACATGTTTGAGAGTTATGACCAAAAACTCGTCGCTTGCGTGTTTTATAGACGATTTCATGAGCTATTGCCCACATTTTTAGGGTTCCATGGACATTTGCATGGTCCAGAAGACCCCTCACATGTGTGAGAGATATGTCAAGAAACTCGCCGTTTTCACGTTTGATGGTCGTTTTAATGAGCTATTGCCCACAATTTTGGGGTTCTAGGGTGATTTACCATGACCTTAAGACCCGTTACATGTCTGAGATATATGACCAAAAACTTGTCATTTTCGTGTTTTAAGGCTATTTTCATGAGTTTTTTTCCACAGTTTTTGGGTTCCAAGCGGATTTGCTAGGCCTATAAGACCCGATACATGTTGGAGAGATATGACAAAAAAACTCATCGTTTTCGCGTTTTATGGCCGTTTTCATGAGCTATTGCCCATCGCTTTTTGGGGTCTCGTATGATTTACGAAGACCTTAAGACCCGATACATGTTACAGAGATATGACCCAAGGATCGCAGTTTTTGCCTTTTATGGCCGTTTTCATGAGCTATTGCCCATGGTTTTATGGTTCCAAGGTGACTTACATCAACCATAAGAACCGAGACATGTTTGAGAGTTATGACCAAAAACTTGTCGCTTGCGTGTTTTATAGACGATTTCATGAGCTATTGCCCACATTTTTAGGGTTCCATGGCCATTTGCATGGTCCATAAGAACCCTCACATGTGTGAGAGATATGTCAAGAAACTCGCCGTTTTCCCGTTTGATGGTCGTTTTCATGAGCTATTGCCCACAATTTTGGGGTTCTAGGGTGATTTACCATGACCTTAAGACCCGTTACATGTTTGAGATATATGACCAAAAACTTGTCATTTTCGTGTTTTAAGGCTATTTTCATGAGTTGTTTTCCACAGTTTTTGGGTTCCAAGCGGATTTGCTAGGCCTATAAGACCCGATACATGTTGAGAGATATGACAAAAAACTCATCGCTTTACGTTTTATGGCCCTTTTCATGAGCTATTGCCCATGGTGGTATGGTTCCAAGTTTACTTACATCAACCTTAAGAATCGATACATGTTTTAGAGTAATGACCAAAAACTCGTCGCTTTCGTGTCTTATGGCTGATTTCATGAGCTATTACCCACATTTTTGTGGTTCCATGGCAATTTTCATGGTCCATAAGACCCCTCACATGTGTGAGAGATATGTCAAGAAACTCGTCGTTTTCGCGTTTTATGGTCGTTTTCATTAGCTATTGCCCACTATTTTTGTGTTCGAGGGTGATTTACAATGACCTTAAGACCCAATACATGTTTGTGAGTTATGACCAAAAACTCGTCGTTTTTGTGTTTTTTGCCATTTTCATGAGTTATTTCCCATAGTTTTTGGGTTGCAAGTGGATTCGCAAGGCTTTTAAGACCCGTTACATGTTTGAGAGATATGACTAAAACTCGCTGCTGCGTTTTATGGCTGTTTTTATGAGCTATTGCCCACTGTTTTTGGGGTCTCAGGGCGATTTTCAAAGACCTTAAGAACCGATACATGTTACAGAGATATGACCCAACGCTCGTAGTTTTTTCCTTTTATGGTCGTTTTCATGAGCTATTGCCCGTGGTTTATGGTTCCAAGGTGACTGACATCAACCTTAAGAACCGAGACATGTTTGAGAGTTATGACCAAAAACTCGTCGCTTTCGTGTTTTATGGACGATTTCATGAGCTATTAGCCACATTTTTAGGGTTCAATGGCAATTTGCATGGTCCATAAGACCTCTCACATGTGTGAGAGATATGTCAAGAAACTCATCGTTTTCGCGTTTTATGGTCGTTTTCAAGAGCTATTGCCCACTATTTTGGTGTTCTAGGGTGATTTACAAAGACCTTAAGACCCGATACATGTTACAGAGATATGACCCAAGGATCGTAGTTTTTGCCTTTTATGGCCGTTTTCATGAGCTATTGCCCATGGTTTTATGGTTCCAAGATGACTTACATCAACCTTATAAACCGAGACATGTTTGAGAGTTATGACCGAAAACTCCTCGCTTTCCTGTTTTATGGACGATTTCATGAGCTATTGCCCACATTTTTAGGGTTCCATGGCAATTTGCATGGTCCATAAGACCCCACACATGTGTGAGAGATATGTCAAGAAACTCGTCGTTTTCGCGTTTTATGGTCGTTTTCATGAGCTATTGCCCACAATTTTGGGGTTCTAGGGTGATTTACCATGACCTTAAGACCCGTTACATGTTGGAGATATATGACCAAAAACTTGTCATTTTTGTTTTTTAAGGCTATTTTCATGAGTTGTTTTCCACAGTTTTTGGGTTCCAAGCGGATTTGCTAGGCCTATAAGACCCGATACATGTTGGAGAGATATGACAAAATAAACTCATCGTTTTCGCGTTTTATGGCCATTTTCATGTGCTATTGCCCATGGTGGTATGGTTCCAAGTTTAGTTACATCAACCTTAAGAATCGATATATGTTTTAGAGTAATGACCAAAAACTCGTCGCTTTCGTGTCTTATGGCTGATTTGATGAGCTATTACCCACATTTTTGTGGTTCCATGGCAATTTTCATGGTCCATAAGACCCCTCACATGTGTGAGAGATATGTCAAGAAACTCATCGTTTTCGCGTTTTATGGTCGTTTTCATGAGCTATTACCCACTATTTTTGTGTTCGAGGGTGATTTACAATGACCTTAAGACCCAATACATGTTTGAGAGTTATGGCCAAAAACTCGTCGTTTTTGTGTTCTTTGCCATTTTCATGAGTCATTTCCCATAGTTTTTGGGTTGCAAGTGGATTCGCAAGGCGTTTAAGACCCGTTACATGTTTGAGAGATATGACTAAAAACTCGTCGTTTTCGCGTTTTATGGATGTTTTCATGAGCTATTGCCCACTATTTTTGGGGTCTCAAGGCGATTTTCAAAGACCTTAAGAACCGATACATGTTACAGAGATATGACCCAAGGCTCGTAGTTTTTGCCTTTTATGGCCGTTTTCATGAGCTATTGCCCATGGTTTTATGGTTCCAAGGTGACTGACATCAACCTTAAGAACCGAGACATGTTTGAGAGTTATGACCAAAAACTCGTGGCTTTCGTGTTTTATGGACGATTTCATGAGCTATTAGCCACTTTTTTAGGGTTCAATGGCAATTTGCATGGTCCATAAGACCCCTCAGATGTGTGAGAGATATGTCAAGAAACTCATCGTTTTCGCGTTTTATGGTCATTTTCATGAGCTATTGCCCACTATTTTTGTGTTCGAGGGTGATTTGCAATGACCTTAAGACCCGATACTTGTTTGAGAGTTATGACCAAAAACTCGTCGTTTTTCTGTTTTTTGCCATTTTCATGAGTTATTTCCCATCACTAGTGCAGAATGGCCCATATGTCCCGGTTGGTAAGGGCCTTTAGTCCCAGTTCCCCAACCGGGACGGTGCAATCGGGACTAAAGCCCCAACCTTTAGTCCCGGTTGCCCCACCAACCGGGACAAAAGAGCGTACACGTGGCCGCTGCTCCGTGCGAGGGGGGAGGAGAAACCGTCCCGTTTCATAACACGAACCGGGACAAATAACCTTCTGTCGCGGCAGAGAATTCATTTTGGCAACTTTTGTTGCCGCGGCAGCATTTTGGCCACTTTTTGTGCCACGGAAGAGAATTTATTTATGTTGTTTTATTGTTTATTTAGTGTTTTGCACTCATCAATGAAGGAAACATTATATTACAGAAGATCATCATGACAATATTACATTCGATACACGGATCGAGTTCATGCACTACATACAAAAGTTGCTCTTTGTACAATCCCTATTGTTTATACATAGGCGAATAGTATTCCCCTTTTGGGTTTAGGACTTCTGCATCCAAGAATCCTGCCAATTCCTCCTGAATTGCTCGTACGCGATCCTTTGGCAGAAGACCGTCCCGTAGACATTCGATCTGATTTAAAAAAGGAGTCAGCCTATATGAATGAAACTAAACACAATTTGATGGTAATTAAAAACTATAGAAATTGTTTACGTACGTGGAGTTGCTCTAAATTTCTGTCTTTCTCATCACACGTCTGCCGGATGAACTCGTCAACATAGTATCCACATAGATTGTTACCTGGTCCCTGCGTCAGGCACTTTACGAGAACATAGTTCCATCAAAATAATAATCAACCATGATAATAACGGTATCAAAACTAGAAACAAAGATATGCGCGGATATAGCTAGTGGTGCTTACATCTAGTGCTTGAAATGTAAGCTCCACTTTCCAAACACCCCTAGCCTTGTTGGTAAACCGTTTCCAAGCACTGCCCGGCGAAGAAAACGAATAAAAGAAGTTATTAATTACTTGATATCATAAAATTCACGAACGTTGCCGATATAGTGTCGTAATGATTAGAATTACCGCAGGAGAAGCATCTGCATGTCCTTCCACTGCTCAAGGGGTTTATGTTTCGAGTCCATGACTAGTACACGCCTTTTTTAAGTTGAATGATTAACAAAATATAGTGGAAGCTGCGAATGCATAACTAATCAATTATATACTTAACATCGAGTAAGAGAAATAGAAAGTGTATACAAGACAATAACACTCACTCGAAGTTGTAAGGAAATAGTATTTCCCTTCTGGTTTCTTGAAACCTTAACGCGTGTACTATATTATCCTCCGTATCCTGGGGGCTTGTTTTGAGATTAGCTTGATGAACCCAATATGGGTCAATGAAGCCAATGTCATAGATTTGTCCTCTGCTGCATTCGAGAATCTTCATTCTGCATATTACAATATGATTATATACATGCAATAAACAAGGTGAGATAGCTGGAGACTAAATTAATTACAGAATTAGTACTTACAGATAATAGGCACTGATGATCGATTTGTCCAAGGCGTCTTGATTGAATAATTGAAATAGTTCATCAAATTCAATGGATATCATGTCATCCATTTCTTTCCCATAATGCTTTTTTGTAACCTTCAGCACTGTCCAGTTAGTCCCGGTCTTTGTGGCATGCATGTACCAGTTATGCAATCTTCGCATTTTTGTTGGAAGATTATTTACCTCCTCAGGTTTGACGAGAGGTTTGCCGTACTGGTATTTCTATGCTACTTCACTCACGGGGAAGTACTCTAACTGGGATAAGTACTGGGCAATACTCATACCTTGAGCAGCGGCAACTTCTCCCTATTCTACAACTACCTCTGGATCATACTGCTCTTCGGCCCCATATTTGCTCGACCCCACATTGGTATGGGAAATCACCTTGAGAGGGGAGCAAGACTCTTTTTCTTGTTCTCCGATCCGGCAAGATTTTCGCCAGATCAAGATCGCTCTTCGAGGCTTGTTGTGCCGCATGTGACATGAGAATAGAACGCTCATAGTCTGATGACAGCTTTGGCTCGGGTTGATGAAGAGTCTTTAGAATTTTCGAAACTCTGGCTTTTTCTTCTTTGGTGCTGGGGAACCACGCTCTTTTGGTCATTCTCAGCTTAGCTTAAAAACGCTGCTTCAAGATCAACGATCGCCGTAGTCTCCTCTTCAAGATACCATAAGCTCTCTTGGGAGGAACCTTTGGTACTTTTGAAGAGGCTCTTGTTTATGTTTCAGCGATTGCTTACCACGACGTTAGTAGCGACGCTTACGCTTTTGTCCTAAAGCGCCGCGATGATGGCTCATGGCGATGGCTGCGCCGGAGATTGCTGAGGCGACGGAGCCGGGTGAGGCGATGAAGAGGGCTACCGCGGCGGCGACGACCTCGCTGGAGACGGGTGAGGCGGTGGCGAAGATGGCCTTGGCGTGTGATTCCGAAACACGATACATTCCTTTAGCCATAGAATGTTGACGTTTGTTGCGTCTCCCAAGATATACATCCCTTCACCTGCAGGGTAGTCAAGATCCAAAACTTCAAAGGTGAGCATGATTTCATCCACCCCGACAACAGCGTAGCCCTCTGGAACCGGACGACAGTGGTAAGTTGGTGTGGGTCCAATTGGTAAGGCATAGCCGACCGCCACCTTCATTGATATGTTCACAACTTTGACATGTAGCTCGCAGTGTGTCATCTCTGTGATATCATCCACTGGGTAGCCAACAGGAGCCATCGTCGGTGCACCATCGTCAACGTCATTGTCATCACCTGGGACCTCGGTGGAAGCCACACTGCTTTTTCGATTATTTGATATGCGGTAGCATCGAATGCGCAGTGCTGAGATGGGCCGGTAGTACTTTGCTCTATAAGTGCGTTAATTTCATCTTGTTGTTGCTTTATTCGTTCTTCAACTATACGCATTCGCTCTTTCCGAATATCTGCTTCAACTTCCGCCTTGTCCTTTCTCCTCTGACGGCTTCTATCAGGATATTTCTTCCTCTCTTCGGGAAACCCAGTCCTCCATGGTTTGGAGCCGCTTGTGCCTCGTGTTCGTACATCATGTTCCTTATTTCCAAGGGCGAGTGTGAGCTCATCATTCTCTCTATCGGGAATGAAGTCCCCATCTTTAACAGCATTTACTGCTTTTCTCATCTTCTCGATTGTCAAGGGGTCTTCTTTATGTCGTATGTTATATATACACATCCCTTCCGAGTCCAACGTGCCCCCATGCCCGTAAAACCAATTCCTTGCATGTTCTACCCAATCGTCTGTCTCTGGGGTGATCTTTTTAGCACGCAGTTCATTCTCAAGTTTCTCCCACTTAGGAATGCCAGCCCTGTAGCCACCTTGGCCCATAGTATGGTGATACTTCTTGTTAGCAGCATTCAGCTTATTCGTTGCAGACATTTTCTTATATTTTTCTGATGTCTTGTAATTCACAAAATTAGCCATAATGGTTTTATCTTCTCAAACTGAATCTTCTTGAAATCCGGAGTCTTCTCTTTCACGATATAGTCAAGGTGCAATCTTTTCTTATAGTTGGTGAAACACTGGGCCATCTTCTTCATAGCCCACTCCCTGACCTTAGCCTCCATGGCTCTCCCATGATCTAAGGCGTCCTCAATTGGATCCTCCGCATTTGGATCCAGCTCTATCTTCGGTAGTTTGAAATTAAGCATGAGCCTCTTCCACAGTAAATCTTTGGCCTTGTTAGGGACAAACAAACATGTTCCCTCTTCTTCCGCATCAGCAGGCCTATTCAAATTTTGAATGGTGATCGGGATTAAGTCCCTAACGATTACTCTGCATTGTGCCACAAATTTGATTGCGACAACTTCGGGAGCCGTCGGTTTTGCCTTCAAATATCTTCGATCCTGAACCTCTCATGGTCTTTCAACTTTTTGGTTGGGCCTCGTCTGCTCTTTTCAGTAGATTTGTTCGATCCGGAGGGCTAAAAGAAGAAAGATCGTCATTACTATTTCTATATAGATAGCAGATGATTAATTAATGAATTAATTATATTACATGCACCTCGCCCGAGCGGTCGTCTTCTCGATTACACAAGGCATCGCCTTGTCCCTCGCGGAAGGCATCACCTTCAACCTCAAACAAGTCGTCTATTCTAGCAAAAAGAGGATCACCCTCACCGGAGTTGTTCAGAAACGTCGATACATCTAAATTTTCTTCCCCGCGGATCACACCTTGAATCAACTCTTCCTTTTCTTCATCTCTGTCGTGTGGTTCCATATTTTCTGCATGGGTGGAAAAACAGATAAGTCAAAGCGGCTAAGGGAGAATGTTAGGTACGGTGTTGAGAGATATAAACCCTAATTCAGAGAAACCCTAATATATACATACGCAATAATAAAAATGAATTGGAATGTATTCTACCGGGAAGAACCAAACACCGGAAAGAAAGGGAAACAATCAACACATGGCATCGATGCAATGCTCAAGCAAGTATGATGATTTGACAAGTTAATTTGCATTGTAATGTAACCCTAAGACATGCTCGACGATTTAATCGGGGTTCCAAAGGGTGAAAACCCTAACTCGGGGAAACTCCGGAACATATGAGAGGGGTGCATTTGTTCTTCTAATTATACTTGTCATTTAAGTTGTTAAACAATGCATGATTATAGGTTAAATAGATAGGTTTCATTTTTTTGAACAATTTGATATATTATTTGTATTTTTTCTAACTTATAAACAATAAGTTATTGATTTTATAATATTAAATCATTTTATCGAATTATTAAAACCAACTTATATACTTTTTACACCCGGCCAGCCTAGCCGTAGAGAATGCAGTTGGGCCCTCGGCTAACTCATCCTCCACGTGGGCAGGGTGGGACCCAGGCCAGGTTGACTGGGGGTTGACCACGTGCCGACGCCGGGGTGACGTCACCGTGATGTCGCATTGACGCCGGTGAGCCTCAAAACGACAAAGGGGACGGCGGTGGAGCGCGAGCTAGGCCGTGTGCGTGTGTGTGCTAGAGAGATGAGGTTGGGGCGAGCCAAAGAGTAGCGGCGCCGCCTCGAAAAGGTCACCGGAGAGGGGAGCACGACGACGGTGAGCGGCGGTGGTGGCAGGTGGTCGACGGGGAGGAGGAACAAGAGCGAGAGTTGGCGAGAGAGAGGGTCCACGAAAACCAGCAGCTCACCACAACGGCCGGCTACTAGGGCCGGCTAGGGTTTGGCCAGAGAGGGAGAGAACGCACGTGAGGGGAGAAAGAGGGAGAGAATGCACGACGATGCACAGCGGCGGACAGAGGTGATGGCGGGAAGCCTGACGGCGGGGCGGCCGAAGACGTCTCCATGTGCGCGCGCGTCGGGATCATATCAACTAAAATAATCATTAACTAAATATCATCACTAGTGCGTGCGCGTCGGGATCTACATCATCTAAATACACACCTAAATCATCTCACAACTATACACCTAAAATCTAAATAATATATACATACACCTAGAATAATATACACCAAAAATAATATATACATACACCTAATAAAATAATATATGCATACACGCACCTAAAATCTAAATAATCTACACATGTCAAAAAAAAAACTAAATATATACACATATCAAAAAAATCTATATACATAGCATATACACATCTCTCGGGTGGTATACCGGCGCTGTGGATGCGGGGCGCGGGGAAGAAGGACGGAAGGAGGAGAGACAGGCGTGATCGGGAAGGACGAGCAGGGGGAGACGGGAGGCGGTCGGGGAAGTACGCGGGCGGCCCGGTCGGGGAAGGATGTGGGCGGAGGGCTGGCGCTGGACACGGGTGGCAGTGGCGGCCGAAGCGCTTGTGGCGAGGATGACAGAGACGGCCGAGGTGAGACGAGGCGAGGCGAGGCGGCTACTGACGACGACGATGGCGCGGGCAGCCTGGCGGTGTCGTCGATGAAAGTAGAGAAGAAGCAGAGAAGTGAGATTGGGAAGAAGAAGAAGAAGAAGAAGAAGAGGCGCACAAGTTATAAATAGGGGAGTATACGTCGAGGTTGGATTTTAATAAATAATTTAAAGCCATTTTCTGTTTTTAAAAATAATTAATGTAACCATTTAAACTATGAACCATTTAAAATTAAAAATGAATTAACTTATATTTTTTAAATATTAATTTGGAATTTAGAAAAACTTTAAACATAAAAAGTGTTTGGATTTGAATAAATAATTCAAAACCATTTTCTGTTTTAAAAACTAATTAATGTAACAATTTAAACTATGAACCATTTAAAATTAAAAATGAATTAACTTATATTTTTTGAATATTAATTTGGAATTTAGAAAAACTTTAAACATAAAAAGTGTTTGAATTTGAATAACTAATTCAAATCCATTTTCTGTTTTTTAAAATAATTAATGTAACCATTTAAACTATGAACCGTTTAAAATTAAAAATGAATTAGCTTATATTTTTTGAATATTAATTTGGAATTTAGAAAAAACTTTAAACATAAAAAGTGTTTGGATTTGAATAAATAATTCAAAACCATTATCTATTTTTAAAAATAATTAATGTAACCATTTAAAATTAAAAATGAATTAACTTATATTTTTTGAATATTAATTTGGAATTTAGAAAAACTTTAAACATAAAATGTGTTTGGATTTGAATAAATAATTCAAAACCATTTTCTGTTTTTAATTTGGATTTGAATTAACTTATATTTTTTATATATTAATGGGCAGGAAAAAAGGACGAGAAATAATGGGCGGAAAGAAAATTTTATTAGGATAGAACTGGAATTAAAGTACATAACGCAACTAACACAAAGTTACATAGAAGAACTGAAAATTAAGATACATGGCCAGATTAAGCCACAATCGACCGAACTTGTTTTGCAATGTTGGAGTGATTCAGTCATGCTCCTGCCTACACCTGTAATACTCGCCACTGTAGTCGTCGTACTCGCCGCGGCCGTCGTCGCTGTCGTCGTCGGGGTCGCCGTAGTTGAACCTTGAAGGCTGAGTACGAGTGGGCTGGACTTGAGGGTAGCGCAGGCGGGGGCTAGAGTCGGCGGCCGTGTCGTAGTCCATGGCGCTCTGGAGAGTACGACCGCGCCACCACAACTGACGGCCGGCCTCTTTGAAGTTTGGAGGAGGTGGGCCGTCCTCCTCGTGCCTGGCGAGCGCCCTCTCACGCCGATCCATGAAGAAGGCTTCCCAAGTTGGGAAATAGTCAGGATGCCATCTGGGATTCCTCTGCTGCTCTGGCGTGAGCTCGAAGTAGTAGTGGTTCGTAATGGCCATCCTACGCGCCACACCTAGAGGGACAAGAGGAATCGGCACGCCTCCGGCGCTCAGCATCTAGCTGACGGGGACACAGTAGCCCGGCGGGCAGGGGTAGTTCGATGCGCAAAGCGCCTCCGCCTCCCTGGGAGTTAGTTCTACGGTGGAAGTCATGCGAAAGAGTGATGAGGTTGCAGATATGAGTCTAGATATGTGCAATGACAATGGAGGCCAACCCTACAGATATATATAGTGAGAAATGGCAGGAAGATAACTGGAGGGAATAACTGGCGGGAAAAACTGCGGGAAGAAATGGCGGGAGAAATGGCGGGAAGAAAAATGTGGGAAGAAATGGAGGGAAGAAAAATGGCTCATTTAGAACTTGCATTGGATCTCTGAAGAAACCACGTATTGCGAGTCTAAAAATGATTTTTTTTCAAAAAATCACGAGCGATAGATCATGTACCTGTAGTACAAACCGGACCCACTTCCTACCGATTCGGCAGACATTTGTCCTTTTTACCCGGGATGGACGAAAAGGTTTGAGATGTCCAGGTTGGGAGATAGTCCATGTTAGGTGGTCTAGTATTTTAGGAAAATGGGACGGTAGCATTCTGAAACAGCATTTTGGTGGTTACTTCACAAAACGACCCGTTTTTTGCGCTCGGAAAATGGAAAAGGGCTTTTCCGTGCGACAAAAAGGTAAACTTCCTCCTGCGACATTGTTCTCCATACCAGTGTCCACATGCATGCATAATATGGGCACAGCATCACAAACTATGTTGTGATTCAGCACATAACATTGGTCATTTGGACCGAAAGTCATGAAACCTCGAACATGATAGGTCATTTTGCGAAGGTTTTTTCGAGACATGATCAATATACCAAGTCTGGTATTTTTCCTTTCAACTATGTCACATAATATGACACCACGCGAAGGATTTTCATTGTTCAGATTTTCAATATACTAAAGGTTCATCTTTAGTCCCGGTTGGAGGGATTTCGGCAGGCTGGGCCAAGCAGCACTAATGATAGGGGTGAGTGTCGACATTATGTCGTGTGGCGTGTACCTTGTCCCGGATGGTGTCACCAACCGAGACTAAAGATGAACCTTTAGTCCCGGTTGGAGACACCAACCGGGACAAAACACGAGTCAGCACTAATAATAGGGGTGAGTGTCGACATTATTTCATAAGTGTCGACACTATGCCGAGCTGCTTGTACTATAAATAGGCATCCTTGTGAGTCCAGTCCTCCAGCCAGATTGAGGCATCTCCAATATTGTTTTCGAGAGCAGGGACACCACTACGACCAGTTTCAGGGAGATGCCGCCGGATACCAGTCCTCCGGCATCTCCAAGAAAATGGTCATAGAGGCACTCCCTAATATGTGAAATTACTTAGCTCCCAGGTGTATTGATCTAGTTAGAGAAGTTACAAGCTGCAAGATGGTTTTCGAGAGCAGGGACACCACTACGACCAGTTTCAGGGAGATGCCGCCGGATCCCAGTCCTCCGGCATATCCAAGAAACTGGTCATAGAGGCACTCCCTAATATGTGACCACGCGCATTTGGAGATCAGATCTTAATGGTAAGTACGAATCGGGACAACTTCATAGTCCCTGTCCAGCCACAAACCGCGTAAGATATCCTTCGGTGAAGCCACAAACCGCGAAAGACATGAACTAGAGTTACATAATATGAGCATGAACTTCTTGGCATATGTCCTTCCTTATGATCGCTTCAGACGTAACCATGGAGGATCTTATTTACTTAACGAAATGCTTGGGTCAGTTTTCACTGTGAAGGGCGGAATTTCATCAAACTTATAATAATCTTCTGACATGTCTGTCTTGTTCTCGATTCCCACGATGTTTATTTTCCCTGAAAGAACTATGTGACGCTTTGGATCATCATATGATGTATTCGTTTGCATATTTTTTCTTTTTCGGTCTGGAGGACATGTCCTTCACATAGAAAACCTAAGACACATCATTGGCTAGGACGAATGGTTCATCTCTATAACCAAGATTGTTGAGATACACTGTTGTCATTCCGTACAGTTGGTCTATCTTTACCCCTTCCCCATTCAGGTTGAACCATTTGCAGCGAAACAAAGGGACCTTAAAAGAGACTCCATAGTCTAGTTCCCATATCCCCTCTATGTAACCATAGTGTTTCCTTTTGTCCATTCTCGTCTATTGCATCAAATCGGACACCACTATTTTGGTTGGTGCTCTTTTTATCTTGGCAATCGTGTAGAATGTATTCCCATTTGTTTCGTACCCTTGGAAATTCAATATAGTAGAAGATGGTGACGCGGCCAACAAGTATAGCTGATCTCCAATAGTGGTGTTATTCAAGAGATGTGTCCGCATCCAACCACCGAAAGACTTCATGTGTTCATATGTAATCCATGATTCAGGCTTCCCCGGGTTTTTGGAGCGTACAATATTCGTGTGTTCCTTGATATACGGAGCTGCCAAGGTGGAATTATGTAGAACTATGTAGTGTGCTTTAGTGAAAGAATCCCCGTCCCTACATATCATTGCTTTCTTTCCCATCGTGCCTTTTCCACTTAGTCTTCCCTCATGCCGCGAGTCAGAAACACCAATCGGCTTAAGGTCAGGAATAAAGTCAACACAAAACTCAATGAACTCCTCTGTTCCATATCCCTTGGAGATGATTCCTTCTGGTCTAGCACAGTTATGAACATATTTCTTTAAGACTCCCATTAACCACTCAAAGGGGAACATATTGTGCAGAAATACCGGACCGAGAATGGCAATCTCTTCCACTAGGTGAACCAGGAAATGCGTCATAATATTGAAGAAGGATGGTGGGAACACCAACTCAAAATTAACAAGACATTGTACCACATCCTTCTGTAACCTTGGCAGAATATCTGGATTGATTACCTTCTGAGATATTGCATTGAGGAATGCACACAGCTTCACAATGGGTACTCGAACATTTTTCGGAAGAAGCCCCCTCAATGCAATCGGAAGCAACTGCGTCATAATCACGTGACAGTTATGAGACTTTAGGTTTTTGGAACTTTATATCTACCATATTTATTATCCCCTTTATATTAGATGAGAAGCCAGACGACACCTTGATACTGTAAAGGACTTCAAAAAACATTTCCTTCTCTGCTTTGGTAAGAGCATAGCTGGCACGACTTAAGTGTCGCCCTTTATCCGTCTTGTTCTGTGTATGCATGTTCTTTGGGTATTTCTTAATTTGTTGGTCCTCCCGTGCTTATGGTGTATCTTTTGTCTTCCCATACACGCCTAGGAATCCTAGCAGGTTCACGCAAAGATTCTTCGTCACGTGCATCACGTCGATTGAAGAGCGGACACGCAGGACTTTCCAATATGGCAGCTCCCAAAATATAGATTTCTTCTTCCACATGGGTGCGTGTCCTGTAGCGACGTCGTTCGGAACTGATTAACCGCCAGGACCCTTTCCAAAGATTACTTCTATGTCCTTGACCATACCAAATACATCATCACCAGCAGGGAGTTCAGGCTTCTTCCTGTGATCTGCCTCACCTTTGAAATGCTTACCTTTCTTTCTTACCGGATGATTGGTCGGAAGAAATCGTCGATTCTCCAGGTACACAACTTTCTTGCATTTATGCAAATATGTACCTTCAGTCTTATCTAAACAGTGTGTGCATGCCTTATATCCCTTGTTTGTCTGTCCTGAAAGGTTACTAAGAGCAGACCAATCATTGATGGTTACGAATAGCAACCCTCGTAGATAAAATGGCTCCTGTTTGTTCTCATCCCACGCACGTACACCTGGTTTGCCCCACAACTGTAAGAGTTCTTCAACTAATGGCCTAAGGTACACATCAATGTCGTTGCCCGGTTCCTTCAGGCCTTGGATGAGCAATGGCATCATAATGAACTTACGCTTCATGCACAACCAAGGAGGCAGGTTGTAGATACATAGAGTCACGGGCCAGGTGCTGTGACTGTAGCTCTGCTCCCCAAAAGGATTCATGCCATCACCTGCAAAGTCTGGGAAGTCTCTCTCGATTTTTCTCCACTGTGACCCATCAGCAGGGTGTCTCAACTTCCCGTCTTTGTTACGGTCTTCTTTGTGCCATCACAACAACCTGGCATGCTCTCTGTTTCTGAACATGCGTTTCAACCTTGGTATTATAGGAGCATACCACATAACCTTAGCAGGAACCGTCTTCCGGAGGGTCTCTCCCTCAACATCACCAGGGTCATCTCGTCTGATCTTATACCACAATGCATTGCATACCAGACATTTATCTAAATTCTCATACTCCTTACCGCGGTAGAGGATGCAGTCATTAATGCATGCATGTATCTTTTGCACATCTAATCCTAGAGGACAGAGAGTCTTCTTTGCTTCGTAGGTACTCTTGGGAAGTTCGTTATGTTTTGGAAACTTCGGCTTCATTATTTTCAGCATGTAGGGATGGTCATTTTACCATATCTTGGTTTGATGCTTACCTATGTGTGCAACATAAATTGATCTCGTGTCATGATATGGGTCCAAGCATCTATATTTGAGGCGCCATGACATGTGTGCTTAAACATAGGGGGAGAAATCCTCTGCCAAATGGTCGTTTTTGTGTATTGGATACATTGTTGCTTCAAGATAAATCCTTTGTCCATGGTCTCTCTTCGTTTTTTATTTGTTTTTATGACCTTGCCTTGTGGACAGTGCTCTCTCTGCTCTTCATTTGAATCTTGTGTATATGCTCATATGATCCCTCACAATTTTTCCTCTCCAAATCTTCAAATACACTCTTTCGCAAGTTTTTTTATTTTTTCGGCAAAATTTCCGGTTCGCCGGCATGTCAACCGAAATTTCCGGCGGCCACCGAAATTTCGGGCAGCCAACCGAAAATCCTTACAGAACGTGTTTTTGGTTCGCTGCCGAAAATTTCGGTCACCCACGGTATTTCCGGTCCCCAGGATGGTTCGCCGATTCGGTCGCTAGAATTTCCGAAGTAGGGACCGGTCGGACCGGACTTATTGCCGAATTTTTTTGGTGGGTATTTAAAGACCGCGCGTGGGGCAGTTCCTTCCTCTTCCTTTCTTTCTTCCCCACGCCCCTCCCTCCTCCATGGACGTCGCCTCAAGCTTCCCCACCCCCCTATAGGCCCTTCCCTCCACCCAAAACCCTCCCCACTCCACCAAGTTGTAGATCGGGCCTCTACAAGTCTTTTCACCGAAGGTTTTGCTCTCTCCTTGCACGCATTGGGAGATCGGGGAGTGCTTCCCCACTTTCTTGTGTGGTGCTTTCTTCATGCCTATCATTGGCAAGGGAGGGGGCATGACTTCGTCTTCGCCATCCCATGGTATCCTTGCTTTTTCCCCACTCCTTTCCCGTGTTTTTTTTTGTTCTTTATTGTGGAACCCTAGAATTCATGTCTTATGCTCCCGTAGTTCTCTCTACCCCCAGGCTCGCGTCACTCTAGTTTCACCCACTTTTCCCCCTTGTGATGTTCTTTGTGCAAGTACTAAGTCATGGCTAGTTTCACGGTCGCTTGCCCAAGATTTTCGGTCCCAGGCCCGGTCGCGCCGACCCCGCTGCCGGAATTTCCGGTCGACCGACCTGCTCGTCGGAATTTCAGGTCGAGCGTTCGGTCCGCCGGCCCCGTCGCCGATAATTCCGGGGACAGGGCCGGTTCCGCCGGACCTGGCGCCGAAATTTTTCTTTCGCCCGTTTCTCTGTCCATGCGCTTGCTCAACCGTCCTTATGTGTTCTTGTGAGCTCCTCTATGGCATATACACTCATTTGTTCTTCTTTGCCTTCCGTTCTTGTGTGCTTCCTGTGGAGAGTCTGAACACAGCGACTTTGAGCCCGACATCAGCAAAAAGAGGAAGCTCACTATTCAACGACCTCCTCCTCCTCCTCCTCGCCTCACTCAGTGTCAGCTCAAGAAAGCTGCTCTCACAGGGGGTTCTGGATCTTCTAGTGGCCAGAAGAAGAAAGCCTCTGCTGGAAGGTCTGCTCTGAAAGGCAAGTCCAGTCTTGGTCCTACTGAAGAAGAAAATCCTCCCAACTACAATACTGTCTCGGATATCACTGTGAATCAATGGTGGGACTTGAGGAGGCAGAATCCATACCGCTTCCCCAACCACACTTATCAAGGGGCTGACAAGTTGTTCTGGACTGACACCCAGAAGTGCTTTTGGGATGACTTTTACAATGAGCCATCTTGTATGCGGTGGGGTTTCTTTGTTCCTCCCAGGTATCTCAATGAGGACCACTATGCTCATTACCTCTCCTCCGATTTCGAGCATGTGGATGTGGCCTTGAAGAAGATGGATGTCTTTGCTGTTGCTACAATTAAGGTCAAGATAATGCCTGATATCATTCGCCAGTTCTTCTGCACAGCTTATTTTCATACTGATGATGCTCGCACTGTCACTTGGATGACCGGCACCAAGCCATACTTGGCTTATTTTGACGCCTTCTTCCATGCCCTGGGTTACCCTCCTGACAGTGTGTCTGGCTTCTGCATTCATTCTGAGAAGGCATTCAGTGACAGTCAGCTCCTCTTCTGCTATCCTAGTGATCCTAGCCATCAGCCTCCCAGCTTGTCCGGGATGTACTACTACTACATGGTGCTTGCTCGGTTCTTCCGCCACAATCTTGTGAGCAAGGCTGGTGATGTTGTCAATGTCCACGGTCACCACAAGAATCTGCTTTACTACTGTGAGCCTCACCGTCTCCGGAAGATCAATGTGTGTGACTTCATCTACAACGAGATTCAGCGGTCCATTGAGAAGCGCATGACTCCCAATTTCTGTCAGTATGTTCAGCGCCTGATTGAGGCCATTGTTCCTGCATCTGCTCTCCCCAGAGGTCCGCGTGTTGACATGGAGGATTTCTCCTTACCTTGTCGAGGCACTCATGTGGAGCTTCCCCAGATGTTGCCTTCTGAGCACCGGACCAAGCATGCTCATGATCCCCTATCTCCTAGTGGCTCGCGCTCTCATAGGGATCTTCCCCGTGCTCTCCCTCTTAAGAAGGGTCTTGCCCGCTTCTTCAACAGCTTATGGGACATGTGTCTCTCCTCCTATGATATTGCCCACCGCAGTTTGGAGCTCAGTCATGAGAACAGGAGGCAGCACAATGCCTTCTTGGCAGAGCGTGGTCGACCAGTGCCAGATTTAGGCAATTCTCTTGCTCCTGTTCCTTATGTCAACTATGAGAATCCCCCGCTGGATGAGGACATGTTTAGGGGCTTTGATCCTTCAATGTTCCCTGGGTTTGCTACTTCCAGCTCCTGTCAGCGCCGTGCTACAACTACAGGGGATGATGATAATGATGATGATGATGGTGAGGGCGAGGACGAAGAGGAGGGTGACGATGAAGAAGAAAAGGAGGAAGAAGCCTATGATGATGACGATGAGGACAACTTCGGTGGCTAGATCGGTCTCTTTGCTCTTTTCTTCCTTTTTGGTCTCGATGCCAAAGGGGGAGAAAGAGTAGAGTCGCTTATTTCATGATTTGCCTCTTGCACAAGTCCTCTTTGCTCGTTTGTCTCTCAAGGGCTTGTGCTTTTATTTGCTCTTTCAAACCATTCGTGTGTGTGTTTGGGCAACCTTGTAGTTCTCTTATTGTACTTGAATTTCCTATCACTGTGTGGTTCTATTATGTGCTAGATCTAATCGTATCATAATATCCTTCCTTTGACTCTAGCTCGGTTTGTCATCATTAACCAAAAAGAGGGAGATTGAAAGGGCAAATATCCCTTATCTAGTATTTTGGTTAACTATGACATCGGAGCTAGAGGATGGACTAATGTTTCTATTAGCTCTCTACAAGTGAGAATCCGCAGGTTGTTGATGATATGTGATGGGTGACCCCCCCCATTCGTTTCTCTAAGAAGAGCCGGTGTCATTGTTTTATTATTCTCTCTTATTTACTCTTCAGTCAAATAAGAAACACCGCACTATTAAGAGGGGTGATCTTGATGTGCTCTTTGGGGATGTTTGAGAGAACCAAGACATGTTTGAGAGTTATGACCAAAAACTCGTCGCTTTCGTGTTTTATAGATGATTTCATGAGCTATTGCCCACAATTTTAGGGTTCCATGGCAATTTGCATGGTCCATAAGACCCCTCACATGTGTGAGAGATATGTCAAGAAACTCGTCGTTTTCGCGTTTTATGGTCGTTTTCATGAGCTATTGCCCACAATTTGGGGGTTCTAGGGTGATTTACCATGACCTTAAGACCCGTTACATGTTTGAGATATATGACCAAAAACTTGTCATTTTTGTGTTTTAAGGCTATTTTCATGAGTTGTTTTCCACAGTTTTTGGGTTCCAAGCGGATTTGCTAGGCCTATAAGACCCGATACATGTTGGAGAGATATGACAAAAAAACTCATCGTTTTCGCGTTTTATGGCCGTTTTCATGTGCTATTGCCCATGGTGGTATGGTTCCAAGTTTACTTACATCAACCTTAAGAATCGATACATGTTTTAGAGTAATGACCAAAAACTCGTCGCTTTCATGTCTTATGGCTGATTTCATGAGCTATTACCCACATTTTTGTGGTTCCATGGCAATTTTCATGGTCCATAAGACCCCTCACATGTGTGAGAGATATGTCAAGAAACTCGTCGTTTTCGCGTTTTATGGTCGTTTTCATGAGCTATTGCCCACTATTTTTGTGTTCGAGGGTGATTTAGAATGACCTTAAGACCCAATACATGTTTGAGAGTTATGACCAAAAACTCGTCGTGTTTGTGTTCTTTGCCATTTTCATGAGTTATTTCCCATAGTTTTTGGGTTGCAAGTGGATTCGCAAGGCCTTTAAGACCCGTTACATGTTTGAGAGATATGACTAAAAACTCGTCGTTTTCGCGTTTTATGGCTGTTTTCATGAGCTATTGCCCACTATTTTTGGGGTCTCAGGGCGATATTCAAAGACCTTAAGAACCGATACATGTTATAGAGATATGACCCAAGGCTCGTAGTTTTTCCCTTTTATGGTCATTTTCATGAGCTATTGCCCATGGTTTTATGGTTCCAAGGTGACTGACATCAACCTTAAGAACCGAGACATGTTTGAGAGTTATGACCAAAAAATCGTCGCTTTCGTGTTTTATGGACGATTTCATGAGCTATTAGCCACATTTTTAGGGTTCAATGGCAATTTGCATGGTCCATAAGACCCCTCACATGTGTGAGAGATATGTCAAGAAACTCATCGTTTTCGCGTTTTATGGTTGTTTTCATGAGCTATTGCCCACTCTTTTGGTGTTCTAGGGTGATTTACAATGACCTTAAGACCCGATACATGTTTGAGAGTTATGACCAAAAACTCGTCGTTTTTGTGTTTTTTTCCATTTCCATGAGTTATTTCCCACAGTTTTTGGGTTGCAAGTTGATTCGCAAGGCCTTTAAGACCCGTTACATGTATGAGAGATATGACTAAAACTCGTCGTTTTCGCATTTTATGGCTATTTTCATGAGCTATTGCCCACTGTTTTTAGGGTCTCAGGGCGATTTACAAAGACCTTAAGACCCGATACATGTTACAGAGATATGACCCAAGGATCGTAGTTTTTCCCTTTTATGGCCGTTTTCATGAGCTATTGCCATGGTTTTATGGTTCCAAGGTGACTTACATCAACCTTAAGAACCAAGACATGTTTGAGAGTTATGACCAACAACTCGTCGCTTTTGTGTTTTATAGATGATTTCATGAGCTATTGCCCACAATTTTAGGGTTCCATGGCAATTTGCATGGTCCATAAGACACCTCACATGTGTGAGAGATATGTCAAGAAACTCATCGTTTTCGCGTTTTATGGTCGTTTTCATGAGCTATTGTCCACAATTTTTGGGTTCTAGGGTGATTTATCATGACCTTAAGACCCATTACATGTTTGAGATATATGACCGAAAACTTGTCATTTTCGTGTTTTAACGCTATTTTCATGAGTTGTTTTCCACAGTTTTTGGGTTCCAAGCGGATTTGCTAGGCCTATAAGACCCGATACATGTTGGAGAGATATGACAAAAAAACTCATCGTTTTCGCGTTTTATGGCCATTTTCATGTGCTATTGCCCATGGTGGTATCGTTCCAAGTTAACTTACATCAACCTTAAGAACCGATACATGTTTTAGAGTAATGACCAAAAACTCGTCGCTTTTGTGTCTTATGGCTGATTTCATGAGCTATTACCCACATTTTTGTGGTTCCATGGCAATTTTCATGGTCCATAAGACCCCTCACATGTGTGAGAGATATGTCAAGAAACTCGTCGTTTTCGCGTTTTATGGTCATTGTCATGAGCTATTGCCCACTATTTTTGTGTTCGAGGGTGATTTACAATGACGTTAAGACCCAATACATGTTTGAGAGTTATAACCAAAAACTCGTCGTTTTTGTGTTCTTTGCCATTTTCATGAGTTATTTCCCATAGTTCTTGGGTTGCAAGTGGATTCGCAAGGCCTTTAAGACCCGTTACATGTTTGAGAGATATGACTAAAAACTCGTCGTTTTCGCGTTTTATGGCTGTTTTCATGAGCTATTGCCCACTATTTTTGGGGTCTTAGGGCGATTTTCAAAGACCTTAAGAACCGATACATGTTACAGAGATATGACCCAAGACTCGTAGTTTTTGCCTTTTATGGTCGTTTCCATGAGCTATTGCCCATGGTTTTATGGTTCCAAGGTGACTGACATCAAACTTAAGAACCGAGACATGTTTGAGAGTTATGACCAAAAACTCGTCGCTTTCGTGTTTTATGGACGATTTCATGAGCTATTAGCCACATTTTTGGGGTTCAATGGCAATTTGCCTGGTCCATAAGACCTCTCACATGTGTGAGAGATATGTCAAGAAACTCATCGTTTTCGCGTTTTATGGTCGTTTTCATGAGCTATTGCCCACTCTTTTGGTGTTCTAGGGTGATTTACAAAGACCTTAAGACCCGATACATGTTACAGATATGACCCAAGGATCGTAGTTTTTGCCTTTTATGGCCATTTTCATGAGCTATTGCCCATGGTTTTATGGTTCCAAGGTGACTTACATCACCTTATAAACCGAGACATGTTTGAGAGTTATGACCGAAAACTCGTCGCTTTCGTGTTTGATGGACGATTTCATGAGCTATTAGCCACATTTTTAGGGTTCAATGGCAATTTGCATGGTCCATAAGACCTCTCACATGTGTGAGAGATATGTCAAGAAACTCATCGTTTTCGCGTTTTATGGTCGTTTTCATGAGCTATTGCCCACTCTTTTGGTGTTCTAGGGTGATTTACAAAGACCTTAAGACCCGATACATGTTACAGAGATATGACCCAAGGATCGTAGTTTTTGCCTTTTATGGCCATTTTCATGAGCTATTGCCCATGGTTTTATGGTTCCAAGGTGACTTACATCAACCTTATAAACCGAGACATGTTTGAGAGTTATGACCGAAAACTCGTCGCTTTCGTGTTTGATGGACGATTTCATGAGCTATTGCCCACATTTTTAGGGTTCCATGGCAATTTGCATGGTCCATAAGACCCCTCACATGTGTGAGATATATGTCAAGAAACTCGTCGTTTTCGCGTTTTATGGTCATTTTCATGAGCTATTGCCCACAATTTTGGGGTTCTAGGGTGATTTACCATGACCTTAAGACCCGTTACATGTTTGAGATATATGACCAAAAACTTGTCATGTTCGTGTTTTAAGGCTATTTTCATGTGTTGTTTTCCACGGTTTTTGGGTTCCAAGCGGATTTGCTAGGCCTATAAGACCCGATACATGTTGGAGAGATATGACAAAAAAACTCATCGTTTTCGCGTTTTATGGCCGTTTTCATGTGCTATTGCCCATGGTGGTATGGTTCCAAGTTTACTTACATCAACCTTAAGAATCGATACATGTTTTAGAGTAATGACCAAAAACTCGTCGCTTTCATGTCTTATGGCTGATTTCATGAGCTATTACCCACATTTTTGTGGTTCCATGGCAATTTTCATGGTCCATAAGACCCCTCACATGTGTGAGAGATATGTCAAGAAACTCGTCGTTTTCGCGTTTTATGGTCGTTTTCATGAGCTATTTCCCACTATTTTTGTGTTCGAGGGTGATTTAGAATGACCTTAAGACCCAATACATGTTTGAGAGTTATGACCAAAAACTCGTCGTTTTTGTGTTCTTTGCCATTTTCATGAGTTATTTCCCATAGTTTTTGGGTTGCAAGTGGATTCGCAAGGCCTTTAAGACCCGTTACATGTTTGAGAGATATGACTAAAAACTCGTCGTTTTCGCGTTTTATGGCTGTTTTCATGAGCTATTGCCCACTCTTTTTGGGGTCTCAGGGCGATATTCAAAGACCTTAAGAACCGATACATGTTATAGAGATATGACCCAAGGCTCGTAGTTTTTCCCTTTTATGGTCATTTTCATGAGCTATTGCCCATGGTTTTATGGTTCCAAGGTGACTGACATCAACCTTAAGAACCGAGACATGTTTGAGAGTTATGACCAAAAACTCGTCGCTTTCGTGTTTTATGGACGATTTCATGAGCTATTAGCCACATTTTTAGGGTTCAATGGCAATTTGCATGGTCCATAAGACCTCTCACATGTGTGAGAGATATGTCAAGAAACTCATTGTTTTCGCGTTTTATGGTCGTTTTCATGAGCTATTGCCCACAATTTTGGGGTTCTTGGGTGATTTACCATGACCTTAAGACCTGTTACATGTTTGAGATATATGACCAAAAACTTGTCATTTTCGTGTTTTAAGGCTATTTCCATGTATTGTTTTCCACGGTTTTTGGGTTCCAAGCGGATTTGCTAGGCCTATAAGACCCGATACATGTTGGAGAGATATGACAAAAAAACTCATAGTTTTCGCGTTTTATGGCCGTTTTCATGTGCTATTGCCCATGGTGGTATGGTTCCAAGTTTACTTACATCAACCTTAAGAATCGATACATGTTTTAGAGTAATGACCAAAAACTCGTCGCTTTCGTGTCTTATGGCTGATTTCATGAGCTATTACCCACATTTTTGTGGTTCCATGGCAATTTTCATGGTCCATAAGACCCCTCACATGTGTGAGAGATATGTCAAGAAACTCGTCGTTTTCGCGTTTTATGGTCGTTTTCATGAGCTATTGCCCACTATTTTTGTGTTCGAGGGTGGTTTACAATGACCTTAAGACCCAATACATGTTTGAGAGTTATGACCAAAAACTCGTCGTTTTTGTGTTCTTTGCCTTTTTCATGAGTTATTTCCCATAGTTTTTGGGTTGCAAGTTTATTCGCAAGGCCTTTAAGACTCGTTACATGTTTGAGAGATATGACTAAAACTCGTCGTTTTCGCATTTTATGGATCTTTTCATGAGGTATTGGCCACTGTTTTGGGGGTCTCAGGGCGATTTACAAAGACCTTAAGACCCGATACATGTTACAGAGATATGACCCAAGGATCGTAGTTTTTGCCTTTTATGGCCGTTTTCATGAGCTATTGCCCATGGTTTTATGGTTCGAAGGTGAATTACATCAACCTTATGACCTTAGACATGTTTGAGAGTTATGACCAAAAACTCGTCGCTTTCGTGTTTTATGGACGATTTCATGAGCTATTGCCCACATTTTTAGGGTTCCATGGCAATTTGCATGGTCCATAAGACCCCTCACATGTGTGAGAGATATGTCAAGAAACTCGTCGTTTTCGCGTTTTATGGTCGTTTTCATGAGCTATTGCCCACAATTTTGGGGTTCTTGGGTGATTTACCATGACCTTAAGACCTGTTACATGTTTGAGATATATGACCAAAAACTTGTCATTTTCGTGTTTTAAGGCTATTTCCATGTATTGTTTTCCATGGTTTTTGGGTTCCAAGCGGATTTGCTAGGCCTATAAGACCCGATACATGTTGGAGAGATATGACAAAAAAACTCATAGTTTTCGCGTTTTATGGCCGTTTTCATGTGCTATTGCCCATGGTGGTATGGTTCCAAGTTTACTTACATCAACCTTAAGAATCGATACATGTTTTAGAGTAATGACCAAAAACTCGTCCCTTTCGTGTCTTATGGCTGATTTCATGAGCTATTACCCACATTTTTGTGGTTCCATGGCAATTTTCGTGGTCCATAAGACCCCTCACATGTGTGAGAGATATGTCAAGAAACTCGTCGTTTTCGCGTTTTATGGTCGTTTTCATGAGCTATTGCCCACTATTTTTGTGTTCGAGGGTGGTTTACAATGACCTTAAGACCCAATACATGTTTGAGAGTTATGACCAAAAACTCATCGTTTTTGTGTTCTTTGCCATTTTCATGAGTTATTTCCCATAGTTTTTGGGTTGCAAGTGGATTCGCAAGGCCTTTAAGACCCGTTACATGTTTGAGAGATATGACTAAAAACTCGTCGTTTTCGCGTTTTATGGCTGTTTTCATGAGCTATTGCCCACTATTTTTGGGGTCTCAGGGCGATTTTCAAAGACCTTAAGAACCGATACATGTTACAGAGATATGACCCAAGACTCGTAGTTTTTGCCTTTTATGGTCGTTTCCATGAGCTATTGCCCATGGTTTTATGGTTCCAAGGTGACTGACATCAACCTTAAGAACCGAGTCATGTTTGAGAGTTATGACCAAAAACTCGTCGCTTTCGTGTTTTATGGACGATTTCATGAGCTATTAGCCACATTTTTAGGGTTCAATGGCAATTTGCATGGTCCATAAGACCTCTCACATGTGTGAGAGATATGTCAAGAAACTCGTCGTTTTCGCGTTTTATGGTCATTTTCATGAGCTATTGCCCACTCTTTTGGTGTTCTAGGGTGATTTACAAAGACCTTAAGACCCGATACATGTTACAGAGATATGACCCAAGGATCGTAGTTTTTGCCTTTTATGGCCATTTTCATGAGCTATTGCCCATGGTTTTATGGTTCCAAGGTGACTTACATCACCTTATAAACCGAGACATGTTTGAAACTTATGACCGAAAACTCGTCGCTTTCGTGTTTGATGGACGATTTCATGAGCTATTAGCCACATTTTTAGGGTTCAATGGCAATTTGCATGGTCCATAAGACCTCTCACATGTGTGAGAGATATGTCAAGAAACTCATCGTTTTCGCGTTTTATGGTCGTTTTCATGATCTATTGCCCACTCTTTTGGTGTTCTAGGGTGATTTAAAAAGACCGTAATACCCGATACATGTTACAGAGATATGACCCAAGGATCGTAGTTTTTGCCTTTTATGGCCATTTTCATGAGCTATTGCCCATGGTTTTATGGTTCCAAGGTGACTTACATCAACCTTATAAACCGAGACATGTTTGAGAGTTATGACCGAAAACTCGTCGCTTTCGTGTTTGATGGACGATTTCATGAGCTATTGCCCACATTTTTAGGGTTCCATGGCAATTTGCATGGTCCATAAGACCCCTCACATGTGTGAGAGATATGTCAAGAAACTCGTCGTTTTCGCGTTTTATGGTCATTTTCATGAGCTATTGCCCACAATTTTGGGGTTCTAGGGTGATTTACCATGACCTTAAGACCCGTTACATGTTTGAGATATATGACCAAAAACTTGTCATGTTCGTGTTTTAAGGCTATTTTCATGTGTTGTTTTCCACGGTTTTTGGGTTCCAAGCGGATTTGCTAGGCCTATAAGACCCGATACATGTTGGAGAGATATGACAAAAAAACTCATAGTTTTCGCGTTTTATGGCCGTTTTCATGTGCTATTGCCCATGGTGGTATGGTTCCAAGTTTACTTACATCAACCTTAAGAATCGATACATGTTTTAGAGTAATGACCAAAAACTCGTCGCTTTCGTGTCTTATGGCTGATTTCATGAGCTATTACCCACATTTTTGTGGTTCCATGGCAATTTTCATGGTCCATAAGACCCCTCACATGTGTGAGAGATATGTCAAGAAACTCGTCGTTTTCGCGTTTTATGGTCGTTTTCATGAGCTATGGCCCACTATTTTTGTGTTCCAGGGTGATTTACAATGACCTTAAGACCCAATACATGTTTGAGGGTTATGACCAAAAACTCGTCGTTTTTGTGTTCTTTGCCATTTTCATGAGTTATTTCCCATAGTTTTTGGGTTGCAAGTTTATTCGCAAGGCCTTTAAGACTCGTTACATGTTTGAGAGATATGACTAAAACTCGTCGTTTTCGCATTTTATGGATCTTTTCATGAGGTATTGGCCACTGTTTTGGGGGTCTCAGGGCGATTTACAAAGACCTTAAGACCCGATACATGTTACAGAGATATGACCCAAGGATCGTAGTTTTTGCCTTTTATGGCCGTTTTCATGAGCTATTGCCCATGGTTTTATGGTTCGAAGGTGAATTGCATCAACCTTATGACCTGAGACATGTTTGAGAGTTATGACCGAAAACTCGTCGCTTTCGTGTTTTATGGACGATTTCATGAGCTATTGCCCACATTTTTAGGGTTCCATGGCAATTTGCATGGTCCATAAGACCCCTCACATGTGTGAGAGATATGTCAAGAAACTCGTCGTTTTCGCGTTTTATGGTCGTTTTCATGAGCTATTGCCCACAATTTTGGGGTTCTAGGGTGATTTACCATGACCTTAAGACCTGTTACATGTTTGAGATATATGACCAAAAACTTGTCATTTTCGTGTTTTAAGGCTATTTCCATGTATTGTTTTCCACGGTTTTTGGGTTCCAAGCGGATTTGCTAGGCCTATAAGACCCGATACATGTTGGAGAGATATGACAAAAAAACTCATAGTTTTCGCGTTTTATGGCCGTTTTCATGTGCTATTGCCCATGGTGGTATGGTTCCAAGTTTACTTACATCAACCTTAAGAATCGATACATGTTTTAGAGTAATGACCAAAAACTCACTTCGTGCTTTAACGATGGCTGATTTCATGAGCTATTACCCACATTTTTGTGGTTCCATGGCAATTTTCGTGGTCCATAAGACCCCTCACATGTGTGAGAGATATGTCAAGAAACTCGTCGTTTTCGCGTTTTATGGTCGTTTTCCTGAGCTATTGCCCACTATTTTTGTGTTCGAGGGTGGTTTACAATGACCTTAAGGCCCAATACATGTTTGAGAGTTATGACCAAAAACTCATCGTTTTTGTGTTCTTTGCCATTTTCATGAGTTATTTCCCATAGTTTTTGGGTTGCAAGTGGATTCGCAAGGCCTTTAAGACCGTTACATGTTTGAGAGATATGACTAAAACTCAATGCTTTCGCGTTTTATGGCTGTTTTCATGAGCTATTGCCCACTATTTTTGGGGTCTCAGGGCGATTTTCAAAGACCTTAAGAACCGATACATGTTACAGAGATATGACCCAAGACTCGTAGTTTTTGCCTTTTATGGTCGTTTCCATGAGCTATTGCCCATGGTTTTATGGTTCCAAGGTGACTGACATCAACCTTAAGAACCGAGTCATGTTTGAGAGTTATGACCAAAAACTCGTCGCTTTCGTGTTTTATGGATGATTTCATGAGCTATTAGCCACATTTTTAGGGTTCAATGGCAATTTGCATGGTCCATAAGACCTCTCACATGTGTGAGAGATATGTCAAGAAACTCATCGTTTTATCGTTTTATGGTTTTATTCATGAGCTATAGCCCACTATTTTTGTGTTCTAGGGTGATTTACAAAGAACATAAGAACCGATAAATGTTACGTAGATATGACCCAAGGATCGTAGTTTTGCCTTTTATGGCCATTTTCATGAGCTATTGCCCATGGTTTTATGGTTCCAAGGTGACTTACATCAACCTTAAAAAGAGATACATGTTTGAGAGTGATGACCAAAACTCGTCGCTTTGTGTTTTATGGACAATTTCATGAGCTATTGCCCACATTTTAGGGTTCCATGGCAATTTGCATGGTCCATAAGACCCCTCACATGTGTGAGAGATATGTCAAGAACTCTTAGTTTCGCTTTTATGGTCGTTTTCATGAGCTATTGCCCACAATTTTGGGGTTCTAGGGTGATTTACCATGACCTTAAGACCCGTTACATGTTTGAGATATATGACCAAAAACTTGTCATTTTCGTGTTTTAAGGCTATTTTCATGTATTGTTTTCCACGGTTTTTGGGTTCCAAGCGGATTTGCTAGGCCTATAAGATCCGATACATGTTGGAGAGATATGACAAAAAAACTCATAGTTTTCGCTTTTATGGCCGTTTTCATGTGCTATTGCCCTTGGTGGTATGGTTCCAAGTTTACTTACATCAACCTTAAGAATCGATACATGTTTTAGAGTAATGACCAAAACTCGTCGCTTTTGTCTTATGGCTGATTTCACTATTACCCACATTTTTGTGGTTCCATGGCAATTTATGGTCCATAAGACCCCTCACATGTGAGAGATATGTCAAGAAACTCGTCGTTTTCGCGTTTTATGGTCGTTTTCATGAGCTATTGCCCACTATTTTTGTGTTCGAGGGTGGTTTACAATGACCTTAAGACCCAATACATGTTTGAGAGTTATGACCAAAAACTCATCGTTTTTGTGTTCTTTGCCATTTTCATGAGTTATTTCCCATAGTTTTTGGGTTGCAAGTGGATTCGCAAGGCCTTTAAGACCCGTTACATGTTTGAGAGATATGACTAAAAACTCGTCGTTTTCATGTTTTATGGCTGTTTTCATGAGCTATTGCCCACTATTTTTGGGGTCTCAGGGCGATTTTCAAAGACCTTAAGAACCGATACATGTTCTGAGAGATATGACCCAAGACTCGTAGTTTTTGCCTTTTATGGTCGTTTCCATGAGCTATTGCCCATGGTTTTATGGTTCAAGGTGACATCAACCTTAAGAACCGAGTCATGTTTGAGAGTTATGACCAAAAACTCGTCGCTTTCGTGTTTTATGGATGATTTCATGAGCTATTAGCCACATTTTTAGGGTTCAATGGCAATTTGCATGGTCCATAAGACCTCTCACATGTGTGAGAGATATGTCAAGAAACTCATCTTTTTCGCATTTTATGGTCGTTTTCATGAGCTATTGCCCACTATTTTGGTGTTCTAGGGTGATTTACAAAGACCTTAAGACCCGATACATGTTACAGAGATATGACCCAAGGATCGTAGTTTTTGCCTTTTATGGCCATTTTCATGAGCTATTGCCCATGGTTTTATGGTTCCAAGGTGACTTACATCACCTTATAAACCGAGACATGTTTGAAAGTTATGACCGAAAACTCGTCGCTTTCGTGTTTGATGGACGATTTCATGAGCTATTAGCCACATTTTTAGGGTTCAATGGCAATTTGCATGGTCCATAAGACCTCTCACATGTGTGAGAGATATGTCAAGAAACTCATCGTTTTCGCGTTTTATGGTCGTTTTCATGATCTATTGCCCACTCTTTTGGTGTTCTAGGGTGATTTAAAAAGACCGTAAGACCCGATACATGTTACAGAGATATGACCCAAGGATCGTAGTTTTTGCCTTTTATGGCCATTTTCATGAGCTATTGCCCATGGTTTTATGGTTCCAAGGTGACTTACATCAACCTTATAAACCGAGACATGTTTGAGAGTTATGACCAAAACTTCGCTGCTTTCGTGTTTGATGGACGATTTCATGAGCTATTGCCCACATTTTTAGGGTTCCATGGCAATTTGCATGGTCCATAAGACCCCTCACATGTGTGAGAGATATGTCAAGAAACTCGTCGTTTTCGCGTTTTATGGTCATTTTCATGAGCTATTGCCCACAATTTTGGGGTTCTAGGGTGATTTACCATGACCTTAAGACCCGTTACATGTTTGAGATATATGACCAAAAACTTGTCATGTTCGTGTTTTAAGGCTATTTTCATGTGTTGTTTTCCACGGTTTTTGGGTTCCAAGCGGATTTGCTAGGCCTATAAGACCCGATACATGTTGGAGAGATATGACAAAAAAACTCATAGTTTTCGCGTTTTATGGCCGTTTTCATGTGCTATTGCCCATGGTGGTATGGTTCCAAGTTTACTTACATCAACCTTAAGAATCGATACATGTTTTAGAGTAATGACCAAAAACTCGTCGCTTTCGTGTCTTATGGCTGATTTCATGAGCTATTACCCACATTTTTGTGGTTCCATGGCAATTTTCATGGTCCATAAGACCCCTCACATGTGAGAGATATGTCAAGAAACTCTGCGTTTTCGTTTTATGGTCGTTTTCATGAGCTATGGCCCACTATTTTTGTGTTCCAGGGTGATTTACAATGACCTTAAGACCCAATACATGTTTGAGGGTTATGACCAAAAACTCGTCGTTTTTGTGTTCTTTGCCATTTTCATGAGTTATTTCCCATAGTTTTTGGGTTGCAAGTTTATTCGCAAGGCCTTTAAGACTCGTTACATGTTTGAGAGATATGACTAAAACTCGTCGTTTTCGCATTTTATGGATCTTTTCATGAGGTATTGGCCACTGTTTTGGGGGTCTCAGGGCGATTTACAAAGACCTTAAGACCCGATACATGTTACAGAGATATGACCCAAGGATCGTAGTTTTTGCCTTTTATGGCCGTTTTCATGAGCTATTGCCCATGGTTTTATGGTTCGAAGGTGAATTGCATCAACCTTATGACCTGAGACATGTTTGAGAGTTATGACCGAAAACTCGTCGCTTTCGTGTTTTATGGACGATTTCATGAGCTATTGCCCACATTTTTAGGGTTCCATGGCAATTTGCATGGTCCATAAGACCCCTCACATGTGTGAGAGATATGTCAAGAAACTCATCGTTTTCGCATTTTATGGTCGTTTTCATGAGCTATTGCCCACTATTTTGGTGTTCTAGGGTGATTTACAAAGACCTTAAGACCCGATACATGTTACAGAGATATGACCCAAGGATCGTAGTTTTTGCCTTTTATGGCCATTTTCATGAGCTATTGCCCATGGTTTTATGGTTCCAAGGTGACTTACATCAACCTTATAAACCGAGACATGTTTGAGAGTTATGACCGAAAACTCGTCGCTTTCGTGTTTTATGGACAATTTCATTAGCTATTGCCCACATTTTTAGGGTTCCATGGCAATTTGCATGGTCCATAAGACCCCTCACATGTGTGAGAGATATGTCAAGAAACTCTTCGTTTTCGCGTTTTATGGTCGTTTTCATGAGCTATTGCCCACAATTTTGGGGTTCTAGGGTGATTTACCATGACCTTAAGACCCGTTACATGTTTGAGATATATGACCAAAAACTTGTCATTTTCGTGTTTTAAGGCTATTTTCATGTATTGTTTTCCACGGTTTTTGGGTTCCAAGCGGATTTGCTAGGCCTATAAGACCCGATACATGTTGGAGAGATATGACAAAAAAACTCATAGTTTTCGCGTTTTATGGCCGTTTTCATGTGCTATTGCCCATGGTGGTATGGTTCCAAGTTTACTTACATCAACCTTAAGAATCGATACATGTTTTAGAGTAATGACCAAAAACTCGTCGCTTTCGTGTCTTATGGCTGATTTCACTATTACCCACATTTTTGTGGTTCCATGGCAATTTTCGTGGTCCATAAGACCCCTCACATGTGTGAGAGATATGTCAAGAAACTCGTCGTTTTCGCGTTTTATGGTCGTTTTCATGAGCTATTGCCCACTATTTTTGTGTTCGAGGGTGGTTTACAATGACCTTAAGACCCAATACATGTTTGAGAGTTATGACCAAAAACTCATCGTTTTTGTGTTCTTTGCCATTTTCATGAGTTATTTCCCATAGTTTTTGGGTTGCAAGTGGATTACAAGGCCTTTAAGACCGTTACATGTTTGAGAGATATGACTAAAACTCGTCGCTTTCACGTTTTATGGCTGTTTTCATGAGCTATTGCCCACTATTTTGGGGTCTCAGGTATGATTTTCAAAGACCTTAAGAACCGATACATGTTATAGAGATATGACCCAAGACTCGTAGTTTTTGCCTTTTATGGTCGTTTCCATGAGCTATTGCCCATGGTTTTATGGTTCCAAGGTGACTGACATCAACCTTAAGAACCGAGTCATGTTTGAGAGTTATGACCAAAAACTCGTCGCTTTCGTGTTTTATGGACGATTTCATGAGCTATTAGCCACATTTTTAGGGTTCAATGGCAATTTGCATGGTCCATAAGACCTCTCACATGTGTGAGAGATATGTCAAGAAACTCATCTTTTTCGCATTTTATGGTCGTTTTCATGAGCTATTGCCCACTATTTTGGTGTTCTAGGGTGATTTACAAAGACCTTAAGACCCGATACATGTTATAGAGATATGACCCAAGGATCGTAGTTTTTGCCTTTTATGGCCATTTTCATGAGCTATTGCCCATGGTTTTATGGTTCCAAGGTGACTTACATCAACCTTATGACCTGAGACATGTTTGAGAGTTATGACCGAAAACTCGTCGCTTTCGTGTTTTATGGACGATTTCATAAGCTATTGCCCACATTTTTAGGGTTCCATGGCAATTTGCATGGTCCATAAGACCCCTCACATGTGTGAGATATGTCAAGAAACTTCGTCGTTTCGCGTTTTATGGTCGTTTTCATGAGCTATGGCCCACTATTTTTGTGTTCGGTGATTTACAATGACCTTAAGACCCGATACATGTTTGAGGTTATGACCAAAAACTCGTCGTTTTTGTGTTCTTTGCCATTTTCATGAGTTATTTCCCATAGTTTTTGGGTTGCAAGTTTATTCGCAAGGCCTTTAAGACTCGTTACATGTTTGAGAGATATGACTAAAACTCGTCGTTTTCGCATTTTATGGATCTTTTCATGAGGTATTGGCCACTGTTTTGGGGGTCTCAGGGCGATTTACAAAGACCTTAAGACCCGATACATGTTACAGAGATATGACCCAAGGATCGTAGTTTTTGCCTTTTATGGCCGTTTTCATGAGCTATTGCCCATGGTTTTATGGTTCGAAGGTGAATTGCATCAACCTTATGACCTGAGACAGGTTTGAGAGTTATGACCAAAACTCGTCAGCTTTTTATGGACGATTTCATGAGCTATTGCCCACATTTTTAGGGTTCCATGGCAATTTGCATGGTCCATAAGACCCTCACATGTGTGAGAGATATGTCAAGAAACCTCGTTTTGCGTTTTATGGTTTTCATGAGCTATTGCCCACAATTTTGGGGTTGTTGGGTGATTTACCATGACCTTAAGACCTGTTACATGTTTGAGATATATGACCAAAAACTTGTCATTTTCGTGTTTTAAGGCTATTTCCATGTATTGTTTTCCACGGTTTTTGGGTTCCAAGCGGATTTGCTAGGCCTATAAGACCCGATACATGTTGGAGAGATATGACAAAAAAACTCATAGTTTTCGCGTTTTATGGCCGTTTTCATGTGCTATTGCCCATGGTGGTATGGTTCCAAGTTTACTTACATCAACCTTAAGAATCGATACATGTTTTAGAGTAATGACCAAAAACTCGTCGCTTTCGTGTCTTATGGCTGATTTCATGAGCTATTACCCACATTTTTGTGGTTCCATGGCAATTTTCGTGGTCCATAAGACCCCTCACATGTGTGAGAGATATGTCAAGAAACTCGTCGTTTTCGCGTTTTATGGTCGTTTTCCTGAGCTATTGCCCACTATTTTTGTGTTCGAGGGTGGTTTACAATGACCTTAAGACCCAATACATGTTTGAGAGTTATGACCAAAAACTCATCGTTTTTGTGTTCTTTGCCATTTTCATGAGTTATTTCCCATAGTTTTTGGGTTGCAAGTGGATTCGCAAGGCCTTTAAGACCCGTTACATGTTTGAGAGATATGACTAAAAACTCGTCGTTTTCGCGTTTTATGGCTGTTTTCATGAGCTATTGCCCACTATTTTTGGGGTCTCAGGGCGATTTTCAAAGACCTTAAGAACCGATACATGTTACAGAGATATGACCCAAGACTCGTAGTTTTTGCCTTTTATGGTCGTTTCCATGAGCTATTGCCCATGGTTTTATGGTTCCAAGGTGACTGACATCAACCTTAAGAACCGAGTCATGTTTGAGAGTTATGACCAAAAACTCGTCGCTTTCGTGTTTTATGGACGATTTCATGAGCTATTAGCCACATTTTTAGGGTTCAATGGCAATTTGCATGGTCCATAAGACCTCTCACATGTGTGAGAGATATGTCAAGAAACTCATCGTTTTCGCATTTTATGGTCGTTTTCATGAGCTATTGCCCACTATTTTGGTGTTCTAGGGTGATTTACAAAGACCTTAAGACCCGATACATGTTACAGAGATATGACCCAAGGATCGTAGTTTTTGCCTTTTATGGCCATTTTCATGAGCTATTGCCCATGGTTTTATGGTTCCAAGGTGACTTACATCAACCTTATAAACCGAGACATGTTTGAGAGTTATGACCGAAAACTCGTCGCTTTCGTGTTTTATGGACAATTTCATTAGCTATTGCCCACATTTTTAGGGTTCCATGGCAATTTGCATGGTCCATAAGACCCCTCACATGTGTGAGAGATATGTCAAGAAACTCGTTTCGCGTTTTTATGGTCGTTTTCATGAGCTATTGCCCACAATTTTGGGGTTCTAGGTGATTTACCATGACCTTAAGACCCGTTACATGTTTGAGATATATGACCAAAAACTTGTCATTTTCGTGTTTTAAGGCTATTTTCATGTATTGTTTTCCACGGTTTTTGGGTTCCAAGCGGATTTGCTAGGCCTATAAGACCCGATACATGTTGGAGAGATATGACAAAAAAACTCATAGTTTTCGCGTTTTATGGCCGTTTTCATGTGCTATTGCCCATGGTGGTATGGTTCCAAGTTTACTTACATCAACCTTAAGAATCGATACATGTTTTAGAGTAATGACCAAACACTCGTCGCTTTCGTGTCTTATGGCTGATTTCACTATTACCCACATTTTGTGGTTCCATGGCAATTTTCGGTCCATAAGACCCCTCACATGTGTGAGAGATATGTCAAGAAACTCGTCGTTTTCGCGTTTTATGGTCGTTTTCATGAGCTATTTCCCACAATTTTTGTGTTAGAGGGTGGTTTACAATGACCTTAAGACCCAAAACATGTTTGAGTTATGACCAAAAACTCATCGTTTTTGTTCTTTGCCATTTTCATGAGTTATTTCCCATAGTTTTTGGGTTGCAAGTGGATTCGCAAGGCCTTTAAGACCCGTTACATGTTTGAGAGATATGACTAAAAACTCGTCGTTTTCACGTTTTATGGCTGTTTTCATGAGCTATTGCCCACTATTTTTGGGGTCTCAGGGCGATTTTCAAAGACCTTAAGAACCGATACATGTTATAGAGATATGACCCAAGACTCGTAGTTTTTGCCTTTTATGGTCGTTTCCATGAGCTATTGCCCATGGTTTTATGGTTCCAAGGTGACTGACATCAACCTTAAGAACCGAGTCATGTTTGAGAGTTATGACCAAAAACTGCCGCTTTCGTGTTTATGGCGATTTCATGAGCTATTAGCCACATTTTTAGGGTTCAATGGCAATTTGCATGGTCCATAAGACCTCTCACATGTGTGAGAGATATGTCAAGAAACTCATCGTTTTCGCATTTTATGGTCGTTTTCATGAGCTATTGCCCACTATTTTGGTGTTCTAGGGTGATTTACAAAGACCTTAAGACCCGATACATGTTATAGAGATATGACCCAAGGATCGTAGTTTTTGCCTTTTATGGCCATTTTCATGAGCTATTGCCCATGGTTTTATGGTTCCAAGGTGACTTACATCAACCTTATGACCTGAGACATGTTTGAGAGTTATGACCGAAAACTCGTCGCTTTCGTGTTTTATGGACGATTTCATAAGCTATTGCCCACATTTTTAGGGTTCCATGGCAATTTGCATGGTCCATAAGACCCCTCACATGTGTGAGAGATATGTCAAGAAACTCGTCGTTTTCGCGTTTTATGGTCGTTTTCATGAGCTATGGCCCACTATTTTTGTGTTCCAGGTCGATTTACAATGACCTTAAGACCCGATACATGTTTGAGGGTTATGACCAAAAACTCGTCGTTTTTGTGTTCTTTGCCATTTTCATGAGTTATTTCCCATAGTTTTTGGGTTGCAAGTTTATTCGCAAGGCCTTTAAGACTCGTTACATGTTTGAGAGATATGACTAAAACTCGTCGTTTTCGCATTTTATGGATCTTTTCATGAGGTATTGGCCACTGTTTTGGGGGTCTCAGGGCGATTTACAAAGACCTTAAGACCCGATACATGTTACAGAGATATGACCCAAGGATCGTAGTTTTTGCCTTTTATGGCCGTTTTCATGAGCTATTGCCCATGGTTTTATGGTTCGAAGGTGAATTGCATCAACCTTATGACCTGAGACATGTTTGAGAGTTATGACCGAAAACTCGTCGCTTTCGTGTTTTATGGACGATTTCATGAGCTATTGCCCACATTTTTAGGGTTCCATGGCAATTTGCATGGTCCATAAGACCCCTCACATGTGTGAGAGATATGTCAAGAAACTCGTCGTTTTCGCGTTTTATGGTCGTTTTCATGAGCTATTGCCCACAATTTTGGGGTTCTTGGGTGATTTACCATGACCTTAAGACCTGTTACATGTTTGAGATATATGACCAAAAACTTGTCATTTTCGTGTTTTAAGGCTATTTCCATGTATTGTTTTCCACGGTTTTTGGGTTCCAAGCGGATTTGCTAGGCCTATAAGACCCGATACATGTTGGAGAGATATGACAAAAAAACTCATAGTTTTCGCGTTTTATGGCCGTTTTCATGTGCTATTGCCCATGGTGGTATGGTTCCAAGTTTACTTACATCAACCTTAAGAATCGATACATGTTTTAGAGTAATGACCAAAAACTCGTCGCTTTCGTGTCTTATGGCTGATTTCATGAGCTATTACCCACATTTTTGTGGTTCCATGGCAATTTTCGTGGTCCATAAGACCCCTCACATGTGTGAGAGATATGTCAAGAAACTAAATGCTTTTTTCGCGTTTTATGGTCGTTTTCCTGAGCTATTGCCCACTATTTTTGTGTTCGAGGGTGGTTTACAATGACCTTAAGACCCAATACATGTTTGAGAGTTATGACCAAAAACTCATCGTTTTTGTGTTCTTTGCCATTTTCATGAGTTATTTCCCATAGTTTTGGGTTGCAAGTGGATTCGCAAGGCCTTTAAGACCCGTTACATGTTTGAGAGATATGACTAAAAACTTCAAGTTTCGCTTTTATGGCTGTTTTCATGAGCTATTGCCCACTATTTTTGGGGTCTCGGCGATTTTCAAAGACCTTAAGAACCTACATGTTACGAGATATGACCCAAGACTCGTAGTTTTTGCCTTTTATGGTCGTTTCCATGAGCTATTGCCCATGGTTTTATGGTTCCAAGGTGACTGACATCAACCTTAAGAACCGAGTCATGTTTGAGAGTTATGACCAAAAACTCGTCGCTTTCGTGTTTTATGGATGATTTCATGAGCTATTAGCCACATTTTTAGGGTTCAATGGCAATTTGCATGGTCCATAAAACCTCTCACATGTGTGAGAGATATGTCAAGAAACTCATCGTTTTCGCATTTTATGGTCGTTTTCATGAGCTATTGCCCACTATTTTGGTGTTCTAGGGTGATTTACAAAGACCTTAAGACCCGATACATGTTACTGTAGATATGACCCAAGGATCGTAGTTTTTGCCTTTTATGGCCATTTTCATGAGCTATTGCCCATGGTTTTATGGTTCCAAGGTGACTTACATCAACCTTATAAACCGAGACATGTTTGAGAGTTATGACCGAAAACTCGTCGCTTTCGTGTTTTATGGACGATTTCATGAGCTATTGCCCACATTTTTAGGGTTCCATGGCAATTTGCATGGTCCATAAGACATCTCACATGTGTGAGAGATATGTCAAGAAACTCTTCGTTTTCGCGTTTTATGGTCGTTTTCATGAGCTATTGCCCACAATTTTGGGGTTCTAGGTTGATTTACCATGACCTTAAGACCCGTTACATGTTTGAGATATATGACCAAAAACTTGTCATTTTCGTGTTTTAAGGCTATTTTCATGTATTGTTTTCCACGGTTTTTGGGTTCCAAGCGGATTTGCTAGGCCTATAAGACCCGAACATGTTGGAGAGATATGACAAAAAAACTCATAGTTTTCGCGTTTTATGGCCGTTTTCATGTGCTATTGCCCATGGTGGTATGGTTCCAAGTTTACTTACATCAACCTTAAGAATCGATACATGTTTTAGAGTAATGACCAAAAACTCGTCGCTTTCGTGTCTTATGGCTGATTTCACTATTACCCACATTTTTGTGGTTCCATGGCAATTTTCGTGGTCCATAAGACCCCTCACATGTGTGAGAGATATGTCAAGAAACTCGTCGTTTTCGCGTTTTATGGTCGTTTTCATGAGCTATTGCCCACTATTTTTGTGTTCGAGGGTGGTTTACAATGACCTTAAGACCCAATACATGTTTGAGAGTTATGACCAAAAACTCATCGTTTTTGTGTTCTTTGCCATTTTCATGAGTTATTTCCCATAGTTTTTGGGTTGCAAGTGGATTCGCAAGGCCTTTAAGACCCGTTACATGTTTGAGAGATATGACTAAAAACTCGTCGTTTTCACGTTTTATGGCTGTTTTCATGAGCTATTGCCCACTATTTTTGGGGTCTCAGGGCGATTTTCAAAGACCTTAAGAACCGATACATGTTACAGAGATATGACCCAAGACTCGTAGTTTTTGCCTTTTATGGTCGTTTCCATGAGCTATTGCCCATGGTTTTATGGTTCCAAGGTGACTGACATCAACCTTAAGAACCGAGTCATGTTTGAGAGTTATGACCAAAAACTCGTCGCTTTCGTGTTTTATGGACGATTTCATGAGCTATTAGCCACATTTTTAGGGTTCAATGGCAATTTGCATGGTCCATAAGACCTCTCACATGTGTGAGAGATATGTCAAGAAACTCATCTTTTTCGCATTTTATGGTCGTTTTCATGAGCTATTGCCCACTATTTTGGTGTTCTAGGGTGATTTACAAAGACCTTAAGACCCGATACATGTTATAGAGATATGACCCAAGGATCGTAGTTTTTGCCTTTTATGGCCATTTTCATGAGCTATTGCCCATGGTTTTATGGTTCCAAGGTGACTTACATCAACCTTATGACCTGAGACATGTTTGAGAGTTATGACCAAAAACTTCATTTCGTGTTTTATGGACGATTTCATAAGCTATTGCCCACATTTTTAGGGTTCCATGGCAATTTGCATGGTCCATAAGACCCCTCACATGTGTGAGAGATATGTCAAGAAACTCGTCGTTTTCGCGTTTTATGGTCGTTTTCATGAGCTATGGCCCACTATTTTTGTGTTCCAGGTCGATTTACAATGACCTTAAGACCCGATACATGTTTGAGGGTTATGACCAAAAACTCGTCGTTTTTGTGTTCTTTGCCATTTTCATGAGTTATTTCCCATAGTTTTTGGGTTGCAAGTTTATTCGCAAGGCCTTTAAGACTCGTTACATGTTTGAGAGATATGACTAAAACTCGTCGTTTTCGCATTTTATGGATCTTTTCATGAGGTATTGGCCACTGTTTTGGGGGTCTCAGGGCGATTTACAAAGACCTTAAGACCCGATACATGTTACAGAGATATGACCCAAGGATCGTAGTTTTTGCCTTTTATGGCCGTTTTCATGAGCTATTGCCCATGGTTTTATGGTTCGAAGGTGAATTGCATCAACCTTATGACCTGAGACATGTTTGAGAGTTATGACCGAAAACTCGTCGCTTTCGTGTTTATGGGCGATTTCATGAGCTATTGCCCACATTTTTGGGTTCCATGGCAATTTGCATGGTCCATAAGACCCCTCACATGTGAGAGATATGTCAAGCTTCAAACTCGTTTTCGCGTTTTATGGTCGTTTTCATGAGCTATTGCCCACAATTTTGGGGTTCTTGGGTGATTTACCATGACCTTAAGACCTGTTACATGTTTGAGATATATGACCAAAAAATTGTCATTTTCGTGTTTTAAGGCTATTTCCATGTATTGTTTTCCACGGTTTTTGGGTTCCAAGCGGATTTGCTAGGCCTATAAGACCCGATACATGTTGGAGAGATATGACAAAAAAACTCATAGTTTTCGCGTTTTATGGCCGTTTTCATGTGCTATTGCCCATGGTGGTATGGTTCCAAGTTTACTTACATCAACCTTAAGAATCGATACATGTTTTAGAGTAATGACCAAAAACTCGTCCCTTTCGTGTCTTATGGCTGATTTCATGAGCTATTACCCACATTTTTGTGGTTCCATGGCAATTTCCTGGTACATATGACCCCTGACATGTGAGTGAGATATTTCAATAATCTCGTCGTTTTCGCGTTTTATGGTCGTTTTCCTGAGCTATTGCCCACTATTTTTGTGTTCGAGGGTGGTTTACAATGACCTTAAGACCCAATACATGTTTGAGAGTTATGACCAAAAACTCATCGTTTTTGTGTTCTTTGCCATTTTCATGAGTTATTTCCCATAGTTTTTGGGTTGCAAGTGGATTCGCAAGGCCTTTAAGACCCGTTACATGTTTGAGAGATATGACTAAAAACTCGTCGTTTCTGCTTTTATGGCTGTTTTCATGAGCTATTGCCCACTATTTTTGGGGTCTCGAGCGATTTTCAAAGACCTTAAGAACCGATACATATTACTGAGATATGACCCAAGACTCGTAGTTTTTGCCTTTTATGGTCGTTTCCATGAGCTATTGCCCATGGTTTTATGGTTCCAAGGTGACTGACATCAACCTTAAGAACCGAGTCATGTTTGAGAGTTATGACCAAAAACTCGTCGCTTTCGTGTTTTATGGATGATTTCATGAGCTATTAGCCACATTTTTAGGGTTCAATGGCAATTTGCATGGTCCATAAGACCTCTCACATGTGTGAGAGATATGTCAAGAAACTCATCGTTTTCGCATTTTATGGTCGTTTTCATGAGCTATTGCCCACTATTTTGGTGTTCTAGGGTGATTTACAAAGACCTTAAGACCCGATACATGTTACAGAGATATGACCCAAGGATCGTAGTTTTTGCCTTTTATGGCCATTTTCATGAGCTATTGCCCATGGTTTTATGGTTCCAAGGTGACTTACATCAACCTTATAAACCGAGACATGTTTGAGAGTTATGACCGAAAACTCGTCGCTTTCGTGTTTTATGGACGATTTCATGAGCTATTGCCCACATTTTTAGGGTTCCATGGCAATTTGCATGGTCCATAAGACCCCTCACATGTGTGAGAGATATGTCAAGAAACTCTTCGTTTTCGCGTTTTATGGTCGTTTTCATGAGCTATTGCCCACAATTTTGGGGTTCTAGGGTGATTTACCACGACCTTAAGACCCGTTACATGTTTGAGATATATGACCAAAAACTTGTCATTTTCGTGTTTTAAGGCTATTTGCATGTATTGTTTTCCACGGTTTTTGGGTTCCAAGCGGATTTGCTAGGCCTATAAGACCCGAACATGTTGGAGAGATATGACAAAAAAACTCATAGTTTTCGCGTTTTATGGCCGTTTTCATGTGCTATTGCCCATGGTGGTATGGTTCCAAGTTTACTTACATCAACCTTAAGAATCGATACATGTTTTAGAGTAATGACCAAAAACTCGTCGCTTTCGTGTCTTATGGCTGATTTCACTATTACCCACATTTTTGTGGTTCCATGGCAATTTTCGTGGTCCATAAGACCCCTCACATGTGTGAGAGATATGTCAAGAAACTTCGCTGCTTTCGCGTTTTTATGGTCGTTTTCATGAGCTATTGCCCACTATTTTTGTGTTCGAGGGTGGTTTACAATGACCTTAAGACCCAATACATGTTTGAGAGTTATGACCAAAAACTCATCGTTTTTGTGTTCTTTGCCATTTTCATGAGTTATTTCCCATAGTTTTTGGGTTGCAAGTGGATTCGCAAGGCCTTTAAGACCCGTTACATGTTTGAGAGATATGACTAAAAACTCGTCGTTTTCGCGTTTTATGGCTGTTTTCATGAGCTATTGCCCACTATTTTTGGGGTCTCAGGGCGATTTTCAAAGACCTTAAGAACCGATACATGTTACAGAGATATGACCCAAGACTCGTAGTTTTTGCCTTTTATGGTCGTTTCCATGTGCTATTGCCCATGGTTTTATGGTTCCAAGGTGACTGACATCAACCTTAAGAACCGAGTCATGTTTGAGAGTTATGACCAAAAACTCGTCGCTTTCGTGTTTTATGGACGATTTCATGAGCTATTAGCCACATTTTTAGGGTTCAATGGCAATTTGCATGGTCCATAAGACCTCTCACATGTGTGAGAGATATGTCAAGAAACTCATCGTTTTCGCATTTTATGGTCGTTTTCATGAGCTATCGCCCACTATTTTGGTGTTCTAGGGTGATTTACAAAGACCTTAAGACCCGATACATGTTACAGAGATATGACCCAAGGATCGTAGTTTTTGCCTTTTATGGCCATTTTCATGAGCTATTGCCCATGGTTTTATGGTTCCAAGGTGACTTACATCATCCTTATAAACCGAGACATGTTTGAGAGTTATGACCGAAAACTCGTCGCTTTCGTGTTTTATGGACGATTTCATGAGCTATTGCCCACATTTTTAGGGTTCCGTGGCAATTTGCATGGTCCATAAGACCCCTCACATGTGTGAGAGATATGTCAAGAAACTCGTCGTTTTCGCGTTTTATAGTCGTTTTCATGAGCTATTGCCCACAATTTTGGGGTTCTAGTGTGATTTACCATGACCTTAAGACCCGTTACATGTTTGAGATATATGAGCAAAAACTTGTCATTTTCGTGTTTTAAGGCTATTTTCATGTATTGTTTTCCACGGTTTTTGGGTTCCAAGCGGATTTGCTAGGCCTATAAGACCCGATACATGTTGGAGAGATATGACAAAAAAACTCATAGTTTTCGCGTTTTATGGCCGTTTTCATGTGCTATTGCCCATGGTGGTATGGTTCCAAGTTTACTTACATCAACCTTAAGAATCGATACATGTTTTAGAGTAATGACCAAAAACTCGTCGCTTTCGTGTCTTATGGCTGATTTCATGAGCTATTACCCACATTTTTGTGGTTCCATGGCAATTTTCGTGGTCCATAAGACCCCTCACATGTGTGAGAGATATGTCAAGAAACTCGTCGTTTTCGCGTTTTATGGTCGTTTTCATGAGCTATTGCCCACTATTTTTGTGTTCGAGGGTGGTTTACAATGACCTTAAGACCCAATACATGTTTGAGAGTTATGACCAAAAACTCATCGTTTTTGTGTTCTTTGCCATTTTCATGAGTTATTTCCCATAGTTTTTGGGTTGCAAGTGGATTCGCAAGGCCTTTAAGACCCGTTACATGTTTGAGAGATATGACTAAAAACTCGTCGTTTTCGCGTTTTATGGCTGTTTTCATGAGCTATTGCCCATTATTTTTGGGGTCTCAGGGCGATTTTCAAAGACCTTAAGAACCGATACATGTTACAAAGATATGACCCAAGACTCGTAGTTTTTGCCTTTTATGGTCGTTTCCATGAGCTATTGCCCATGGTTTTATGGTTCCAAGGTGACTGACATCAACCTTAAGAACCGAGTCATGTTTGAGAGTTATGACCAAAAACTCGTCGCTTTGTGTTTATGGATCGATGTCATGAGCTATTAGCCATTTTTAGGGTTCAATGGCAATTTGCATGGTCCATAAGACCTCTCACATGTGTGAGAGATATGTCAAGAAACTCATCGTTTTCGCATTTTATGGTCGTTTTCATGAGCTATTGCCCACTATTTTGGTGTTCTAGGGTGATTTACAAAGACCTTAAGACCCGATACATGTTACAGAGATATGACCCAAGGATCGTAGTTTTTGCCTTTTATGGCCATTTTCATGAGCTATTGCCCATGGTTTTATGGTTCCAAGGTGACTTACATCAACCTTATAAACCGAGACATGTTTGAGAGTTATGACCGAAAACTCGTCGCTTTCGTGTTTTATGGACGATTTCATGAGCTATTGCCCACATTTTTAGGGTTCCGTGGCAATTTGCATGGTCCATAAGACCCCTCACATGTGTGAGAGATATGTCAAGCAACTCGTCGTTTTCGCGTTTTATAGTCGTTTTCATGAGCTATTGCCCACAATTTTGGGGTTCTAGGGTGATTTACCATGACCTTAAGACCCGTTACATGTTTGAGATATATGACCAAAAACTTGTCATTTTCGTGTTTTAAGGCTATTTTCATGTATTGTTTTCCACGGTTTTTGGGTTCCAAGCGGATTTGCTAGGCCTATAAGACCCGATACATGTTGGAGAGATATGACAAAAAAACTGATAGTTTTCGCGTTTTATGGCCGTTTTCATGTGCTATTGCCCATGGTGGTATGGTTCCAAGTTTACTTACATCAACCTTAAGAATCGATACATGTTTTAGAGTAATGACCAAAAACTCGTCGCTTTCGTGTCTTATGGCTGATTTCATGAGCTATTACCCACATTTTTGTGGTTCCATGGCAATTTTCGTGGTCCATAATACCCCTCACATGTGTGAGACATATGTCAAGAAACTCGTCGTTTTCGCGTTTTTATGGTCGTTTTCATGAGCTATTGCCCACTATTTTTGTGTTCGAGGGTGGTTTACAATGACCTTAAGACCCAATACATGTTTGAGAGTTATGACCAAAAACTCATCGTTTTTGTGTTCTTTGCCATTTTCATGAGTTATTTCCCATAGTTTTTGGGATGCAAGTGGATTCGCAAGGCCTTTAAGACCCGTTACATGTTTGAGAGATATGACTAAAAACGCGTCGTTTTCGCGTTTTATGGCTGTTTTCATGAGCTATTGCCCAATATTTTTGGGGTCTCAGGGCGATTTTCAAAGACCTTAAGAACCGATACATGTTACAGAGATATGACCCAAGACTCGTAGTTTTTGCCTTTTATGGTCGTTTCCATGAGCTATTGCCCATGGTTTTATGGTTCCAAGGTGACATCAACCTTAAGAACCGAGTCATGTTTGAGAGTTATGACCAAAACTTCCGCTTTCGTGTTTTATGGACGATTTCATGAGCTATTAGCCACATTTTTAGGGTTCAATGGCAATTTGCATGGTCCATAAGACCTCTCACATGTGTGAGAGATATGTCAAGAAACTCATCGTTTTCGCATTTTATGGTCGTTTTCATGAGCTATCGCCCACTATTTTGGTGTTCTAGGGTGATTTACAAAGACCTTAAGACCCGATACATGTTACAGAGATATGACCCAAGGATCGTAGTTTTTGCCTTTTATGGCCATTTTCATGAGCTATTGCCCATGGTTTTATGGTTCCAAGGTGACTTACATCATCCTTATAAACCGAGACATGTTTGAGAGTTATGACCAAAACTCGTCGCTTTCGTGTTTATGGGCGATTTCATGAGCTATTGCCCACATTTTAGGGTTAGTGGCAATTTGCATGGTCCATAAGACCCCTCACATGTGTGAGAGATATGTCAAGAAACTCGTGCGTTTTGCGTTTATAGTCGTTTTCATGAGCTATTGCCCACAATTTTGGGGTTCTAGTGTGATTTACCATGACCTTAAGACCCGTTACATGTTTGAGATATATGAGCAAAAACTTGTCATTTTCGTGTTTTAAGGCTATTTTCATGTATTGTTTTCCACGGTTTTGGGTTCCAAGCGGATTTGCTAGGCCTATAAGACCCGATACATGTTGGAGAGATATGACAAAAAAACTCATAGTTTTCGCGTTTTATGGCCGTTTTCATGTGCTATTGCCCATGGTGGTATGGTTCCAAGTTTACTTACATCAACCTTAAGAATCGATACATGTTTTAGAGTAATGACCAAAAACTCGTCGCTTTCGTGTCTTATGGCTGATTTCATTAGCTATTACCCACATTTTGTGGTTCCATGGCAATTTCGTGGTCCATAAGACCCTCACATGTGTGAGAGATATGTCAAGAAACTTCGTCGTTTTTAGCTTTTATGGTTTTCATGAGCTATTGCCCACTATTTTTGTGTTCGACGGTGGTTTACAATGACCTTAAGACCCAATACATGTTTGAGAGTTATGACCAAAAACTCATCGTTTTTGTGTTCTTTGCCATTTTCATGAGTTATTTCCCATAGTTTTTGGGTTGCAAGTGGATTAGCAAGGCCTTTAAGACCCGTTACATGTTTGAGAGATATCACTAAAACTCGCGTTTCTGTTTTATGGCTGTTTTCATGAGCTATTGCCCATTATTTTTGGGGTCTCAGGGCGATTTTCAAAGACCTTAAGAACCGATACATGTTACAAAGAAATGACCCAAGACTCGTAGTTTTTGCCTTTTATGGTCGTTTCCATGAGCTATTGCCCATGGTTTTATGGTTCCAAGGTGACTGACATCAACCTTAAGAACCGAGACATGTTTGAGAGTTATGACCAAAACTGCGCTTTAAGTGTTTTATGGACGATGTCATGAGCTATTAGCCACATTTTTAGGGTTCAATGGCAATTTGCATGGTCCATAAGACCTCTCACATGTGTGAGAGATATGTCAAGAAACTCATCGTTTTCGCATTTTATGGTCGTTTTCATGAGCTATTGCCCACTATTTTGGTGTTCTAGGGTGATTTACAAAGACCTTAAGACCCGATACATGTTACAGAGATATGACCCAAGGATCGTAGTTTTTGCCTTTTATGGCCATTTTCATGAGCTATTGCCCATGGTTTTATGGTTCCAAGGTGACTTACATCAACCTTATAAACCGAGACATGTTTGAGAGTTATGACCAAAACTTCGCTTTCGTGGTTTTATGGACGATTTCATGAGCTATTGCCCACATTTTTAGGGTTCCGTGGCAATTTGCATGGTCCATAAGACCCCTCACATGTGTGAGAGATATGTCAAGAAACTCGTCGTTTTCGCGTTTTATGGTCGTTTTCATGAGCTATTGCCCACAATTTTGGGGTTCTAGGGTGATTTACCATGACCTTAAGACCCGTTACATGTTTGAGATATATGACCAAAAACTTGTCATTTTCGTGTTTTAAGGCTATTTTCATGTATTGTTTTCCACGGTTTTTGGGTTCCAAGCGGATTTGCTAGGCCTATAAGACCCGATACATGTTGGAGATATGACAAAAACCGATAGTTTTTCGCTTTTATGGCCGTTTTCATGTGCTATTGCCCATGGTGGTATGGTTCCAAGTTTACTTACATCAACCTTAAGAATCGATACATGTTTTAGAGTAATGACCAAAACTGCATTAGCTTTCGTGTCTTATGGCTGATTTCATGAGCTATTACCCACATTTTTGTGGTTCCATGGCAATTTTCGTGGTCCATAAGACCCCTCACATGTGTGAGAGATATGTCAAGAAACTCGTCGTTTTCGCGTTTTTATGGTCGTTTTCATGAGCTATTGCCCACTATTTTTGTGTTCGAGGGTGGTTTACAATGACCTTAAGACCCAATACATGTTTGAGAGTTATGACCAAAAACTCATCGTTTTTGTGTTCTTTGCCATTTTCATGAGTTATTTCCCATAGTTTTTGGGATGCAAGTGGATTCGCAAGGCCTTTAAGACCCGTTACATGTTTGAGAGATATGACTAAAAACTCGTCGTTTTCGCGTTTTATGGCTGTTTTCATGAGCTATTGCCCAATATTTTTGGGGTCTCAGGGCGATTTTCAAAGACCTTAAGAACCGATACATGTTACAGAGATATGACCCAAGACTCGTAGTTTTTGCCTTTTATGGTCGTTTCCATGAGCTATTGCCCATGGTTTTATGGTTCCAAGGTGACTGACATTAACCTTAAGAACCGAGTCATGTTTGAGAGTTATGACCAAAAACTCGTCGCTTTCGTGTTTTATGGACGATTTCATGAGCTATTAGCCACATTTTTAGGGTTCAATGGCAATTTGCATGGTCCATAAGACCTCTCACATGTGTGAGAGATATGTCAAGAAACTCATCGTTTTCGCATTTTATGGTCATTTTCATGAGCTATTGCCCACTATTTTGGTGTTCTAGGGTGATTTACAAAGACCTTAAGACCCGATACATGTTACAGAGATATGACCCAAGGATCGTAGTTTTTGCCTTTTATGGCCATTTTCATGAGCTATTGCCCATGGTTTTATGGTTCCAAGGTGACTTACATCAACCTTATAAACCGAGACATGTTTGAGAGTTATGACCGAAAACTCGTCGCTTTCGTGTTTTATGGACGATTTCATGAGCTATTGCCCACATTTTTAGGGTTCCATGGCAATTTGCATGGTCCATAAGACCCTCACATGTGTGAGAGATATGTCAAGAAACTAAATGGTTTCGTTTTATGGTCGTTTTCATGAGCTATTGCCCACAATTTTGGGGTTCTAGGGTGATTTACCATGACCTTAAGACCCGTTACATGTTTGAGATATATGACCAAAAACTTGTCATTTTCGTGTTTTAAGGCTATTTTCATGTATTGTTTTCCACGGTTTTTGGGTTCCAAGCGGATTTGCTAGGCCTATAAGACCCGATACATGTTGGAGAGATATGACAAAAAAACTCATAGTTTTCGCGTTTTATGGCCGTTTTCATGTGCTATTGCCCATGGTGGTATGGTTCCAAGTTTACTTACATCAACCTTAAGAATCGATACATGTTTTAGAGTAATGACCAAAACTCGTCGCTTTAGGTCTTATGGCTGATTTCATGAGCTATTACCCACATTTTTGTGGTTCCATGGCAATTTATGGTCCATAAGACCCCTCACATGTGTGAGAGATATGTCAAGAAACTCGCTGCTGCGTTTTATGGTCGTTTTCATGAGCTATTGCCCACTATTTTTGTGTTCGAGGGTGGTTTACAATGACCTTAAGACCCAATACATGTTTGAGAGTTATGACCAAAAACTCATCGTTTTTGTGTTCTTTGCCATTTTCATGAGTTATTTCCCATAGTTTTTGGGTTGCAAGTGGATTCGCAAGGCCTTTAAGACCCGTTACATGTTTGAGAGATATGACTAAAACTAAATCGTTTTCGCTTTTATGGCTGTTTTATGAGCTATTGCCCATTATTTTTGGGGTCTCGTATGATTTTCAAAGACCTTAAGAACCGATACATGTTACAAAGAAATGACCCAAGACTCGTAGTTTTTGCCTTTTATGGTCGTTTCCATGAGCTATTGCCCATGGTTTTATGGTTCCAAGGTGACTGACATCAACCTTAAGAACCGAGTCATGTTTGAGAGTTATGACCCAAAACTCGTCGCTTTCGTGTTTTATGGACGATGTCATGAGCTATTAGCCACATTTTTAGGGTTCAATGGCAATTTGCATGGTCCATAAGACCTCTCACATGTGTGAGAGATATGTCAAGAAACTCATCGTTTTCGCATTTTATGGTCGTTTTCATGAGCTATTGCCCACTATTTTGGTGTTCTAGGGTGATTTACAAAGACCTTAAGACCCGATACATGTTACAGAGATATGACCCAAGGATCGTAGTTTTTGCCTTTTATGGCCATTTTCATGAGCTATTGCCCATGGTTTTATGGTTCCAAGGTGACTTACATCAACCTTATAAACCGAGACATGTTTGAGAGTTATGACCGAAAACTCGTCGCTTTCGTGTTTTATGGACGATTTCATGAGCTATTGCCCACATTTTTAGGGTTCCGTGGCAATTTGCATGGTCCATAAGACCCCTCACATGTGTGAGAGATATGTCAAGAAACTCGTCGTTTTCGCGTTTTATAGTCGTTTTCATGAGCTATTGCCCACAATTTTGGGGTTCTAGGGTGATTTACCATGACCTTAAGACCCGTTACATGTTTGAGATATATGACCAAAAACTTGTCATTTTCGTGTTTTAAGGCTATTTTCATGTATTGTTTTCCACGGTTTTTGGGTTCCAAGCGGATTTGCTAGGCCTATAAGACCCGATACATGTTGGAGAGATATGACAAAAAAACTGATAGTTTTCGCGTTTTATGGCCGTTTTCATGTGCTATTGCCCATGGTGGTATGGTTCCAAGTTTACTTACATCAACCTTAAGAATCGATACATGTTTTAGAGTAATGACCAAAAACTCGTCGCTTTCGTGTCTTATGGCTGATTTCATGAGCTATTACCCACATTTTTGTGGTTCCATGGCAATTTTCGTGGTCCATAAGACCCCTCACATGTGTGAGAGATATGTCAAGAAACTCGTCGTTTTCGCGTTTTATGGTCGTTTTCATGAGCTATTGCCCACTATTTTTGTGTTCGAGGGTGGTTTACAATGACCTTAAGACCCAATACATGTTTGAGAGTTATGACCAAAAACTCATCGTTTTTGTGTTCTTTGCCATTTTCATGAGTTATTTCCCATAGTTTTTGGGATGCAAGTGGATTCGCAAGGCCTTTAAGACCCGTTACATGTTTGAGAGATATGACTAAAAACTCGTCGTTTTCGCGTTTTATGGCTGTTTTCATGAGCTATTGCCCAATATTTTTGGGGTCTCAGGGCGATTTTCAAAGACCTTAAGAACCGATACATGTTACAAAGAAATGACCCAAGACTCGTAGTTTTTGCCTTTTATGGTCGTTTCCATGAGCTATTGCCCATGGTTTTATGGTTCCAAGGTGACTGACATTAACCTTAAGAACCGAGTCATGTTTGAGAGTTATGACCAAAAACTCGTCGCTTTCGTGTTTTATGGACGATTTCATGAGCTATTAGCCACATTTTTAGGGTTCAATGGCAATTTGCATGGTCCATAAGACCTCTCACATGTGTGAGAGATATGTCAAGAAACTCATCGTTTTCGCGTTTTATGGTCGTTTTCATGAGCTATTGCCCACTATTTTGGTGTTCTAGGGTGATTTACAAAGACCTTAAGACCCGATACATGTTACAGAGATATGACCCAAGGATCGTAGTTTTTGCCTTTTATGGCCATTTTCATGAGCTATTGCCCATGGTTTTATGGTTCCAAGGTGACTTACATCAACCTTATAAACCGAGACATGTTTGAGAGTTATGACCGAAAACTCGTCGCTTTCGTGTTTTATGGACGATTTCATGAGCTATTGCCCACATTTTTAGGGTTCCATGGCAATTTGCATGGTCCATAAGACCCCTCACATGTGTGAGAGATATGTCAAGAAACTCGTCGTTTTCGCGTTTTATGGTCGTTTTCATGAGCTATTGCCCACAATTTTGGGGTTCTAGGGTGATTTACCATGACCTTAAGACCCGTTACATGTTTGAGATATATGACCAAAAACTTGTCATTTTCGTGTTTTAAGGCTATTTTCATGTATTGTTTTCCACGGTTTTTGGGTTCCAAGCGGATTTGCTAGGCCTATAAGACCCGATACATGTTGGAGAGATATGACAAAAAAACTCATAGTTTTCGCGTTTTATGGCCGTTTTCATGTGCTATTGCCCATGGTGGTATGGTTCCAAGTTTACTTACATCAACCTTAAGAATCGATACATGTTTTAGAGTAATGACCAAAAACTCGTCGCTTTCGTGTCTTATGGCTGATTTCATGAGCTATTACCCACATTTTTGTGGTTCCATGGCAATTTTCGTGGTCCATAAGACCCCTCACATGTGTGAGAGATATGTCAAGAAACTCGTCGTTTTCGCGTTTTATGGTCGTTTTCATGAGCTATTGCCCACTATTTTTGTGTTCGAGGGTGGTTTACAATGACCTTAAGACCCAATACATGTTTGAGAGTTATGACCAAAAACTCATCGTTTTTGTGTTCTTTGCCATTTTCATGAGTTATTTCCCATAGTTTTTGGGTTGCAAGTGGATTCGCAAGGCCTTTAAGACCCTACATGTTTGAGAGATATGACTAAAACTTCGCTTTTCGCGTTTTATGGCTGTTTTCATGAGCTATTGCCCACTATTTTTGGGGTCTCAGGGCGATTTTCAAAGACCTTAAGAACCGATACATGTTACAGAGATATGACCCAAGACTCATAGTTTTTGCCTTTTATGGTCGTTTCCATCAGCTATTGCCCATGGTTTTATGGTTCCAAGGTGACTGACATCAACCTTAAGAACCGAGTCATGTTTGAGAGTTATGACCAAAAACTCGTCGCTTTCGTGTTTTATGGACGATTTCATGAGCTATTAGCCACATTTTTAGGGTTCAATGGCAATTTGCATGGTCCATAAGACCTCTCACGTGTGTGAGAGATATGTCAAGAAACTCATCGTTTTCGCATTTTATGGTCGTTTTCATGAGCTATTGCCCACTATTTTGGTGTTCTAGGGTGATTTACAAAGACCTTAAGACCCGATACATGTTACAGAGATATGACCCAAGGATCGTAGTTTTTGCCTTTTATGGCCATTTTCATGAGCTATTGCCCATGGTTTTATGGTTCCAAGGTGACTTACATCAACCTTATAAACCGAGACATGTTTGAGAGTTATGACCGAAAACTCGTCGCTTTCGTGTTTTATGGACGATTTCATGAGCTATTGCCCACATTTTTAGGGTTCCATGGCAATTTGCATGGTCCATAAGACCCCTCACATGTGTGAGAGATATGTCAAGAAACTCTTCGTTTTCGCGTTTTATGGTCGTTTTCATGAGCTATTGCCCACAATTTTGGGGTTCTAGGGTGATTTACCATGACCTTAAGACCCGTTACATGTTTGAGATATATGACCAAAAACTTGTCATTTTCGTGTTTTAAGGCTATTTTCATGTATTGTTTTCCACGGTTTTTGGGTTCCAAGCGGATTTGCTAGGCCTATAAGACCCGATACATGTTGGAGAGATATGACAAAAAAACTCATAGTTTTCGCGTTTTATGGCCGTTTTCATGTGCTATTGCCCATGGTGGTATGGTTCCAAGTTTACTTACATCAACCTTAAGAATCGATACATGTTTTAGAGTAATGACCAAAAACTCGTCGCTTTCGTGTCTTATGGCTGATTTCATGAGTTATTACCCACATTTTTGTGGTTCCATGGCAATTTTCATGGTCCATAAGACCCCTCTCATGTGTGGGAGATATGTCAAGAAACTCGTCGTTTTCGCGTTTTATGGTCGTTTTCATGAGCTATTGCCCACTATTTTTGTGTTCGAGGGTGATTTACAATGACCTTAAGACCCAAAACATGTTTGAGAGTTATGACCAAAAACTCGTCGTTTTTGTGTTTTTTGCCATTGTCATGAGTTATTTCCCATAGTTTTTGGGTTGCAAGTGGATTCGCAAGGCCTTTAAGACCCGTTACATGTTTGAGAGATATGACTAAAAACTCGTCGTTTTCGTGTTTTATGGCTGTTTTCATGAGCTATTGCCCACTATTTTTGGGGTCTCAGGGCAATTTTCAAAGACGTTAAGAACCGATACATGTTACAGAGATATGACCCAAGGATCGTAGTTTTTTCCTTTTATGGCCGTTTTCATGAGCTATTGCCCATGGTTTTATGGTTCCAAGGTGACTTACATCAACCTTATGACCTGAGACATGTCTGAGAGTTATGACCGAAAACTCGTCGCTTTCGTGTTTTATGGACGATTTCATGAGCTATTGGCCACATTTTTAGGGTTCCATGGAAATTTGCATGGTCCATAAGACCCCTCACATGTGTGAGAGATATGTCAAGAAACTCATCGTTTTCGTGTTTTATGGTCGTTTTCATGAGCTATTGCCCACAATTTTGGGGTTCTAGGGTGATTTACCATGACCTTAAGACCCGTTACATGTTTGAGATATATGACCAAAAACTTGTCATTTTCGTGTTTTAAGGATGTTTTCATGAGTTGTTTTCCACAATTTTTGGGTTCCAAGCGGATTTACTAGGCCTGTAAGACCCGATACATGTTGGAGAGATATGACAAAAAATTCATCGTTTTCGTGTTTTATGGCCGTTTTCATGAGCTATTGCCCACTGTTTTGGGGTCTCAGGGCGATTTACAAAGACCTTAAGACCCGATACATGTTACAGAGATTTGACCTAAGGATCGTAGTTTTTGCCTTTTATGGCCGTTTTCATGAGCTATTGCCCATGGTTTTATGGTTCCAAGGTGACTTACATCAACCTTAAGAACCGAGACATGTTTGAGAGTTATGACCAAAAACTCGTCGCTTGCGTGTTTTATAGACGATTTCATGAGCTATTGTCCACATTTTGAGGGTTCCATGGCCATTTGCATGGTCCATAAGACCCCTCACATGTGTGAGAGATATGTCAAGAAACGCGTCGTTTTCGCGTTTGATGGTTGTTTTCATGAGCTATTGCCCACAATTTTGAGGTTCTAGGGTGATTTACCATGACCTTAAGACCCGTTACATGTTTGAGATATATGACCAAAAACTTGTCATTTTCGTGTTTTAAGGCTATTTTCATGAGTTGTTTTCCACAGTTTTTGGGTTCCAAGCGGATTTGCTAGGACTATAAGACCCGATACATGTTGGAGAAATATGACAAAAAAACTCATCGTTTTCGCGTTTTATGGCCGTTTTCATGAGCTATTGCCCATGGTGGTATGGTTCCAAGTTTACTTACATCAACCTTAAGAATCGATACATGTTTTAGAGTAATGACCAAAAACTCGTCGCTTTCGTGTCTTATGGCTGATTTCATGAGTTATTACCCACATTTTTGTGGTTCCATGGCAATTTTCATGGTCCATAAGACCCCTCTCATGTGTGGGAGATATGTCAAGAAACTCGTCGTTTTCGCGTTTTATGGTCGTTTTCATGAGCTATTGCCCACTATTTTTGTGTTCGAGGGTGATTTACAATGACCTTAAGACCCAAAACATGTTTGAGAGTTATGACCAAAAACTCGTCGTTTTTGTGTTTTTTGCCATTGTCATGAGTTATTTCCCATAGTTTTTGGGTTGCAAGTGGATTCGCAAGGCCTTTAAGACCCGTTACATGTTTGAGAGATATGACTAAAAACTCGTCGTTTTCGTGTTTTATGGCTGTTTTCATGAGCTATTGCCCACTATTTTTGGGGTCTCAGGGCAATTTTCAAAGACGTTAAGAACCGATACATGTTACAGAGATATGACCCAAGGATCGTAGTTTTTTCCTTTTATGGCCGTTTTCATGAGCTATTGCCCATGGTTTTATGGTTCCAAGGTGACTTACATCAACCTTATGACCTGAGACATGTCTGAGAGTTATGACCAAAACTTCGCTTTTCGCGTTTTATGGACGATTTCATGAGCTATTGGCCACATTTTTAGGGTTCCATGGAAATTTGCATGGTCCATAAGACCCCTCACATGTGTGAGAGATATGTCAAGAAACTCATCGTTTTCGTGTTTTATGGTCGTTTTCATGAGCTATTGCCCACAATTTTGGGGTTCTAGGGTGATTTACCATGACCTTAAGACCCGTTACATGTTTGAGATATATGACCAAAAACTTGTCATTTTCGTGTTTTAAGGATGTTTTCATGAGTTGTTTTCCACAATTTTTGGGTTCCAAGCGGATTTACTAGGCCTGTAAGACCCGATACATGTTGGAGAGATATGACAAAAAATTCATCGTTTTCGTGTTTTATGGCCGTTTTCATGAGCTATTGCCCACTGTTTTGGGGTCTCAGGGCGATTTACAAAGACCTTAAGACCCGATACATGTTACAGAGATTTGACCTAAGGATCGTAGTTTTTGCCTTTTATGGCCGTTTTCATGAGCTATTGCCCATGGTTTTATGGTTCCAAGGTGACTTACATCAACCTTAAGAACCGAGACATGTTTGAGAGTTATGACCAAAAACTCGTCGCTTGCGTGTTTTATAGACGATTTCATGAGCTATTGTCCACATTTTGAGGGTTCCATGGCCATTTGCATGGTCCATAAGACCCCTCACATGTGTGAGAGATATGTCAAGAAACGCGTCGTTTTCGCGTTTGATGGTTGTTTTCATGAGCTATTGCCCACAATTTTGAGGTTCTAGGGTGATTTACCATGACCTTAAGACCCGTTACATGTTTGAGATATATGACCAAAAACTTGTCATTTTCGTGTTTTAAGGCTATTTTCATGAGTTGTTTTCCATAGTTTTTGGGTTCCAAGCGGATTTGCTAGGACTATAAGACCCGATACATGTTGGAGAAATATGACAAAAAAACTCATCGTTTTCGCGTTTTATGGCCGTTTTCATGAGCTATTGCCCATGGTGGTATGGTTCCAAGTTTACTTACATCAACCTTAAGAATCGATACATGTTTTAGAGTAATGACCAAAAACTCGTCGCTTTCGTGTCTTATGGCTGATTTCATGAGCTATTACCCACATTTTTGTGGTTCCATGGCAATTTTCATGGTCCATAAGACCCCTCACATGTGTGAGAGATATGTCAAGAAACTCGTCGTTTTCGCGTTTTATGGTCGTTTTCATGAGCTATTGCCCACTATTTTTGTGTTCGAGGGTGATTTACAATGACCTTAAGACCCAATACATGTTTGAGAGTTATGACCAAAAACTCATCGTTTTTGTGTTCTTTGCCATTTTCATGAGTTATTTCCCATAGTTTTTGGGTTGCAAGTGGATTCGCAAGGCCTTTAAGACCCGTTACATGTTTGAGAGATATGACTAAAAACTCGTGCTTTTGCTTTTATGGATGTTTTCATGAGCTATTGCCCACTATTTTTGGGGTCTCAGGGCGATTTTCAAAGACCTTAAGAACCGATACATGTTACAGAGATATGACCCAAGGCTCGTAGTTTTTCCCTTTTATGGTCATTTTCATGAGCTATTGCCCATGGTTTTATGGTTCCAAGGTGACTGACATCAACCTTAAGAACCGAGACATGTTTGAGAGTTATGACCAAACACTCGTCGCTTTCATGTTTTATGGACGATTTCATGAGCTATTAGCCACATTTTTAGGGTTTAATGGCAATTTGCATGGTCCATAAGACCCCTCACATGTGTGAGAGATATGTCAAGAAACTCATCGTTTTCGCGTTTTATGGTCGTTTTCATGAGCTATTGCCCACTATTTTGGTGTTCTAGGGTGATTTACAATGACCTTAAGACCCGATACATGTTTGAGAGTTATGACCAAAAACTCGTCGTTTTTGTGTTTTTTTCCATTTCCATGAGTTATTTCCCACAGTTTTTGGGTTGCAAGTTGATTCGCAAGGCCTTTAAGATCCGTTACATGTTTGAGAGATATGACTAAAACTCGTCGTTTTCGCATTTTATGGCTATTTTCATGAGCTATTGCCCACTGTTTTTGGGGTCTCAGGGTGATTTACAAAGACCTTAAGACCCGATACATGTTACAGAGATATGACCCAAGGATCGTAGTTTTTCCCTTTTATGGCCGTTTTCATGAGCTATTGCCCATGGTTTTATGGTTCCAAGGTGACTTACATCAACCTTAAGAACCAATACATGTTTGAGAGTTATGACCAAAAACTCGTCGCTTTCGTGTTTTATAGATGATTTCATGAGCTATCGCCCACAATTTTAGGGTTCCATGGCAATTTGCATGGTCCATAAGACCCCTCACATGTGTGAGAGATATGTCAAGAAACTTGTCGTTTTCGCGTTTTATGGTCCTTTTCATGAGCCATTGCCCACAATTTTGGGGTTCTAGGGTGATTTACCATGACCTTAAGACCCGTTACATGTTTGAGATATATGACCAAAAACTTGTCATTTTCGTGTTTTAAGGCTATTTTCATGAGTTATTTTCCCCAGTTTTTGGGTTCCAAGCGGATTTGCTAGGACTATAAGACCCGATACATGTTGGAGAGATATGACAAAAAAACTCATCGTTTTCGCGTTTTATGGCCGTTTTCATGAGCTATTGCCCATGGTGGTATGGTTCCAAGTTTACTTACATCAACCTTAAGAATCGATACATGTTTTAGAGTAATGACCAAAAACTCGTCGCTTTCGTGTCTTATGGCTGATTTCATGAGCTATTACCCACATTTTTGTGGTTCCATGGCAATTTTCATGGTCCATAAGACCCCTCACATGTGTGAGAGATATGTCAAGAAACTCGTCGTTTTCGCGTTTTATGGTCGTTTTCATGAGCTATTGCCCACTATTTTTGTGTTCGAGGGTGATTTACAATGACCTTAAGACCCAATACATGTTTGAGAGTTATGACCAAAAACTCATCGTTTTTGTGTTCTTTTCCATTTTCATGAGTTATTTCCCATAGTTTTTGGGTTGCAAGTGGATTCGCAAGGCCTTTAAGACCCGTTACATGTTTGAGAGATATGACTAAAAACTCGTCGTTTTCGCTTTTATGGCTGTTTTCATGAGCTATTGCCCACTATTTTTGGGGTCTCAGGGCGATTTTCAAAGACCTTAAGAACCGATACATGTTACAGAGATATGACCCAAGGCTCGTAGTTTTTCCCTTTTATGGTCATTTTCATGAGCTATTGCCCATGGTTTTATGGTTCCAAGGTGACTGACATCAACCTTAAGAACCGAGACATGTTTGAGAGTTATGACCAAACACTCGTCGCTTTCGTGTTTTATGGACGATTTCATGAGCTATTAGCCACATTTTTAGGGTTCAATGGCAATTTGCATGGTCCATAAGACCCCTCACATGTGTGAGAGATATGTCAAGAAACTCATCGTTTTCGCGTTTTATGGTCGTTTTCATGAGCTATTGCCCACTATTTTGGTGTTCTAGGGTGATTTACAATGACCTTAAGACCCGATACATGTTTGAGAGTTATAACCAAAAACTCGTCGTTTTTGTGTTTTTTTCCATTTCCATGAGTTATTTCTCACAGTTTTTGGGTTGCAAGTTGATTCGCAAGGCCTTTAAGATCCGTTACATGTTTGAGAGATATGACTAAAACTCGTCGTTTTCGCATTTTATGGCTATTTTCATGAGCTATTGCCCACTGTTTTTGGGGTCTCAGTATATTTACAAAGACCTTAAGACCGATACATGTTCTGAAGATATGACCCAAGGATCGTAGTTTTTCACTTTTATGGCCGTTTTCATGAGCTATTGCCCATGGTTTTATGGTTCCAAGGTGACTTACATCAACCTTAAGAACCAAGACATGTTTGAGAGTTATGACCAAAAACTCGTCGCTTTCGTGTTTTATAGATGATTTCATGAGCTATCGCCCACAATTTTAGGGTTCCATGGCAATTTGCATGGTCCATAAGACCCCTCACATGTGTGAGAGATATGTCAAGAAACTCGTCGTTTTCGCGTTTTATGGTCGTTTTCATGAGCCATTGCCCACAATTTTGGGGTTCTAGGGTGATTTACCATGACCTTAAGACCCGTTACATGTTTGAGATATATGACCAAAAACTTGTCATTTTCGTGTTTTAAGGCTATTTTCATGAGTTGTTTTCCACAGTTTTTGGGTTCCAAGCGGATTTGCTAGGACTATAAGACCCGATACATGTTGGAGAGATATGACAAAAAAACTCATCGTTTTGACGTTTTATGGCCGTTTTCATGAGCTATTGCCCATGGTGGTATGGTTCCAAGTTTACTTACATCAACCTTAAGAATCGATACATGTTTTAGAGTAATGACCAAAAACTGCCGCTTCGTGTCTTATGGCTGATTTCATGAGCTATTACCCACATTTTTGTGGTTCCATGGTAATTTTCATGGTCCATAAGACCCCTCACATGTGTGAGAGATATGTCAAGAAACTCGTCGTTTTCGCGTTTTATGGTCGTTTTCATGAGCTATTGCCCACTATTTTTGTGTTCGAGGGTGATTTACAATGACCTTAAGACCCAATACATGTTTGAGAGTTATGACCAAAAACTCATCGTTTTTGTGTTCTTTGCCATTTTCATGAGTTATTTCCCATAGTTTTTGGGTTGCAAGTGGATTCGCAAGGCCTTTAAGACCCGTTACATGTTTGAGAGATATGACTAAAAACTCGTCGTTTTCGCTTTTATGGCTGTTTTCATGAGCTATTGCCCACTATTTTTGGGGTCTCAGGGCGATTTTCAAAGACCTTAAGAACCGATACATGTTACAGAGATATGACCCAAGGCTCGTAGTTTTTCCCTTTTATGGTCATTTTCATGAGCTATTGCCCACTGTTTTGGGGGTCTCAGGGCGATTTACAAAGACCTTAAGACCCGATACATGTTACAGAGATATGACCCAAGGCTCGTAGTTTTTGCCTTTTATGGACGTTTTCATGAGCTATTGCCCATGGTTTTATGGTTCCAAGGTGACTGACATCAACCTTAAGAACCGAGACATGTTTGAGAGTTATGACCAAACACTCGTCGCTTTCGTGTTTTATGGACGATTTCATGAGCTATTAGCCACATTTTTAGGGTTCAATGGCAATTTGCATGGTCCATAAGACCCCTCAGATGTGTGAGAGATATGTCAAGAAACTCATCGTTTTCGCGTTTTATGGTCGTTTTCATGAGCTATTGCCCACTATTTTGGTGTTCTAGGGTGATTTACAATGACCTTAAGACCCGATACATGTTTGAGAGTTATGACCAAAAACTCGTCGTTTTTGTGTTTTTTTTCATTTCCATGAGTTATTTCCCACAGTTTTTGGGTTGCAAGTTGATTCGCAAGGCCTTTAAGACCCGTTACATGTTTGAGAGATATGACTAAAACTCGTCGTTTTCGCATTTTATGGCCATTTTCATGAGCTATTGCCCACTGTTTTTGGGGTCTCAGGGCGATTTACAAAGACCTTAAGACCCGATACATGTTACAGAGATTTGACCCAAGGACCGTAGTTTTTGCCTTTTATGGCCGTTTTCATGAGCTATTGCCCATGGTTTTATGGTTCCAAGGTGACTTACATCAACCTTAAGAACCGAGACATGTTTGAGAGTTATGACCAAAAACTCGTCGCTTGCGTGTTTTATAGACGATTTCATGAGCTATTGCCCACATTTTTAGGGTTCCATGGCCATTTGCATGGTCCATAAGACCCCTCACATGTGTGAGAGATATGTCAAGAAACTCGCCGTTTTCGCGTTTGATGGTCGTTTTCATGAGCTATTGCCCACAATTTTGGGGTTCTAGGGTGATTTACCATGACCTTAAGACCCGTTACATGTTTGAGATATATGACCAAAAACTTGTCATTTTCGTGTTTTAAGGCTATTTTCATGAGTTGTTTTCCATAGTTTTTGGGTTCCAAGCGGATTTGCTAGGACTATAAGACCCGATACATGTTGGAGAAATATGACAAAAAAACTCATAGTTTTCGCGTTTTATGGCCGTTTTCATGAGCTATTGCCCATGGTGGTATGGTTCCAAGTTTACTTACATCAACCTTAAGAATCGATACATGTTTTAGAGTAATGAACAAAAACTCGTCGTTTTCGTGTCTTATGGCTGATTTCATGAGCTATTACCCACATTTTTGTGGTTCCTTGGCAATTTTCATGGTCCATAAGACCCCTCTCATGTGTGAGAGATATGTCAAGAAACTCGTCGTTTTCGCGTTTTATGGTCGTTTTCATGAGCTATTGCCCACTATTTTTGTGTTCGAGGGTGATTTACAATGACCTTAAGACCCAAAACAAGTTTGAGAGTTATGACCAAAAACTCGTCGTTTTTGTGTTTTTTGCCATTTTCATGAGTTATTTCCCATAGTTTTTGGGTTGCAAGTGGATTCGCAAGGCCTTTAAGACCCATTACATGTTTGAGAGATATGACTAAAAACTCAAGCTTTCGCGTTTTATGGCTGTTTTCATGAGCTATTGCCCACTATTTTTGGGGTCTCGTGGCATTTTCAAAGACCTTAAGAACCGATACATGTTACAGAGATATGACCCAAGGCTCGTAGTTTTTGCCTTTTATGGTCGTTTTCATGAGCTATTGCCCATGGTTTTATGGTTCCAAGGTGACTGACATCAACCTTAAGAACCGAGACATGTTTGAGAGTTATGACCAAAAACTCGTCGCTTTCGTGTTTTATGGACGATTTCATGAGCTATTAGCCACATTTTTAGGATTCAATGGCAATTTGCATGGTCCATAAGACCTCTCACATGTGTGAGAGATATGTCAAGAAACTCATCGTTTTCGCGTTTTATGGTCGTTTTCATGAGCTAGTGCCCACTATTTTGGTGTTCTAGGGTGATATACAACGACCTTAAGACCCGATACATGTTTGACAGTTATGACCAAAAACTCGTCGTTTTTGTGTTTTTTGCCATTTCCATGAGTTATTTCCCACAGTTTTTGGGTTGCAAGTTGATTCGCAAGGCCTTTAAGACCCGTTACATGTTTGAGAGATATGACTAAAACTCGTCGTTTTCGCATTTTATGGCTATTTTGATGAGCTATTGCCCACTGTTTTAGGGGTCTCAGGGCGATTTACAAAGACCTTAAGACCCGATACATGTTACAGAGATATGACCCAAGGATCGTAGTTTTTCCCTTTTATGGCCGTTTTCATGAGCTATTGCCCATGGTTTTATGGTTCCAAGGTGACTTACATCAACCTTAAGAACCAAGACATGTTTGAGAGTTATGACCAAAAACTCGTCGCTTTCGTGTTTTATAGATGATTTCATGAGCTATTTCCCACAATTTTAGGGTTCCATGGCAATTTGCATGGTCCATAAGACCCCTCACATGTGTGAGAGATATGTCAAGAAACTATCGTTTTCTGCTTTTATGGTCGTTTTCATGAGCTATTGCCCATAATTTTGGGGTTCTAGGGTGATTTACCATGACCTTAAGACCCGTTACATGTTTGAGATATATGACCAAAAACTTGTCATTTTCGTGTTTTAAGGCTATTTTCATGAGTTGTTTTCCACATTTTTTGGGTTCCAAGCGGATTTGCTAGGCCTATAAGACCCGATACATGTTGGAGAGATATGACAAAAAACTCATCGTTTTCGTGTTTTATGGCCGTTTTCATGAGCTATTGCCCACTGTTTTTGGGGTCTCAGGGCGATTTACAAAGACCTTAAGACCCGATACATGTTACAGAGATTTGACCGAAGGATCGTAGTTTTTGCCTTTTATGGCCGTTTTCATGAGCTATTGCCCATGGTTTTATGGTTCCAAGGTGACTTACATCAACCTTAAGAACCGAGACATGTTTGAGAGTTATGACCAAAAACTCGTCGCTTGCGTGTTTTATAGACGATTTCATGAGCTATTGCCCACATTTTTAGGGTTCCATGGCCATTTTCATGGTCCATAAGACCCCTCACATGTGTGAGAGATATGTCAAGAAACTCGCCGTTTTCGCGTTTGATGGTCGTTTTCATGAGCTATTACCCACAATTTTGGGGTCCTAGGGTGATTTACCATGACCTTAAGACCCGTTACATGTTTGAGATATATGACCAAAAACTTGTCATTTTCGTGTTTTAAGGCTATTTTCATGAGTTGTTTTCCATAGTTTTTGGGTTCCAAGCGGATTTGCTAGGACTATAAGACTCGATACATGTTGGAGAGATATGACAAAAAAACTCATCGTTTTCGCGTTTTATGGCCGTTTTCATGAGCTATTGCCCATGGTGGTATGGTTCCAAGTTTACTTACATCAACCTTAAGAATCGATACATGTTTTAGAGTAATGACCAAAAACTCGTCGCTTTCGTGTCTTATGGCTGATTTCCTGAGCTATTACCCACATTTTTGTGGTTCCATGGCAATTTTCATGGTCCATAAGACCCCTCTCATGTGTGAGAGATATGTCAAGAAACTCGTCGTTTTCGCGTTTTATGGTCGTTTTCATGAGCTATTGCCCACTATTTTTGTGTTCGAGGGTGATTTACAATGACCTTAAGACCCAATACATGTTTGAGAGTTATGACCAAAAACTCGTCGTTTGTGTGTTTTTTGCCATTTTCATGAGTTATTTCCCATAGTTTTTGGGTTGCAAGTGGATTCGCAAGGCCTTTAAGACCCGTTACATGTTTGAGAGATATGACTAAAAACTCGTCGTTTTCGTGTTTTATGGCTGTTTTCATGAGCTATTACCCAGTATTTTTGGGGTCTCAGGGCGATTTTCAAAGACCTTAAGAACCGATACATGTTACAGAGATATGACCCAAGGATCGTAGTTTTTGCCTTTTATGGCCGTTTTCATGAGCTATTGCCCATGGTTTTATGGTTCCAAGGTGACTTACATCAACCTTATGACCTGAGACATGTTTGAGATTTATGACTGAAAACTCGTCGCTTTCGTGTTTTATGGACGATTTCATGAGCTATTGGCCACATTTTTAGGGTTCCATGGAAATTTGCATGGTCCATAAGACCCCTCACATGTCTGAGAGATATGTCAAGAAACTCATCGTTTTCGTGTTTTATGGTCGTTTTCATGAGCTATTGCCCACAATTTTGGGGTTCTAGGGTGATTTACCATGACCTTAAGACCCGTTACATGTTTGAGATATATGACCAAAAACTTGTCATTTTCGTGTTTTAAGGATGTTTTCATGAGTTGTTTTCCATAGTTTTTGGGTTCCAATCGGATTTACTAGGCCTGTAAGACCCGATACATGTTGGAGAGATATGACAAAAAACTCATCGTTTTCGTGTTTTATGGCCGTTTTCATGAGCTATTGCCCACTGTTTTTGGGGTCTCAGGGCGATTTACAAAGACCTTAAGACCCGATACATGTTACAGAGATTTGACCCAAGGATCGTAGTTTTTGCCTTTAATGGCCGTTTTCATGAGCTATTGCCCATGGTTTTATGGTTCCAAGGTGACTTACATCAACCTTAAGAACCGAGACATGTTTGAGAGTTATGACCAAAAACTCGCTGCTATGTGTTTTATAGACGATTTCATGAGCTATTGCCCACATTTTTAGGGTTCCATGGCCATTTGCATGGTCCATAAGACCCCTCACATGTGTGAGAGATATGTCAAGAAACTCGCCGTTTTCATGTTTGATGGTCGTTTTCATGAGCTATTGCTGTAAGATCCCTCCTTAATAAAGGAAAAAGATCCCTGTGTTTACAATGCTAGTCCCTGGATCAATAGCTAGCATCCACAGTTCAGATGTAATATCAAGAAACAAAGGTCATAATACAACTTTATAACCAGAAGTAACATAATTTTTTTTATTACATCAAACATAGCTCATTGGCTATTTACAGTACATTGCAGCGGAATAACTATAGTCATGGGTCCTTCATCTTCAAGTGCCACAGGCAGATGTTGGTTGTAGACTTTGTAATCCTAATCAATCAATCCTCACTAAAATAATCAAACCTGCAACATAATAAGTTACAGCCACAAGGGTCAATACATTTGAATTGTATTGGCAAGTGATACTTTGGGAGTATAGTGGAGTCTATCATCTATATGCATTTGGCTAAGTGGAGTTGAGGCTTTGCATTGCTCAAAATAGATTTTTCCTATCATTTTGAAAATACAAGTTTTGTTTGGCAAAAACAAATTCCAAGGCATCTACCAATCAAAGACTGAAGATCCACTCAGGGCATCTACCAATCAAAGACTGAAGATTATCTTGGCAAAAACAATTTCTCAATCAATGATTGAAGATCCTCTCAAGGCATCTACCAATCAAAGGCTTAAGAATTTCACACAACCCTTGTTCACCCACAAGTTTTAATTTAGAAATTGGAGTGATGAGATTCTTGATTGCTTCCATGTGTTGATGCTCAAATTGTCCTTTACCAGGGACATGGCTAAGTACTTAGGTTTTACACTCTGTAGAGGTGGTGCACTTTACCCACAAGACTTGGTTTCCCAAGACAAAATCTTTCAGAAGCTTTCCCTTAGACCAACATGGACGCGCTCCAACCTATCAAACACTACCACCCACTGTCCATGTGGCTAAGTTCTTGCAACCTATATGATCATGGCAGAGCCCATATTGCCAAGTGGTTGCACTTGAAGCTTCTCAACATTTGACATCTCAAATCTCTTTGTTTCCTGGGTGGCCATCCACAAGTGAGATACACAAGCCAAGTCCATGGCCTTGTGAACCACTCAACATAAAGCATTCCATCCATTCCACCCAGGTGATTCATTAACTTAGTTGTTTTATTGAACAAACACAAGTCCATAGACTTAGAAATTTTCGTAGCATGATTATATATATATCCCACCCAGGTTTTCTATTAGCTAGGCTAAGCTTGATAGTAATAGGATTCTTAACTTAGGTAAATCCTTCTAAGGATTCATTCTACCAGTTTTCCTATAGCAAAGTCTATACTTAGCAAAATAAAACCATGCAAGTTTTACTTAGCAAAAACACTAATGCATATTGAAAATAATGGGATAATGATATGAAGCATCACATGCCTTTTTGGTAGAAGGTATAGGTTCACTCCTTGTCCTTGCAACACTCACACTCTTCAAGTCACTACAATCAATCAAGCAAGGTACAAACTCAATCTACCAATCAAGCAAAACAACTCACACATAAAATAACAAAGTCAAAGAAATGCATGCAAGCATGCCAAGCTTTGCTTTGTTTGCAAAAGTGGTTCCTAGTGGGTCATAGACATTTGGGTACACCTAAGTCATGCATAAGCATGCAAAGGTTGGTTCTATTGTAGGGATGGTCTTCACTAGGCTTCTAAACTTTGTAAGTTCCAAATTGGTCATTTACCAAAATGGCAAAGTCATTTGCAAGAGGGTCTCTATTAGATTCCTAAACTTTGTAAGATCCAAATTGGTCATTTACCAAAGTGGCAAGTCATTTGCAAAGAGGTTTCACTTCAAAACCATTTGCAAAACATAGTGTCACTCTATGTGGTGTAGAAATATTTCTACTAGGGTATTAACCTATAGGTTCCACCAAATGAGTTGCTATTGCAAAACTTGGTGTTTGGGTCAGTAGGTTTGGTCCAAAACATTTTCTCAAAGTTTTCTTTATGAAAGCATTTTCATAAACAAAACAATGGTTTTTAATTAGCTAGAAATGGACTAAACCAATTAATCAATTCTAAGCTTTTCAAAAATCACTTTCCAAACTATGGATTGGTTCCTATGGTCAGTAAGGTCACAACAAACTATTTGGCAAAGGTTTTAACTTTAAAATCATTTTTAAATGATTTTTCTAATGTTAGCAAGCACTCAAATGTTTCTTCATAATCAATCACTCTATCCAATACTATTTGCTAAACTAAGGGTAGGGTTGGTTAGGTCTTGTCTTGCTGATTCCAACGACATCAAATTTGTAAAATTTGGATGTGTGGATCAAAAGATACAAGGGTTTGAAAATGGCACAAGTTTCTGTTTTCAAATTCTAATTCAGATCTAATACTGGCCACGCGGCGTGTTCTTACTGGTCGATACCGGTTCGGCCGGATCGAGTGCTGTGGTGCGTTAGATCTAAGTTAGATCGTGCGGCTTAGGTAGCGTACCTCTTCGGCGTTAAGTGAACTAATCTAATGCTTACGATCCAGATGGAGCAGTTATGGGTGCTCGACCACGCACAGTGGTGGCCAGAGCGGTCGAATCGATCGACACGGTGCCGGGCGATGCAAGCGAGAGAAAGGGGGCATGCTCACCGGGCTCAGGGGATCACGTCGAAGTTCGGGGAGGTGTTGGTCGGGCGAGGGGCGCACGGGGGTGAGCTTGATTGCTCGCCGGAGTTGCTGCGGGCGGCGGGGTTCTCGGGTGGTCGTCGTTGGCGTTGCTATGAATCAACTCAAGGCAAACGAAAAGGTCACGGAATCGCCAAGACACGCAGAGGTGTGTGCGTGATCGAGAGGTGCGGGCGGTCGGATTCTACCTGGAAGCTTCCGGAGAGCGACGGTGGCGTTTAGCTTGTCGAGTCGTCGCTGGAGATCGCCCTAAGGCAAAGGAGGCAGGGTTAGGTGCGCACGAGGTCGCATGACGAGGAACATCATTGAGAGGTGCTGGGGAGGTCTGTGCTCACAGGGGAATGTCGCCGTAGTTGGAACAGACGGCGGCGCTGCAGGTTGTCGTCGAAGGCGAGGTTTCAGGGCACCCGCGTCTGAACAGAGGGCACGGACAGAAGCACCAGTGAGTGTGGAGTATGCGTGCGTGGTCAATGAGGCAAGGGGCAGTGGGGTTTCGTCGGAATTGTCACCGGAACATCGTCGGAGCAGAGGGCGTTCGAGGAGGAATTGAGGCGGCCTGGGGGCGAGCTTGGGGAAGGGGTCTGAGGGAAAAGACAGAGGAGAGGAAGGCGTTTAAGTAGGCGTCGTCGCGGCGAGGGATTAACGCAGCGTTTACGCGAATTGATGCGAGCTTTCAACGGGCAGAAACGGCAGCGTCGTCTGGGGGAGAAGAAGTCGCGGGGAAGACGATGGCTAGAGAAGTGGGACCGACGCGTCAGTGGGAAAAAGAAAGGAGGGGGAGATCCACCGGTCAGCTGTTGTGTGGGTTTCTTTCGCGGTACAGAAAAACGGTTCGAGGAAGAATAAGTGGAGGTGGGGTCTGTTGTCAGCGAGAGAGGGAGAGGGGGAAATGGGTCCACGCTGTCATTGGCTCTGTGGGTCTGTTATTGGGTACGAAACGTTTCCTTCGGGCAGTGAAAGGCTGGGCTGGTTTGGGCTGCTGTTGGGCCAAAGCTGGGCTGCTCCTGTTTTTCTTATTTATTTTTTTCTGTCTGCTCTCTTTTTCTTTATCTATTCTATTTTCTGTTTGGAATTCAAACAATTAATTCAAACAATTATTCACACATTCAAACAACACTCAATCTCACTTTGAATTTGGTTCTGTTTGGCAACATAATCCAAATCTCAAAATGAAATATTATTTTTATTTATTTTTAGGATCCATTTAATAATTAAATAAAATGGATCTTTAGTTATTAGGGTTTGATTTATTTAATAAAATTTCCCTTTGAATTCCAATTATTTTCAAAACCAAACCAGAAGGTTTAATTTGAAAAATAAAAGAATACTTGGAAACTTATCTAATAAATAAATAAGTTTTGGTGTTTTAATTAAAATGGGAAAGCCTTTACTTAAATAAAATTGGATAATTAAATCCTTATTATTTTATTTAAATAATCCTTTACTCATTTTAATCAAAGCAAAACCTTTTAATAAAAGATTTCAAAGTAGTAATAAAATACTTGGTGTTTATTTAAAATGGGAAAAAGCTTTTACTTAAATAAAATTGGATATTTAAATCCTTTATTTTATTTAAATAAACCTTTACTCATTTTATCAAAACAAAATATTTTATTTCAAAAGTTTGGCCAAAATTAATTTGGCTTACCTTTTCATTTGAAAACAAAGTCTTTTATTAAAAGATCTAAAACAGTATTTCCAAAACAATTTATTTTCCCTTTATTAAATGTTTATCTTTATAAATCCTTTTAGGATTATTTGTTCACCAAAGGGTATGGCTTTTGGTAAGGGCTTTATTAGCTTTGGGAATTCAATTCCCTTATCTTTTATACTCCTAAGATTTTGTTTATGGTTCCAAACTAAGTGAAACCATCTCTAAGGTCTTTCTTGATCCTTTGTGATTATTTGTTGATCAAATTTGGTATGGATCAAATCCATAGATTTGGAGATACTTTGAAAAATGATTTCCTTCCATTAGGGCTTAGGTTTTTTTTTTGGATTTATTTTCAGATTTCCAGATACATTCATTGAGGAATGCATTTCCCCTGATTTGGATTTTGTTGAATTCAAACTTTAGAATCCCATCTTTAACAAACTTTGGCTAAAGTTTTCCTTTTAGAAACAAAATTTTCTTTTTACCCTGATTTTTCAACAAAGATTTATTTTGTTATTTTATTTTTCACATTACAAGATTTGGAAAATCTTGGGATGTGACAGGCTACCACCCTTAAAAGAAATCTCGTCCCGAGATTTGGGGAGGCTAGGGTTACAAGCAGGTTCAAAACAACTAGGGTACTACCACCCTTAAAATTTTTCCAACTAAACTATATCTTGACTTTCTTGGAATCTTGGAAAACTTCTTCTTGGAAAACTTCTGCATAGTGGCCTTTATTTCCATACTTGACTCATGGACTAAGGTTGGGTTTCTCCATAGACTTGTTTATCTTGTTCTTCATCTTTTCTGGACAATTGCTTACATAGTGTCCTGGTTCCTTGCAATTGAAACAGTGGATATCTTGGAGTTCTTTACGTTGCTCTTGTGGACAAGTGGCTACATAGTGGCCTAACTCTTTGCAGTTGTTGCACACTACTTGATCCATCCTTTTATTCTTTATGGACTCAGGCATCCACTGGGGTTGTGTCCCATTTCCTTACATTTACGACATTGCACAAGGCTCATGTCTTGCTTTTGTTTCTTGGGTTTCTTTGATCCTTTGAATTGGGTTGTCTTGTTTGGAGGTATGAGTGGTACTTTTCCTTTGTCATCAACATTCTTGGCATACTTGGATCCTTCTTGTTTCCTTTGTTCAACAACATAGATGGGGCATTGGATAGGTACATGGTCGTTTCCTTCACATAGGTAGCAAGTAACTTGAGATGTGGGGCATTGGCCAACTAGATGTTCCTCTTCACAATTGGGGCATTGATCTTCATGCTCCTTGGATGTATGATCCTTGTCTCCACATATATTGCAAGCTGGTGCTCCATCTAGCATAATGTTCTTGTCATCCTTGTTGTCATACACTCTTTTGGGATAGTTTTCTTCCATGCTGATCATTTGATTAGTCACCTTAAGCATCAGTTGGGATTGTTCTTCCAAAAACTTTTGCAAGGCAGGGTCTTTATCACTATTGTTGGCTATGAACGCTGTCAGTTGGCTCAATTGGTGTTGGGTTGCTAGGAGTTCTCTCATGCTGTTAGCTTGGTTGGTGTTGGTGTCATCATCCTTGATGCTGGAGTCTCTTGGAGAAGTCATCTGTTTGGGTTGGATAGGGATTAGAATAGGCAAAAGATTTCTAAGGGAATCAATCCTAATCACACACATCACAATTTATACAAGCAATGTGCAAGCAATCACAAACAAGCACTCCACTCAAACAACAAAGCCTAGCACATACTTAGGCAACAAAAATACCACATAAGTTGGTGGGTTTGATTTGACTAAAATATGGTGGTCCATCTATATGGTTCAATTGTGATCTTTCCATCCTTCTTGGTTGATTCTTCTTGATTGAGATCTTTGTATCCTTGGAGAATTCTTGTGTCTTGGCCACAAATCTTCAAAGATGTTGATGGTTCTTCCAAGTTGTGTTTCCTTAGTCTTCAAGTGAAATGTTACTCAAGACTTGTATTCTTTAGTGTTATCCAAGTTGAAGTCCTTAGTGTACATGTTGAAGATGTTGAAGAGGTTGAAGTCATTAGAGTTGATGAAGTTGAAGAAGTCCTTTGCACATGGTGAAGTCTTTGGTCATAGGGTAGGCTTTTCCCATCAAGTTTTGAAGTAGAAGAGAAGTAGAGTTGTAACCAAAATGGTTGAGGGAAGAGTTTACAAGATTTGTTTTTGTAAATAAGTTTTCGAATAACACAACTCCTATTGTCTAAGGGTTTTTGTCCAATCCTAGGGTTACAAATCCTACAGGCAACACAGTGCTCTGATACCATCTGTAAGATCCCTCCTTAATAAAGGAAAAAGATCCCTGTGTTTACAATGCTAGTCCCTGGATCAATAGCTAGCATCCACAGTTCAGATGTAATATCAAGAAACAAAGGTCATAATACAACTTTATAACCAGAAGTAACATAATTTTTTTTATTACATCAAACATAGCTCATTGGCTATTTACAGTACATTGCAGCGGAATAACTATAGTCATGGGTCCTTCATCTTCAAGTGCCACAGGCAGATGTTGGTTGTAGACTTTGTAATCCTAATCAATCAATCCTCACTAAAATAATCAAACCTGCAACATAATAAGTTACAGCCACAAGGGTCAATACATTTGAATTGTATTGGCAAGTGATACTTTGGGAGTATAGTGGAGTCTATCATCTATATGCATTTGGCTAAGTGGAGTTGAGGCTTTGCATTGCTCAAAATAGATTTTTCCTATCATTTTGAAAATACAAGTTTTGTTTGGCAAAAACAAATTCCAAGGCATCTACCAATCAAAGACTGAAGATCCACTCAGGGCATCTACCAATCAAAGACTGAAGATTATCTTGGCAAAAACAATTTCTCAATCAATGATTGAAGATCCTCTCAAGGCATCTACCAATCAAAGGCTTAAGAATTTCACACAACCCTTGTTCACCCACAAGTTTTAATTTAGAAATTGGAGTGATGAGATTCTTGATTGCTTCCATGTTTTGATGCTCAAATTGTCCTTTACCAGGGACATGGCTAAGTACTTAGGTTTTACACTCTGCAGAGGTGGTGCACTTTACCCACAAGACTTGGTTTCCCAAGACAAAATCTTTCAGAAGCTTTCCCTTAGACCAACATGGACGCGCTCCAACCTATCAAACACTACCACCCACTGTCCATGTGGCTAAGTTCTTGCAACCTATATGATCATGGCAGAGCCCATATTGCCAAGTGGTTGCACTTGAAGCTTCTCAACATTTGACATCTCAAATCTCTTTGTTTCCTGGGTGGCCATCCACAAGTGAGATACACAAGCCAAGTCCATGGCCTTGTGAACCACTCAACATAAACCATTCCATCCATTCCACCCAGGTGATTCATTAACTTAGTTGTTTTATTAAACAAACACAAGTCCATAGACTTAGAAATTTTCATAGCATGATTATATATATATCCCACCCAGGTTTTCTATTAGCTAGGCTAAGCTTGATAGTAATAGGATTCTTAACTTAGGTAAATCCTTCTAAGGATTCATTCTACCAGTTTTCCTATAGCAAAGTCTACACTTAGCAAAATAAAACCATGCAAGTTTTACTTAGCAAAAACACTAATGCATATTGAAAATAATGGGATAATGATATGAAGCATCACTTGACTTTTTGGTAGAAGGTATAGGTTCACTCCTTGTCCTTGCAACACTCACACTCTTCAAGTCACTACAATCAATCAAGCAAGGTACAAACTCAATCTACCAATCAAGCAAAACAACTCACACATAAAATAACAAAGTCAAAGAAATGCATGCAAGCATGCCAAGCTTTGCTTTGTTTGCAAAAGTGGTTCCTAGTGGGTCATAGACATTTGGGTACACCTAAGTCATGCATAAGCATGCAAAGGTTGGTTCTATTGTAGGGATGGTCTTCACTAGGCTTCTAAACTTTGTAAGTTCCAAATTGGTCATTTACCAAAATGGCAAAGTCATTTGCAAGAGGGTCTCTATTAGATTCCTAAACTTTGTAAGATCCAAATTGGTCATTTACCAAAGTGGCAAGTCATTTGCAAAGAGGTTTCACTTCAAAACCATTTGCAAAACATAGTGTCACTCTATGTGGTGTAGAAATATTTCTACTAGGGTATTAACCTATAGGTTCCACCAAATGAGTTGCTATTGCAAAACTTGGTGTTTGGGTCAGTAGGTTTGGTCCAAAACATTTTCTCAAAGTTTTCTTTATGAAAGCATTTTCATAAACAAAACAATGGTTTTTAATTAGCTAGAAATGGACTAAACCAATTAATCCATTCTAAGCTTTTCAAAAATCACTTTCCAAACTATGGATTGGTTCCTATGGTCAGTAAGGTCACAACAAACTATTTGGCAAAGGTTTTAACTTTAAAATCATTTTTAAATGATTTTTCTAATGTTAGCAAGCACTCAAATGTTTCTGCATAATCAATCACTCTATCCAATACTATTTGCTAAACTAAGGGTAGGGTTGGTTAGGTCTTGTCTTGCTGATTCCAACGACATCAAATTTGTAAAATTTGGACGTGTGGATCAAAAGATACAAGGGTTTGAAAATGGCACAAGTTTCTGTTTTCAAATTCTAATTCAGATCTAATACTGGCCACGCGGCGTGTTCTTACTGGTCGATACCGGTTCGGCCGGATCGAGTGCTGCGGTGCGTTAGATCTAAGTTAGATCGTGCGGCTTAGGTAGCGTACCTCTTCGGCGTTAAGTGAACTAATCTAATGCTTACGATCCAGATCAAACGGTTGCGGGGTGCTCGACCACAGACGAGTGGCGCTGCGGTGGCTACCGGCGGCGGAGCGGTCGGTCGATAACGGTGCCGGCGATGCAGAAAGCGAGAGAGAAAGGGGGCATGCTCACCGGGCTCAGGGGATCACGTCGAAGTTCGGGGAGGTGTTGGTCGGGCGAGGGGCGACGGGTGAGCTTGATTGCTCGCGGAGTTCTTCGCGGCGGGGGTTCTCGGGTGGTCGTCGTTGGCGTTGCTATGAATCAACTCAAGGCAAACGAAAAGCACGGTCAGATGCGCCAAGACACGACAGAGGTGTGTGCGTGATCGAGAGGGTGCGGGGCGGTCGGATTCTACCTGTGGGCTTCGCCGGAGAGGAAGCAGACACGGTGGCGTTTAGAGCTTGTCGGAGTCGTCGCTGGAGATCGCCCTAAGGCAAAGGAGAGGCAGGGTTAGGTGCGCACGAGGGTCGCGAACGAGGGAACATCATTGAGAGGTGCTGGGGAGGTCTGTGCTCACCAGGGAATGTCGCCGTAGTTGGAACAGACGGCGGCGCTGCAGGTTGTCGTCGAAGGCGAGGTTTGAGGCACCGTGCGAGCAGAGGGCACGGACGAAGCACCAGTGAGTGTGGAGTATCGTCGTGGTCAATGAGGCAAGGCGATGGGGTTTCGTCGAATTGTCACCGGAACATCGTCGAGCAGAGGCGTTCGAGGAGGAATTGAGGCGGCCTGAGGCGAGCTTGGGAAGGGGTCTAAGGAAAAGATGAGGAGAGGAAGGCGTTTAAGTAGGCGTCGTCAAGGCGAGGATTAACGCATAGCGTTCGTGAATTGATGCGAGCTTTCAACGGGCAGAAACGGCAGCGTCGTCTGGGGGAGAAGAAGTCGCGGGGAAGACGATGGCTAGAGAAGTGGGACCGACGCGTCAGTGGGAAAAAGAAAGGAGGAGGTCCACCGGTCAATTGTGTGGGTTTCTTCATGATGTAAAAAGCGGTTCGAGGAAGAATAAGTGGAGGTGGGGTCTGTTGTCAGCGAGAGAGGGAGAGGGGGAAATGGGTCCACGCTGTCATTGGCTCTGTGGGTCTGTTATTGGGTACGAAACGTTTCCTTCGAGCAGTTGAAAGGTTTGGTTTGGGCCAAAGGCCAAAGCTTCCTGCTGTTTTCTTATTTTTTTTTCTGCTCTCTTTTCTTTATCTATTCTATTTTCTGTTTGGAATTCAAACAATTAATTCAAACAATTATTCACACATTCAAACAACACTCAATCTCACTTTGAATTTGGTTCTGTTTGGCAACATAATCCAAATCTCAAAATGAAATATTATTTTTATTTATTTTTAGGATCCATTTAATAATTAAATAAAATGGATCTTTAGTGATTAGGGTTTGATTTATTTAATAAAATTTCCTTTGAATTCCAATTATTTTCAAAACCAAACCGAAGGTTTAATTTGAAAAATAAAAGAATACTTGGAAACTTATCTAATAAATAAATAAGTTTTGGTGTTTTAATTAAAATGGGAAAGCCTTTACTTAAATAAAATTGGATAATTAAATCCTTATTATTTTATTTAAATAATCCTTTACTCATTTTAATCAAAGCAAAACCTTTTAATAAAAGATTTCAAAGTAGTAATAAAATACTTGGTGTTTATTTAAAATGGGAAAAGCTTTTACTTAAATAAAATTGGATATTTAAATCCTTTATTTTATTTAAATAAACCTTTACTCATTTTATCAAAACAAAATATTTTATTTCAAAAGTTTGGCCAAAATTAATTTGGCTTACCTTTTCATTTGAAAACAAAGTCTTTTATTAAAAGATCTAAAACAGTATTTCCAAAACAATTTATTTTCCCTTTATTAAATGTTTATCTTTATAAATCCTTTTAGGATTATTTGTTCACCAAAGGGTATGGCTTTTGGTAAGGGCTTTATTAGCTTTGGGAATTCAATTCCCTTATCTTTTATACTCCTAAGATTTTGTTTATGGTTCCAAACTAAGTGAAACCATCTCTAAGGTCTTTCTTGATCCTTTGTGATTATTTGTTGATCAAATTTGGTATGGATCAAATCCATAGATTTGGAGATACTTTGAAAAATGATTTCCTTCCATTAGGGCTTAGGTTTTTTTTTTGGATTTATTTTCAGATTTCCAGATACATTCATTGAGGAATGCATTTCCCCTGATTTGGATTTTGTTGAATTCAAACTTTAGAATCCCATCTTTAACAAACTTTGGCTAAAGTTTTCCTTTTAGAAACAAAATTTTCTTTTTACCCTGATTTTTCAACAAAGATTTATTTTGTTATTTTATTTTTCACATTACAAGATTTGGAAAATCTTGGGATGTGACAGGCTACCACCCTTAAAAGAAATCTCGTCCCGAGATTTGGGGAGGCTAGGGTTACAAGCAGGTTCAAAACAACTAGGGTACTACCACCCTTAAAATTTTTCCAACTAAACTATATCTTGACTTTCTTGGAATCTTGGAAAACTTCTTCTTGGAAAACTTCTGCATAGTGGCCTTTATTTCCATACTTGACTCATGGACTAAGGTTGGGTTTCTCCATAGACTTGTTTATCTTGTTCTTCATCTTTTCTGGACAATTGCTTACATAGTGTCCTGGTTCCTTGCAATTGAAACAGTGGATATCTTGGAGTTCTTTACGTTGCTCTTGTGGACAAGTGGCTACATAGTGGCCTAACTCTTTGCAGTTGTTGCACACTACTTGATCCATCCTTTTATTCTTTATGGACTCTGGGCATCCACTGGGGTTGTGTCCCATTTCCTTACATTTACGACATTGCACAAGGCTCATGTCTTGCTTTTGTTTCTTGGGTTTCTTTGATCCTTTGAATTGGGTTGTCTTGTTTGGAGGTATGAGTGGTACTTTTCCTTTGTCATCAACATTCTTGGCATACTTGGATCCTTCTTGTTTCCTTTGTTCAACAATAACATAGATGGGGCATTGGATAGGTACATGGTCGTTTCCTTCACATAGGTAGCAAGTAACTTGAGATGTGGGGCATTGGCCAACTAGATGTTCCTCTTCACAATTGGGGCATTGATCTTCATGCTCCTTGGATGTATGATCCTTGTCTCCACATATATTGCAAGCTGGTGCTCCATCTAGCATAATGTTCTTGTCATCCTTGTTGTCATACACTCTTTTGGGATAGTTTTCTTCCATGCTGATCATTTGATTAGTCACCTTAAGCATCAGTTGGGATTGTTCTTCCAAAAACTTTTGCAAGGCAGGGTCTTTATCACTATTGTTGGCTATGAACTGAGCTGTCAGTTGGCTCAATTGGTGTTGGGTTGCTAGGAGTTCTCTCATGCTGTTAGCTTGGTTGGTGTTGGTGTCATCATCCTTGATGCTGGAGTCTCTTGGAGAAGTCATCTGTTTGGGTTGGATAGGGATTAGAATAGGCAAAAGATTTCTAAGGGAATCAATCCTAATCACACACATCACAATTTATACAAGCAATGTGCAAGCAATCACAAACAAGCACTCCACTCAAACAACAAAGCCTAGCACATACTTAGGCAACAAAAATACCACATAAGTTGGTGGGTTTGATTTGACTAAAATATGGTGGTCCATCTATATGGTTCAATTGTGATCTTTCCATCCTTCTTGGTTGATTCTTCTTGATTGAGATCTTTGTATCCTTGGAGAATTCTTGTGTCTTGGCCACAAATCTTCAAAGATGTTGATGGTTCTTCCAAGTTGTGTTTCCTTAGTCTTCAAGTGAAATGTTACTCAAGACTTGTATTCTTTAGTGTTATCCAAGTTGAAGTCCTTAGTGTACATGTTGAAGATGTTGAAGAGGTTGAAGTCATTAGAGTTGATGAAGTTGAAGAAGTCCTTTGCACATGGTGAAGTCTTTGGTCATAGGGTAGGCTTTTCCCATCAAGTTTTGAAGTAGAAGAGAAGTAGAGTTGTAACCAAAATGGTTGAGGGAAGAGTTTACAAGATTTGTTTTTGTAAATAAGTTTTCGAATAACACAACTCCTATTGTCTAAGGGTTTTTGTCCAATCCTAGGGTTACAAATCCTACAGGCAACACAGTGCTCTGATACCATCTGTAAGATCCCTCCTTAATAAAGGAAAAAGATCCCTGTGTTTACAATGCTAGTCCCTGGATCAATAGCTAGCATCCACAGTTCAGATGTAATATCAAGAAACAAAGGTCATAATACAACTTTATAACCAGAAGTAACATAATTTTTTTTATTACATCAAACATAGCTCATTGGCTATTTACAGTACATTGCAGCGGAATAACTATAGTCATGGGTCCTTCATCTTCAAGTGCCACAGGCAGATGTTGGTTGTAGACTTTGTAATCCTAATCAATCAATCCTCACTAAAATAATCAAACCTGCAACATAATAAGTTACAGCCACAAGGGTCAATACATTTGAATTGTATTGGCAAGTGATACTTTGGGAGTATAGTGGAGTCTATCATCTATATGCATTTGGCTAAGTGGAGTTGAGGCTTTGCATTGCTCAAAATAGATTTTTCCTATCATTTTGAAAATACAAGTTTTGTTTGGCAAAAACAAATTCCAAGGCATCTACCAATCAAAGACTGAAGATCCACTCAGGGCATCTACCAATCAAAGACTGAAGATTATCTTGGCAAAAACAATTTCTCAATCAATGATTGAAGATCCTCTCAAGGCATCTACCAATCAAAGGCTTAAGAATTTCACACAACCCTTGTTCACCCACAAGTTTTAATTTAGAAATTGGAGTGATGAGATTCTTGATTGCTTCCATGTTTTGATGCTCAAATTGTCCTTTACCAGGGACATGGCTAAGTACTTAGGTTTTACACTCTGCAGAGGTGGTGCACTTTACCCACAAGACTTGGTTTCCCAAGACAAAATCTTTCAGAAGCTTTCCCTTAGACCAACATGGACGCGCTCCAACCTATCAAACACTACCACCCACTGTCCATGTGGCTAAGTTCTTGCAACCTATATGATCATGGCAGAGCCCATATTGCCAAGTGGTTGCACTTGAAGCTTCTCAACATTTGACATCTCAAATCTCTTTGTTTCCTGGGTGGCCATCCACAAGTGAGATACACAAGCCAAGTCCATGGCCTTGTGAACCACTCAACATAAACCATTCCATCCATTCCACCCAGGTGATTCATTAACTTAGTTGTTTTATTAAACAAACACAAGTCCATAGACTTAGAAATTTTCATAGCATGATTATATATATATCCCACCCAGGTTTTCTATTAGCTAGGCTAAGCTTGATAGTAATTGGATTCTTAACTTAGGTAAATCCTTCTAAGGATTCATTCTACCAGTTTTCCTATAGCAAAGTCTATACTTAGCAAAATAAAACCATGCAAGTTTTACTTAGCAAAAACACTAATGCATATTGAAAATAATGGGATAATGATATGAAGCATCACTTGCCTTTTTGGTAGAAGGTATAGGTTCACTCCTTGTCCTTGCAACACTCACACTCTTCAAGTCACTACAATCAATCAAGCAAGGTACAAACTCAATCTACCAATCAAGCAAAACAACTCACACATAAAATAACAAAGTCAAAGAAATGCATGCAAGCATGCCAAGCTTTGCTTTGTTTGCAAAAGTGGTTCCTAGTGGGTCATAGACATTTGGGTACACCTAAGTCATGCATAAGCATGCAAAGGTTGGTTCTATTGTAGGGATGGTCTTCACTAGGCTTCTAAACTTTGTAAGTTCCAAATTGGTCATTTACCAAAATGGCAAAGTCATTTGCAAGAGGGTCTCTATTAGATTCCTAAACTTTGTAAGATCCAAATTGGTCATTTACCAATGTGGCAAGTCATTTGCAAAGAGGTTTCACTTCAAAACCAGTTGCAAAACATAGTGTCACTCTATGTGGTGTAGAAATATTTCTACTAGGGTATTAACCTATAGGTTCCACCAAATGAGTTGCTATTGCAAAACTTGGTGTTTGGGTCAGTAGGTTTGGTCCAAAACATTTTCTCAAAGTTTTCTTTATGAAAGCATTTTCATAAACAAAACAATGGTTTTTAATTAGCTAGAAATGGACTAAACCAATTAATCCATTCTAAGCTTTTCAAAAATCACTTTCCAAACTATGGATTGGTTCCTATGGTCAGTAAGGTCACAACAAACTATTTGGCAAAGGTTTTAACTTTAAAATCATTTTTAAATGATTTTTCTAATGTTAGCAAGCACTCAAATGTTTCTGCATAATCAATCACTCTATCCAATACTATTTGCTAAACTAAGGGTAGGGTTGGTTAGGTCTTGTCTTGCTGATTCCAACGACATCAAATTTGTAAAATTTGGACGTGTGGATCAAAAGATACAAGGGTTTGAAAATGGCACAAGTTTCTGTTTTCAAATTCTAATTCAGATCTAATACTGGCCACGCGGCGTGTTCTTACTGGTCGGTACCGGTTCGGCCGGATCGAGTGCTGCGGTGCGTTAGATCTAAGTTAGATCGTGCGGCTTAGGTAGCGTACCTCTTCGGCGTTAAGTGAACTAATCTAATGCGTACGATCCAGATCGAACGGTTGCGGGGTGCTCGACCACAGACGAGCGGCGCTGCGGTGGCTACCGGCGGCGGAGCGGTCGGTCGATAACGGTGCCGGCGATGCAGAAAGCGAGAGAGAAAGGGGGCATGCTCACCGGGCTCAGGGGATCACGTCGAAGTTCGGGGAGGTGTTGGTCGGGCGAGGGGCGCACGGGGGTGAGCTTGATTGCTCGCCGGAGTTGCTGCGGGCAGCGGGGTTGTCGGGTGGTCGTCGTTGGCGTTGCTGTGAATCAACTCAAGGCAAACGAAAAGCACGGTCAGATGCGCCAAGACACGACAGAGGTGTGTGCGTGATCGAGAGGGTGCGGGGCGGTCGGATTCTACCTGTGGGCTTCGCCGGAGAGGAAGCAGACACGGTGGCGTTTAGAGCTTGTCGGAGTCGTCGCTGGAGATCGCCCTAAGGCAAAGGAGAGGCAGGGTTAGGTGCGCACGAGGGTCGCGAACGAGGGAACATCATTGAGAGGTGCTGGGGAGGTCTGTGCTCACCGGGGAATGTCGCCGTAGTTGGAACAGACGGCGGCGCTGCAGGTTGTCGTCGAAGGCGAGGTTTCAGGGCACCCGCGTCTGAACGGAGGGCACGGACAGAAGCACCAGTGAGTGTGGAGTATGCGTGCGTGGTTAATGAGGCAAGGGGCAGTGGGGTTTCGTCGGAATTGTCACCGGAACATCGTCGGAGCAGAGGGCGTTCGAGGAGGAATTGAGGCAGCCTGGGGGCGAGCTTGGGGAAGGGGTCTGAGGGAAAAGACAGAGGAGAGGAAGGCGTTTAAGTAGGCGTCGTCGCGGCGAGGGATTAACGCAGCGTTTACGCGAATTGATGCGAGCTTTCAACGGGCAGAAACGGCAGCGTCGTCTGGGGGAGAAGAAGTCGCGGGGAAGACGATGGCTAGAGAAGTGGGACCGACGCGTCAGTGGGAAAAGAAAGGAGGGGGAGGTCCACCGGTCAGCTGCTGTGTGGGTTTCTTTCGCGGTACAGAAAAACGTTTTGAGGAAGAATAAGTGGAGGTGGGGTCTGTTGTCAGCGAGAGAGGGAGAGGGGGAAATTGGTCCACGCTGTCATTGGCTCTGTGGGTCTGTTATTGGGTACGAAACGTTTCCTTCGGGCAGTGAAAGGCTGGGCTGGTTTGGGCTGCTGTTGGGCCAAAGCTGGGCTGCTCCTGTTTTTCTTATTATTATTTTTTTCTGTCTGCTCTCTTTTTCTTTATCTATTCTATTTTCTGTTTGGAATTCAAACAATTAATTCAAACAATTATTCACACATTCAAACAACACTCAATCTCACTTTGAATTTGGTTCTGTTTGGCAACATAATCCAAATCTCAAAATGAAATATTATTTTTATTTATTTTTAGGATCCATTTAATAATTAAATAAAATGGATCTTTAGTTATTAGGGTTTGATTTATTTAATAAAATTTCCCTTTGAATTCCAATTATTTTCAAAACCAAACCAGAAGGTTTAATTTGAAAAATAAAAGAATACTTGGAAACTTATTTAAATAAATAAATAAGTTTTGGTGTTTTAATTAAAATGGGAAAGCCTTTACTTAAATAAAATTGGATAATTAAATCCTTATTATTTTATTTAAATAATCCTTTACTCATTTTAATCAAAGCAAAACCTTTTAATAAAAGATTTCAATGTAGTAATAAAATACTTGGTGTTTATTTAAAATGGGAAAAAGCTTTTACTTAAATAAAATTGGATATTTAAATCCTTTATTTTATTTAAATAAACCTTTACTCATTTTATCAAAACAAAATATTTTATTTCAAAAGTTTGGCCAAAATTAATTTGGCTTACCTTTTCATTTGAAAACAAAGTCTTTTATTAAAAGATCTAAAACAGTATTTCCAAAACAATTTATTTTCCCTTTATTAAATGTTTATCTTTATAAATCCTTTTAGGATTATTTGTTCACCAAAGGGTATGGCTTTTGGTAAGGGCTTTATTAGCTTTGGGAATTCAATTCCCTTATCTTTTATACTCCTAAGATTTTGTTTATGGTTCCAAACTAAGTGAAACCATCTCTAAGGTCTTTCTTGATCCTTTGTGATTATTTGTTGATCAAATTTGGTATGGATCAAATCCATAGATTTGGAGATACTTTGAAAAATGATTTCCTTCCATTAGGGCTTAGGTTTTTTTTTTGGATTTATTTTCAGATTTCCAGATACATTCATTGAGGAATGCATTTCCCCTGATTTGGATTTTGTTGAATTCAAACTTTAGAATCCCATCTTTAACAAACTTTGGCTAAAGTTTTCCTTTTAGAAACAAAATTTTCTTTTTACCCTGATTTTTCAACAAAGATTTATTTTGTTATTTTATTTTTCACATTACAAGATTTGGAAAATCTTGGGATGTGACAATTGCCCACAATTTTGGGGTTCTAGGGTGATTTACCATGACCTTAAGACCCGTTACATGTTTGAGATATATGACCAAAAACTTGTCATTTTCGTGTTTTAAGGCTATTTTCATGAGTTGTTTTCCACATTTTTTGGGTTCCAAGCGGATTTGCTAGGCCTATAAGACCTGATACATGTTGGAGAGATATGACAAAAAACTCATCGTTTTCGCATTTTATGGCCATTTTCATGTGTTATTGCCCATGGTGGTATGGTTCCAAGTTTACTTACATCAACCTTAAGAATTGATACATGTTTTAGAGTAATGACCAAAAACTCGTCGCTTTCGTGTCTTATGGCTGATTTCATGAGCTATTACCCACATTTTTGTGGTTCCATGGCAATTTTCATGGTCCATAAGACCCCTCACATGTGTGAGAGATATGTCAAGAAACTCGTCGTTTTCGCGTTTTATAGTGGTTTTCATGAGCTATTGCCCACTATTTTTGTGTTCGAGGGTGATTTACAATGACCTTGAGACCCAATACATGTTTGAGAGTTATGACCAAAAACTCGTCGTTTTTGTGTTCTTTGCCATTTTCATGAGTTATTTCCCATAGTTTTTGGTTGCAAGTGGATTCGCAAGGCCTTTAAGACCCGTTACATGTTTGAGAGATATGACTAAAAACTCGTCGTTTTCGTGTTTTATGGCTGTTTTCATGAGCTATTGCCCACTATTTTTGGGGTCTCAGGGCGATTTTCAAAGACCTTAAGAACCGATACATGTTATAGTGATATGACCCAAGGCTCGTAGTTTTTGCCTTTTATGGTCGTTTTCATGAGCTATTGCCCATGGTTTTATGGTTCCAAGGTGACTGACATCAACCTTAAGAACCGAGACATGTTTGAGAGTTATGACCAAAAACTCGTCGCTTTCGTGTTTTATGGACGATTTCATGAGCTATTAGCCACATTTTTAGGATTCAATGGCAATTTGCATGGTCCATAAGACCTCTCACATGTGTGAGAGATATGTCAAGAAACTCATCGTTTTCGCGTTTTATGGTCGTTTTCATGAGCTATTGCCCACTATTTTGGTGTTCTAGGGTGATTTACAACGACCTTAAGACCCGATACATGTTTGACAGTTATGACCAAAAACTCGTCGTTTTTGTGTTTTTTGCCATTTCCATGAGTTATTTCCCACAGTTTTTGGGTTGCAAGTTGATTCGCAAGGCCTTTAAGACCCGTTACATGTTTGAGAGATATGACTAAAACTCGTCGTTTTCGCATTTTATGGCTCTTTTGATGAGGTATTGCCCACGGTTTTGGGGGTCTCAGGGCGATTTACAAAGACCTTAAGACCCGATACATGTTACAGAGATATGACCCAAGGATCGTAGTTTTTGCCTTTTATGGCCGTTTTCATGAGCTATTGCCCATGGTTTTATGGTTCCAAGTGACTTACATCAACCTTATGACCTGAGACATGTTTGAGAGTTATGACCGAAAACTCGTCGCTTTCGTGTTTTATGGACGATTTCATGAGCTATTGGCCACATTTTTAGGGTTCCATGGAAATTTGCATGGTCCATAAGACCCCTCACATGTGTGAGAAATATGTCAAGAAACTCGTCGTTTTCGCGTTTTATGGTCGTTTTCATGAGCTATTGCCCACACTTTTGGGGTTCTAGGGTGATTTACCATGACCTTAAGACCCGTTACATGTTTGAGATATATGACCAAAAACTTGTCATTTTCGTGTTTTAAGGATGTTTTCATGAGTTGTTTTCCACAGTTTTTGGGTTCCCAGCGGATTTACTAGGCCTGTAAGACCCGATACATGTTGGAGAGATATGACAAAAAACTCATCGTTTTCGTGTTTTATGGCCGTTTTCATGAGCTATTGCCCACTGTTTTTGGGGTCTCAGGGCGATTTACAAAGACCTTAAGACACGATACATGTTACAGAGATTTGACCCAAGGATCGTAGTTTTTGCCTTTTATGGCCGTTTTCATGAGCTATTGCCCATGGTTTTATGGTTCCAAGGTGACTTACATCAACCTTAAGAATCGAGACATGTTTGAGAGTTATGACCAAAAACTCGTCGCTTGCGTGTTTTATAGACGATTTCATGAGCTATTGCCCACATTTTTAGGGTTCCATGGCCATTTTCATGGTCCATAAGACCCCTCACATGTGTGAGAGATATGTCAAGAAACTCGCCGTTTTCGCGTTTGATGGTCGTTTTCATGAGCTATTGCCCACAATTTTGGGGTTCTAGGGTGATTTACCATGACCTTAAGACCCGTTACATGTTTGAGATATATGACCAAAACTTGTCATTTCGTGTTTTAAGGATGTTTTCATGAGTTGTTTTCCAGTTTTTGGGTTCCCGGTAGTTTACTAGGCCTGTAAGACCCGATACATGTTGGAGAGATATGACAAAAAACTCATCGTTTTCGTGTTTTATGGCCGTTTTCATGAGCTATTGCCCACTGTTTTTGGGGTCTCAGGGCGATTTACAAAGACCTTAAGACACGATACATGTTACAGAGATTTGACCCAAGGATCGTAGTTTTTGCCTTTTATGGCCGTTTTCATGAGCTATTGCCCATGGTTTTATGGTTCCAAGGTGACTTACATCAACCTTAAGAATCGAGACATGTTTGAGAGTTATGACCAAAACTCAAACTTGCGTGTTTATAGACGATTTCATGAGCTATTGCCCACATTTTTAGGGTTCCATGGCCATTTTCATGGTCCATAAGACCCCTCACATGTGTGAGAGATATGTCAAGAAACTCGCCGTTTTCGCGTTTGATGGTCGTTTTCATGAGCTATTGCCCACAATTTTGGGGTTCTAGGGTGATTTACCATGACCTTAAGACCCGTTACATGTTTGAGATATATGACCAAAAACTTGTCATTTTCGTGTTTTAAGGCTATTTTCATGAGTTGTTTTCCATAGTTTTTGGGTTCCAAGCGGATTTGCTAGGACTATAAGACCCGATACATGTTGGAGAGATATGACAAAAAAACTCATCGTTTTCGCGTTTTATGGCCGTTTTCATGAGCTATTGCCCATGGTGGTATGGTTCCAAGTTTACTTACATCAACCTTAAGAATCGATACATGTTTTAGAGTAATGACCAAAAACTCGTCGCTTTCGTGTCTTATGGCTGATTTCCTGAGCTATTACCCACATTTTTGTGGTTCCATGGCAATTTTCATGGTCCATAAGACCCCTCTCATGTGTGAGAGATTTGTAAAGAAACTCGTCGTTTTCGCGTTTTATGGTCGTTTTCATGAGCTATTGCCCACTATTTTTGTGTTCGAGGGTGATTTACAATGACCTTAAGACCCAATACATGTTTGAGAGTTATGACCAAAAACTCGTCGTTTTTGTGTTTTTTGCCATTTTCATGAGTTATTTCCCATAGTTTTTGGGTTGCAAGTGGATTCGCAAGGCCTTTAAGACCCGTTACATGTTTGAGAGATATGAATAAAAACTCGTCGTTTTCGTGTTTTATGGTTGTTTTCATGAGCTATTGCCCACTATTTTTGGGGTCTCAGGGCGATTTTCAAAGACCTTAAGAACCGATACATGTTACAGAGATATGACCCAAGGATCGTAGTTTTTGCCTTTTATGGCCGTTTTCATGAGCTATTGCCCATGGTTTTATGGTTCCAAGGTGACTTACATCAACCTTATGACCTGAGACATGTTTGAGATTTATGACCGAAAACTCGTCGCTTTCGTGTTTTATGGACGATTTCATGAGCTATTAGCCACATTTTTAGGGTTCCATGGAAATTTGCATGGTCCATAAGACCCCTCACATGTGTGCGAGATATGTCAAGAAACTCATCGTTTTCGTGTTTTATGGTCGTTTTCATGAGCTATTGCCCACAATTTTGGGGTTCTAGGGTGATTTACCATGACCTTAAGACCCGTTACATGTTTGAGATATATGACCAAAAACTTGTCATTTTCGTGTTTTAAGGATGTTTTCATGAGTTGTTTTCCACAGTTTTTGGGTTCCAAGCGGATTTACTAGGCCTGTAAGACCCGATTCATGTTGGAGAGATATGACAAAAAACTCATCGTTTTCGTGTTTTATGGCCGTTTTCATGAGCTATAGCCCACTGTTTTTGGGGTCTCAGGGCGATTTACAAAGACCTTAAGACCCGATACATGTTACAGAGATTTGACCCAAGGATCGTAGTTTTTGCCTTTTATGGCCGTTTTCATGAGCTATTGCCCATGGTTTTATGGTTCCAAGGTGACTTACATCAACCTTAAGAACCGAGACATGTTTGAGAGTTATGACCAAAAACTCGTCGCTTGCGTGATTTATAGACGATTTCATGAGCTATTGCCCACATTTTTAGGGTTCCATGGCCATTTGCATGGTCCATAAGACCCCTCACATGTGTGAGAGATATGTCAAGAAACTCGCCGTTTTCGCGTTTTATGGTCGTTTTCATGAGCTATTGCCCACAATTTTGGGGTTCTAGGGTGATTTACCATGACCTTAAGACCCGTTACATGTTTGAGATATATGACCAAAAACTTGTCATTTTCGTGTTTTAAGGCTTTTTCATGAGTTGTTTTCCACAGTTTTTGGGTTCCAAGCGGATTTGCTAGGACTATAAGACCCGATACATGTTGGAGAGATATGACAAAAAAACTCATCGTTTTCGCGTTTCATGGCCGTTTTCATGAGCTATTGCCCATGGTGGTATGGTTCCAAGTTTACTTACATCAACCTTCAGAATCGATACATGTTTTAGAGTAATGACCAAAAACTCGTCGCTTTCATGTCTTATGGCTGATTTCATGAGCTATTACCCAAATTTTTGTGGTTCCATGGCAATTTTCATGGTCCATAAGACCCCTCTCATGTGTGAGAGATATGTCAAGAAACTCGTCGTTTTCGCGTTTTATGGTCGTTTTCATGAGCTATTGCCCACTATTTTTGTGTTCGAGGGTGATTTACAATGACCTTAAGACCCAATACATGTTTGAGAGTTATGACCAAAAACTCGTCATTTTTGTGTTTTTTGCCATTTTCATGAGTTATTTCCCATAGTTTTTGGGTTGCAAGTGGATTCGCAAGGCCTTTAAGACCCGTTACATGTTTGAGAGATATGACTAAAAACTCGTCATTTTCGCGTTTTATGGCTGTTTTCATGAGCTATTGCCCACTATTTTTGGGGTCTCAGGGCGATTTTCAAAGACCTTAAGAACCGATACATGTTACAGAGATATGACCCAAGGCTCGTAGTTTTTGCCTTTTATGGTCATTTTCATGAGCTATTGCCCATAGTTTTATGGTTCCAAGGTGACTGACATCAACCTTAAGAACCAAGACATGTTGGAGAGTTATGACCAAAAACTCGTCGCTTTCGTGTTTTATGGACGATTTCATGAGCTATTAGCCACATTTTTAGGGTTCAATGGCAATTTGCATGGTCCATAAGACCTCTCACATGTGTGAGAGATATGTCAAGAAACTCATCGTTTTCGCGTTTTATGGTCGTTTTCATGAGCTATTGCCCACTATTTTGGTGTTCTAGGGTGATTTACAAAGACCTTAATACCTGATACATGTTACAGAGATATGACCCAAGGATCGTAGTTTTTGCCTTTTATGGCCGTTTTCATGAGCTATTGCCCATGGTTTTATGGTTCCAAGGTGACTTACATCAACCTTATAAACCGAGAAATGTTTGAGAGTTATGACCGAAAACTCGTCGCTTTCGTGTTTTATGGACGATTTCATGAGCTATTGCCCACATTTTTAGGGTTCCATGGCAATTTGCATGGTCCATAAGACCCCTCACATGTGTGAGAGATATGTCAAGAAACTCGTCGTTTTCGCGTTTTATGGTCATTTTCATGAGCTATTGCCCACAATGTTGGGGTTCTAGGGTGATTTACCATGACCTTAAGACCCGTTACATGTTTGAGATATATGACCAAAAACTTGTCATTTTCGTGTTTTAAGGCTATTTTCATGAGTTGTTTTCCACAGTTTTTGGGTTCCAAGCGGATTTGCTAGGCCTATAAGACCCGATACATGTTGGAGAGATATGACAAAAAAACTCATCGTTTTCGCGTTTTATGGCCGTTTTCATGTGCTATTGCCCATGGTGGTATGGTTCCAAGTTTACTTACATCAACCTTAAGAATCGATACATGTTTTAGAGTAATGACCAAAAACTCGTCGCTTTCGTGTCTTATGGCTGATTTCATGAGCTATTACCCACATTTTTGTGGTTCCATGGCAATTTTCATGGTCCATAAGACCCCTCACATGTGTGAGAGATATGTCAAGAAACTCGTCGTTTTCGCGTTTTATGGTCGTTTTCATGAGCTATTGCCCACTATTTTTGTGTTCAAGGGTGATTTACAATGACCTTAAGACCCAATACATGTTTGAGAGTTATGACCAAAAACTCGTCGTTTTTGTGTTCTTTGCTATTTTCATGAGTTATTTCCCATAGTTTTTGGGTTGCAAGTGGATTCGCAAGGCCTTTAAGACCCGTTACATGTTTGAGAGATATGACTAAAAACTCGTCGTTTTCGGGTTTTATGGCTGTTTTCATGAGCTATTGCCCACTATTTTTGGGGTCTCAGGGCGATTTTCAAAGACCTTAAGAACCGATACATGTTACAGAGATATGACCCAAGGCTCGTAGTTTTTGCCTTTTATGGTCGTTTTCATGAGCTATTGCCCATGGTTTTATGGTTCCAAGGTGACTGACATCAACCTTAAGAACCGAGACATGTTTGAGAGTTATGACCAAAAACTCGTCGCTTTCGTGTTTTATGGACGATTTCATGAGCTATTAGCCATATTTTTAGGGTTCAATGGCAATTTGCATGGTCCATAAGACCCCTCACATGTGTGAGAGATATGTCAAGAAACTCATCGTTTTTGCGTTTTATGGTCGTTTTCATGAGCTATTGCCCACTATTTTGGTGTTCTAGCGTGATTTACAACGACCTTAAGACCCGATACATGTTTGACAGTTATGACCAAAACCTCGTCGTTTTTGTGTTTTTTGCCATTTCCATGAGTTATTTCCCACAGTTTTTGGGTTGCAAGTTGATTCACAAGGCCTTTAAGACCCGTTACATGTTTGAGAGATATGACTAAAACTCGTCGTTTTCGCATTTTATGGCTGTTTTCATGAGGTATTGCCCACTGTTTTGGGGGTCTCAGGGCGATTTACAAAGACCTTAAGACCCGATACATGTTACAGAGATATGACCCAAGGATCGTAGTTTTCGCCTTTTATGGCCGTTTTCATGAGCTATTGCCCATGGTTTTATGGTTCCAAGGTGACTTACATCAACCTTATGACCTGAGACATGTTTGAGAGTTATGACCGAAAACTCGTCGCTTTCGTGTTTTATGGACGATTTCATGAGCTATTGGCCACATTTTTAGGGTTCCATGGAAATTTGCATGGTCCATAAGACCCCTCACATGTGTGAGAGATATGTCAAGAAACTCATCGTTTTCGTGTTTTATGGTCGTTTTCATGAGCTATTGCCCACAATTTTGGGGTTCTAGGGTGATTTACCATGACCTTAAGACCCGTTACATGTTTGAGATATATGACCAAAAGCTTGTCATTTTCGTGTTTTAAGGATGTTTTCATGAGTTGTTTTCCATAGTTTTTGGGTTCCAAGCGGATTTACTAGGCCTGTAAGACCCGATACATGTTGGAGAGATATGACAAAAAACTCATCGTTTTCGCGTTTTATGGCCGTTTTCATGAGCTATTGCCCACTGTTTTTGGGGTCTCAGGGCGATTTACAAAGACCTTAAGACCCGATACATGTTACAGAGATATGACCCAAGGATCGTAGTTTTTGCCTTTTATGGCCGTTTTCATGAGCTATTGCCCATGGTTTTATGGTTCCAAGGTGACTTACATCAACCTTAAGAACCGAGACATGTTTGAGAGCTATGACCAAAAACTCGTCGCTTGCGTGTTTTATAGACGATTTGATGAGCTATTGCCCACATTTTTAGGGTTCCATGGCCATTTTCATGGTCCATAAGACCCCTCACATGTGTGAGAGATATGTCAAGAAACTCGTCGTTTTCACGTTTGATGATCGTTTTCATGAGCTATTGCCCACAATTTTGGGGTTCTAGGGTGATTTACCATGACCTTAAGACCCGTTACATGTTTGAGATATATGACCAAAAACTTGTCATTTTCGTGTTTTAAGGCTATTTTCATGAGTTGTTTTCCACAGTTTTTGGGTTCCAAGTGGATTTGCTAGGCCTATAAGACCCGATACTTGTTGGAGAGATATGACAAAAAAACTCATCGTTTTCGCGTTTTATGGCCGTTTTCATGAGCTATTGCCCATGGTGGTATGGTTCCAAGTTTACTTACATCAACCTTAAGAATCGATACATGTTTTAGAGTAATTACCAAAAACTCGTCGCTTTCGTGTCTTATGGCTGATTTCATGAGCTATTACCCACATTTTTGTGGTTCCATGGCAATTTTCATGGTCCATAAGACCCCTCACATGTGTGAGAAATATGTCAAGAAACTCGTCGTTTTCGCGTTTTATGGTCGTTTTCATGAGCTATTGCCCACTATTTTTGTGTTCGAGGGTGATTTACAATGACCTTAAGACCCAATACATGTTTGAGAGTTATGACCAAAAACTCGTCGTTTTTGTGTTTTTTGCCATTTTCATGAGTTATTTCCCATAGTTTTTGGGTTGCAAGTGGATTCGCAAGGCCTTTAAGACCCGTTACATGTTTGAGAGATATGACTAAAAACTCGACGTTTTCGCGTTTATGGCTGTCTTCATGTTTTATGGCTGTTTTCATGAGCTATTGCCCACTGTTTTTGGGGTCTCAGGGCGATTTTCAAAGACCTTAAGAACCGATACATGTTACAGAGATATGACCCAAGGCTCGTAGTTTTTGCCTTTTATGGTCGTTTCATGAGCTATTGCCCATGGTTTTATGGTTCCAAGGTGACTGACATCAACCTTAAGAACCGAGACATGTTTGAGAGTTATGACCAAAAACTCGTCGCTTTCGTGTTTTATGGACGATTTCATGAGCTATTAGCCACATTTTTAGGGTTCAATGTCAATTTGCATGGTCCATAAGACCTCTCACATGTGTGAGAGATATGTCAAGACACTCATCGTTTTCGCGTTTTATGGTCGTTTTCATGAGATATTGCCCACTATTTTGGTGTTCTATGGTGATTTACAAAGACCTTAAGATCCGATACATGTTACAGAGATATGACCCAAGGATCGTAGTTTTTGCCTTTTATGGACGTTTTCATGAGCTATTGCCCATGGTTTTATGGTTCCAAGGTGACTTACACCAACCTTATAAACCGAGACATGTTTGAGAGTTATGACCAAAAACTCGTCGCTTTCCTGTTTTATGGACGATTTCATGAGCTATTGCCCACATTTTTAGGGTTACATGGCAATTTGCATGGTCCATAAGACCCCTCACATGTGTGAGAGATATGTCAAGAAACTCGTTGTTTATGCGTTTTATGGTCGTTTTCATGAGCTATTGCCCACAATTTTGGGGTTCTAGGGTGATTTACCGTGACCTTAAGACCCGTTACATGTTTGAGATATATGACCAAAAACTTGTCATTTTCGTGTTTTAAGGCTATTTTCAAGAGTTGTTTTCCACAGTTTTTGGGTTCCAAGCGGATTTGCTAGGCCTATAAGACCCGATACATGTTGGAGAGATATGACAAAAAAACTCATCGTTTTCGCGTTTTATGGCCGTTTTCATGTGCTATTGCCCATGGTGGTATGGTTCCAAGTTTAGTTACATCAACCTTAAGAATCGATACATGTTTTAGAGTAATGACCAAAAACTCGTCGCTTTCGTGTCTTATGGCTGATTTCATGAGCTATTACCCACATTTTTGTGGTTCCATGGCAATTTTCATGGTCGATAAGACCCCTCACATGTGTGAGAGATATGTCAAGAAACTCATCGTTTTCGCGTTTCATGGTCGTTTTCATGAGCTGTTGCCCACTATTTTTGTGTTCGAGGGTGATTTACAATGACCTTAAGACCCAATACATGTTTGAGAGTTATGACCAAAAACTCGTCGTTTTTGTGTTCTTTGCCATTTTCATGAGTTATTTCCCATAGTTTTTGGGTTGCAACTGGATTTGCAAGGCCTTTAAGACCCATTACATGTTTGAGAGATATGACTAAAAACTCGTCGTTTTCGCATTTTATGGCTGTTTTCATGAGCCATTGCCCACTATTTTTGGGGTCTCAGGGCGATTTTCAAAGACCTTAAGAACCGATACATGTTACAGAGATATGACCCAAGGCTCGTAGTTTTTGCCTTTTATGGTCGTTTTCATGAGCTATTGCCCGTGGTTTTATGGTTCCAAGGTGACTGACATCAACCTTAAGAACCGAGACATGTTTGAGAGTTATGACCAAAAACTCGTCGCTTTCGTGTTTTATGGACGATTTCATGAGCTATTAGCCACATTTTTAGGGTTCAATGGCAATTTGCATGGTCCATAAGACCCCTCACATGTGTGAGAGATATGTCAAGAAACTCATCGTTTTCGCGTTTTATGGTCATTTTCATGAGCTATTGCCCACTATTTTTGTGTTCGAGGGTGATTTACAATGACCTTAAGACCCGATACTTGTTTGAGAGTTATGACCAAAAACTCGTCGTTTTTGTGTTTTTTGCCATTTTCATGAGATATTTCCCATCACTAGTGCAGAATGGCCCATATGTCCCGGTTGGTAAGGGCCTTTAGTCCCGGTTCCCCAACCGGGATGGGGCAATCGGGACTGAAGCCCCAACCTTTAGTCCCGGTTGCCCCACCAACCGGGACAAAAGAGCGTGCGTGGCATTGCTCCGTGCGAGGGGGGAGGAGAAACCGTCCCGTTTCATAACACGAACCGGGACAAATAACCTTCTATCGCGGCAGAGAATTCATTTTGGCAACTTTTGTTGCCGCGGCAGCATTTTGGCCACTTTTTGTGCCACGGCAGAGAATTTATTTATGTTGTTTTATTGTTTATTTAGTGTTTTGCACTCATCAATGAAGGAAACATTATATTACAGAAGATCATCATGACAATATTACATTCGATACACGGATCGAGTTCATGCACTACATACAAAAGTTGCTCTTTCTACAATCCCTATTGTTTATACATAGGCGAATAGTATTCCCCTTTTGGGTTTAGGACTTCTGCATCCAAGAATCCTGCCAATTCCTCCTGAATTGCTCGTACGCGATCCTTTGGCAGAAGACTGTCCCGTAGACATTCGATCTGATTTAAAAAAGGAGTCAGCCTATATGAATGAAACTAAACACAATTTGATGGTAATTAAAAACTATAGAAATTGTTTACGTACGTGGAGTTGCTCTAAATTTCTGCCCTTCTCATCGCACGTCTGCCGGATGAACTCGCAAACATAGTATCCACATAGATTGTTACCTGGTCCCTGCGTCACGCACTTTACGAGAACATAGTTCCATCAAAATAATAATCAACCATGATAATAACGGTATCAAAACTAGAAACAAAGAGATGCGCGGATATAGCTAGTGGTGCTTACATCTAGTGCTTGAAATGTAAGCTCCGCTTTCCAAACACCCCTAGCCTTGTTGGTGAACCGTTTCCAAGCGCCGCTAAGAAAACGAATAAAAGAAGTTATTAATTACTTGATATCATAAAATTCACGAACGTTGCCGATATAGTGTCGTAATGATTAGAATTACCGCAGGAGAAGCATCTGCATGTCCTTCCACTGCTCAAGGGGTTTATGTTTTGAGTCCATGACTAGTACACGCCCTTTTTTAAGTTGAATGATTAACAAAATATAGTGGAAGCTGCGAATGCATAACTAATCAATTATATACTTAACATCGAGTAAGAGAAATAGAAAGTGTATACAAGACAATAACACTCACTCGAAGTTGTAAGGAAATAGTATTTCCCTTTTGGTTTCTTGAAACCTTAACGCGTGTACTATATTATCCTCCGTATCCTGGGGGCTTGTTTTGAGATTAGCTTGATGAACCCAATATGGGTCAATGAAGCCAATGTCATAGATTTGTCCTCTGCTGCATTCGAGAATCTTCATTCTGCATATTACAATATGATTATATACATGCAATAAACAAGGTGAGATAGCTGGAGACTAAATTAATTATAGAATTAGTACTTACAGATAATAGGCACTGATGATCAATTTGTCCAAGGCGTCTTGATTGAATAATTGAAATAGTTCATCAAATTCAATGGATATCATGTCATCCATTTCTTTCCCATAATGCTTTTTTGTAACCTTCAGCACTATCCAGTTAGCCCGGTCTTTGTGGCATGCATGTACCAGTTATGCAATCTTCGCATTTTTGTTGGAAGATTATTTACCTCCTCAGGTTTGACGAGAGGTTTGCCGTACTGGTATTTCTATGCTACTTCACTCACGGGGAAGTACTCTAACTGGGATAAGTACTGGGCAATACTCATACCTTGAGCAGCGGCAACTTCTCCGTATTCTGCAACTACCTCTGGATCATACTGCTCTTCGGCCCCATATTTGCTCGACCCCACATTGGTATGGGAAATCACCTTGAGAGGGGTGCAAGACTCTTTTTCTTATTCTCCGAGCTAGGCAACAAATTTCTCGCTTGCATCAGTACTGCTCTTCGAGGCTTGTTGTGCCGCATGTGACATGAGAATAGAACGCTCATAGTCTGATGACAGCTTTGGCTCGGGTTGATGAAGAGTCTTTAGAATTTTCGAAACTCTGGCTTTTTCTTCTTTGGTGCTGGGGAACCCTGGCTCTTTTGGCCGCCTCAGCTTAGCGAAAAACGCTGTCGTTTCCGCATCAACGATCGCCGTAGTCTCCTCTTCAGTACAGTAATAAACTCTCTTGGGAGGAACCTTTGGTACTTTTGGAAGAGGCTCTTGTTTATGTTTCGGCGATCGCTTACCACGACGCAGAGTAGCGGTACGCTTACGCTTTTTGTCCTAAGGCGCCGGCGATGGCTCCCGCGGCGATGGCTGCGCCGGAGATTGCTGAGGCGACGGAGCCGGGTGAGGCGATGAAGAGGGCTACCGCGGCGGCGACGACCTCGCTGGAGACGGGTGAGGCGGTGGCGAAGATGGCCTTGGCGTGTGATTCCGAAACACGATACATTCCTTTAGCCATAGAATGTTGACGTTTGTTGCGTCTCCCAGTACAGTCACATCCCCTTCACCTGCAGGGTAGTCAAGATCCAAAACTTCAAAGGTGAGCATGATTTCATCCACCCCGACAATAGCGTAGCCCTCTGGAACCGGACGACAGTGGTAAGTTGGTGTGGGTCCAATTGGTAAGGCATAGCCGACCGCCACCTTCATTGATATGTTCACAACTTTGACATGTAGCTCATAGTGTGTCATCTCTGTGATATCATCCACTGGGTAGCCAACAGGAGCCATCGTCGGTGCACCATCGTCATCGTCATTGTCATCACCTGGGACCTCGGTGGAAGCCACACTGCTTTTTCGATTATTTGATATGCCGGTAGCATCGAATGCAGTGTGCTGCTGAGATGGGCCGGTAGTACTTTGCTCTTTAAGTGCGTTAATTTCATCTTGTTGTTGCTTTATTCGTTCTTCAACTATACGCATTCGCTCTTTCCGAATATCTGCTTCAACTTCTGCCTTGTCCTTTCTCCTCTGACGGCTTCTATCAGGATATTTCTTCCTCTCTTCGGGAAACCCAGTCCTCCATGGTTTGGAGCCGCTTGTGCCTCGTGTTCGTACATCATGTTCCTTATTTCCAAGGGCGAGTGTGAGCTCATCATTATCTCTATCGGGAATGAAGTCCCCATCTTTAACAGCATTTACTGCTTTTCTCATCTTCTCGATTGTCAAGGGGTCTTCTTTATGTCGTATGTTATATATACACATCCCTTCCGAGTCCAACGTGCCCCCATGCCCGTAAAACCAATTCCTTCCATGTTCTACCCAATCGTCTGTCTCTGGGGTGATCTTTTTAGCACGCAGTTCATTCTCATGTTTCTCCCACTTAGGAATGCCATCCCTGTAGCCACCTTGGCCCATAGTATGGTGATACTTCTTGTTAGCAGCATTCAGCTTATTCGTTGCAGACATTTTCTTAGATTTTTCTGATGTCTTGTAATTCACAAAATTAGCCCAGAATGGTTTTATCTTCTCGAACTGAATCTTCTTGAAATTTGGAGTCTTCTCTTTCACGACATAGTCAAGGTGCAATCTTTTCTTATAGTTGGTGAAACACTGGGCCATCTTCTTCATAGCCCACTCGCTGACCTTAGCCTCCATGGCTCTCCCATGATCTAAGGCGTCCTCAATTGGATCCTCCGCATTTGGATCCAGTTCTATCTTCGGTAGTTTGAAATTAAGCATGAGCCTCTTCCAAAGTAAATCTTTGGCCTTGTTAGGGACAAACAAACATGTTCCCTCTTCTTCCGCATCAGCATGCCTATTCCAATTTTGAATGGTGATCGGGATTAAGTCCCTAACAATTACTCTGCATTGTGCCACAAATTTGATTGCGACAACTTCGGGAGCCGTCGGTTTGCCGTCTTCAGCGATATCTTCGATTCTGAACCTCTCATGGTCTTTCAACTTTTTGGTTGGGCCTCGTCCGCTCTTTTCAGTAGATTTGTTCGATCCGGAGGGCTAAAAGAAGAAAGATCGTCGTTACTATTTCTATATAGATAGCAGATGATTAATTAATGAATTAATTATATTACATGCACCTCGCCAGAGCGGTCGTCTTCTCGATTACACAAGGCATCGCCTTGTCCCTCGCGGAAGGCATCACCTTCAACCTCAAACAAGTCCTCTATTCTGGCAAAAAGAGGATCACCCTCACCGGAGTTGTTCAGAAACGTCGATACATATAAATTTTCTTCCCCGCGGATCACACCTTGGATCAACTCTTCCTTTTCTTCATCTCTGTCGTGTGGTTCCATATTTTTTGCATAGGTGGAAAAACAGATAAGTCAAAGCGGCTAAGGGAGAATGTTAGGTACGGTGTTGAGAGATATAAAACCTAATTCAGAGAAACCCTAATATATACATACACAATAATAAAAATGAATTGGAATGTATTCTACCGGGAAGAACCAAACACCGGAAAGAAAGGGAAACAATCAACACATGGCATCGATGCAATGCTCAAGCAAGTATGATGATATGACAAGTTAATTTGCATTGTAATGTAACCCTAAGACATGCTCGACGATTTAATCGGGGTTCCGAAGGGTGAAAACCCTAACTCGGGGAAACTCCGGAACATATGAGAGGGGTGCATTTGTTCTTCTAATTATACTTGTCATTTAAGTTGTTAAACAATGCATGATTATAGGTTAAATAGATAGGTTTCATTTTTTTTGAACAATTTGATATATTATTTGTATTTTTTCTGACTTATAAACAATAAGTTATTGATTTTATAATATTAAATCATTTTATCGAATTATTAAAACCAACTTATATACTTTTTACACCCGGGCTACAGCTAGCCAGAGAGACAGACAGTTGGGCCCTCGGCTAACTCACCCTCCACATGGGCAGGGTGGGACCCAGGCCAGGTTGACTGGGGGTTGACCACGTGCCGACATCGGGGTGACGTCACCGTGATGTCGCATTGACGCCGGTGAGCCTCTAAACGACAAAGGGGACGGCGGTGGAGCGCGAGCTAGGCCGTGTGCGTGTGTGTGCTAGAGAGAGGAGGTTGGGGCGAGCCAAAGAGTAGCGGCGCCGCCTCGAAAAGGTCACCGGAGAGGGGAGCACGACGACGGTGAGCGGCGGTGGTGGCAGGTGGTCGACGGGGAGGAGGAACAAGAGCGAGAGTTGGCGAGAGAGAGGGTCCGCGAAAACCAGCAGCTCACCACAACGGCCGGCTACTAGGGCCGGCTAGGGTTTGGCCAGAGAGGGAGAGAACGCACGCGAGGGGGAGAAAGAGGGAGAGAATGCACGACGATGCACAGCGGCGGATAGAGGTGATGGAGGGAAGCCTGACGGCGGGGCGGCCGAAGACGTCTCCATGTGCGCGCGCGTCGGGATCATATCAACTAAAATAATCATTAACTAAATATCATCACTAGTGCGTGCGCGTTGGGATCTACATCATCTAAATACACACCTAAATCATCTCACAACTATACACCTAAAATCTAAATAATATATACATACACCTAGAATAATATACACCAAAAATAATATATACATACACCTAATAAAATAATATATGCATACACGCACCTAAAATCTAAATACATCTACACATGTCAAAAAAAAGACTAAATATATACACATGTCAAAAAAATCTATATACATAGTATATACACATCTCTCGGGTGGTATACCGGCGCTGTGGATGCGGGCGGCGCGGTCGGGGAAGGACGAGCAGAGGGAGACGGGCGGCGGTCGGGGAAGGACGAGCAGGGGGAGACGGGAGGCGGTCGGGGAAGGACGCGGGCGGCCCGGTCGGGGAAGGATGCGGGCGGAGGGCCGGCGCTGGACACGGGCGGCAGTGGCGGCCGAAGCGCTTGTAGCGAGGATGACGGAGACGGTCGAGGGATGACGGAGACGTAGGCGGAGGCAGAGGCGGCAGCGCTGACGACGACGGCGGGCGCGGGCAGCCTGGCGGTGTCATCGATGAAAGTAGAGAAGAAGTAGAGAAGTGAGATTGGGAAGAAGAAGAAGAGGCGCACAAGTTATAAATAGGGGAGTATACGTCCAGGTTAGATTTTAATAAATAATTCAAAACCATTTTCTATTTTTAAAAATAATTAATGTAACCATTTAAAGTATGAACCATTTAAAATTAAAAATGAATTAACTTATATTTTTTAAATATTAATTTGGAATTTAGAAAAACTTTAAACATAAAAAGTGTTTGGATTTGAATAAATAATTCAAAACCATTTTCTATTTTAAAAACTAATTAATGTAACCATTTAAACTATGAACCATTTAAAATTAAAAATGAATTAACTTATATTGTTTGAATATTAATTTGGTATTTAGAAAAACTTTAAACATAAAAAGTGTTTGAATTTGAATAACTAATTCAAAACCATTTTCTGTTTTTAAAAATAATTAATGTAATCATTTAAACTATGAACCGTTTAAAATTAAAAATGAATTAGCTTATATTTTTTGAATATTAATTTGGAATTTAGAAAAACTTTAAACATAAAAAGTGTTTGGATTTGAATAAATAATTCAAAACCATTTTCTATTTTTAAAAATAATTAATGTAACCATTTAAAATTAAAAATGAATTAACTTATATTTTTTGAATATTAATTTGGAATTTAGAAAAACTTTAAACATAAAATGTGTTTGGATTTGAATAAATAATTCAAAACCATTTTCTGTTTTTAATTTGGATTTGAATTAACTTATATTTTTTATATATTAATGGGCGGGAAAAAAGGACGAGAAATAATGGGCAGAAAGAAAATTTTATTATGATAGAACTGGAATTAAAGTACATAACGCAACTAACACAAAGTTACATAGAAGAACTGAAAATTAAGATACATGGCCAGATTAAGCCACAATCGACCGAACTTGTTTTGCAATGTTGGAGTGATTCAGTCATGCTCCTGCCTACATCTGTAATACTCGCCACTATAGTCGCCATGCTCGTCGTCATTGCCGTCGTCGGTCGCCGTAGTTAAACCTTGAAGGCTGAGTATGAGTGGGCTGGACTTGAGGGTAGCACAGGCGGGGGCTAGAGTCGGCGGCCGTGTCGTAGTCCATGGCGCTCTGGAGAGTACGACTGCGCCACCACAACTGACGGTCGGCCTCTTTGAAGTTCGGAGGAGGTGGGCCATCCTCCTCGTGCCTGGCGAGCGCCCTCTCACGCCGATCCATGAAGAAGGCTTCCCAAGTCGGGAAATAGTCGGGATGCCATATGGGATTCCTCTGCTGCTCCGGCGTGAGCTCGAAGTAGTAGTGGTTCGTAATGGCCATCCTACGCGCCACACCTAGAGGGACAGGAGGAACCGGCACGCCTCCAGCGCTCAGCATCCAAATTGGGACACGAGTTGCCGGCGGGGTAGTTCGATGCGCAAAGCGCCTCCGCCTCCCTGGGAGTTAGTTCTACGGTGGAAGTCATGCGAAAGAGTGATGAGGTTGCAGATATGAGTCTAGAGATGTGCAATGACAATGGAGGCCAACCCTACATATATATATAGTGAGAAATGGCAGGAAGATAACTGGAGGGAAGAACTGGCGGGAAAAACTGCGGGAAGAAATGGCGGGAGAAATGGCGGGAAGAAAAATGTGGGAAGAAATGGAGGGAAGAAAAATGGCTCATTTAGAACTTGCATTGGATCTCTGAACAAACCACGTATTGCGAGTCTAAAAATGATTTTTTTTCAAAAAATCACGAGCGATAGATCATGTACCTGTAGTACAAACCGGACCCACTTCCTGCCGATTCGGCAGACATTTGTCCTTTTTACCCAGGATGGACGAAAAGGTTTGAGATGTCCAGGTTGGGAGATAGTCCATGTAAGGTGGTCTAGTATTTTAGGAAAATGGGAAGGTAGCATTCTGAAACAGCATTTTGGTGGTTACTTCACAAAACGACCCGTTTTTTGCGCTCGGAAAATGGAAAAGGGATTTTCCGTGCGACAAAAAGGTAAACTTCATCCTGCGACATTGTTCTCCATACCAGTGTACACATGCATGCATAATATGGGCACAGCATCACAAACTATGCTGTGATTCAGCACATAACATTGGTCATTTGGACCGAAAGTCATGAAACCTCGAACATGATAGGTCATTTTGTGAAGGTTTTTTCGAGAGATGATCAATATACCAAGTCTGGTATTTTTCCTTTCAACTATGTCACATAATATGACACCACGCGAAGGATTTTCATTGTTCAGATTTTCAATATACTAAAGGTTCATCTTTAGTCCCGGTTGGAGGGATTTGGCGGTGGGCCAGCGGCACTAATGATAGGGGTGAGTGTCGACATTATGTCGTGTGGTGTGTACCTTGTCCCGGATGGTGTCACCAACCGGGACTAAAGATGAACCTTTAGTCCCGGTTGGAGACACCAACCGGGACAAAACACGAGTCAGCACTAATAATAGGGGTGAGTGTCGACATTATTTCATAAGCGTCGACACTATGCCGAGCTACTTGTACTATAAATAGGCATCCTTGTGAGTCCAGTCCTCCAGCCAGATTGAGGCATCTCCAATATTGTTTTCGAGAGAAGGGACACCACTACGACCAGTTTCAGGGAGATGTCGCCGGATACCAGTCCTCCGGCATCTCCAAGAAAATGGTCATAGAGGCACTCCCTAATATGTGAAATTACTTAGCTCCTAGGTGTATTGATCTAGTTAGAGAAGTTACAAGCTGCAAGATGGTTTTCGAGAGCAGGGACACCACTACGACCAGTTTCAGGGAGATGCCGCCGGATCCCAGTCCTCCGGCATATCCAAGAAACTGGTCATAGAGGCACTCCCTAATATGTGACCACGCGCGTTTGGAGATCAGATCTTAATGGTAAGTACGAATCGGGACAACTTCATAGTCCCTGTCCAGCCACAAAACGGGACTAACACTCAAGATATTTATTAATATTAAAAACTGAGACTACAAAACCGGTACTAAAGGCACCCCTATATATAGTCCCGGTAAAGCCACAAACCGCGTAAGATATCCTTCGGTGAAGCCACAAACCGCGAAAGACATGAACTAGAGTTACATAATATGAGCATGAACTTCTTGGCATATGTCCTTCCTTATGATCGCTTCAGACGTAACCATGGAGGATCTTATTTACTTAACGAAATGCTTGGGTCAGTTTTCACTGTGAAGGGAGGAATTTCATCAAACTTATAATAATCTTCTGACATGTCTGTCTTGTCCTCGATTCCCATGATGTTTATTTTCCTTGAAAGAACTATGTGACGCTTTGGCTCATCATATGATGTATTCGTTTGCATATTTTTTTCTTTTTCGGTCTGGAGGACATGTCCTTCACATAGAAAACCTGAGACACATCATTGGCTAGGACGAATGGTTCATCTCTATAACCAAGATTGTTGAGATACACTGTTGTCATTCCGTACAATTGGTCTATCTTTACCCCTTCCCCATTCAGGTTGACCCATTTGCATTGAAACAAAGAGACCTTAAAAGAGACTCCATAGTCTAGTTCCCATATCCTCTCTATGTAACCATAGTGTGTTTCCTTTTGTCCATTCTCGTCTATTGCATCAAAGCGGACACCACTATTTTGCTTGGTGCTCTTTTTATCTTGGCGATCGTGTAGAATGTATTCCCATTTATTTCGTACCCTTGCAAATTCAATATAGTAGAAGATGGTGACGCGGCCAACAAGTATAGCTGATCTCCAATAGTGGTGTTATTCAAGAGATGTGTCCGCATCCAACCACCGAAAGACTTCATGTGTTCATCTGTAATCCATGATTCAGGCTTCCCCGGGTTTTTGGAGCATACAATATTCATGTGTTCCTCGATATACGGAGCTGCCAAGGTGGAATTATGTAGAACTATGTAGTGTGCTTTAGTGAAAGAATCCCCGTCCCTACATATCATTGCTTTCTTTCCCAGCGTGCCTTTTCCACTTAGTCTTCCCTCATGCCGCGAGTCAGAAACACCAATCGGCTTAAGGTCAGGAATAAAGTCAACACAAAACTCAATGACCTCCTCTGTTCCATATCCCTTGGAGATGATTCCTTCTGGTCTAGCACAGTTATGAACATATTTCTTTAAGACTCCCATTAACCACTCAAAGGGGAACATATTGTGCAGAAATACCGGACCGAGAATGGCAATCTCTTCCACTAGGTGAACTAGGAAATGCGTCATAATATTGAAGAAGGATGGTGGGAACACCAACTCAAAACTAACAAGACATTGTACCACATCCTTCTGTAACCTTGGCAGAATATCTAGATTGATTACCTTCTGAGATATTGCATTGAGGAATGCACACAGCTTCACAATGGGTACTCGAACATTTTCCGGTAGAAGCCCGCTCAATGCAATCGGAAGCAACTGCGTCATAATCACGTGACAGTCATGAGACTTTAGGTTTTTGGAACTTTATATCTACCATATTTATTATCCCCTTTATATTAGATGAGAAGCCAGACGGCACCTTGATACTGTAAAGGACTTCAAAAAACATTTCCTTCTCTGCTTTGGTAAGAGCATAGCTGGCACGACTTAAGTGTCGCCCTTTATCCGTCTTGTTCTGTGTATGCATGTTCTTTGGGTCTTTCATAATTTGTTGGTCCTCCCGTGCTTATGGTGTATCTTTTGTCTTCCCATACACGCCTAGGAATCCTAGCAGGTTCACGCAAAGATTCTTCGTCACGTGCATCACGTCGATTGAAGAGCGGACACGCAGGACTTTCCAATATGGCAGCTCCCAAAATATAGATTTCTTCTTCCACATGGGTGCGTGTCCTGTAGCGACGTCGTTCGGAACTGATTGACCGCTAGGACCCTTTCCAAAGATTACTTCTATGTCCTTGACCATACCAAATACATCATCACCAGCAGGGAGTTCAGGCTTCTTCCGGTGATCTGCCTCACCTTTGAAATGCTTGCCTTTCTTTCTTACCGGATGATTGGTCAGAAGAAATCGTCGATTCTCCAGGTACACAACTTTCTTGCATTTATGCAAATATGTACCTTCAGTCTTATCTCAACAGTGTGTGCATGCCTTATATCCCTTGTTTGTCTGTCCTAAAAGGTTACTAAGAGCAGGCCAATCATTGATGGTTACGAATAGCAACCCTCGTAGATAAAATGGCTCCTGTTTCTTCTCATCCCACACACGTACACCTGGTTTGCCCCACAACTGTAAGAGTTCTTCAACTAATGGCCTAAGGTACACATCAATGTTGTTGCCCGGTTCCTTCAGGCCTTGGATGAGCACTGGCATCATAATGAACTTACGCTTCATGCACAACCAAGGAGGCAGGTTGTAGATACATAGAGTCACGGCAGTCTTTGTGGCAGCTCTGCTCCCCAAAAGGATTCATGCCATCCGTACTTAGACCAAACCATAAGTTCCTTGCGTCACCTGCAAAGTCTGGGAAGTCTCTCTCGATTTTTCTCCACTGTGACCCATCAGCAGGGTGTCTCAACTTCCCGTCTTTGTTACGGTCTTCTTTGTGCCATCACAACAACCTGGCATGCTCTCTGTTTCTGAACATGCGTTTCAACCTTGGTATTATAGGAGCATACCACATAACCTTAGCAGGAACCCTCTTCCGGAGGGTCTCTCCCTCAACATCACCAGGGTCATCTCGTCTGATCTTATACCGCAATGCATTGCATACCAGACATTTATCTAAATTCTCATACTCCTTACCGCGGTAGAGGATGCAGTCATTAATGCATGCATGTATCTTTTGCATATCTATCCTAGAGGACAGAGAGTCTTCTTTGCTTCGTAGGTACTCTTGTGAAGTTCGTTATGTTTTGGAAACTTCGGTTTCATTATTTTCAGCATGTAGGGATGGTCATTTTACCATATCTTGGTTTGATGCTTACCTATGTGTGCAACATAAATTGATCTCGTGTCATGATATGGGTCCAAGCATCTATATTTGAGGCGCCATGACATGTGTGCTTAAACATAGGGGGAGAAATCCTCCGCCAAATGGTCGTTTTTGTGTATTGGATACATTGTTGCTTCAAGCTAAATCCTTTGTCCATGGTCGCTCTTCGTTTTTTATTTGTTTTTATGACCTTGCCTTGTGGACAGTGCTCTCTCTGCTCTTCATTTGAATCTTGTGTATATGCTCATATGATCCCTCACAATTTTTTCTCTCCAAATCTTCAAATACACTCTTTCGCAAGTTTTCTGATTTTTTCGGCAAAATTTCCGGTTCACCGGCCTGTCGACCGAAATTTCCGACAGCCGCTGAAATTTCCGGCGGCCGCCGAAATTTCGGGCAGCCAACCGAAAATCCGTACAGAACGTGTTTTTGGTTCGCTGCCGAAAATTTCGCCCAGTTTTCCGGTCCCCCCTGTGTCGGTTCGCCGATTGATCGCCCGGAATTCCGGTCGGACCGGACTTGGACTCAATTTTTTTGGTGGGTATTTAAAGACCGCGCGTGGGGCAGTTCCTTCCTCTTCCTTTCTTTCTTCCCCACGCCCCTCCCTCCTCCATGGACGCCGCCTCAAGCTTCCCCACCCTCCCATAGGCCCTTCCCTCCACCCAAAACCCTCCCCACTCCACCAAGTTGTAGATCGGGCCTCTACAAGTCTTTTCACCGAAGGTTTTGCTCTCTCCTTGCACGCATTGGGAGATCGGGGAGTGCTTCCCCACTTTCTTATGTGGTGCTTTCTTCGTGCCTATCCTTGGCAAGGGAGGGGGCATGACTTCGCCTTCGCCATCCCATGGTATCCTTGCTTTTTCCCCTCTCCTTTCCCGTGTGTTTTTTTGTTGTTTATTGTGGAACCCTAGAATTCATGTCTTATGCTCCCGTAGTTCTCTCTACCCCCAGGCTCACGTCACTCTAGTTTCACCCACTTTTTCCCCCTTGTGATGTTCTTTGTGCAAGTACTAAGTCATGGCTAGTATCACGGTCGCTTGCCCAAGATTTTCGGTCCCAGGCCCGGTCGCGCCGACCTCGCTGCCGGAATTTCCGGTCAACCGACCTGCTCGCCGGAATTTCAGGTCGAGCGTTCGGTCCGCCGTCGCCGATAATTCCGGGGACAGGGCCGGTTCCGCCGGACCTGGCGCCGAAATTTTTCTTTCGCCTGTTTCTCTGTCCATGCGCTTGCTCAACCGTCCTTATGTGTTCTTGTGAACTCCTCTATGGCATATACACTCATTTGTTCTTCTTTGCCTTCCGTTCTTGTGTGCTTCCTGTGCAGAGTCTGAACACAGCGACTTTGAGCCCGACATCAGCAAAAAGAGGAAGCTCACTATTCAACGACCTCCTCCTCCTCCTCCTCGCCTCACTCAGTGTCAGCTCAAGAAAGCTGCTCTCACAGGGGGTTCTGGATCTTCTATTGGCCAGAAGAAGAAAGCCTCTGCTGGAAGGTCTGCTCTGAAAGACAAGTCCAGTCTTGGTCCTACTGAAGAAGAAAATCCTCCCAACTACAATACTGTCTCGGATATCACTGTGAATCAATGGCGGGACTTGAGGAGGCAGAATCCATATCGCTTCCCCAACCGCACTTATCAAGGGGCTAACAAGTTGTTCTGGACTGACACCCAGAAGTGCTTTTGGGATGACTTTTACAATGAGCCATCTTGTATGCGGTGGGGTTTCTTTGTTCCTCCCAGGTATCTCAATGAGGACCACTATGCTCATTACCTCTCCTCCGATTTTGAGCATGTGGATGTGGCCCTGAAGAAGATGGATGTCTTTGCTATTGCTACAATTAAGGTCAAGCTAATGCCTGATATCATTCGCCAGTTCTTCTGCACAGCTTACTTTCATACTGATGATGCTCGCACTGTCACTTGGATGACCGGCACCAAGCCATACTCGGCTTATTTTGACGCCTTCTTCCATGCCTTGGGTTACCCTCCTGACAGTGTGTCTGGCTTCTGCATTCATTCTGAGAAGGCATTCAGTGATAGTCAGCTCCTCTTCTGCTATCCTAGTGATCCTAGCCATCAGCCTCCCAGCTTGTCCGGGATGTACTACTACTACATGGTGCTTGCTCGGTTCTTCCGCCACAATCTTGTGAGCAAGGCTGGTGATGTTGTCAATGTCCGCGGTCACCACAAGAATCTGCTTTACTACTGTGAGCCTCACCGTCTCCGGAAGATCAATGTGTGTGATTTCATCTACAACGAGATTCAGCGGTCCATTGAGAAGCGCATGACTCCCAATTTCTGTCAGTATGTTCAGCGCCTGATTGAGGCCATTGTTCCTACATCTGCTCTCCCTAGAGGTCCGCGTGTTGACATGGAGGATTTCTCCTTACCTTGTCAAGGCACTCATGTGGAGCTTCCCCAGATGTTGCCTTCTGAGGGCCGGACCAAGCATGCTCATGATCCCCTATCTCCTAGTGGCTCGCACTCTCGTAGGGATCTTCCCCGTGCTCTCCCTCGCAAGAAGGGTCTTGCCCGCTTCTTCAACAGCTTATGGGACATGTGTCTCTCCTCTTATGATGTTGCCCACCGCAGTTTGGAGCTCAGTCATGAGAACAGTTGGCAGAGCGTGGTCGACCAGTGCCAGATTTAGGGAATTCTCTTGCTCCTGTTCCTTATGTCAACTATGAGAATCCCCCGCTGGATGAGGACATGTTTAGGGGCTTTGATCCTTCAATGTTCCCTGGGTTTGCTACTTCCAGCTCCTGTCAGCGCCGTGCTACAACTACAGGGGATGATGATAATGATGATGATGATGGTGAGGGCGAGGACGAAGAGGAGGGTGATAATGAAGAAGAAAAGGAGGAAGAAGCCTATGATGATGACGATGAGGACAACTTCGATGGCTAGATCGGTATCTTCGCTCTTTTCTTCCTTTTTGGTCTCGATGCCAAAGGGGGAGAAAGAGTAGAGTCGCTTCTTTCATGATTTTCCTCTTGCACAAGTCCTCTTTGCTCGTTTGTCTCTCAAGGGCTTGTGCTTTTATTTGCTCTTTCGAACCATTTGTGTGTGTGTTTGGGCAACCTTGCAGTTCTCTTATTGTACTTGAATTTCCTATCACTATGTGCTTCTATTATGTGCTAGATCTAATCGTATCATAATATCCTTTCTTTGACTCTAGCTCGGTTTGTCATCATTAACCAAAAAGGGGGAGATTGAAAGGGCAAATATCCCTCATCTAGTATTTTGGTTAACTATGACATCGGAGCTAGAGGATGGACTAATGTTTCTATTAGCTCTCTACAGGTGAGAATCCGCACGTTGTTGATGATATGTGATGGGTGACCCCCCCCCATTCGTTTCTCTAAGAAGAGCCGGTGTCATTGTTTTATTATTCTCTCTTATTTACTCTTGAGTCAAATAGGAAACACCGCACTATTAATTCTCCCTTATCTAGTATTTTGGTTCCATGGCAATTTTCATGGTCCATAAGACCCCTCACATGTGTGAGAGATATGTCAAGAAACTCATCGTTTTCGCGTTTTATGGTCATTTTCATGAGCTATTGCCCACTATTTTTGTGTTCGAGGGTGATTTACAATGACCTTAAGATCCAATACATGTTTGAGAGTTATGACCAAAAACTCGTCGTTTTTGTGTTCTTTGCCATTTTCATGAGTTATTTCCCATAGTTTTTGGGTTGCAAGTGGATTCGCAAGGCCTTTAAGACCTGTTACATGTTTGAGAGATATGACTAAAAACTCGTCGTTTTCGCGTTTTATGGCTGTTTTCATGAGCTATTGCCCACTATTTTTGGGGTCTCAGGGCGATTTTCAAAGACCTTAAGAACCGATACATGTTACAGAGATATGACCCAAGGCTTGTAGTTTTTGCCTTTTATGGTCGTTTTCATGAGCTATTGCCCATGGTTTTATGGTTCCAAGGTGACTGACATCAACCTTAAGAACCGAGACATGTTTGAGAAGTATGACCAAAAACTCGTCGCTTTCGTGTTTTATGGACGATTTCATGAGCTATTAGCCACATTTTTAGGGTTCAATGGCAATTTGCATGGTCCATAAGACCCCTCACATGTGTGAGAGATATGTCAAGAAACTCAGCGTTTTCGCGTTTTATGGTCGTTTTCATGTGCTATTGCCCACTATTTTGGTGTTCTAGGGTGATTTACAATGACCTTAAGACCCGATACATGTTTGAGAGTTATGACCAAAAACTCGTCGTTTTTGTGTTTTTTGCCATTTCCATGAGTTATTTCCCACAGTTTTTGGGTTGCAAGTTGATTCGCAAGGCCTTTAAGACCCGTTACATGTTTGAGAGATATGACTAAAACTCGTCGTTTTCGCATTTTATGGCTATTTTCATGAGCTATTGCCCACTGTTTTTGGGGTCTCAGGGCGATTTACAAAGACCTTAAGACCCGATACATGTTACAGAGATATGACCCAAGGATCGTAGTTTTTCCCTTTTATGGCCGTTTTCATGAGCTATTGCCCATGGTTTTATGGTTCCAAGGTGACTTACATCAACCTTAAGAACCAAGACATGTTTGAGAGTTATGACCAAAAACTCGTCGCTTTCGTGTTTTATAGATGATTTCATGAGCTATTGCCCACAATTTTAGGGTTCCATGGCAATTTGCATGGTCCATAAGACCCCTCACATGTGTGAGAGATATGTCAAGAAACTTCATCGTTTCGCGTTTTATGGTCGTTTTCATGAGCTATTGCCCACAATTTTGGGGTTCTAGGGTGATTTACCATGACCTTAAGACCCGTTACATGTTTGAGATATATGACCAAAAACTTGTCATTTTCGTGTTTTAAGGCTATTTTCATGAGTTGTTTTCCACAGTTTTTGGGTTCCAAGCGGATTTGCTAGGCCTATAAGACCCGATACATGTTGGAGAGATATGACAAAAAAACTCATCGTTTTCGCGTTTTATGGCCGTTTTCATGTGCTATTGCCCATGGTGGTATGGTTCCAAGTTTACTTACATCAACCTTAAGAATCGATACATGTTTTAGAGTAATGACCAAAAACTCGTCGCTTTCGTGTCTTATGGCTGATTTCATGAGCTATTACCCACATTTTTGTGGTTCCATGGCAATTTTCATGGTCCATAAGATCCCTCACATGTGTGAGAGATATGTCAAGAAACTCATCGTTTTCGCGTTTTATGGTCGTTTTCATGAGCTATTGCCCACTATTTTTTTGTTCGAGGGTGATTTACAATGACCTTAAGACCCAATACATGTTTGAGAGTTATGACCAAAAACTCGTCGTTTTTGTGTTCTTTGCCATTTTCATGAGTTATTTCCCATAGTTTTTGGGTTGCAAGTGGATTCGCAAGGCCTTTAAGACCCGTTACATGTTTGAGAGATATGACTAAAAACTCGTCGTTTTCGCGTTTTATGGCTGTTTTCATGAGCTATTGCCCACTATTTTTGGGGTCTCAGGGCGATTTTCAAAGACCTTAAGAACCGATACAAGTTACAGAGATATGACACAAGGCTCGTAGTTTTTGCCTTTTATGGTCGTTTTCATGAGCTATTGCCCATGGTTTTATGGTTCCAAGGTGACTGACACCAACCTTAAGAACCGAGACATGTTTGAGAAGTATGACCAAAAACTCGTCGCTTTCGTGTTTTATGGACGATTTCATGAGCTATTAGCCACATTTTTAGGGTTCAATGGCAATTTGCATGGTCCATAAGACCCCTCACATGTGTGAGAGATATGTCAAGAAACTCATCGTTTTCGCGTTTTATGGTCGTTTTCATGAGCTATTGCCCACTATTTTGGTGTTCTAGGGTGATTTACAATGACCTTAAGACCTGATACATGTTTGAGAGTGATGACCAAAAACTCGTCGTTTTTGTGTTTTTTGCCATTTCCATGAGTTATTTCCCACAGTTTTTGGGTTGCAAGTTGATTCGCAAGGCCTTTAAGACCCGTTACATGTTTGAGAGATATGACTAAAACTCGTCGTTTTCGCATTTTATGGCTATTTTCATGAGCTATTGCCCACTGTTTTTGGGGTCTTAGGGCGATTTACAAAGACCTTAAGACCCGATACATGTTACAGAGATATGACCCAAGGATCGTAGTTTTTCCCTTTTATGGCCGTTTTCATGAGCTATTGCCCATGGTTTTATGGTTCCAAGGTGACTTACATCAACCTTAAGAACCAAGACATGTTTGAGAGTTATGACCAACAACTCGTCGCTTTCGTGTTTTATAGATGATTTCATGAGCTATTGCCCACAATTTTTGGGTTCCATGGCAATTTGCATGGTCCATAAGACCCCTCACATGCGTGAGAGATATGTCAAGAAACTCGTCGCTTTCGTGTCTTATGGCTGATTTCATGAGCTATTACCCACATTTTTGTGGTTCCATGGCAATTTTCATGGTCCATAAGATCCCTCACATGTGTGAGAGATATGTCAAGAAACTCATCGTTTTCGCGTTTTATGGTCGTTTTCATGAGCTATTGCCCACTATTTTTGTGTTCGAGGGTGATTTACAATGACCTTAAGACCCAATACATGTTTGAGAGTTATGACCAAAAACTCGTCGTTTTTGTGTTCTTTGCCATTTTCATGAGTTATTTCCCATAGTTTTTGGGTTGCAAGTGGATTCGCAAAGCCTTTAAGACCCGTTACATGTTTGAGAGATATGACTAAAAACTCGTCGTTTTCGCGTTTTATGGCTGTTTTCATGAGCTATTGCCCACTATTTTTGGGGTCTCAGGGCGATTTTCAAAGACCTTAAGAACCGATACATGTTACAGAGATATGACCCAAGGCTCGTAGTTTTTGCCTTTTATGGTCGTTTTCATGAGCTATTGCCCATGGTTTTATGGTTCCAAGGTGACTGACATCAACCTTATGAACCGAGACATGTTTGAGAAGTATGACCAAAAACTCGTCGCTTTCGTGTTTTATGGACGATTTCATGAGCTATTAGCCACATTTTTAGGGTTCAATGGCAATTTGCATGGTCCATAAGACCCCTCACATGTGTGAGAGATATGTCAAGAAACTCAGCGTTTTCGCGTTTTATGGTCGTTTTCATGAGCTATTGCCCACTATTTTGGTGTTCTAGGGTGATTTACAATGACCTTAAGACCCGATACATGTTTGAGAGTTATGACCAAAAACTCGTCGTTTTTGTGTTTTTTGCCATTTCCATGAGTTATTTCCCACAGTTTTTGGGTTGCAAGTTGATTCGCAAGGCCTTTAAGACCCGTTACATGTTTGAGAGATATGACTAAAACTTGTCGTTTTCGCATTTTATGGCTATTTTCATGAGCTATTGCCCACTGTTTTTGGGGTCTCAGGGCGATTTACAAAGACCTTAAGACCCGATACATGTTACAGAGATATGACCCAAGGATCGTAGTTTTTCCCTTTTATGGCCGTTTTCATGAGCTATTGCCCATGGTTTTATGGTTCCAAGGTGACTTACATCAACCTTAAGAACCAAGAGATGTTTGAGAGTTATGACCAAAAACTCGTCGCTTTCGTGTTTTATAGATGATTTCATGAGCTATTGCCCACAATTTTAGGGTTCCATGGCAATTTGCATGGTCCATAAGACCCCTCACATGTGTGAGAGATATGTCAAGAAACTCGTCGTTTTCGCGTTTTATGGTCGTTTTCATGAGCTATTGCCCACAATTTTGGGGTTCTAGGGTGATTTACCATGACCTTAAGACCCGTTACATGTTTGAGATATATGACCAAAAACTTGTCATTTTCGTGTTTTAAGGATGTTTTCATGAGTTGTTTTCCACAGTTTTTGGGTTCCAAGCGGATTTACTAGGCCTGTAAGACCCGATACATGTTGGAGAGATATGACAAAAAAACTCATCGTTTTCGCGTTTTATGGCCATTTTCATGTGCTATTGCCCATGGTGGTATGGTTCCAAGTTTACTTACATCAACCTTAAGAATCGATACATGTTTTAGAGTAATGACCAAAAACTCGTCGCTTTCGTGTCTTATGGCTGATTTCATGAGCTATTACCCACATTTTTGTGGTTCCATGGCAATTTTCATGGTCCATAAGATCCCTCACATGTGTGAGACATATGTCAAGAAACTCATCGTTTTCGCGTTTTATGGTCGTTTTCATGAGCTATTGCCCACTATTTTTGTGTTCGAGGGTGATTTACAATGACCTTAAGACCCAATACATGTTTGAGAGTTATGACCAAAAACTCGTCGTTTTTGTGTTCTTTGCCATTTTCATGAGTTATTTCCCATAGTTTTTGGGTTGCAAGTGGATTCGCAAAGCCTTTAAGACCCGTTACATGTTTGAGAGATATGACTAAAAAATCGTCGTTTTCGCGTTTTATGGCTGTTTTCATGAGCTATTGCCCACTGTTTTTGGGGTCTCAGGGCGATTTTCAAAGACCTTAAGAACCGATACAAGTTACAGAGATATGACCCAAGGCTCGTAGTTTTTGCCTTTTATGGTCGTTTTCATGAGCTATTGCCCATGGTTTTATGGTTCCAAGGTGACTGAGATCAACCTTAAGAACCGAGACATGTTTGAGAAGTATGACCAAAAACTGCCGCTTTTCGTGTTTTATGGACGATTTCATGAGCTATTAGCCACATTTTAGGGTTCAATGGCAATTTGCATGGTCCATAAGACCCCTCACATGTGTGAGAGATATGTCAAGAAACTCAGCGTTTTCGCGTTTTATGGTCGTTTTCATGAGCTATTGCCCACTATTTTGGTGTTCTAGGGTGATTTACAATGACCTTAAGACCCGATACATGTTTGAGAGTTATGACCAAAAATTCGTCGTTTTTGTGTTTTTTGCCATTTCCATGAGTTATTTCCCACAGTTTTTGGGTTGCAAGTTGATTCGCAAGGCCTTTAAGACCCGTTACATGTTTGAGAGATATGACTAAACCTCGTCGTTTTCGCATTTTATGGCTATTTTCATGAGCTATTACCACTGTTTTTGGGGTCTCAGGGCGATTTACCAAGACCTTAAGACCCGATACATGTTACAGAGATATGACCCAAGGATCGTAGTTTTTCCCTTTTATGGCCGTTTTCATGAGCTATTGCCCATGGTTTTATGGTTCCAAGGTGACTTACATCAACCTTAAGAACCAAGACATGTTTGAGAGTTATGACCAAAAACTCGTCGCTTTCGTGTTTTATAGATGATTTCATGAGCTATTGCCCACAATTTTAGGGTTCCATGGCAATTTGCATGGTCCATAAGACCCCTCACATGTGTGAGAGATATGTCAAGAAACTCGTCGTTTTACCCGTTTATGGTCGTTTTCATGAGCTATTGCCCACACTTTTGGGGTTCTAGGGTGATTTACCATGACCTTAAGACCCGTTACATGTTTGAGATATATGACCAAAAACTTGTCATTTTCGTGTTTTAAGGCTATTTTCATGAGTTGTTTTCCACAGTTTTTGGGTTCCAAGCGGATTTGCTAGGCCTATAAGACCCGATACATGTTGGAGAGATATGACAAAAAAACTCATCGTTTTCGCGTTTTATGGCCGTTTTCATGTGCTATTGCCCATGGTGGTATGGTTCCAAGTTGACTTACATCAACCTTAAGAATCGATACATGTTTGAGAGTAATGACCAAAAACTCATCGCTTTCGTGTCTTATGGCTGATTTCATGAGCTATTACCCACATTTTTGTGGTTCCATGGCAATTTTCATGGTCCATAAGATCCCTCACATGTGTGAGACATATGTCAAGAAACTCATCGTTTTCGCGTTTTATGGTCGTTTTCATGAGCTATTGCCCACTATTTTTGTGTTCGAGGGTGATTTACAATGACCTTAAGACCCAATACATGTTTGAGAGTTATGACCAAAACTGCGTTTTGTGTTCTTTGCCATTTTCATGAGTTATTTCCCATAGTTTTTGGGTTGCAAGTGGATTCGCAAAGCCTTTAAGACCCGTTACATGTTTGAGAGATATGACTAAAAACTCGTCGTTTTCGCGTTTTATGGCTGTTTTCATGAGCTATTGCCCACTGTTTTTGGGGTCTCAGGGCGATTTTCAAAGACCTTAAGAACCGATACAAGTTACAGAGATATGACCCAAGGCTCGTAGTTTTTGCCTTTTATGGTCGTTTTCATGAGCTATTGCCCATGGTTTTATGGTTCCAAGGTGACTGAGATCAACCTTAAGAACCGAGACATGTTTGAGAAGTATGACCAAAAACTCGTCGCTTTCGTGTTTTATGGACGATTTCATGAGCTATTAGCCACATTTTTAGGGTTCAATGGCAATTTGCATGGTCCATAAGACCCCTCACATGTGTGAGAGATATGTCAAGAAACTCAGCGTTTTCGCGTTTTATGGTCGTTTTCATGAGCTATTGCCCACTATTTTGGTGTTCTAGGGTGATTTACAATGACCTTAAGACCCGATACATGTTTGAGAGTTATGACCAAAAATTTCGCTGCTTTTGTGTTTTTTGCCATTTCCATGAGTTATTTCCCACAGTTTTTGGGTTGCAAGTTGATTCGCAAGGCCTTTAAGACCCGTTACATGTTTGAGAGATATGACTAAACCTCGTCGTTTTCGCATTTTATGGCTATTTTCATGAGCTATTACCACTGTTTTTGGGGTCTCAGGGCGATTTACCAAGACCTTAAGACCCGATACATGTTACAGAGATATGACCCAAGGATCGTAGTTTTTCCCTTTTATGGCCGTTTTCATGAGCTATTGCCCATGGTTTTATGGTTCCAAGGTGACTTACATCAACCTTAAGAACCAAGACATGTTTGAGAGTTATGACCAAAAACTCGTCGCTTTCGTGTTTTATAGATGATTTCATGAGCTATTGCCCACAATTTTAGGGTTCCATGGCAATTTGCATGGTCCATAAGACCCCTCACATGTGTGAGAGATATGTCAAGAAACTCGTCGTTTTCGCGTTTTATGGTCGTTTTCATGAGCTATTGCCCACAATTTTGGGGTTCTAGGGTGATTTACCATGACCTTAAGACCCGTTACATGTTTGAGATATATGACCAAAAACTTGTCATTTTCGTGTTTTAAGGCTATTTTCATGAGTTGTTTTCCACAGTTTTTGGGTTCCAAGCGGATTTGCTAGGCCTATAAGACCCGATACATGTTGGAGAGATATGACAAAAAAACTCATCGTTTTCGCGTTTTATGGCCGTTTTCATGTGCTATTGCCCATGGTGGTATGGTTCCAAGTTTACTTACATCAACCTTAAGAATCGATACATGTTTTAGAGTAATGACCAAAAACTCGTCGCTTTCGTGTCTTATGGCTGATTTCATGAGCTATTACCCACATTTTTGTGGTTCCATGGCAATTTTCATGGTCCATAAGACCCCTCACATGTGTGAGAGATATGTCAAGAAACTCGTCGTTTTCGCGTTTTATGGTCGTTTTCATGAGCTATTGCCCACTATTTTTGTGTTCGAGGGTGATTTACAATGACCTTAAGACCCAATACATGTTTGAGAGTTATGACCAAAAACTCGTCGTTTTTGTGTTCTTTGCCATTTTCATGAGTTATTTCCCATAGTTTTTGGGTTGCAAGTGGATTCGCAAGGCCTTTAAGACCCGTTACATGTTTGAGAGATATGACTAAAACTCGTCGTTTTCTGCTTTATGGCTGTTTTCATGAGCTATTGCCCACTATTTTTGGGGTCTCAGGGCGATTTTCAAAGACCTTAAGAACCGATACAAGTTACAGAGATATGACACAAGGCTCGTAGTTTTTGCCTTTTATGGTCGTTTTCATGAGCTATTGCCCATGGTTTTATGGTTCCAAGGTGAATGACACCAACCTTAAGAACCGAGACATGTTTGAGAAGTATGACCAAAAACTCGTCGCTTTCGTGTTTTATGGACGATTTCATGAGCTATTAGCCACATTTTTAGGGTTCAATGGCAATTTGCATGGTCCATAAGACCCCTCACATGTGTGAGAGATATGTCAAGAAACTCATCGTTTTCGCGTTTTATGGTCGTTTTCATGAGCTATTGCCCACTATTTTGGTGTTCTAGGGTGATTTACAATGACCTTAAGACCTGATACATGTTTGAGAGTTATGACCAAAAACTCGTCGTTTTTGTGTTTTTTGCCACTTCCATGAGTTATTTCCCACAGTTTTTGGGTTGCAAGTTGATTCGCAAGGCCTTTAAGACCCGTTACATGTTTGAGAGATATGACTAAAACTCGTCGTTTTCGCATTTTATGGCTATTTTCATGAGCTATTGCCTACTGTTTTTGGGGTCTCAGGGCGATTTACAAAGACCTTAAGACCCGATACATGTTACAGAGATATGACCCAAGGATCGTAGTTTTTCCCTTTTATGGCCGTTTTCATGAGCTATTGCCCATGGTTTTATAGTTCCAAGGTGACTTACATCAACCTTAAGAACCAAGACATGTTTGAGAGTTATGACCAAAAACTCGTCGCTTTCGTGTTTTATAGATGATTTCATGAGCTATTGCCCACAATTTTTGGGTTCCATGGCAATTTGCATGGTCCATAAGACCCCTCACATGTGTGAGAGATATGTCAAGAAACTTCGCTGCTGTTTTATGGTCGTTTCATGAGCTAGTGCCCACATTTTTGGGGTTCGAGGGTGATTTACCATGACCTTAAGACCCGTTACATGTTTGAGATATATGACCAAAAACTTGTCATTTTCGTGTTTTAAGGCTATTTTCATGAGTTGTTTTCCAAAGTTTTTGGGTTCCAAGCGGATTTGCTAGGCCTATAAGACCCGATACATGTTGGAGAGATATGACAAAAAACTCATCGTTTTCGCGTTTTATGGACGTTTTCATGTGCTATTGCCCATGGTGGTATGGTTCCAAGTTTACTTACATCAACCTTAAGAATCGATACATGTTTTTGAGTAATGACCAAAAGCTCGTCGCTTTCGTGTCTTATGGCTGATTTCATGAGCTATTACCCACATTTTTGTGGTTCCATGGCAATTTTCATGGTCCATAAGACCCCTCACTTGTGTGAGAGATATGTCAAGAAACTCGTCGTTTTCGCGTTTTATGGTCGTTTTCATGAGCTATTGCCCACTATTTTTGTGTTCGATTGTGATTTACAATGACCTTAAGACCCAATATATGTTTGAGAGTTATGACCAAAAACTCGTCGCTTTCGTGTTTTATGGACGATTTCATGAGCTATTAGCCACATTTTAGGGTTCAATGGCAATTTGCATGGTCCATAAGACCCCTCACATGTGTGAGAGATATGTCAAGAAACTCATTGTTTTCGCGTTTTATGGTCGTTTTCATGAGCTATTGCCCACTATTTTGGTGTTCTAGGGTGATTTACAATGACCTTAAGACCCGATACATGTTTGAGAGTTATAACCAAAAACTCGTCGTTTTTGTGTTCTTTGCCATTTTCATGAGTTATTTCCCATAGTTTTTGGGTTGCAAGTGGATTCGCAAGGCCTTTAAGACCCATTACATGTTTGAGAGATAAGACTAAAAACTCGTCGTTTTCGCGTTTTATGGCTGTTTTCATGAGCTATTGCCCACTATTTTTGGGGTCTCAGGGCGATTTTCAAAGACCTTAAGAATTGATACATGTTACAGAGATATGACCCAAGGCTCGTAGTTTTTGCCTTTTATGGTCGTTTTCATGAGCTATTGCCCATGGTTTTATGGTTCCAAGGTGACTGACATCAACCTTAAGAACTGAGACATGTTTGAGAGTTATGACCAAAAACTCGCCGCTTTCGTGTTTTATGGACGATTTCATGAGCTATTAGCCACATTTTTAGGGTGCAATGGCAATTTGCATGGTCCATAAGACCTCTCACATGTGTGAGAGATATGTCAAGAAACTCATCCTTTTCGCGTTTTATGGTTGTTTTCATGAGCTATTGCCCACTATTTTGGTGTTCTAGGGTGATTTACAACGACCTTAAGACCCGATACATGTTTGACAGTTATGACCAAAAACTCGTCGTTTTTGTGTTTTTTGCCATTTCCATGAGTTATTTCCCACAGTTTTTGGGTTGCAAGTTGATTCGCAAGTCCTTTAAGACCCGTTACATGTTTGAGAGATATGACTAAAACTCATCGTTTTCGCATTTTATGGCTCTTTTCATGAGGTATTGCCCACTGTTTTGGGGGTCTCAGGGCGATTTACAAAGACCTTAAGACCCGATACATGTTACAGAGATATGACCCAAGGATTGTAGTTTTTGCCTTTTATGGCCGTTTTCATGAGCTATTGCCCATGGTTTTATGGTTCCAAGGTGACTTACATCAACCTTATGACCTGAGACATGTTTGAGAGTTATGACCGAAAACTCGTCGCTTTCGTGTTTTATGGACGATTTCATGAGCTATTGCCCACATTTTTAGGGTTCCATGGCAATTTCCATGGTCCATAAGACCCCTCACATGTGTGAGAGATATGTCAAGAAACTCGTCGTTTTCGCGTTTTATGGTTGTTTTCATGAGCTATTGCCCACAATTTTGGGGTTCTAGGGTGATTTACCATGACCTTAAGACCCGTTACATGTTTGAGATATATGACCAAAAACTTGTCATTTTCGTGTTTTAAGGCTATTTTCATGTGTTGTTTTCCACGGTTTTTGGGTTCCAAGCGGATTTGCTAGGCCTATAAGACCCGATACATGTTGGAGAGATATGACAAAAAAACTCATCGTTTTCGCGTTTTATGGCCGTTTTCATGTGCTATTGCCCATGGTGTTATGTTTCCAAGTTTACTTACATCAACCTTAAGAATCGATACATGTTTTAGAGTAATGACCAAAAACTCGTCGCTTTCGTGTCTTATGGCTGATTTCATGAGCTATTACCCACATTTTTGTGGTTCCATGGCAATTTTCATGGTCCATAAGACCCCTCACATGTGTGAGAGATATGTCAAGAAACTCGTCGTTTTCGCGTTTTATGGTTGTTTTCATGAGCTATTGCCCATTATTTTTGTGTTCGAGGGTTATTTACAATGACCTTAAGACCCAATACAAGTTTGAGAGTTATGACCAAAAACTCGTTGTTTTTGTGTTCTTTGCCATTTTCATGAGTTATTTCCCATAGTTTTTGGGTTGCAAGTGGATTCACAAGGCCTTTAAGACCCATTACATGTTTGAGAGATATGACTAAAAACTCGTCGTTTTCGCGTTTTATGGCTGTTTTCATGAGCTATTGCCCACTTTTTTTGGGGTCTCAGGGCGATTTTCAAAGACCTTAAGAACCGATACATGTTACAGAGATATGACCCAAGGCTCGTAGTTTTTGCCTTTTATGGTCGTTTTCATGAGCTATTGCCCATGGTTTTATGGTTCCAAGGTGACTGACATCCACCTTAAGAACCGAGACATGTTTGAGTTATGACCAAAACTTCGCTTTCGTGTTTTATGGACGATTTCATGAGCTATTAGCCACATTTTTAGGGTTCAATGGCAATTTGCATGGTCCATAAGACCTCTCACATGTGTGAGAGATATGTCAAGAAACTCATCGTTTTCGCGTTTTATGGTCGTTTTCATGAGCTATTGCCCACTATTTTGGTGTTCTAGGGTGATTTACAACGACCTTAAGACCCGATACATGTTTGACAGTTATGACCAAAAACTCGTCGTTTTTATGTTTTTTGCCATTTCCATGAGTTATTTCCCACAGTTTTTGGGTTGCAAGTTGATTCGCAAGTCCTTTAAGACCCGTTACATGTTTGAGAGATATGACTAAAACTCGTCGTTTTCGCATTTTATAGCTCTTTTCATGAGGTATTGCCCACTGTTTTGGGGGTCTCAGGGCGATTTACAAAGACCTTAAGACCGATACATGTTACAGAGATATGACCCAAGGATCGTAGTTTTTGCCTTTTATGGCCGTTTTCATGAGCTATTGCCCATGGTTTTATGGTTCCAAGGTGACTTACATCAACCTTATGACCTGAGACATGTTTGAGAGTTATGACCGAAAACTCGTCGCTTTCGTGTTTTATGGACGATTTCATGAGCTATTGCCCACATTTTTAGGGTTCCATGGCAATTTACATAGTCCATAAGACCCCTCACATGTGTGAGAGATATGTCAAGAAACTCGTCGTTTTCGCGTTTTCTGGTCGTTTTCATGAGCTATTGCCCACAATTTTGGGGTTCTAGGGTGATTTACCATGACCTTAAGACCCGTTACATGTTTGAGATATATGACCAAAAACTTGTCATTTTCGTGTTTTAAGGCTATTTTCATGTGTTGTTTTCCACGGTTTTTGGGTTCCAAGCGGATTTGCTAGGCCTATAAGACCCGATACATGTTGGAGAGATATGACAAAAAAACTCATCGTTTTTGCGTTTTATGGCCGTTTTCATGTGCTATTGCCCATGGTGGTATGGTTCCAAGTTTACTTACATCAACCTTAAGAATCGATACATGTTTTAGAGTAATGACCAAAAACTCGTCGCTTTCGTGTCTTATGGCTGATTTCATGAGCTATTACCCACATTTTTGTGGTTCCATGTCAATTTTCATGGTCCATAAGACCCCTCACATGTGTGAGAGATATGTCAAGAAACTCGTCGTTGTCGCGTTTTATGGTTGTTTTCATGAGCTATTGCCCACTATTTTTGGGGTCTCAGGGCGATTTTCAAAGACCTTAAGAACCGATACATGTTACAGAGATATGACCCAAGGCTCGTAGTTTTTGCCTTTTATGGTCGTTTTCATGAGCTATTGCCCATGATTTTATGGTTCCAAGGTGACTGACATCAACCTTAAGAACCGAGACATGTTTGAGAGTTATGACCAAAAACTCGTCGCTTTCGTGTTTTATGGACGATTTCATGAGCTATTAGCCACATTTTTAGGATTCAATGGCAATTTGCATGGTCCATAAGACCTCTCACATGTGTGCGAGATATGTCAAGAAACTCATCATTTTCGCGTTTTATGGTCGTTTTTATGAGCTATTGCCCACTATTTTGGTGTTCTAGGGTGATTTACAACGACCTTAAGACCCGATACATGTTTGACAGTTATGACCAAAAACTCGTCGTTTTTGTGTTTTTTGCCATTTCCATTAGTTATTTCCCACAGTTTTTGGGTTGCAAGTTGATTCGCAAGGCCTTTAAGACCTGTTACATGTTTGAGAGATATGGCTAAAACTTGTCGTTTTCGCATTTTATGGTTCTTTTCATGAGGTATTGCCCACGGTTTTGGGGGTCTCAGGGCGATTTACAAAGACCTTAAGACCCGATACATGTTACAGAGATATGACCCAAGGATCGTAGTTTTTGCCTTTTATGGCCGTTTTCATGAGCTATTGCCCATGGTTTTATGGTTCCAAGGTGACTTACATCAACCTTATGACCTGAGACATGTTTGAGAGTTATGACCGAAAACTCGTCGCTTTCGTGTTTTATGGACGATTTCATGAGCTATTGGCCACATTTTTAGGGTTCCATAGAAATTTGCATGGTCCATAAGACCCCTCACATGTGTGAGAGATATGTCAGGAAACTCATCGTTTTCGTGTTTTATGGTCGTTTTCAATGGCTATTGCCCACAATTTTGGGGTTCTAGGGTGATTTACCATGACCTTAAGACCCGTTACATGTTTGAGATATATGACCAAAAACTTGTCATTTTCGTGTTTTAAGGATGTTTTCATGAGTTGTTTTCCACAGTTTTTGGGTTCCAAGCGGATTTACTAGGCCTGTAAGACCCGATACATGTTGGAGAGATATGACAAAAAACTCATCGTTTTCGTGTTTTATGGCTGTTTTCATGAGCTATTGCCCACTGTTTTTGGGGTCTCAGGGCGATTTACAAAGACCTTAAGACCCGATACATGTTACAGAGATTTGACCCAAGGATCATAGTTTTTGCCTTTTATGGCCGTTTTCATGAGCTATTGCCCATGGTTTTATGGTTCCAAGGTGACTGACATCAACCTTAAGAACCGAGACATGTTTGAGAGTTATGACCAAAAACTCGTCGCTTTCGTGTTTTATGGACGATTTCATGAGCTATTAGCCACATTTTTAGGGTTCAGTGGTAATTTGCATGGTCCATAAGACCTCTCACATGTGTGAGAGATATGTCAAGAAACTCATCGTTTTCGCGTTTTATGGTCGTTTTCATGAGCTATTGCCCACTATTTTGGTGTTCTAGGGTGATTTACAACGACCTTAAGACCCGATACATGTTTGACAGTTATGACCAAAAACTCGTCGTTTTTGTGTTTTTTGCCATTTCCATGAGTTATTTCCCACAGTTTTTGGGTTGCAAGTTGATTCGCAAGTCCTTTAAGACCCGTTACATGTTTGAGAGATATGACTAAAACTCGTCGTTTTCGCATTTTATGGCTCTTTTCATGAGGTATTGCCCACGGTTTTGGGGGTCTCAGGGCGATTTACAAAGACCTTAAGACCCGATACATGTTACAGAGATATGACCCAAGGATCGTAGTTTTTGCCTTTTATGGCCGTTTTCATGAGCTATTGCCCATGGTTTTATGGTTCCAAGGTGACTTACATCAACCTTAGGACCTGAGACATGTTTGAGAGTTATGACCGAAAACTCGTCGCTTTCGTGTTTTATGGACGATTTCATGAGCTATTGCCCACATTTTTAGGGTTCCATGGCAATTTGCATGGTCCATAAGACCCCTCACATGTGTGAGAGATATGTCAAGAAACTCGTCGTTTTCGCGTTTTATGGTCGTTTTCATGAGCTATTGCCCATAATTTTGGAGTTCTAGGGTGATTTACCATGACCTTAAGACCCGTTACATGTTTGAGATATATGACCAAAAACTTGTCATTTTCGTGTTTTAAGGCTATTTTCATGAGTTGTTTTCCACAGTTTTGGGTTCCAAGCGGATTTGCTAGGCCTATAAGACCCGATACATGTTGGAGAGATATGAAAAATAAACTCATCGTTTTCGCGTTTTATGGCCGTTTTCATGTGCTATTGCCCATGGTGGTATGGTTCCAAGTTTACTTACATCAACCTTAAGAATCGATACATGTTTTAGAGTAATGACCAAAAACTCGTCGCTTTCGTGTTTATGGCTGATTTCATGAGCTATTACCCACATTTTTGTGGTTCCATGGCAATTTTCATGGTCCATAAGACCCCTCACATGTGTGAGAGATATGTCAAGAAACTCGTCGTTTTCGCGTTTTATGGTCGTTTTCATGAGCTATTGCCCACTATTTTTGTGTTCGAGGGTGATTTACAATGACCTTAAGACCCAATACATGTTTGAGAGTTAAGACCAAAAACTCGTCGTTTTTGTGTTCTTTGCCATTTTCATGAGTTATTTCCCATAGTTTTTGGGTTGCAAGTGGATTCGCAAGGCCTTTAAGACCCGTTACATGTTTGAGAGATATGACTAAAAACTCGTCGTTTTCGCGTTTTATGGCTGTTTTCATGAGCTATTGCCCACTATTTTTGGGGTCTCAGCGCGATTTTCAAAGACCTTAAGAACCAATACATGTTACAGAGATATGACCCAAGGCTCGTAGTTTTTGCCTTTTATGGTCGTTTTCATGAGCTATTGCCCATGGTTTTATGGTTCCAAGGTGACTGACATCAACCTTAAGAACCGAGACATGTTTGAGAGTTATGACCAAAAACTCGTCGCTTTCGTGTTTTATGGACGATTTCATGAGCTATTAGCCACATTTTTAGGATTCAATGGCAATTTGCATGGTCCATAAGACCTCTCACATGTGTGAGAGATATGTCAAGAAACTCATCGTTTTCGCGTTTTATGGTCGTTTTCATGAGCTATTTCCCACTATTTTGGTGTTCTAGGGTGATTTACAACGACCTTAAGACCCGATACATGTTTGACACTTATGACCAAAAACTCGTCGTTTTTGTGTTTTTTGCCATTTCCATGAGTTATTTCCCACAGTTTTTGGGTTGCAAGTTGATTCGCAAGGCCTTTAAGACCCGTTACATGTTTAAGAGATATGACTAAAACTCGTCGTTTTCGCATTTTATGTCTCTTTTCATGAGGTATTGCCCACGGTTTTGGGGGTCTCAGGGCGATTTACAAAGACCTTAAGACCCGATACATGTTACAGAGATATGACCCAAGGATCGTAGTTTTTGCCTTTTATGGCCGTTTTCATGAGCTATTGCCCATGGTTTTATGGTTCCAAGGTGACTTACATCAACCTTATGACCTGAGACATGTTTGAGAGTTATGACCAAAACTTCACGCTTTAAATGTTTATGGACGATTTCATGAGCTATTGGCCACATTTTTAGGGTTCCATGGAAATTTGCATGGTCCATAAGACCCCTCACATGTGTGAGAGATATGTCAAGAAACTCATCGTTTTCGTGTTTTATGGTCGTTTTCATGAGCTATTGCCCACAATTTTGGGGTTCTAGGGTGATTTACCATGACCTTAAGACCCGTTACATGTTTGAGATATATGACCAAAAACTTGTCATTTTCGTGTTTTAAGGATGTTTTCATGAGTTGTTTTCCACAGTTTTTGGGTTCCAAGCGGATTTACTAGGCCTGTAAGACCCGATACATGTTGGAGAGATATGACAAAAAACTCATCGTTTTCGTGTTTTATGGCCGTTTTCATGAGCTATTGCCCACTGTTTTTGGGGTCTCAGGGCGATTTACAAAGACCTTAAGACCCGATACATGTTACAGAGATTTGACCCAAGGATCGTAGTTTTTGCCTTTTATGGCCGTTTTCATGAGCTATTGCCCATGGTTTTATGGTTCCAAGGTGACTTACATCAACCTTAAGAACCGAGACATGTTTGAGAGTTATGACCAAAAACTCGTCGCTTGCGTGTTTTATAACGATTTCATGAGCTATTGCCCACATTTTTAGGGTTCCATGGCCATTTGCATGGTCCATAAGACCCCTCACATGTGTGAGAGATATGTCAAGAAACTCGCCGTTTTCGCGTTTGATGGTCGTTTTCATGAGCTATTGCCCACAATTTTGGGGTTCTAGGGTGATTTACCATGACCTTAAGACCCGTTACATTATTGAGATATATGACCAAAAACTTGTCATTTTCGTGTTTTAAGGCTATTTTCATGAGTTGTTTTCCATAGTTTTTGGGTTCCAAGCGGATTTGCTAGGCCTATAAGACCCGATACATGTTGGAGAGATATGACAAAAAAACTCATCGTTTTCGCGTTTTATGGCCGTTTTCATGAGCTATTGCCCATGGTGGTATGGTTCCAAGTTTACTTACATCAACCTTAAGAATCGATACATGTTTTAGAGTAATGACCAAAAACTCGTCGCTTTCGTGTCTTATGGCTGATTTCATGAGCTATTACCCACATTTTTGTGGTTCCATGGCAATTTTCATGGTCCATAAGACCCCTCACATGTGTGAGAGATATGTCAAGAAACTCGTCGTTTTTGCGTTTTATGGTCGTTTTCATGAGCTATTGCCCACTATTTTTGTGTTCGAGGGTGATTTACAATGACCTTAAGACCCAATACATGTTTGAGAGTTATGACCAAAAACTCGTCGTTTTTGGGTTTTTTGCCATTTTCATGAGTTATTTCCCATAGTTTTTGTGTTGCAAGTGGATTCGCAAGGCCTTTAAGACCCGTTACATGTTTGAGAGATATGACTAAAAACTCGTCGTTTTCGTGTTTTATGGCTGTTTTCATGAGCTATTGCCCACTATTTTTGGGGTCTCAGGGCGATTTTCAAAGACCTTAAGAACCGATACATGTTACAGAGATATGACCCAAGGCTCGTAGTTTTTGCCTTTTATGGTCGTTTTCATGAGCTATTGCCCATGGATTTATGGTTCCAAGGTGAGTGACATCAACCTTAAGAACCGAGACATGTTTGAGAGTTATGACCAAAAACTCGTCGCTTTCGTGTTTTATGGACGATTTCATGAGCTATTAGCCACATTTTTAGGGTTCAATGGCAATTTGCATGGTCCATAAGACCTCTCACATGTGTGAGAGATATGTCAAGAAACTCATCGTTTTCGCGTTTTATGGTCGTTTTCATGAGCTATTGCCCACTATTTTGGTGTTCTAGGGTGATTTACAAAGACCTTAAGACCCGATACATGTTCTAGAGATATGACCCAAGGATCGTAGTTTTTGCCTTTTATGGCCGTTTTCATGAGCTATTGCCCATGGTTTTATGGTTCCAAGGTGACTTACATCAACCTTATAAACCGAGGCATGTTTGAGAGTTATGACCGAAAACTCGTCGCTTTCGTGTTTTATGGACGATTTCATGAGCTATTGCCCACATTTTTAGGGTTCCATGGCAATTTGCATGGTCCATAAGACCCCTCACATGTGTGAGAGATATGTCAAGAAACTCGTCGTTTTCGCGTTTTATGGTCGTTTTCATGAGCTATTGCCCACAATTTTGGGGTTCTAGGGTGATTTACCATGACCTTAAGACCCGTTACATGTTTGAGAGATATGAGCAAAAACTTGTCATTTTCGTGTTTTAAGGCTATTTTCATGAGTTGTTTTCCACAGTTTTTGGGTTCCAAGCGGATTTGCTAGGCCTATAATACCCGATACATGTTGGAGAGATATGACAAAAAACTCATCGTTTTCGCGTTTTATGGTCGTTTTCATGTGCTATTGCCCATGGTGGTATGGTTCCAAGTTTACTTACATCAACCTTAAGAATCGATACATGTTTTAGAGTAATGACCAAAAACTCGTCGCTTTCGTGTCTTATGGCTGATTTCATGAGCTATTACCCACATTTTTGTGGCTCCATGGCAATTTTCATGGTCCATAAGACCCCTCACATGTGTGAGAGATATGTCATGAAACTCGTCGTTTTCGCGTTTTATGGTCGTTTTCATGAGCTATTGCCCACTATTTTTGTGTTCAAGGGTGATTTACAATGACCTTAAGACCCAATACATGTTTGAGAGTTATGACCAAAAACTCGTCGTTTTTGTGTTCTTTGCCATTTTCATGAGTTATTTCCCATAGTTTTTGGGTTGCAAGTGGATTCGCAAGGCCTTTAAGACCCGTTACATGTTTGAGAGATATGACTAAAAACTCGTCGTTTTCGTGTTTTATTGCTGTTTTCATGAGCTATTGCCCACTATTTTTGGGGTCTCAGGGCGATTTTCAAAGACCTTAAGAACCGATACATGTTACAGAGATATGACCCAAGGCTCGTAGTTTTTGCCTTTTATGGTCGTTTTCATGAGCTATTGCCCATGGTTTTATGGTTCCAAGGTGACTGACATCAACCTTAAGAACCGAGACATGTTTGAGAGTTATGACCAAAAACTCGTCACTTTCGTGTTTTATGAACGATTTCATGAGCTATTAGCCGTATTTTTAGGGTTCAATGGCAATTTGCATGGTCCATAAGACCCCTCACATGTGTGAGATTTATGTCAAGAAACTCATCGTTTTTGCGTTTTATGGTCGTTTTCACGAGCTATTGCCCACTATTTTGGTGTTCTAGGGTGATTTACAACGACCTTAAGACCCGATACATGTTTGACAGTTACGACCAAAACCTCATCGTTTTTGTGTTTTTTGCCATTTCCATGAGTTATTTCCCACAGTTTTTGGGTTGCAAGTTGATTCACAAGGCCTTTAAGACCCGTTACATGTTTGAGAGATATGACTAAAACTCGTCGTTTTCGCATTTTATGGCTGTTTTCATGAGGTATTGCCCACTGTTTTGGGGGTCTCAGGGCGATTTACAAAGACCTTAAGACCCGATACATGCTACAGAGATATGACCCAAGGATCGTAGTTTTTGCCTTTTATGGCCGTTTTCATGAGCTATTGCCCATGGTTTTATGGTTCCAAGATGACTTACATCAACCTTATGACCTGAGACATGTTTGAGAGTTATGACCGAAAACTCGTCGCTTTCGTGTTTTATGGACGATTTCATGAGCTATTGGCCACATTTTTAGGGTTCCATGGAAATTTGCATGGTCCATAAGACCCCTCACATGTGTGAGAGATATGTCAAGAAACTCATCGTTTTCGTGTTTTATGGTCGTTTTCATGAGCTATTGCCCACAATTTTGGGGTTCTAGGGTGATTTACCATGACCTTAAGACCCGTTACATGTTTGAGATATATGACCAAAAACTTGTCATTTTCGTGTTTTAAGGATGTTTTCATGAGTTGTTTTCCACAGTTTTTGGGTTCCAAGCGGATTTACTAGGCCTGTAAGACCCGATACATGTTGGAGAGATATGACAAAAAACTCATCGTTTTCGTGTTTTATGGCCGTTTTCATGAGCTATTGCCCACTGTTTTTGGGGTCTCAGGGCGATTTACAAAGACCTTAAGACCCGATACATGTTACAGAGATATGACCCAAGGATCGTAGTTTTTGCCTTTTATGGCCGTTTTCATGAGCTATTGCCCATGGTTTTATGGTTCCAAGGTGACTTACATCAACCTTAAGAACCGAGACATGTTTGAGAGTTATGACCAAAAACTCGTCGCTTGCGTGTTTTATAGACGATTTGATGAGCTATTGCCCACATTTTTAGGGTTCCATGGCCATTTGCATGGTCCATAAGACCCCTCACATGTGTGAGAGATATGTCAAGAAACTCGCCGTTTTCACGTTTGATGGTCGTTTTCATGAGCTATTGCCCACAATTTTGGAGTTCTAGGGTGATTTACCATGACCTTAAGACCCGTTACATGTTTGAGATATATGACCAAAAACTTGTCATTTTCGTGTTTTAAGGCTATTTTCATGAGTTGTTTTCCACAGTTTTTGGGTTCCAAGCGGATTTGCTAGGCCTATAAGACCCGATACATGTTGGAGAGATATGACAAAAAAACTTATCGTTTTCGCGTTTTATGGCCGTTTTCATGAGCTATTGCCCATGGTGGTATGGTTCCAAGACATCAACCTTAAGAATCGATACATGTTTTAGAGTAATGACCAAAAACTTGGAGCTTTCGTGTCTTATGGCTGATTTCATGAGCTATTACCCACATTTTTGTGGTTCCATGGCAATTTTCATGGTCCATAAGACCCCTCACATGTGTGAGAGATATGTCAAGAAACTCATCGTTTTCGTGTTTTATGGTCGTTTTCATGAGCTATTGCCCACTATTTTTGTGTTCGAGGGTGATTTACAATGACCTTAAGACCCAATACATGTTTGAGAGTTAAGACCAAAAACTCGTCGTTTTTGTGTTCTTTGCCATTTTCATGAGTTATTTCCCATAGTTTTTGGGTTGCAAGTGGATTCGCAAGGCCTTTAAGACCCGTTACATGTTTGAGAGATATGACTAAAAACTCGTCGTTTTCGCGTTTTATGGCTGTTTTCATGAGCTATTGCCCACTATTTTTGGGGTCTCAGCGCGATTTTCAAAGACCTTAAGAACCAATACATGTTACAGAGATATGACCCAAGGCTCGTAGTTTTTGCCTTTTATGGTCGTTTTCATGAGCTATTGCCCATGGTTTTATGGTTCCAAGGTGACTGACATCAACCTTAAGAACCGAGACATGTTTGAGAGTTATGACCGAAAACTCGTCGCTTTCGTGTTTTATGGACGATTTCATGAGCTATTGCCCACATTTTTAGGGTTCCATGGCAATTTGCATGGTCCATAAGACCCCTCACATGTGTGAGAGATATGTCAAGAAACTCGTCGTTTTCGCGTTTTATGGTCGTTTTCATGAGCTATTGCCCACAATTTTGGGGTTCTAGGGTGATTTACCATGACCTTAAGACCCGTTACATGTTTGAGATATATGACAAAAAACTTGTCATTTTCGTGTTTTAAGGCTATTTTCATGAGTTGTTTTCCACAGTTTTTGGGTTCCAAGCGGATTTGCTAGGCCTATAAGACTCGATACATGTTGGAGAAATATGACAAAAAAACTCATCGTTTTCGCGTTTTATGGCCGTTTTCATGTGCTATTGCCCATGGTGGTATGGTTCCAAGTTTACTTACATCAACCTTAAGAATCGATACATGTTTTAGAGTAATGACCAAAACTTCGCCGCTTCGTGTCTTATGGCTGATTTCATGAGCTATTACCCACATTTTTGTGGTTCCATGGCAATTTTCATGGTCCATAAGACCCCTCACATGTGTGAGAGATATGTCAAGAAACTCATCGTTTTCGTGTTTTATGGTCGTTTTCATGAGCTATTGCCCACTATTTTTGTGTTCGAGGGTGATTTACAATGACCTTAAGACCCAATACATGTTTGAGAGTTAAGACCAAAAACTCGTCGTTTTTGTGTTCTTTGCCATTTTCATGAGTTATTTCCCATAGTTTTTGGGTTGCAAGTGGATTCGCAAGGCCTTTAAGACCCGTTACATGTTTGAGAGATATGACTAAAAACTTGTCGTTTTCGCGTTTTATGGCTGTTTTCATGAGCTATTGCCCACTATTTTTGGGGTCTCAGGGCGATTTTCAAAGACCTTAAGAACCGATACATGTTACAGAGATATGACCCAAGGCTCGTAGTTTTTGCCTTTTATGGTCGTTTTCATGAGCTATTGCCCATGGTTTTATGGTTCCAAGGTGACTTACATCAACCTTATGACCTGAGACATGTTTGAGAGTTATGACCGAAAACTCGTCGCTTTCGTGTTTTATGGACGATTTCATGAGCTATTGCCCACATTTTTAGGGTTCCATGGCAATTTGCATGGTCCATAAGACCCCTCACATGTGTGAGAGATATGTCAAGAAACTCGTCGTTTTCGCGTTTTATGGTCGTTTTCATGAGCTATTGCCCACAATTTTGGGGTTCTAGGGTGATTTACCATGACCTTAAGACCCGTTACATGTTTGAGAGATATGAGCAAAAACTTGTCATTTTCGTGTTTTAAGGCTATTTTCATGTGTTGTTTTCCACAGTTTTTGGGTTCCAAGCGGATTTGCTAGGCCTATAATACCCGATACATGTTGGAGAGATATGACAAAAAACTCATCGTTTTCGCGTTTTATGGCCGTTTTCATGTGCTATTGCCCATGGTGGTATGGTTCCAAGACATCAACCTTAAGAATCGATACATGTTTTAGAGTAATGACCAAAAACTTGTCTCTTTCATGTCGTATGGCTGATTTCATTAGCTATTACCCACATTTTTGTGGTTCCATGGCAATTTTCATGGTCCATAAGACCCCTCACATGTGTGAGAGATATGTCAAGAAACTCGTCGTTTTCGCGTTTTATGGTCGTTTTCATGAGCTATTGCCCACTATTTTTGTGTTCGAGGGTGATTTGCAATGACCTTAAGACCCAATACATGTTTGAGAGTTATGACCAAAAACTCGTCGTTTTTGTGTTCTTTGCCATTTTCATGAGTTATTTCCCATAGTTTTTGGGTTGCAAGTGGATTCGCAAGGCCTTTAAGACCCGTTACATGTTTGAGAGATATGACTAAAAACTCGTCGTTTTCGCGTTTTATGGCTGTTTTCATGAGCTATTGCCCACTGTTTTTGGGGTCTCAGGGCGATTTTCAAAGACCTTAAGAACCGATACATGTTACAGAGATATGACCCAAGGCTCGTAGTTTTTGCCTTTTATGGTCGTTTTCATGAGCTATTGCCCATGGTTTTATGGTTCCAAGGTGACTGACATCAACCTTAAGAACCGAGACATGTTTGAGAGTTATGACCAAAAACTCGTCGCTTTCGTGTTTTATGGACGATTTCATGAGCTATTAGCCACATTTTTAGGGTTCAATGGCAATTTGCATGGTCCATAAGACCTCTCACATGTGTGAGAGATATGTCAAGAAACTCATCGTTTTCGCGTTTTATGGTCGTTTTCATGAGCTATTGCCCACTATTTTGGTGTTCTAGGGTGATTTACAAAGACCTTAAGACCCGATACATGTTACAGAGATATGACCCAAGGATCGTAGTTTTTGCCTTTTATGGCCGTTTTCATGAGCTATTGCCCATGGTTTTATGGTTCCAAGGTGACTTACATCAACCTTATAAACCGAGACATGTTTGAGAGTTATGACCGAAAACTCGTCGCTTTCCTGTTTTATGGACGATTTCACGAGCTATTGCCCACATTTTTAGGGTTCCATGGCAATTTGCATGGTCCATAAGACCCCTCACATGTGTGAGAGATATGTCAAGAAACTCGTCCTTTTCGCGTTTTATGGTCGTTTTCATGAGCTATTGCCCACAATTTTGGGGTTCTAGGGTGATTTACCATGACCTTAAGACCCGTTACATGTTTGAGATATATGACCAAAAACTTGTCATTTTCGTGTTTTAAGGCTATTTTCATGAGTTGTTTTCCACAGTTTTTGGGTTCCAAGCGGATTTGCTAGGCCTATAAGACCCGATACATGTTGGAGAAATATGACAAAAAAACTCATCGTTTTCGCGTTTTATGGCCGTTTTCATGTGCTATTGCCCATGGTGGTATGGTTCCAAGTTTACTTACATCAACCTTAAGAATCGATACATGTTTTAGAGTAATGACCAAAACTAAATCGCTTTCGTGTTTTATGGACGATTTCATGAGCTATTAGCCACATTTTTAGGGTTCAATGGCAATTTGCATGGTCCATAAGACCCCTCACATGTGTGAGAGATATGTCAAGAAACTCATCGTTTTCGCGTTTTATGGTCATTTTCATGAGCTATTGCCCACTATTTTTGTGTTCGAGGGTGATTTACAATGACCTTAAGACCCGATACTTGTTTGAGAGTTATGACCAAAAACTCGTCGTTTTTGTGTTTTTTGCCATTTTCATGAGTTATTTCCCATCACTAGTGCAGAATGGCCCATATGTCCCGGTTGGTAAGGGCCTTTAGTCCCGGTTCCCCAACCGGGACGGGCAATCGGGACTAAAGCCCCAACCTTTAGTCCCGGTTGCCCCACCAACCGGGACAAAAGAGCGTACACGTGGCCGCTGCTCCGTGCGAGGGGGGAGGAGAAACCGTCCCGTTTCATAACACGAACCGGGACAAATAACCTTCTGTCGCGGCAGAGAATTCATTTTGGCAACTTTTGTTGCCGCGGCAGCATTTTGGCCACTTTTTTTGCCACGGCAGAGAATTTATTTATGTTGTTTTATTGTTTATTTAGTGTTTTGCACTCATCAATGAAGGAAACATTATATTACAGAAGATCATCATGACAATATTACATTCGATACACGGATCGAGTTCATGCACTACATACAAAAGTTGCTCTTTGTACAATCCCTATTGTTTATACATAGGCGAATAGTATTCCCCTTTTGGGTTTAGGACTTCTGCATCCAAGAATCCTGCCAATTCCTCCTGAATTGCTCGTACGCGATCCTTTGGCAGAAGACCGCCCTGTAGACATTCGATCTGATTTAAAAAAGGAGTCAGCCTATATGAATGAAACTAAACACAATTTGATGGTAATTAAAAACTATAGAAATTGTTTACGTATGTGGAGTTGCTCTAAATTTCTGCCCTTCTCATCGCACGTCTGCCGGATGAACTCGCAAACATAGTATCCACATAGATTGTTACCTGGTCCCTGCGTCAGGCACTTTACGAGAACATAGTTCCATCAAAATAATAATCAACCATGATAATAATGGTATCAAAACTAGAAACAAAGAGATGCGCGGATATAGCTAGTGGTGCTTACATCTAGTGCTTGAAATGTAAGCTCCGCTTTCCAAACACCCCTAGCCTTGTTGGTGAACCGTTTCCAAGCGCTGCCCGGCGAAGAAAACGAATAAAAGAAGTTATTAATTACTTGATATCATAAAATTACGAACGTTGCCGATATAGTGTCGTAATGATTAGAATTACCGCAGGAGAAGCATCTGCATGTCCTTCCACTGCTCAAGGGGTTTATGTTTCGAGTCCATGACTAGTACACGCCCTTTTTTAAGTTGAATGATTAACAAAATATAGTAGAAGCTGCGAATGCATAACTAATCAATTATATACTTAACATCGAGTAAGAGAAATAGAAAGTGTATACAAGACAATAACACTCACTCGAAGTTGTAAGGAAATAGTATTTCCCTTCTGGTTTCTTGAAACCTTAACGCGTGTACTATATTATCCTCCGTATCTTGGGGGCTTGTTTTGAGATTAGCTTGATGAACCCAATATGGGTCAATGAAGCCAATGTCATAGATTTGTCCTCTGCTGCATTCGAGAATCTTCATTCTGCATATTACAATATGATTATATACATGCAATAAACAAGGTGAGATAGCTGGAGACTAAATTAATTACAGAATTAGTACTTACAGATAATAGGCACTGATGATCAATTTGTCCAAGGCGTGTTGATTGAATAATTGAAATAGTTCATCAAATTCAATGGATATCATGTCATCCATTTCTTTCCCATAATGCTTTTTTGTAACCTTCAGCACTATCCAGTTAGCCCCGGTATTTGTGATTTTTGTACCAGTTATGCGGTGGCGAAGATGGCCTTGGCGTGTGATTCCGAAACACGATACATTCCTTTAGCCATAGAATGTTGACGTTTGTTGCGTCTCCCAGTACAGTCACATCCCCTTCACCTGCAGGGTAGTCAAGATCCAAAACTTCAAAGGTGAGCATGATTTCATCCACCCCGACAACAGCGTAGCCCTCTGGAACCGGACGACAGTGGTAAGTTGGTGTGGGTCCAATTGGTAAGGCATAGCCGACCTCCACCTTCATTGATATGTTCACAACTTTGACTTGTAGCTCGCAGTGTGTCATCTCTGTGATATCATCCACTGGGTAGCCAACAGGAGCCATCGTCGGTGCACCATCGTCATCGTCATTGTCATCACCCGGGACCTTGGTAGAAGCCACACTACTTTTTCGATTATTTGATAGGCCGGTAGCATCGAATGCAGTGTGCTGCTGAGATGGGCCGGTAGTACTTTGCTCTTTAAGTGCGTTAATTTCATCTTGTTGTTGCTTTATTCGTTCTTCAACTATACGCATTCGCTCTTTCCGAATATCTGCTTCAACTTCCGCCTTGTCCTTTCTCCTCTGACGGCTGCTATCAGGATATTTCTTCCTCTCTTCGGGAAACCCAGTCCTCCATGGTTTGGAGCCGCTTGTGCCTCGTGTTCGTACATCATGTTCCTTATTTCCAAGGGCGAGTGTGAGCTCATCATTCTCTCTATCGGGAATGAAGTCCCCATCTTTAACAGCATTTACTGCTTTTCTCATCTTCTCGATTGTCAAGGGGTCTTTTTTATGTCGTATGTTATATATACACATCCCTTCCGAGTCCAACGTGCCCCCATGCCCGTAAAACCAGTTCCTTGCATGTTCTACCCAATCATCTGTCTCTGGGGTGATCTTTTTAGCACGCAGTTCATTCTCAAGTTTCTCCCACTTAGGAATGCCAGCCCTGTAGCCACCTTGGCCCATAGTATGGTGATACTTCTTGTTAGCAGCATTCAGCTTATTCGTTGCAGACATTTTCTTAGATTTTTCTGATGTCTTGTAATTCACAAAATTAGCCCAGAATGGTTTTATCTTCTCAAACTGAATCTTCTTGAAATCCGGAGTCTTCTCTTTCACGACATAGTCAAGGTGCAATCTTTTCTTATAGTTGGTGAAACACTGGGCCATCTACTTCATAGCCCACTCCCTGACCTTAGCCTCCATGGCTCTCCCATGATCTAAGGCGTCCTCAATTGGATCCTCCGCATTTGGATCCAGCTCTATCTTCGGTAGTTTGAAATTAAGCATGAGCCTCTTCCACAGTAAATCTTTGGCCTTGTTAGGGACAAACAAACATGTTCCCTCTTCTTCCGCATCAGCAGGCCTATTCCAATTTTGAATGGTGATCGGGATTAAGTCCGTAACGATTACTCTGCATTGTGCCAAAAATTTGATTGCGACAACTTCGGGAGCCGTCGGTTTGCCGTCTTCAGCCATATCTTCGATCCTGAACCTCTCATGGTCTTTCAACTTTTTGGTTGGGCCTCGTCCGCTCTTTTCAGTAGATTTGTTCGATCCGGAGGGCTAAAAGAAGAAAGATCGTCGTTACTATTTCTATATAGATAGCAGATGATTAATTAATGAATTAATTATATTACATGCACCTCGCCAGAGCGGTCGTCTTCTCGATTACACAAGGCATCGCCTTGTCCCTCGCGGAAGGCATCACCTTCAACCTCAAACAAGTCGTCTATTCTGGCAAAAAGAGGATCACCCTCACCGGAGTTGTTCAGAAACGTCGATACATCTAAATTTTCTTCCCCGCGGATCACACCTTGGATCAACTCTTCCTTTTCTTCGTCTCTGCCGTGTGGTTCCATATTTTCTGCATAGGTGGAAAAACAGATAAGTCAAAGCGGCTAAGGGAGAATGTTAGGTACGGTGTTGAGAGATATAAACCCTAATTTAGAGAAACCCTAATATATACATACACAATAATAAAAATGAATTGGAATGTATTCTACCGGGAAGAACCAAACACCGGAAAGAAAGGGAAACAATCAACACATGGCATCGATGCAATGCTCAAGCAAGTATGATGATTTGACAAGTTAATTTGCATTGTAATGTAACCCTAAGACATGCTCGACGATTTAATCGGGGTTCCGAAGGGTGAAAACCCTAACTCGGGGAAACTCAGGAACATATGAGAGGGGTGCATTTGTTCTTCTAATTATACTTGTCATTTAAGTTGTTAAACAATGCATGATTATAGGTTAAATAGATAGGTTTTATTTTTTTGAACAATTTGATATATTATTTGTATTTTTTCTGACTTATAAACAATAAGTTATTTATTTTATAATATTAAATCATTTTCTCGAATTATTAAAACCAACTTATATACTTTTTACACCCGGGCTACAGCTAGCTAGAGAGACAGACAGTTGGGCCCTCGGCTAACTCATCCTCCACGTGGGCAGGGTGGGACCCAGGCCAGGTTGACTGGGGGTTGACCACATGCCGACGCCGGGGTGACGTCACCGTGATGTCGCATTGACGCCGGTGAGCCTCAAAGCGACAAAGGGGACGGCTGTGGAGCGCGAGCTAGGCCGTGTGCGTGTGTGTGCTAGAGAGAGGAGGTTGGGGCGAGCCAAAGAGTAGCGGCGCCGCCTCGAAAAGGTCACCGGAGAGGGGAGCACGACGACGGTGAGCGGCGGTGGTGGCAGGTGGTCGACGGGGAGGAGGAACAAGAGCGAGAGTTGGCGAGAGAGAGGGTCCACGAAAACCAGCAGCTCACCACAACGGCCGGCTAGGGTTTAGCCAGAGAGGGAGAGAACGCACGCGAGGGGGAGAAAGAGGGAGAGAATGCACGACGATGCACAGCAGCGGACAGAGGTGATGGCGGGAAGCCTGACGGTGGGGCGGCCGAAGACGTCTCCATGTGCGCGCGCGTCGGGATCATATCAACTAAAATAATCATTAACTAAATATCATCACTAGTGCGTGCGCGTCGGGATCTACATCATCTAAATACACACCTAAATCATCTCACAACTATACACCTAAAATCTAAATAATATATACATACACCTAGAATAATATACACCAAAAATAATATATACATACACCTAATAAAATAATATATGCATACACGCACCTAAAATCTAAATACATCTACACATGTCAAAAAAAGACTAAATATATACACATGTCAAAAAAATCTATATACATAGTATATACACATCTCTCGGGTGGTATACCGGCGCTGTGGATGCGGGCGGCGCGGTCGGGGAAGGACGAGCAGAGGGAGACGGGTGGCGGTCGGGGAAGGACGAGAAGGGGGAGACTGGAGGCGGTCGGGGAAGGATCACGAGGCCGGTCGAGGAAGGATCTTGACGGAAACATAGGCGGAGGCAGCGGCAAGGCAACTGACAGCATGAAGCGACTGGCGGTGTCGTCGATGAAAGTAGAGAAGAAGCAGAGAAGTGAGATTGGGAAGAAGAAGAAGAGGCGCACAAGTTATAAATAGGGGAGTATACGTCGAGGTTGGATTTTAATAAATAATTCAAAACCATTTTCTGTTTTTCAAAATAATTAATGTAACCATTTAAACTATAAACCATTTAAAATTAAAAATGAATTAACTTATATTTTTTGAATATTAATTTGGAATTTAGAAAAAAATTAAACATAAAAAGTGTTTGGATTTGAATAAATAATTCAAAATCATTTTCTGTTTTAAAAACTAATTAATGTAACCATTTAAACTATGAACCATTTAAAATTAAAAATGAATTAACTTATTTTTTTGAATATTAATTTGGAATTTAGAAAAACTTTAAACATAAAAAGTGTTTGAATTTGAATAACTAATTCAAAACCATTTTATGTTTTTAAAAATAATTAATGTAACCATTTAAACTATGAACCGTTTAAAATTAAAAATGAATTAGCTTATAGTTTTTGAATATTAATTTGGAATTTAGAAAAACTTTAAACATAAAAAGTGTTTGGATTTGAATAAATAATTCAAAACCATTTTCTATTTTTAAAAATAATTAATATAACCATTTAAAATTAAAAATGAATTAACTTATATTTTTTGAATATTAATTTGGAATTTGGAAAAACTTTAAACATAAAATGTGTTTGGATTTGAATAAATAATTCAAAACCATTTTCTGTTTTTAATTTTGATTTGAATTAACTTATATTTTTTATATATTAATGGGCGGAAAAAAAGGACGAGAAATAATGGGCGGAAAGAAAATTTTATTAGGATAGAACTGGAATTAAAGTACATAACGCAACTACCACAAAGTTATATAGAAGAACTGAAAATTAAGATACATGGCCAGATTAAGCCACAATCGACCGAACTTGTTTTGCAATGTTGGAGTGATTCAGTCATGCTCCTGCCTACACCTGTAATACTCGCCACTATAGTCGTCGTACTCGCCGCGGCCGTCGTCGCTGTCGTCGTCGGGGTCGCCGTAGTTGAACCTTGAAGGCTGAGTACGAGTGGGCTGGACTTGAGGGTAGCGCAGGCGGGGGCTAGAGTCGGCGGCCGTGTCGTAGTCCATGGCGCTCTGGAGAGTACGACCGCGCCACCACAACTGACGGCCGGCCTCTTTGAAGTTCGGAGGAGGTGGGCCGTCCTCCTCGTGCCTGGCGAGCGCCCTCTCACGTCGATCCATGAAGAAGGCTTCCCAAGTTGGGAAATAGTCGGGATGCCATCTGGGATTCCTCTGCTGCTCCGGCGTGAGCTTGAAGTAGTAGTGGTTCGTAATGGCCATCCTACGCGCCACACCTAGAGGGACAGGAGGAACCGGCACGCCTCCGACGCTCAGCATCCAGCTGACGGGGACACAGTAGCCCGGCGGCAGGGGTAGTTCGTTGCGCAAAGCGCCTCCGCCTCCCTGGGAGTTAGTTCTACGGTGGAAGTCATGCGAAAGAGTGATGAGGTTGCAGATATGAGTCTAGAGATGTGCAATCACAATGGAGGCCAACCCTACATATATATATAGTGAGAAATGGCAGGAAGATAACTGGAGGGAAGAACTGGCGGGAAAAACTGCGGGAAGAAATGGCGAGAGAAATGGCGGGAAGAAAAATGTGGGAAGAAATGGAGGGAAGAAAAATGTCTCATTTAGAACTTGCATTGGATCTCTGAAGAAACCACGTATTGCGAGTCTAAAAAAAAATTTTTTTCAAAAAATCACGAGCGATAGATCATGTACCTGTAGTACAAACCGGACCCACTTCCTGCCGATTCGGCAGACATTTGTCCTTTTTACCCGGGATGGACGAAAAGGTTTGAGATGTCCCGGTTGGGAGATAGTCCATGTAAGGTGGTCTAGTATTTTAGAAAAATGGGACGGTAGCATTCTGAAACAGCATTTTGGTGGTTACTTCATAAAACGACCCTTTTTTGCGCTCGAAAAATGGAAAAGGGCTTTTCCGTGCGACAAAAAGGTAAACTTCCTCCTGTGACATTGTTCTCCATACCAGTGTCCACATGCATGCATAATATGGGCACAGCATCACAAACTATGCTATGATTCAGCACATAACATTGGTCATTTGGACCGAAAGTCATGAAACCTCGAACATGATAGGTCATTTTGTGAAGGTTTTTTCGAGACATGATCAATATACCAAGTCTGGTATTTTTAATTTCAACTATGTCACATAATATGACACCACGCGAAGGATTTTCATTGTTCGGATTTTTTTTGAATTAATTATGCCCGTTTTGAATTTTCTGAATTTCTAACTATGGTCGAACCGGCGTGCATGAAGATAGGGGACGAGCATCGTTAGAACTTGCATTGGATCTCTGAAGAAACCACATATTGCGAGTCTAAAAATGATTTTTTCAAAAAATCACGGGCCATAGATCAAGTACGTGTAGTACAAACCGGACCCACTTCCTACCGATTCGGCAGACATTTGTCCTTTTTACCCGGGATGGACAAAAAGGTTTGAGATGTCCCGGTTGGGAGATAGTCCATGTAAGGTGGTCTAGTATTTTAGGAAAATGGGACGGTAGCATTCTGAAACAGCATTTTTGTAGTTACTTCACAAAACGACCCGGTTTTTTGCGCTCGGAAAATGGAAAAGGGTTTTTCCGTGCGACAAAAAGGAAAACTTCCTCCTGCAACATTTTTCTCCATACCAATGTCCACATGCATGCATAATATGGGCACAGCATCACAAACTATGCCACATAATATGCCAAGTCTGGTATTTTTCCTTTCAACTATGTCACATAATATTGACACCACGCGAAGGATTTTTATTGTTCAGATTTTCAATATACTAAAGGTTCATCTTTAGTCCCGGTTAGAGGGATTTCGGCAGGCTGGGCCAGGCAGCACTAATGATAGGGGTGAGTGTCGACATTATGTCGTGTTGCGTGTACCTTGTCCCAGATGGTGTCACCAACCGGGACTAAAGATGAACCGTTAGTCCCGGTTGGAGACACCAACCGGGACAAAACACGAGTCAGCACTAATAATAGGGGTGAGTGTCGACATTATTTCATAAGTGTCGACACTATGCCGAGCTGCTTGTACTATAAATAGGCATCCTTGTGAGTCCAGTCCTCCAGCCAGATTGAGGCATCTCCAATATTGTTTTCAAGAGCAGGGACACCACTACGACCAGTTTCAGGGAGATGCCGCCGGATACCAGTCCTCCGGCATCTCCAAGAAAATGGTCATAGAGGCACTCCCTAATATGTGAAATTACTTAGCTCCCAGGTGTATTGATCTAGTTAGAGAAGTTACAAGCTGCAAGATGGTTTTCGAGCGAGGACACCACTACGACCAGTTTCGGGGAGATCGCGGATCGATCCTCCGGCATATCCAAGAAACTGGTCATAGAGGCACTCCCTAATATGTGACCACGCGCGTTTGGAGATCAAATCTTAATGGTAAGTACGAATCGGGACAACTTCATAGTCCCTGTCCAGCCACAAAACGGGACTAACACTCAAGACATTTATTAATATTAAAAACTGAGACTATAAAACCGGTACTAAAGGCACCCCTATATATAGTCCCGGTCAAGCCACAAACCACGTAAGATATCCTTCGGTGAAGCCACAAACCGCGAAAGACATGAACTAGAGTTACATAATATGAGCATGAACTTCTTGGCATATGTCCTTCCTTATGATCGCTTCAGACGTAACCATGGAGGATCTTATTTACTTAACGAAATGCTTGGGTCAGTTTTCACTATGAAGGGCGGAATTTCATCAAACTTATTATAATCTTCTGACATGTCTTTCTTGTCCTCGATTCCCACGATGTTTCTTTTCCCTGAAAGAACTATGTGACGCTTTGGCTCATCATATGATGTATTCGTTTGCATATTTTTTCTTTTTTCGGTCTGGAGGACATGTCCTTCACATAGAAAACCTGAGACACATCATTGGCTAGGACGAATGGTTCATCTCTATAACCAAGATTGTTGAGATACAATGTTGTCATTCTGTACAATTGGTCTATCTTTACGCCTTCCCCATTCAGGTTGACCCATTTGCAGCGAAACAAAGGGACCTTAAAAGAGACTCCATAGTCTAGTTCCCATATCCCCTCTATGTAACCATAGTGTGTTTCCTTTTGTCCATTCTCGTCTATTGCATCAAAGCGGACACCACTATTTTGGTTGGTGCTCTTTTTATCTTGGCGATCGTGTAGAATGTATTCCCATTTATTTCGTACCCTTGGAAATTCAATATAGTAGAAGATGGTGACGCGGCCAACAAGTATAGCTGATCTCCAATAGTGGTGTTATTCAAGAGATGTGTCCGCATCCAACCACCGAAAGACTTCATGTGTTCATCTGTAATCCATGATTCAGGCTTCCCCGGGTTTTTGGAGCGTACAATATTCGTGTGTTCCTCGATATACGGAGCTGCCAATGTGGAATTATGTAGAACTGTGTAGTGTTCTTTAGTGAAAGAATCCCCGTCCCTACATATCATTGCTTTCTTTCCCGGCGTGCCTTTTCCACTTAGTCTTCCCTCATGCCGCGAGTCAGAAACACCAATCGGCTTAAGGTCAGGAATAAAGTCAACACAAAACTCAATGACCTCCTCTGTTCCATACCCCTTGGAGATGATTCCTTATGGTCTAGCACAGTTATGAACATATTTCTTTAAGACTCCCATTAACCACTCAAAGGGGAACATATTGTGCAGAAATACCGGACCGAGAATGGCAATCTCTTCCACTCAGTGAACCAGGAAATGCGTCATAATATTGAAGAAGGATGGTGGGAACACCAACTCAAAACTAACAAGACATTGTACCACATCCTTCTGTAACCTTGGCAGAATATCTGGATTGATTACCTTCTAAGATATTGCATTGAGGAATGCACACAGCTTCACAATGGGTACTCGAATATTTTCTGGTAGAAGCCCCCTCAATGCAATCGGAAGCAACTGCGTCATAATCACGTGACAGTCATGAGACTTTAGGTTTTTGGAACTTTATATCTACCATATTTATTATCCCCTTTATATTAGATGAGAAGCCAAATGGCACCTTGATACTGTAAAGGACTTCAAAAAACATTTCCTTCTCTGCTTTGGTAAGAGCATAGTTGGCACGACTTAAGTGTCGCCCTTTATCCGTCTTGTTCTGTGTATGCATGTTCTTTGGGTCTTTCATAATTTGTTGGTCCTCCTGTGCTTATGGTGTATCTTTTGTCTTCCCATATACGCCTAGGAATCCTAGCAGGTTCACGCAAAGATTCTTCGTCACGTGCATCACGTCGATTGAAGAGAGGACACGCAGGACTTTCCAATATGGCAGCTCCCAAAATATAGATTTCTTCTTCCACATGGGTGCGTGTCCTGTAGCGACGTCGTTCGGAACTGATTGACCGCCAGGACCCTTTCCAAAGATTACTTCTATGTCCTTGACCATACCAAATACATCATCACCAAATAGGAGTTCAGCTTCTTCCGTGATCGCCTCACCTTTGAAATGCTTGCCTTTCTTTCTTCTGGGATGATTGGTGGAAGAAATCATCGATTCTCCAGTACACAACTTTCTTGCATTTATGCAAATATGTACCTTCAGTCTTATCTAAGTGTGTGCATGCCTTATATCCCTTGTTTATGCATCACGAAGGTTACTAAGAGCAGGCCAATCATTGATGATTCTGAATAGCAACCCTCGTAGATAAAATGGCTCTGTTTGTTCTCATCCCACGCACGTACACCTGGTTTGCCCCACAACTGTAAGAGTTCTTCAACTAATGGCCTAAGGTACACATCAATGTCGCGTTGCCGTTGCTTCAAGCCTTGGATGAGCACTGGAATCATAATGAACTAACTCTTCATGCACAACCAAGGAGGTAGGTTGTAGATACATAGAGTCACGGGCAGTGCTGATTGCAGCTGCTCCCAAAAGGATTCATGCCATCCGTACTTAGACCAAACCATAAGTTCCTTGCGTCACCGCAAAGTCCGGGAAGTCTCTCTCGATTTTTCTCCACTGACCCATCGCCAGGTGTCTCAACTTCCCGTCTTTGTTACGGTCTTCTTTGTGCCATCACAACAACCTGGCATGCTCTCTGTTTCTGAACATGCGTTTCAACCTTGGTATTATAGGAGAATACCACATAACCTTAGTAGGAACCCTCTTCCGGAGGGTCTCTCCCTCAACATCACCAGGGTCATCTCGTCTGATCTTATACCGCAATGCATTGCATACCAGACATTTATCTAAATTCTCATACTCCTTACCGTGGTAGAGGATGCAGTCATTAATGCATGCATGTATCTTTTGCACATCTAATCCTAGAGGACAGAGAGTCTTCTTTGCTTCGTAGGTACTCTTGGGAAGTTCGTTATGTTTTGGAAACTTCGGCTTCATTATTTTCAGCATGTAGGGATGTTCATTTTACCATATCTTGGTTTGATGCTTACCTATGTGTGCAACATAAATTAATCTCGTGTCATGATATGGGTCCAAGCATCTATATTTGAGGCGCCATGACATGTGTGCTTAAACATAGGGGAGAAATCCTCCGCCAAATGGTCGTTTTTGTGTATTGGATACATTGTTGCTTCAAGCTAAATCCTTTGTCCATGGTCGCTCTTTGTTTTTTATTTGTTTTTATGACCTTGCCTTGTGGACAGTGCTCTCTCTGCTCTTCATTTGAATCTTGTGTATATGCTCATATGATCCCTCACAATTTTTCCTCTCCAAATCTTCAAATACACTCTTTCGCAAGTTTTCTGATTTTTTTGGCAAAATTTCTGGTTCGCCGGCCTGTCGACCGAAATTTCCGGCGGCCGCTGAAATTTCCAGCGGTCGCCGAAATTTTGAGCAGCCAACCGAAAATCCTTACAGAACGTGTTTTTGGTTCGCTGCCGAAAATTTCGGTCGCCCCGGTATTTCCGGTCCCCAGGTCGGTTCGTCGATTCGCTCGCCGGAATTTCCGAAGTAGGGACCGGTCGGACCGGACTTATTGCCGAATTTTTTTTGGTGGGTATTTAAAGACCGCGCGTGGGGCAGTTCCTTCCTCTTCCTTTCTTTCTTCCCCACGCCCCTCCCTCCTCCATGGACGCCGCCTCAAGTTTCCCCACCCCCCCATAGGCCCTTCCCTCCACCCAAAACCCTCCCCACTCCACCAAGTTGTAGATCGGGCCTCTACAAGTCTTTTCACCGAAGGTTTTGCTCTCTCCTTGCACGCATTGGGAGATCGGGGAGTGCTTCCCCACTTTCTTGTGTGGTGCTTTCTTCGTGCCTATCCTTGGCAAGGGAGGGGGCATGACTTCGTCTTCACCATCCCATGGTATCCTTGCTTTTCCCCTCTCCTTTCCCGTGTGTTTTTTTGTTGTTTATTGTGGAACCCTAGAATTCATGTCTTATGCTCCCGTAGTTCTCTCTACCCCCAGGCTCGCATCACTCTAGTTTCACCCACTTTTTCCCCCTTGTAATGTTCTTTGTGCAAGTATTAAGTCATGGCTAGTTTCACGGTCGCTTGCCCAAGATTTTTGGTCCCAGGCCCGGTCGCGCCGACCCCGCTGCCGGAATTTCCGGTCGACCGACCTGCTCGCCGGAATTTCAGGTCGAGCGTTCGTCCATGACCTCAGCCAATAATTCCGGGGACAGGGCTGGTTCCACCGGACCTGGCGCCGAAATTTTTCTTTCGCCCGTTTCTCTGTCCATGCGCCTGCTCAACCGTCCTTATGTGTTCTTGTGAGCTCCTCTATGGCATATACACTCATTTGTTCTTCTTTGCCTTCCGTTCTTGTGTGCTTCCTGTGCAGAGTCTGAACACAGCGACTTTGAGCCCGACATCAGCAAAAAGATGAAGCTCACTATTCAACGACCTCCTCCTCCTCCTCCTTCTCCTCCTCCTCCTCGCCTCACTCAGTGTCAGCTCAAGAAAGCTGCTCTCACAGGGGGTTCTGGATCTTCTAGTGGCCAGAAGAAGAAAGCCTCTGCTGGAAGGTCTGCTCTGAAAGGCAAGTCCAGTCTTAGTCCTACTGAAGAAGAAAATCCTCCCAACTACAATACTGTCTGGGATATCACTGTGAATCAATGGCGGGACTTGAGGAGGCAGAATCCATACCGCTTCCCCAACCGCACTTATCAAGGGGCTGACAAGTTGTTCTGGACTGACACCCAGAAGTGCTTTTGGGATGACTTTTACAATGAGCCATCTTGTATGCGGTGGGGTTTCTTTGTTCCTCCCAGGTATCTCAATGAGGACCACTATGCTCATTACCTCTCCTCCGATTTCGAGCATGTGGATGTGGCCCTGAAGAAGATGGATGTCTTTGCTATTGCTACAATTAAGGTCAAGCTACTGCCTGATATCATTCGCCAGTTCTTCTGCACAACTTACTTTCATACTGATGATGCTCGCACTGTCACTTGGATGACCAGCACCAAGCCATACTCGGCTTATTTTGACGCCTTCTTCCATGCCCTGGGGTACCCTCCTGACAGTGTGTCTGGCTTCTGCATTCATTCTGAGAAGGCATTCAGTGACAGTCAGCTCCTCTTCTGCTATCCTAGTGATCCTAGCCATCAGCCTCCCAGCTTGTCCGGGATGTACTACTACTACATGGTGCTTGCTCGGTTCTTCCGCCACAATCTTGTGAGCAAGGCTGGTGATGTTGTCAATGTCCGCGGTCACCACAAGAATCTACTTTACTACTGTGAGCCTCACCGTCTCCGGAAGATCAATGTGTGTGACTTCATCTACAACGAGATTCAGCGGTCCATTGAGAAGCGCATGACTCCCAATTTCTGTCAGTATGTTCAGCGCCTGATTGAGGCCATTGTTCCTGCATCTGCTCTCCCCAGAGGTCCGCGTGTTGACATGGAGGATTTCTCCTTACCTTGTCGAGGCACTCATGTGGAGCTTCCCCAGATGTTGCCTTCTGAGCGCCGGACCAAGCATGCCCATGATCCCCTATCTCCTAGTGGCTCGCGCTCTCGTAGGGATCTTGCCCGCTTCTTCAACAGCTTATGGGACATGTGTCTCTCCTCCTATGATGTTGCCCACCGCAGTTTGGAGCTCAGTCATGAGAACAGGAGGCAGCACAGTGCCTTCTTGGTAGAGCGTGGTTGACCAGTGCCAGATTTAGGCAATTCTCTTGCTCCTGTTCCTTATGTCAACTATGAGAATCCCCCGCTGGATGAGGACATGTTTAGGGGCTTTGATCCTTCAATGTTCCCTGGGTTTGCTACTTCCAGCTCCTGTCAGCGCCGTGCTACAACTACAGGGGATGATGATAATGATGATGATGATGGTGAGGGCGAGGACGAAGAGGAGGGTGACGATGAAGAAGAAAAGGAGGAAGAAGCCTATGATGATGACGATGAGGACAACTTCGGTGGCTAGATCGGTCTCTTCGCTCTTTTCTTCCTTTTTGGTCTCGATGCCAAAGGGGGAGAAAGAGTAGAGTCGCTTCTTTCATGATTTGCCTCTTGCACAAGTCCTCTTTGCTCGTTTGTCTCTCAAGGGCTTGTGCTTTTATTTGCTCTTTCGAACCATTTGTGTGTGTGTTTGGGCAACCTTGCAGTTCTCTTATTGTACTTGAATTTCCTATCACTATGTGCTTCTATTATGTGCTAGATCTAATCGTATCATAATATCCTTTCTTTGACTCTAGCTCGGTTTGTCATCATTAACCAAAAAGGGGGAGATTGAAAGGGCAAATATCCCTTATCTAGTATTTTGGTTAACTATGACATCAGAGCTAGAGGATGGACTAATATTTCTATTAGCTCTCTACAGGTGAGAATCCGCAGGTTGTTGATGATATGTGATGGGTGACCCCCCCCCCCCATTCGTTTATCTAAGAAGAGCCGGTGTCATTGTTTTATTATTCTCTCTTATTTACTCTTGAGTCAAATAGGAAACACCGCACTATTAAGAGGGGTGATCTCGATGTGCTCTTTGGGGATGTTCTACACCATATAAGCCTCTCATCATCCACCCACACACATCCGTTCGAAGAAAGAGAGAAATCTGCCTTGAAAAATGAGTCTAAAGAAGTTACTGTGAAATCGGCAGAAGCGCCGGTGGCGCCGGTGCTGTCGCTAGAATTTCCGATCGCCACCAGAAATTCCTGGTGCACACCGAAACGGCTTACAGAACAGCGTTTTGGTTGTTCGCCAGGAATTCCAGTCGCCGCCGAGAATTCCGGCGTAGGGTCCGGTCCACCGGAGATGTCGCCGGAAATTCCGGCGAGCAACACGGTCCGACCGAACTTATTGCCGATTCTGTCGCAGTAACCTCCAAACGTCTCTTTTTCCCCTCACACTATATATACCCTTTTCTACTCCACTGTGAGGTTAGGCATTTGAGCTAACATTTCATTTCTTGAAGCTTTCTCTCTCTCCCCCATTGTTGAAACACAAAAGCTTGAGGATCTCCTATTCTACCCAACCAAATCCAAATCCCTTTGGTAGAAAGGAAGAGGAGGTCCCGATCTACGTTTCCACCAAGCCAAAGTTCATTCCCCCTTGAGTTCATCGAGTTAGCTTGTTACTCTTGGGTTTGTGGGAAACCCTAGGCGGCTAGGGTCGCCCGGAGGCATTCGGCTTGTGATTTGCTCCGTGGAAAGTTTGTGAGGGTTTGGAGACTACCTTAAAGTCTACCACGAGTAAGTGAGCTATTCCTTCTTGGGATAGGCTCGGAGAAGAAGGTGAGCCTTCGTGGCGCGTGAGGAATCCTTCGTGGAACCTCACACCTCTCCAACGTGACGTAGCCCCCTTCCCAAAGGTGGTGAACACGGGAATACATCTTCATCTCCGCGTGCTTCGGTTATTCCTTAACCGATCTCTTACTTGTGTTGCTTATCTTGTGATGGGCTTCGAGCTTGAAGTATCTTGTACATCATCTAGGTTGCCTCACCTAGTTTGCATTTAGGCTCACTTATATTCCGCAAAGCCTAAAACTTGCAAAAGATTATAAAGAATTTTGTAGAAACCTATTCACCCCCCTCTAGGTTAACCATCTTACACTTTCACTCGGCCGTCATGCCGCCCGGAACGGCGCCCGACATTCTTGCCGAACAGGTTGCGCGCGTCAACCTCGATGTATGGCGCCGAGCTTCCCCCGAAAGGCAGCGGTCCGCGGCGCAGAGTGGGGCTTGCGTACGCTGGAGAGGCGGAGTAGGGGAGGTTGATGTCGATGCCGAAGGCCGAAGGAGGGTGCGGCGCCGGGCAGGGGAAGAGCACATTGTGGTTGAAGCTGCCGTCGTACTCCGGCGACGAGGAGTACCTCTGCCGAGCAGCCGCCTGGCCCTCCTGGAAGCTGGCCGGAGATATCGGCGAGAATCCGACGGGTGAGCTGACGCTCGCCTGGCTTCCCCAGTGTGGTGGGTACGACACGACCATCAACGCAGAACGTGTCGCCGTTGCCTGCTTTGCCTTCACCATCGCCTGTTCTTCCGCCGCCGCCTTCACCATCGCCTTCTCTTCCTCCACTTGCTGTTCCCGGAGCTTCGGCCTCTCCTTCATGTCCTTCCGCTCGGCCGACGAGATCTTCCTGGCATGTTCCCTCTTCTCCCACTCGGCCGAGGACATGCCCTCCGGCTTGGTCGGTGGCGCTCTCGGCTTCCTCGCCTTCTTCTCCGTCGGACCCTCGCCGAGGGTCGATCTGGGTTGGACGAAACTCTTGGGCGGCATGTCGGGCGGAGTGATCGTTGGAGCGGGGGAATGGGGAAGAAAGGCTGGAGGGGGAACAAAAGGCAGGGACCTCGGCGAATTGGCGGGAGTGGTGCCTGCTCTCTCCGATAGAGCGGGCCCACGCGTTACTGAGTCCGGCGTCCCTGTATGCACTCGGATCCTGGTGCAACTGGGTATGTTGAACCAAAAGCGCCAATCCGGACGAAAACAGGTCCCTGGGTACGCGACTGGGCCGATTTTCGCCGTCCGGACCGGCGTCTTGGGTAGGCGAGTGGAGATGCTCTAAGGAGCTTAAGATAAGCTAGCACTAAAGGAAGATACTAGAGGCTACACAAAAGCAGGCCCAGATGACAGAAAACCCAAGACATTGTTGGAATCGACTTAGCCGGAAGCATCTAGATGCCGCGTCTGTTGCCACTTGTTCTAGACAGATGGCCTATTAAGAATGATGAGCATTTGGATCATTATTGGTTATTGAAGATGCATCTTGCCTATCACAATCAAGTCTTTTCATGATTAGACTTGATAGCAGATTAAGCTAGTATTCAGAGAATACTCGGAGACTGACATATGGATGCCTCCACAATGACTCCTTTCAGATTATGTTAAATTTAGAAGTGCCCAACAGGAAAGTTGTGTGCAGCGTGGAGACAAGAAACTTTGATTTTTGAATCATCTCCATCTAACTTAGTATACAAATTTTAGAATTAAATACTATAGGGGGACTGAAATACTGGGTGTACGTGCTATCCTTAGTTCTTACTATGTGCAGAAGCCGATGCAAAATAATCTGCATGCTTCAACTTATATTAGCAACTTACAACATGTATATACCCTAGATTCCCATACCGATGAACAACATGACGAATTCAGTTAATCCATATAAAACACCAGATGTTAAGAAATTTTAATAGCATACAACCAATTGTTTCATATTTATATTTATCGGCAAACAACTTGCAGCATGTGGGTTCATCTTCAAACATACTAATGGATAGGGAAATTGAACATGCCACAACTAGCTATTTGGCCAATTACCATCAATCATCACATGCTACACGTTATGTTAGTAATATTTTAATACCGCATGTAACTAGTGATATTCATAATTTGGCTCCACATCGTTATAATGGTTATAGAAGAATAAGTGGAAAGTCAATAGGAGCTAATGTGCCTTCATCTAGTACCGTAGAGTATAATATGTCCCCCACACAATTGAAAAGTGTCGGTGACACCTTATTGCCGAAAGATATAAAAAGCATTGGGGGCATTCTTATGCAAGAGAGTTCAAGAAGCTTAATTCTCTTCACCGAGATCTAGAAGAGACACCCCATGATCTTGCTACAATACAAGCTTATGACGCAGACAACAAGTAGCGTGAAGAGGTGTGTAATGCAAATAAGATCAGGTTTTTCCCTTCTCAAATGCTAAGTTTTGACAACACTACATAAACAAAAGATACTAAAAGCATCGGGGGTAATCATGTGCATCTAAGGTTAACGCCGATAACATCATTACATTTGATGGTTTATCGAAGGAACATCTCTAAATATTCGACACACTCAAGAAGAAGTACTATGAGGAGTTTGATGCGCTTGAAAATAAGATCAAAGAGGATCATGAAGCGTATAAGAAAAATCATGAAGAAAAAGAACTGCAACAGTTTCTTGCAAGTCTTGAAAAAGACCATGAAGACAATTATGGGCATGATCTGTCAGGATCCCACCATTGTTATACCTGGTACCGCGACAACAAACAATGAACAAGTGTGACAACATCAGTGATACCATAATTGCGTATACCACCTTATGGAAGGTAACTTCGACGGATGCGAGGTCTCCCACATGAGTAGAGGAAGCAAGAAGGAAGCATGCAGTGGCGCACCTGCTAACATTTGGATCGGTCCGGATATAGTACCTCTTCCAACTAGTCAATGCAATGAAGACAACATGTCCATGTACATGACACGCGAAATATTGTTATCTTCCGACTTACAAATTAGTCTCGGCAGTGGGTTTTCCTCCCAACCTCAAACGATAAAGGACAAACTGGCTAAAGCTAGATGCAAGTACATGGTTCCACACCTGCAACAATTGCAGTGACATGAACAACTAGCTACAAACCCGATTCTGGGTTACAAACACAAGACGAAAACTGAGTCTATAGGGCACCATTCCTAACATTAGCGATATACTGACTATAAAGTTGTTCAGCATTGAATTATGTTGTTCCCTTGTAGCTGCATCTTAGGATTTATACACTGCAAGCGCATAAGATCAGCGCGCCGACACTATTTCCTATACCCCTGGTGCATGGGCCTGCGTGCCGCCGCTAACTGATTACCACCGGCATGATCAACGCTGCCGGCTGTACGCCAAATGGGCGCGCTGGTGGTACCCCTTGTCTTAGTAGTGCAAATACATGAAAAGAGAAGATCAAATGCAGGGATGAGGGACGAGGATGCATGATGAGCATTAGCCGATGAGGGATGAGGATGCATGCAGTGACGCACCTGCTGATTGATGGTTCCGGTAACAAATTAAATCCTTGACGATCGGCTGGTAATTCAACTTGGAAAATCAGAATTCAGAGGAAAAATATGCAGAACTGAAACACGTGGCGACCGGCGAGTCGCGACTGCAGGAGGCAGGAGACGAACTGACGCGTCCGTGGTGTCTGCGAGCGCAGCGGGACTATTCTATCGATCCTCTGGATCGATCAAGCTGGCCTCATTTTCATATGCTCCTTGATCGATCAAGCTGGCCCACGTCAGGCCTTTTTACCGGCCATGGACAGATATTTCAAACATGGTGTTCTTCGTTGCTTACATACACATGGCTATAGGAAAATTTTGGGCCCCTCAAAACAATATGGGGCCGAACAGGCCACACTCCGACCGGCCCGGGCCTGCCAGAAAAATAGTACTGTATGAAGAAGATCGTCTGAAGGGTACTCCTATACACCGCTCAAAGAGGTGAGGTGCGGGGCGCCTCACACCCAGCGCGTACCTCGCATTGTGGTTTGGGCCGCGGCCCATCACACTTTTTGTATTCTTTTTTTTTTGTTTCATTTCTGTTTACTTTTTGTATTCTTATTTATTGTTTATTTTCTGTTTACTTTTGCTTAAGGAGGAGCTGGGCGGTTTCCAAGGAAAGGTTGCTCTGGCATGATAGTTTAAGTTGCTTGTTTTCTCACAATGGCTCCATCTTCAATCTAGAGTGTAGATAAGGTCCAAGTGTCAAACTAATGAGTTGCCGAGACCTTTGGCCGCCCGGACGCGTCGTCGTGGATTTTTCTAGGATCAGCTGCCCTCTAGCTGGCGAGTGGCCGATCGACGAGTTCTTTCCCGTCACTACCCTAGATCCCTTTGATTTGATGATCACGCCGCCGCAGCACCCTGTCAGTAGCAGTTTCCAATTCCCATTTGTGTGTGATCCATCTCCCGGATGCAATCAGAAGTAGACTAGCTAGGCGACGTGCAGTTCGGGAAATGGAGTGGAGGTCGGAGGGAGCATACAATACAATCCAGAGTTGTGCCTTGCTCGATCGATCATGCGTAGCAGGCCCAGTCTAGCGACTATACGGCCCAAAACCAAACACGGCAACACACACTTTTTCTACTTGTAGAATTATGATAATAGCACACTTATAATTTAATAATAAAGGGGTACATGTCTTTATATAGTACATGGGAGAGGGGGGCCGGTGGTACCGGCCGGTGCCCTAATATGATCTAACATCCCCCGCAGTATCAACGGTGGGTTCAACAAAGTTGAGACTGAAACAAATATCGGTGAATGACGTTGTTGCAAGTCCTTTGGTGAAGATGTCGGCAAACTGTGATGTTGTAGGAATATGAAGAACTCATACTTGGCCTAAAGCAACTTCCTCCTGAACAAAATGAATGTCGATCTCAATGTGCTTGGTATGCCGATGCTGTACTGGATTGCCTGACATATAAACTATAGAAATATTATCACAATAGACCACTATAGCCTGTAGAATAGGACGATGGAGCTCCTCAAGTAATTGGCGCAACCAAACTGTTTCCGCAACTTCATGTGCAATAGCCCGGTACTCTGCCTCAGCAGACGAACGAGAGACCGTTAGCTGGCGCTTCGGACACCAAGAAATTAAATTGTTATCAAGGTAAACACAGTATCCTGAAGTAGATCGACGAGTGTCTGGACAACCAGCCCAGTTGACATCTGAATATGATGTCAAAGTTGCAGGTGGTGATGAATTTATGTGGAGACCGTGATCAATAGTGCTTTTGACATACCAGACAATACGTTTGACATGATTGTAATGTGGAACACGTGGATCATGCATGAAGAGACATGCTTGTTGAACAACATATGAAATTTCGGGTCGGGTAAGTGTGAGATATTGTAGTGCCCCAGTGATGCTACGATAGAGAGTTGGATTAGAAAAGATTTCACCGTTAGAGGAGAGTTTAGAACTTGTATCTACAGGAGTGCGAGAGGGTTGACAATCTAACATACCAGTCTTGGTAAGAAGTTCTATGGAGCACTGACGCTGAGATAGGAATAGATCTTGGTCATCACGTGTGACGGCAATGCCCAAGAAGTGATGGAGAGACCTGAGATCAGTCATAGAAAACTCATTTTGAAGGAGAGAGATAATGTGTTGAAGGAAAGCCGAAAAGGAGGCTGTAAGAACTATGTCATCTACATAGAGAAGTAGGTAGGCAACTTGATTGTTTGAATGATACACAAAGAGAGAGTAATCAGATTTAGAAGGAGAGAAACCTACAGTTTGAATGAAATTAGAGAAACGTTGGAACCATGATCGTGGAGCCTGTTTGAGACCATAGAGAGATTTTCGGAGAAGACACACATGATTAGGAGATGTAGAATCTTCAAATCCTAAGGGTTGTTGACAGTATACAGTTTCATTAAGTGATCCATAAAGAAAATGATGGGTTTGCAGCATAGAAAACAAAAAATTTCCTACGATGGGAACGACTAAGTACCAAGATCTATCTACTAGATACAAGCAACGGGTGGATATATATCCATGGAATACATACCCTCAAAGACCGAATAGAGTTAACGAGGTTGTACTCATGGATGATGTAGTCGAACGCTTGCTGATCTCAAGATCGTGATGAAGTCCATCTGGTCCAGCCGGTCCAACACCATCAAGTCCAGCACCACAAAGCAGTGGTGCATCCGTGATCGCACACACGTCCGGGTACCCCGACAACCTTGGCGCCCTTGCTCTAGCGAGCAGCGAAGCAATAAATCCTTTCAGAAAAATCCACCAGGAAGATGTATCTCGCTGATCCGAGACCATGGGGGAATTCTAAATGGGGGAGAGAGATCCTTCGCGAGGAAGTGTGACGAGGTTTGATCTCATCAATGCCCATTGTTATGGACTTGGGTTTTGGAGAAGATGGGGATGCTGGAGATCGTGGAACGGTTAGCAAACAAGCAACACGGGGACACAAGGTTTACCCAGGTTCAGGCCCCCGGAGGGAAAACCCTACTCTGCTTATGCGCTCTTGATTACGGCGGAACCGTGAGGTTACAGGTGCAATCGATGGAGGTGTGTATGCGAAAGTATGAGTCGAGAGATCTAGGTCGTGCCCTCCTAGCCTTTATATAGACTTAGACAGGTCCCGGGCATAGACCTAGTCGGTTACAGGTTCTAGGGTTTTACCCCTTTGAAGTTCCTATCTACTCTATTCTTGCTCTCCAAGGATCCGAAGGCGTCATGGGCCTAGGCCACCCGAAAGTCTTCATGGGCCGGCGTACATCCGACGTGGGCCTTCCTTGGGCTGGACCAGGTATGCTGAGATCACGTACTCGTAGGGTATAACCATGTCAGTAGCCCCCGAGTGATCAGTCGAATCGTAGATTCGGCTGAGGACTCTTCAATCCTTCGGGTGCAACTATGTATTAACAGTATGTGTGTAGGGATTGTTGATGTGTGTGCCTGACTCACCCGACGGATCAGGGTCAGTTAACTGTCTTAGGACGAAACAACACGATCTTCCTCAGGTTCGAGTCCCTCAACTCGAAACTGGAACATATGCTGGCGTAATTGGACTCAGGCCACAGAGGACTTACAGGAGTGGAATTCCAGTGAATTTAATTGATGTACCCAACGCGTCCGTCGGGATTTTTCATCGCACCTGTTAGCACGGGTTTTTACTAGCAGAGCGCAGTCGTGGCGTTGCCAGGCCATCAGATGATATCTGTAGGTCTTATCTTTGTGTCGCAGACACAGCATCCGAATGTTTGTCACCGCGGAGGTGTTTCGGGTGGCCAAGGAGATCGTTGCTCACTCAGTGTTTTGTTGGGGCAGAGTTGCCGAAAAGTTTTTGCATGCTGATCCGAAAGATCGCAGTCAAAGATTTCATAGGGTGCGCGACCAGCGCTCCCTATGGGAGTAGCCCCCAAGTGTCTGTTCGAGTCGTAGACTCGAGCGGAGACTTTAGTTCAAACATTGTTCAGTTATTAAGTTCGTAGGACTCAAAAAAATTCGGATGCTTAAATCCATCCTCCCTATGGGAGTAGCCCCCGAGTCCGTAGTGGAGTCGTAGACTCAACGTAGGACTCGAAGAAATAGTTCGTTTTTATTCATCTTTCGGGTGCGCAGCCAGCGCTCCTAATAGGAGTAGCCCCCGAGTATTTACTCGAATCATAGATTCGAGTGAGTACTCTTAGCTTTGAAGCTGAAGAAATTGTAGTTGTTGCTAGTATAGCTTTTGATGACATCAGTGCTGACGATCAATGACCTCAAGCATCTGCTGCGCCAGAGATGACTTGACTGGACGAACGTGGGTCCCACTTGCTGACCTTGAATTGAACGGTCACGCACGGCGTGGAGATAATTATGGCGTCTCCTCGATTTCCGCGCGTAGTGGACGGCATGGTAACGACGGTTCGTTGTGATGCTGACACGTGTATGGCCAGATCTGCCGTTGGCATTAGGTCTTCTTGATGGACGGTTGCCGTGCATCGTCTTCGCCGTTATAATCATTAGGGAAAGCTGTAGTTTGTTTTCACCGCATCTACTCTTGTTTTCACTGCCTCCTTGTGCTCTAGCAATTCTTGCTACACGCTGGAATATCCTTCCACATTTCCATCTTCCCTTCTGCGCTCTCACCGCCGGCGTCGCCGTAGCGCGATGGGCAAACCAAAGAAGTCATCATCTGCGGTTGGTACCAGCGCCGCCGGAGGAAAGAAAGGCGCCACCGCTACCCGTGTCACCGACGGTGGTTGGCGGCGATCAGAGACGCGGGAGAGTGACCTCTGCAAACTTCACGAGCGGGGCTTGATCCCGCAGGAAAGGGAGGCCGTCAGACTCCCCGGCAACGAGGTAATCCCCCGTCTCCCTGCTGGGTATAGGGTTATGTTTCTCGCCTTCGTTATGCGTGGGTTTTCCTTTCCAATCCACGACTTTCTTCGTGGGCTGCTCTTCCTCTATGGCATCCAGCTGCGTCATCTTTCCCCCAATTCTCTTCTTCACATTGCTTGTTTTATCACTTTCTGCGAGTGCTGGCTCGGCATCGAGCCGCACTTTGGTCTCTTCCAGAAACTCTATTGCGTGAAGAGGCAATCCGGTTCGGATGGTGTGTATCCCATTGGGTGTTGCATCGTCTCCCTCAAGTCCAATATTCTTTTCTTTTCTTTCTCTATGTCTGAATCTGTCTAGTACTGGCGGAGGCGGTGGTTTTACATTCGCGATTCCACAGTGGCTGGGCAGCATTTTGGTCTTGCTCCTTTCGACTCCTCCCAGATAATCGAGCCAAAAAGGTCCTAGAAAAACCAGATCTTGGATGGCGAGTCAGCGGAGATAGAGGCCCTTTACCATCGGGTGGAGGATCTCCAGTTGATTTCGGAGAAGGAAGTGAACGGCGTGGATATTATCCACACGTTTCTCGAGCGTCGGGTGCAGCCTCTCCAGGCTAGGGAGCACCCGATGTTTCTTTATGCTGGGCGCCGTGATCTGACGAGAGTTTCGGCTGAGAAAATCTCCGAGGGAGATATTGACAGGGCCCTTCGCTTGCTGCTGAAGTTCAAGGCCGGAGAAAAAATCCCGGGGAAGTCGCTGACTCCCCCGTTTTCTTCGACGCTGGCCGTTCCACAGGTGTAGATTCGTGCGCGTAGCGCTTTTCGTCGACTGCATATTTATTTTCCTTTGTTTGCTAACAAAGTTCCTTCTTTTTTGCAGATCTTCAAGGTGCCGAGCATGGTGCCGCCATTGCCTAAATTATTTCTGCATGCTCCGAATAATGACGTGGTGGATTCCGTGTCCGAACTACCTTCGGCATGATCGCCGGCTGAAGAGGCCAACGAGTCGAGCGAGGACCATACTCGCAAACGATCGCGGAGCTCCAGCGAATCTTCGGATGCATCGACTCCTCCGACTCCTAGGAACCCCCTGTGCCTTGAGCGTCATAGTGACGGGCATGGAGGCTCTTCTTCCCCTTTTCCTGCCATTCCTGTGCGGGCTGTAGCGCTGCACCTGCCAGCAAAGCGGAAGAAGGAAGAAAAGAAGGAAGAGAAGAAAGAAGAGAAGAAGGGGGAGAAGAGAGTCCGAAGGACTCCTCCTGTCTTTGACCTGAGCTCACTGGACTCGTAAGTTTCCTTTATACTGCTATCTTTTTGCTGTTGACTTTTGTGCTTGTACTAATTATTTCGTGTGCAGGCATTCCTCCCAGGACTCCTCCAGCGATGGTGCTTGGGAGATGATGGGAGAGTCAAAGGTTGTGTCTCCTCCTCCTCAGATGGTGGCTACCTCTGAGGGTGCTGCGCCGGTCCCTTCTCCGCAGGAGGCTCAGGTGGTTGCGCCTCAGAAGGCTGCGAGCGGGCCTTCGGAGTCGCCATCGGAGCATGTAAGTATTCTGTTTCCTGCTACGGGGGAGCCCCCGAGCGTCTGAAAGATTTTCTTGTCTTGTTGTTTCTTCGAGTCGTCGGGGGGAGACCCCGAGCGTTTTCGTGTGTGAATTTTGCTTTTGTTCCTTCGTGTTGGGCGCAGCCCCCAAGTCCTTTTCCTTACTGGTAGTTCTTCTTCCTGCAGCCTTTTGTATAGGATGCCAAGCGACTGGTGCAGGAGCACCTGGTGCTGGAGGTCAACCTCCGACAGCTTCAAGGTACCTGGGTGCTTTGGTGCTTCTTTCTTTGTGCATTATTATCTTGCTTTCTGACGCTTGTATGTTTTGAATGCAGAGGAGCATAACACTTCCCTCCGTGAGATTGATGCTCTCAAGAAGAGCCTTGGTCAAGCGGAGAAGAAGGCTGAGGGGCCTGGCTTGAAGGCGCCTTAAGCTAGAGCTGGCCAAGGCAGCCGAAGCAAAAGAGCGTCTGCAGCAGGAGGCTACGGACCGCGAGGAGCAGCTTGACATGGCTGCGACTGCGCGTGAAAGAGAGGTGGCGGGCAAGCTCATGGCTGCTGCCAAGGCTGTTTCGGGTGAGTGCCTTATTTTTGCTCCTTTATTTTTGTTTTCTTGTCTTCTTCTGTGTTACTTTCTTCATTCCTTCTCTTTTTTGTCTCAGATGCATGAGCATCGAGTTTGACAAGGCCCGAGCACGGAGTGCTCTAGATGATGCTACTGCTGATCGAAGATCACTTCGACACCGTCGTCAATTCCTTGCCAAAGGCGAAGGAGGTCCTTGGCCGCTTCTACAAGGAGTTTGTCCCCAAGGCGCGGCCCTTGATGATGTTGACGCTGGCGGAGCTTTGTCGGCCCGAAGCGCTGCATAAGCGCAAGAAGAAGGGCATCGGCGCGTCTGTCGGGTTGGCGATGGCCTTGGCGGCTGGAGCGGAGCTGGATCTTCCCCAGATCACCTCCCGGATGCTGACGACCGCGGATGGATCCGAGGTAGCTTTTGCTACCTATTCTGCTCGCTGCAAGCGATATGGGCCGAAGCTCATTGATTTGCTGTCTGAGTATGCGCTGCGGCAACAGGGGGAAACCAAAGCGAGGCAGTCCGGCTCTGAGGCTACTAAGGGTGCCGCATCTTAGGCGTTGTAGCTGTAGGATAGTTTGTAGTCTTCTTTTGCTGTAACTATGTTGAGGAACGAAATCATTGTGCCACGTAGTGGCCTTTATATGCTTAATGAATTCTGCTGAGTTGTTCTTTTCTTTGTCTAAATGTTTATGTCCTTTGCTTTTCTGCTGTTCTAGGTTCCTTCGGGTGCTGACCCCGCTGACACCTCGCCTGCAGCGCAACTGCGGCCATCTTTGGATGATTCCTCACACTCGCTTTTCTTCGGGACCGTGTTCGTAGTCTTGAGAGGGAGTTGCTTGGGGTGCGTGGTCACGCCGATGTTTGGAAGTCCAAGGCAGATCGCGGTGCGGCCAGGGAGGAGTACTTAATGGCGGAACTGCTTCGGCTGTCTGAGCAGCTTCAATGTAAGTTGTTCTTTGTTTCGAGCTACAGCTCAGATTTTTGGATGCGCCTGCTGGCTTTGCGTCTTATTTTCTTCGAGTGTCGCAGGTGCTAACCTTGCTCCGAGGAAGGAGAAGGAGTGTGTCGCTGTTCGGGTCAATTGCTTGACTCAACAAGACATGGAAGATGGTGGTTTCTTCTGGATGGATCGTGACCGTGCCATGGCTCTGGCGACGGTGCAGGATCGCGTTCACCAAGTGTCGCGGGTGCTTCGTCAAGTGCAGACTTCGCTCTCATCGGTTCTGCATGTGATGTTTCCCCTGGATACTGTGCCAACATCCTTGTCCGGCCTTCTGTCTAGATTTCGGAGCGTGACTCGCGTCCAGGAACTGGTGAGGCAGCAGCTCGTCGCAGGGGTGAAGGCTGCATTGTCCATTGTTAGGCCGCATCGACCTGACGTAGATCTGTCGGTTGTAGCAGCTAGGCCACCTCTTCGACCAGATGGTGGCGAGTGGGATATGCGTCCGCATTATGCGGCTGTAAGGCAGTATGCCGAACAGGTCGTAGATTTGTTTGAGCAGCGTGCTCAAGTTATTCTTCAGGATAGGTAGTACCTGTAAAAGAGATAGATGTAAAATTTGTATATTTCGACTGGGCGTGTTGTGCCCTTTGTTATAAAGGTTTGTTTGTTGTGAGCACACAGTGCTTTTGTTTGAGTACGTGTCCTTTTCGTTTGCCTGACGTTGTCAGCTACTCAGGTGTACACGTGTGATCCTCAGTCGATGAAATCGTGAGGTGGGGGAGCCCCCGAGTGCGTTTGTAGCATAAAGTAAAGTGACAAATAGCGAACAAGATTTTTGGGGCGAGACACTTAGCTTTATTTATATCGTAATGGAGGAAGTACATTGTTCGGCTGAATAGCCTTGGCTGAAAATCCTTATTGAAAGTAAAGAGGTAGGTAGCTAGGGGTAGAATCGTCGCAAGTGCGTGATGTTCCATGGGTTGGAGTATGCGACTCCAGACTCCACGTGCTTGAGGCGATAGGCGCCACCTGGGATGACCTCGGTGATGATGTAGGGTCCTTCCCATGGTGACTCGAATTTCTTCGGTCGTTTTTGCTTGAGTCGCAAGACGAGGTCTCCTTCAACGAAGGACCTTGGGCGCAGCCGGCGGCTGTGGTAGTTGCGGAGACTCTGCTGGTACACCGCTGATCGAGCTGCTGCTACGTCTCTTGCTTCGTCGAGTGTGTCGACGGCGTCTTCGAGTGCAGCCGCGGATCCGGCTTCGCTGTAAGCGACGACCCGAGGGGCCTGGTGGCGTACTTTGGCTGGTAGCACGGCTTCGGCTCCATGCACCATGAAGAACGGTGTGTAGCTAGTGGAGCTGTTTGGCGTAGTGCGCAAACTCCATAGGACTGATGGCAGCTCTTTCGTCCAGGCTCCGGCCTTTCGTTCGAGTTGGCTCATAAGGCGTTTCTTGATGCCGGCGCCGATTAGGCCGTTGGCCTTTTCAACCTGCCCGTTCGTTTACGGGTGAGCCACTGCGGCGTATGTGATGTTGATCCCGAGGCCTTCGCAGAAGTCTTGGAATTCTTTGGAGATGAAGTTTGATCCATTGTCGGTGACGATGCTGTGCGGTACGCCGAACCTGTAGACAATGGACTCGAAGAACTTGACGGCGGTTTTGCCCTTTTGGTTGGTAACCGGCATGGCCTCGGCCCATTTGGTGAATTTATCGACTGCGACCAAGAGGTAAACGTGCCCCCCTTTCGAGGACTTCGGCAGTTTGCCGATCATGTCGAGGCCCCATTGGGCAAAGGGCCAGGCTATAGGTATGGGTCTGAGCTCTGACCCGGGTGCGTGCGGTTTGTCGGCGAACCTTTGGCACCCGTTGCATCTTCGGACGATGTCCTTTGCATCGCTCATGGCCATTGGCCAGTAGAATCCAGCTCGTAGAGCTTTGGCGACAAGGGAGCGGCTACCTGCATGATGGCCGCAGATGCCCTCATGGATGTCTTGGAGGATGGCTTTCCCGTCACCGATGGTGACGCACCTTTGTAGTACACCCGTAATACTGCGCTTGTATAGCTCGCCATTGATGATGGTGAAGGCTTTTGACCGACGAGATATGCGCCGGGCATCTGTCGGGCTGTCAGGCAGTTCTCCGTTTATCAAGAACTGCAGGTACGGTCGCGTCCAAGTTTCTTCGACTGCCATGACCTGCATCAGGTTGACCATGGCGACCGCTGTGTCCAGTTTCTCGGGTCCTTCGTGTCCTTCGGGCAGCGTAGACCCCGAGTGCTCTGTTTCTTCGGGTGATCCCTTGGGGAATTTCCGCTTGACGGATGGCACGCAGATCTGTTTGAGGAACACACCCGGTGGCACCTTTGCGCAGGTGGAGCCGATATTGGCGAGTCTGTCGGCTTCCTCGTTGCTTTCTCTTCCGACGTGCCGAAGCTCGCAGCCATCGAATTCTCCTTCGAGCGCATTGTAGAGCGTGCGGTAGGCGATCATGTTTTCGGCGTGTGCGTCGCACTCGTTCATCGTCTGCTGGACGACGAGGTTGGAGTCACCGTAGATGACCAGGCACGTTGCGCCGCAGATCTTTGCCATCCTCATGCCGTGGATGAGGGCTTCATATTCGGCCTCGTTGTTGGAGGCTCGGAATTTCATCCAGAGGACATACTTCATCTGGTTGCCCTGCGGGGAGGTCAGTATGACCCCGGCTCCTGCTCCAGCTTCACGCTTGGAGCCGTCGAAGTGCATTGTCCATGATTGCGACATGTCTGGGATGTCTGGCAGCTGCAGCTCCATCCAATGTACGAGGAAGTCTGGGAGGACTTGAGATTTGATTGCGAGTCGCTTCTCGTAGATGATGTCCAGAGGTGACAGCTCGATGCCCCATAGGGCCACGCGTCCTGTGGCCTCTGGGTTATTCAGGATCCTGTTCAGGGGTGCCTCGTTGACGACCATCACCTGGTGCTCCTGGAAGTAATGGCTCAGCCATCGAGCCGTCATGAACACGCCGTAGGCGAGTTTCTGGTAGTGAGGGTACCTCTGTTTTGTTGGCGTCAGTACCTCGCTGAGGTAGTAGATTGGGCGTTGGACCCTGTGGGTCTTGCCTTCTTCGGGTCGTTCGACCACTAGCACGGTGCTGATCACCTGGTGTGTGGCTACTATGTATAGCAGCAGAGGCTCGCGCTCCTTTGGCATGACCAGGACGGGCGAGGTGGAGAGTAGCCGTTTGAGACTTTCGAACGCATCGTCGGCTTCGGGCATCCACTCGAATTTATCTGCCTTTCGTAGCAGCTGGTAGAACGGCAGGGCCTTCTCGCCCATGCGGCTGATGAATCTGCTCAACGCCGCTATTCGTCCTGCGAGCTGCTGGACACCCTTGAGGTTTTTCGGCTTCTCCATCGCCATGATGGCTCTGATTTTCTTCGGGTTCGCCTCGGTCCCTCGCTGAGAGATGAAGTACCCAAGCAGCTGACCTGATGGGACGCCGAAGGCGCACTTTTCGGGGTTGAGTTTGATCCTGTAGCGGTCAAGGTTGTCGAACGTCTCGCGGAGATCGTCGATAAGTGTCCTTGCCTCCCTGGTTTTTATGACTATGTCGTCGACATAGACTTGAATGTTGCGACCGATCTGGTCCTTGAGGCATGCTTGCATGCATCGCTGGTACGTGGCGCATGTGTTCTTTAGCCCGAAGGGCATTGCGTTGTAGCAGAACACTCCGAACGGTGTGATAAACGCCGTTTTCTCCTGATCTTCGACCTTGAGTCGAATCTGGTTGTAGCCTGAGTAGGCGTCGAGGAAGGAGAGTTTCTCGCAACCTGCAGTCGAATCGATGATCTAATCGATCCGAGGAAGAGGGAAGTGGTCCTTTGGGCAATGCTTGTTTAGCGACGTGAACTCCACGCACATCCGTAGGATGTCCGTGTCCTTCTTTGGGACCATCACTGTATTTGCAAGCCACTCGCTTTCTTTGATTTCCCTGATGAAGTCTGCAGTGAGTAGTGTGTTGATTTCTTTGCTGATAGCTTCGGCTCGTGGCTCGGACAGTCTCCGGATAGACTGCTTGACGGGCTTGGTGTCTGGAAAGACGTTGAGTGCGTGCTCGGCGAATTCCCTGGGAACTCCTGGCATGTCCGCAGGACACCAGTGAATTTCCTAAGCGCCACGGAAGAATTCGGCGCGCCTTCTATCGGGCTGAGGTCGTTGGCGATCAGCGCCGTCTTGGAGGCGTCCGTCGGATGGACCTGCACCTTCTTTGTGTTGACGGTGGAGTCGAAAGACATGTCAGGTGCGTTTTGTCGTGCGACTGGGGGTGCCCCATTGTCCGTCACCTCGCGAAGCCTGAGGAGCTCCTCCTGCATGCCGAATTATTGGGAGATTCTGTTGAAATCTCTGTCGCATTGGTTTGATCGGGTGAAGCTCCCGTGGATTGTGATGACGCCCTTCGGTCCTGGCATCTTGAGTAGCAGGTATGCATAGTGTGGGACAACCAGGAACCTTGCGAATGCTACACGCCCGAGGATGGCGTGGTACTGTGATGGCCAGTCCACCACTTCGAATTCGAGCCGTTCTAGTCGGAAGTTGTCCGGCTTGCGGAAGATGACGTCGAGCCATATTTTGCCCAGGGGGAATATGCCCTTCCCTGGAACGATGTCATGGAACGTTGTGTCTGACTGTTCCAGGCTGCACTGTGGGATCCGCATTGCTGCTAGAGTGCTTGCAAACATCAGGTTGATGCCGATGCCGCCGTCCATGAAGACGCGACTCATCTCGAAACCTCCGATCTGCGCCTCCAGCACCAGGGCAGCGTGACCTGGGTGAGGGATCTGGCAAGGGTGATCTGAACGACTGAACGTGATGCAGGACTCTGATCCGCTGAGGTACTCAGGGATGGCGGGTGGAGTTGCCACGACCAGGTTGATCTGTCGAGTGATTTTCTTCTGCACCCTATTTTTGGGGCGCCCCTTCTGGATCATCAGTGCTCCTTTCGGCTGGGGATACCCATTCCCAGCGTTGTTCTGGGCTGGTGCGACTCGTTGGTTGAGGCCTCCAACAGGTGGCTGTGGAGGAGCTCCATGCGCTATTTCTCCTAGCGCGGGTGCGTTTCTGAACGCAGGGATTGGGGCTTGCTGCCTCATCTGCACCATGCTTTCGCTGAGTTTCTGGAACTCACGGCAGTCCTTGAGCATGTGGCTTGCCTTCTTTTTGCCATCCTGCTTGTCGATGTAGAAGTGGATAGTGCATGGACCCGAAAGCTTTTCGTATGCTGAGGGTCCGTTATCGCGGTCGCGGCGCTGCCACGACTGCGCTGGGCGTCCCCCATCGCGGAAGTTTCCTCCGCGGTATCCTCCGCTGTTGCGGATGACGTCGTTGCGGCGATCGGCGTAGCCGGCCGCGACCATGTCGGGTCCGTCGCGATCGTCGTAGATGCACGATCTTCTCTTGCTACGGTGCTCTCGTCGTCGACCGTAGTCGTCTTCTTATTCCGATTGTGCTCGGTGAATGGAGTCTTTGCCGTCAGCCCACCTGTTGGCGATGTCCATGAGGTGGTCGAGTGTTTTGGGCTTGACGCGCCCAATTTCCTCCTTGAAGTCTTGGTGCTTGACGCCGTCCCTGAAGGCGTCGATGGCCCTCTCTTCGGAGATGTGTGCTGCAGAGTTTTTTTGTGTTGGACCAGCGTAGTATGTACGAGCGAATGGATTCGCCCGTTCGTTGAGTGCAGGCTCGCAATTCTTCGATTGAGGCGGGCCTCTTGCTGGTGCCTTTGAAGTTTCAGATGAAGCTGTAAGCTAGCTCATCCCAGCTTCAGATGGACCCTGAAGATAGGCTGCTGAGCCAGATCCGGGCTGCGCCTGTCAGCTGCAGCTGAAGGCATTGCATGGCAGTCTCCTTGTTTCCACCGTGCAGTTTGACGGATGATAAGTGGTCGCTGAGCCAAGCCTTTGGGTCTTGAGTGCCGTCGAACTTCGGAGTATCCGAAGGAAGCTTGAAGTTGCGCGGCATATTCGTTCGCCGAATAGATATGCTGAAGCATCAAGCTCCGCAGAGTTCTCCTTCGTCTTCGTCCATCTCAGACTCAGACGAGCATGCGCGCTTAGCTCGCGCTTTGTAGATTTTGCGCTGCGTGAGCGCGTCTCTGGCGTCGTAGTCGCGGTTGCGGTGGCGCGAACTCTTCTTCCTTCGAGGAAGGTCATGTTCCTCTTCTTCGGATGAAGGGGTTGGGATACGGTCGAACCTGACCGGAGCTTTCTTCTTCGGCCCCGTGGGAGCTTCCTGGCGGAGCGCAGCTCCGACGAGTCCGAGTCTGGTGAGTGCGGACTTGTGCATGGTCCTCTTCGGGTCTCCTTCTGGAGGTGGGTGAGCTACGAGGTACGCATTGGCTGCCATGATCGCAGCCTGCGGCGTTTTCGGGATGACGTTGCCGTCTTCATCCATCTCCATGAAGGAGGTGTGGATGGTTCGGGTCACCTCCTAGCGCTCCTTGGGGTCCATGTTCTCCACCTGAGAGCGGTGCTTGTTGCCTTGGTTGGCGTTCGAGCTAGAGCCGATGCCCATGGCGGAGAGCGCAGCTCGTCGCGCGCTAGACTCTGAGGCTGCTTGCTTGCGTTTGTCGAGCACCTCCTGCATCTTGACCTGCTTCTCGTGCTCCTCGATCAGGAGCAGGTGGTAGGCCATCAGCATATACCGGGAGGCGTCTGCAGGCAGTACTATGTTGCCTGCCACGGCGTTGCGGACCTGGGCCCATCCTTCTTTGCTAAGGCGGATGACATGGCCGTTGTTTTCCCCTTCGGGTGTGGGGGACTGTCTTCTTCTATTCCCGCCGTTTTGTTCTGGCGGGTTAGGTGGCGGGTTGGGTGTTTGCTGATCCACGTCGCTCTGGATGACTACAGCGCATTGGTAGCGCTCATAGATTGGTCCGCTGCTGCCGCAACTTTCAGATCCGGAACCGTAGGTCCCTGCATCCGATGGCGGATCGCACAGATCGAAGTTGCAGCTGCTGTTGTCGTAGGAATCATCTGTTGATGATGTTGTGCGTAGCACAGGGTGTGGGGTCCATCACAGAGTTGTAGATCGATCGGGTTGGGACCGTCACGACCGCACAATCAGCGTCCCCAGTTCCCACGGACGGCGCCAATTGACGAGGTTTGATCTCATCAATGCCCATTGTTATGGACTTGGGTTTTGGAGAAGATGGGGATGCTGGAGATCGTGGAACGGTTAGCAAACAAGCAACACGGGGACACAGGGTTTACCCAGGTTTAGGCCCCCGGTGGGAAAACCCTACTCCTACTTGTCTGCTCTTGATTACGGCGGAACCAAAGGTTACAGGGGTGCGCAGATGCAATCTAGCGTGGAGATGTGTATGCGAAAGTATGAGTCGAGAGATCTAGGTCGTGCCCTCCTGGCCTTTATATAGACTTAGGAAGGTCCCGGGCATAGACCTAGTCGATTACAGGTTCTAGGGTTTTACCCCTTTGAATTTCCTATCTACTCTAGTCTTGCTCTCCAAGGATCCGAAGGCGTCATGGGCCTAGGCCACCCGAAAGTCTTCATGGGCCGGCGTACATCCGCCGTGGGCCTTCCTTGGGCTGGACCAGGTATGCTGAGATCACGTACCCGTAGGGTATAAGCATGTCAAAGTGTGAGAGTGGAGGAGGAGGAGGTGCTCCTTATATAGGGGAGGGGGGCAGCCCAAGGGGGCATGGCCGCCGGCCATGGAGGGTTCCCCCACCTCCCCCTCATTCATGTGGTGGAAGCTCCACTCACATAAGGATGACCCTCCATTTTCTCCACTCAAATTCCCATTAAATTTCCACCAAATTTAATGTAATCTCTCTTTAAATAAAACTCTTTTATTTAGTTATTCAGAAATTTTTTAATTACTTTAATTAACAAACATTCACATAAAACCCCTTACAACATTTCAATTTCACATGCAGAACCAGTTTCAGCAATTTCAACCTAATCAATTCCGGTGTCTTGTGAAATAAATTCCTGCGCTTCCTTTTTCTTTCTCTCGCATATTATTTGCTCTAAATGGTGTCAGTATCCCTTAAGTGTGTCACCCTACGGTTCGCGAATAATGTAGACATGATCGAGACCCCTCTCCGATCAATAATCAGTAGCGGGACCTAGAGATCCGTACTAACTCCCACACATTCAACGATGACTTTTGTGATTGTGCGAACCTTATACGCATGTAACTCAATCCCTTTGTCTCACAATATATTACATGTCCGAGATTCGATCATTGGTATCTTCATACCTAGTTTGATCTCGTTACCGACATGTACTCTTTTCTTGTTCCCGTGATATAACATTCTAGTGATCAAATCACTTGCTTGCAAGCTAACTAATGTGATATCACCGAGAGGGCCTAGAGTATATCTATCTGTCATCGGGATGGCCAAATTCCACTCTTTATCCATGATCCTTGATGACCCACAAGTATAGGGGATCGCAACAGTCTTCGAGGGTAGTATTACCCAATTTATTGATTCGACACAAGGGGAGCCAAAGAATACTTGCAAGCCTTAACAACTGAGTTGTCAATTCAGCTCCACTTGGAAATAGTTCTTGCTCACAGAAGTTTATCAGTAGCAACAATTTGGTAGTAGCAACAGCAAAGCAACAACAACAGTAGAACAAGAGCAATAGTAGCAGTAACTGACATGGTTATACCCCGCGGGTACACGATATCAACATACCTGGTCCAGTCCAAGGAAGGCTCACGCAAAGTATACGCCGGCCCATGAAGACTTTCAGTTGGCCAAGGCCCATGACGCCTTCGGATCCTTGGAGAGCAAGACTAGATTAGATAGAAAATTCAAAGGGGTAAACCCTAAAACCTGTAACCGACTCGGTCTGTGCCTGGGACCTGCCTAACTCTATATAAAGGCTAGGAGGGCACGACCTAGATCTCTGACCTCATACTTTCGCATAGACACCTCCACGCCAGATTGCATCTGCGCACCCCTGTAATCTTCGGTTCCGTCGTAATCAAGAGCAGACAAGCAGGAGTATGGTTTTCCCTCCGGGGGCCTGAACCTGGGTAAACCTCGTGTCCCGTATTGCTTGTTTGCTAACCGTTCCGCGATCTCCAGCATCCCCATCTTCTCCAAAACCCAAGTCCATAACAATGGGCATTGACGAGATTAAACCTCGTCAATTGGCGCCGTCTATGGGAACTGGGGACGCTGATTGTGCGATCGTGACGGTCCCAACCTGAGCGATCTACAACTCCGCGACGACGGAGAGTCATCTCCTCTTCGGCGCCTTCGACTTCACCACCCACTCACCGGCCACCATGAAGGACTTCGAGCCCGTTGGCGACGGGCTCGAGATCCTATTCGGGAGTTTCTGCTTCCAAGTGGGGCATACCGGCACTCTCCGCCTCCCAGAACGGGTGCCTCTACCATCGATCAGGCCCGCTTCATGGGCTCCACACCCTGTGCTACGCACCACATCGTTAATAGACGAGTCCCACGACAGCAGCAGCTGCAACTCCAATATGTGCGACCCGCCATCGGACGAAGGGACCTATGGTTCCGGATCAGAAAACTGCGGCAGCAGCAGACCGATCTACGAGCGCTACCAGTGTGACACGGTCATCCAGGATCAAGAACACAATCCGCCACCCAAACCGCAGGGTAGAAACGGTGGAAACAGAAGAAGCCAGTCCCCCCACCCAACGGGGAAAACAACAACTGGGTCATCCACCTCGACGAGGAGGGATGGGCTCAAGCATGTGAAGCCGTGGCAGGCAACAAGATCTTGCCCGCTGATGCCTCACGAGATCTATTGATGGCATACCACATGCTCCTCATCGAGGATCACAAGAAGCAGATCAAGATGCAGGAAGTGCTGGACAAGCGCAAGCAGGCAGCTTCGGAGTCTAGTGTGCGGCGAGCTGCGCTCTCCGCCATGGGCATCGGCTCCAGCTCACACGGCAACAACGGGAAGAAGCACCGTTCTCGGATGGAGAACATGGGCCCCAAAGAGCGCCGCGAGGTGACCCGAGCCCTCAACTCGTCCTTCATGGAGATGGACGCCGACGACAATGTCATCCCAAAAACGCCGCAATATGCGATCATGGCAGCCACCGCGTACCTCGCGTCCCACCCACCTCCGGAGGGGGACCCGAAGAGGGCCATGCACAAGTCCGCGCTTACCGGGCTCGGACTCGTCGGAGCTGCGCTCCACGGAGAAGCTCGTGCAGAGCCGAGAAAGAAGGCTGCGGTCAGATTCAACCGCAGCCCCACACCCTCATCCAAGGACGAAGAGCATGACCTTCCTCGAAGGCATAAGAGCTCACGCCATCACAGTCGCGACTACGACGCTCTAAACGAGCTAACGCAGAGCAAGATCGACAAGGCACGCGCCAAGCGCGTATGCTCGTCTGAATCCGAGATGGACGAAGACGAAGGAGAACTCTGTGGAGCTAGATGCTTCAGCAGATCTGTCAGACGGACAAAGATGCCGCGAAACTTCAAGCTCCCTTCGGACAATCCGAAATTCGACGGCACATAGGACCCCAAGGTGTGGCTCAGTGACCACTTGTCGTCCGTCAAGCTGCACGGCGGAAGCAGGGAAACTGCCATGCAATGCCTTCAGCTGCAGCTGACAGGCGCAGCTCCGATCTAGCTAAGCAGCCTATCCTCTGGGTCCATCCGAAGTTGGGAGGAGCTGGCGTACAGTTTCGTCCGAAACTTCAAAGGCACCAGCAAGAGGCCTGCCTCGATCGAAGAGTTGCGAGCCTGCACTCAACGAATGGGCGAATCCATTCGCTCGTACATACTACGCTGGTCCAACACCAAGAACTCCGCAGCGCATATCTCCGAGGAGAGATCTATCGACGCCTTCAAGGACGGTGTCAAGCGCCAGGACTTCAAGGAAGAACTTGGGCACGTCAAGCCCAAGACACTCGACCACCTCATGGACATAGCCAATAGGTGGGCTGACTGTGATGACTCCGTCCACCGAGCACACTCGGAGGAAGAGGACGACTATGGCCGACAGCGAGAACGCCGTAGCAAGAGGAGACTGCGCGTCTACGACGATCGCGATGGACCCGACATGGTCGCGGCTTGCTACGCCGACCGCCACAGCGATGCCAACCGCAACAGCGGCGGATACCGCGGAGGTAATTTCCGCGATGGAGGACGACCAACACAGTCGTGGCAGTGCCGCGGTCGCGACGACGGACCCTCAGCATACGAAAGACTGTGGGGTCCATGCACCATCCACTTCTACATCGACAAGAAGGATGGTAAGAAGAAGGCAAGCCACATGCTCAAGGACTGCCGCGAGTTCCAGAAACTCAGCGAAAGCATGGCTGAGATGAGGCAGCAAGCCCAAACCACGGATTGAACGCACCCACCGAGTAGATAGCGCATGGAGCTCCTCCACCACCACCTGTAGGCGGCCCGAACCACCCAGTCGCACCCGCACAGAATAACGGTGGGCACCGGTATCCCCCGCCGAAAGGAGCGCTGATGATCCAAAACGGGTGCCAACGAATAGGGTGCAGAAGAAAATCACCCATCAGATCAACCTGGCTGTAACAGCTCCACCCGCCATCCCTGAGTACCTCAGCGGATCGGAGTCCTGCATTACGTTCAGCCGTTCGGATCACCCTTGCCAGGTCCCTCGCCCAGGTCATGCTGCCCTGGTGCTTGCGGCGCAGATCGGAGGGTTCGAGATGAGCCGCGTCTTCATGGACGGCGGCAGCGGCATCAACCTGATGTTCGCAAGCACCCTAGCAGCAATGTGGATCCCGTTGTGCAGCCTAGAATAGTCAGACACAACATTCCATGGCATCATCCCAGGAAAGGGCATATTCCCCCTGGAAAGATATGGCTCGACGTCATCTTCGGCAAACCGGATAAATTCCGATGCGAGCGGCTCGAGTTCTAAGTGGTGGACTGGCCATCACAATACCACGCCATCCTCAGGCGTGTAGCATTCGCAAGGTTCTTGGCAGTACCACACTACGCGTACCTGCTACTGAAGATGCCAGGACCCAGGGGCGTCATCACGGTCCACGGGAGCTTCACCCGATCGGACCACTGCGACAGGGACTTCAACAGAATTTCCCAGTCATTCGGCATGCAAGAGGAGCTCGTAAGACTCCGTGAGGTGACAGACAATGGGGAACCCCCAGTCGCACAGCAAAACACACCCGATATGTCCTTTGACTCCACCGTCAACACAAAGAAGGTGCAGGTCCACCCGACCGATGACTCCAAGATGGCGCTGATCGCCAACGATCTCAGCCCTGCATAGGAAAGCGCGCTCGTTGAATTCCTCCGTGAGCGCTGGGAAATCTTTGCCTGGTGTCCTGCGGACATGCCAGGAGTTCCCAGGGAATTCGCCGAGCATGCACTCAACGTCTTTCCAGACACCAAGCCCGTCAAGCAGTCCATCCGAGGTAGTCGAGCCGGGCTGAAGCCATAGGGATTGAAGTCAACAGACTACTCGCTGCAAACTTCACCAGGGAGATCAAGGAAAGCGAGTGGCTCGCCAATACTGTGATGGTCCCCAAAAAGGAGATGGACATCCTACGGATGTGCGTGGACTTCACGTCGCTGAACAAGCACTGCCCAAAGGACCACTTCCCTCTCCCTCAGATCGACCAGATCATCGATTCGACTGCAGGATGCGAGAAGCTCTCCTTCCTCGATGCCTACTTAGGCTACAACCAGATCTGACTCAAAGTCAAAGATCAGGAAAAACGGCGTTCGTCACGCCGTTCGGGGTGTTCTGCTACAACACAATGCCCTTCGGGCTAAAGAACGCAGGTGCCACATACTAGCGGTGCATGCAGGCATGCCTGAACACTGCTCAACGCCAAAACAATCAAGTTGGAATCAAGGACTTCACACGTCTCACTCCGCTAGTTTTCAGCTATTCCACTGAGCCACTTGATGCAGACTACTGGCTTCGCACCATGGAGCACAAACTTCAGGTTGGTCATGTTGCTCAAGCTGATTGGGTGACTTTTGCTGCCTATCATCTGGAGGGAGCAGCCAACTCCTGGTGGGAAAATCTCTTGGCTATGCAAGAAGATCAACATGTTGTTACATGGCAAGAGTTCACTGAAGCCTTCCAAGCTTATCATATTCCAGAATGTCTGATGGATCAAAAGAGGGAGCAGTTCCTCAAGCTTAAGAAGGGCACTGGTTCCGTGTGTGATTACCAGCGCAACTTTAATCGTCTTGCCTGCTATGCTACTGAAGAGGGTGACTTTTGCTGCCTATCATCTGGAGGGAGAAAGCTTTGTTCCACAAGGGACTGGATCCTGAGGTTCGTCGTGATCTCCATCTCATGGACTTTGTTAACTTCCAAGGTCTTGTTAATAAGGCAATGAAAGCCGATAGTGGGAAGGTGGAGTATGAAGAAACTCGTAAGCGTCCTCAGGAGGGGTACAACAAGGCTGGTTCTGGTAATAAGAAGCGTCGTGTCTTCGTGCCTTATAGTGCTGTGCCACGTGCTCCTTATACTCCAAGGACTTTTGGATATGTACCTCGTCCGAATGCTACTCCAAGCAATACGGGTGGATCAAATTATCCTGCTCCTGGTACTGGATCAGGTCTTATATGTTTCAATTGTCGTCAACCTGGCCACTATGCAAGAGAATGTCCTCAAAAGAGTGCTTCTGAGAAGGCACAACCCCAAAGAAGAATGATAAATATCCAGGTGCTGGAAAAGGATGCCTGAACCACATCTCTGCTGAGGAGGCTCAGGAAGATCCAAGCGTCATTATGGGTACGCTTCGTATCAATCAAATTCCAGCTAAAGTTTTGTTTGATTCTGGAGCATCACATTTATTCCTGTCACAAGCTTTTTCTCAAATGCATGGGATAAACTTTGAGGGGTTATCTGTTCCTCTGCTAGTCCAGTCTCCTAGTTCTAGTTGGCGTTCTACCATGGTTAGTCATGGGAACTTAATCGAAGTTGCATCTCAACTTTTCCCCACTTCCTTGATCGCCCTCAAGTCAAATGATATTGACATAATTTTGGGCATGGACTGGTTGACCCGTTATCAAGCCATTCTCGATTGTACAACCAAGTCTGTGACTCTGACTAGTCCTGCTGGCATAACAGTCAAGTACTGGACCGTAGGGTCACTATCCCCATCAGCTGTTTCTATTCCGGAAGCCGAGTTGTATGCTCTTGAAGTTGTACCTCCGTTAGAGATCCAAGATGTTTCCGTGGTCTGTGAATTCCCGGATGTCTTTCCTAAGGAGTTGCCTGGCATGCCACCTGATCGAAGTGTGGAGTTTGTCATAGAGCTAGTTCCTGGAACTGCTCCTGTTTCCTAAAGACCCTATCTTATGCCTCCTCATGAGCTTGTGGAGTTGAAAAAGCAATTAGAGGAGTTAGAAGGAAAAGGATACATTTAGCCCAGCACATCTTCTTGGGGATGTCCTACCATCTTTGTTAAGAAGCGGGATACTAATATACCGCGTCTGGTTGTGGATTATCGCCCACTCAATGCTGTGACTATCAAGAACAAGTATCCTCTCCCTAGGATCAACGATCTATTTGATCAGTTAAGTGGTGCCACCGTCTTCTCCAAAATGGATTTAAGGTCAGGGTATCACCAGATAAAGATCCGTAAGGAAGATATTCCAAAGACTGCTTTCACCACTCGTTATGGTCTTTACGAGTATACGGTCATGTCCTTTGGTCTTACCAATGCTCCAGCCACTTTCATGCGGCTCATGAACTCTGTCTTCATGGAGTACCTTGACAAGTTCGTTGTGGTCTACATCGATGATATTCTGGTTTATTCCAAGACCGAAGAAGAGCACGCTTGTCACATCCCAAGATTTTCCAAATCTTGTTATGTGAAAAATAAATGAATAAAATAAAACTTTGTTGATTATCAGGGTGAGAAGAAACCTTTTTGATTCCAATTGGAAACTTTCAAACCTGTTTGGATCAAATAAAATCCTAAAGGGATTTAAAAAGATAAATAAACAATAAAGTTTAAAATATTTGGAAATTACTATTTTTGGATCTTTTAATAAAAAGATTAGGTTTTCAAATGAAAAGGATGTAAATAAATAAGAATTATTTTATAAAGCCAAATGAAATCTTGGCCAAGCTTTTGAAGTAAAGTATTTTGTTTTGATTAAAGAGATAAAAGTCTTTTCAATAAAATAATGAGGATTTATTAATAAACCAAATTTATTAAAGTAAAGGCTTTTCCCATTTTGAATAAACACTAAAATTTATTTATTTATTTTAAATAAGTCTTTCAAGTGTTTTGTATTTTCAAATAAAAGCTACTGAAATGGTTTTGATATTTTTTTAGTTTCCAAAATAAAGTTTTTAATAAAACAAATCCTATTTGATTTAATAACTAAGATCCTTTTTATTTAATTATTAATGGACCCTAAAATAAAAATATTATTTTATTTTGGGACTTAGAATTGTGTTGTTAAACAGAACCAAAACTCAATGCAAAGTTTGGAGGAGTTTTGAATTGATTTGTTGTTTGAATTGTTTGATTGAATTTCAAAATAGAAATTGAATTGGAAAAAGGAAAAAGTTTCAGTACAAAAAAAAATAAAAGAGACGACCCAGCCCAGATAAGCCCACCTGGCCCAGTTAAGCCAGCTCCTCTCTCTCCCAAAGAAAAACGTTTCGCACCCAGTTTTGAACCCACGCAGACGCTGACAGATGGACCCCGTTCCCTCTCTTTTTCTCACGCTGCCAAGCGGACCCCACCTGCCTCGTCAGCGTCTTCAACCGCGGACTCGTTCTTCCTCCTCGCTGTCGTTCACTGTCAATCAAATCCTCGAGTAAATTCACATAATTGCAGCGTTGATTCCGCACGGTAACCTCGCTCACTTAATCGCCCGCGTCCCCTTTCTCTTTCCCCTCTCTCACCCGACCCTCTCTGCCCTCAGGCTGCCCGCATTGCTTGCGACAACCTCCCTGCCTCCGACGAACAACCGCGGCAATTCCGGCCAGTCCACGCCCCCCTTGCTCCCTGGCGCACCCGAGCTTTCTCCCCACCTCTAGGCGAACCTCCCAGTAGCCTCAACTTACTCGCGCTTGACCCACAACATCGGCATCGTCGACAACAGAACAGCGCCACCGTCTGCACCTCCTCCGGCGAGTTTCCCGGGTAGTGTCTGACCGCCCCTCTTCTCCTCTTTCGCATACGAGCACTCACCACAACCTTGCGCGTCTAACCACACCTTCCTTTCTGTCTAGCGTGACCCATAGCGTCGCCTTCGTCAGCATCCGGGAACACCCGATGCCAGAAGCTCCTCTGACGAGCAATCACCGTCGCCCCCGTGCACCCCCTGCTCTCCTACGACCACGTTGAGCACCAGAATACCACGGCGAACCCAGTGAGCATTTCCGTTCCCTCCCTCGCTTCCTGTAGCCGCCGTAGCACCGCCAGCAGCGCGTCGCCGCCGCCAGCCACCGTTGAGCGCCGCCGGGTTTTGGTTAGTGTGTCAGGAGCCGTAGGATGCGAATCATCTGGCTAGGATTAGATCCAATCGAAAGGGTACGCGTCCATCTGTGCCGCATGTTTTCAGTTAGATCTAACGCTCCACGCCGACCGATCTGTGCGAACCGTTTTTGTCCAATCAGAAACAGACACGTGGCCTCTGTTTGATTTAAAAGTCAGAAAACTTTCTATTAGATGTCCATTTTGTAAAATCTATAACTTTCAAACCACACGTCCAAGTTTTGAAAATTTTATATCAATGGAAACAGTGGAACAAGCCCTAGCCAACCATGCACTTTGTTTAGTAAAAAGTTTCTGGTAAAATGTTTGTTTTTGCAGAAACTTGTGTATTCTTGTTTAGGATATAAAAATTATTCCAAAATGAATTTGAGGATAAAATCTTTGGCAAATGGCTTTTTTTGAACCTACTGACCCTAGGAAACAAATTGTGGTTTCAAAAATGTATTTGGTGAAGAAAAAGAATGATTCTTTGATTTAAAACCAATTCTAGTCAAATAAAAATATGGTTTAATTGTTAAAAATGGTTTTGGTAGAAAATCTTTGAGGAATGTTTTGGAAATAAACTCTCTGACCCTAAACACCAAGTTTTGAGAATTAACAACTTATTTGGTGAACATTATAAAAATTATTACCTTACCAAAAACATTTTCACCACATGAATAATGACTTGATTTAAAAATGGTTTATAGATGAAACCCTTTTGCAAATGACTTTGCCACTTTATAAAATGACCATTAGGTGTTTTCAAATGTTTATGACCCATTAGGAATCACTTTTTCAAATAAAACAAAGCTTGGCATGCTTGCATGCATTTCTTAGACTTTATCATTTTATGTGATGTTTTGCTTGATTGGTAGATTGAGATTGTGCCTTGCTTGATTGAATTGTAGTGACTTGAAGGGTGTGATTGTTGCAAGGACAAGGAGTGACTTATACCCTCTACCAAAAAGTCAAGTGATGCTTCATACTTTTGTCCCATTATTTTCACTATGCATTAGTGATATTTCTAAGTATAGGACTTGCATAGAATTTTGCTAAGTATAAACCATGCTATGGGAAAACCTAGTAGATGAAAACCTTAGTAGAATTTCCTAAGTTAAGATTCCTACCACTATCATGCTTAGCTTAGCTAATAGAAAACAAGGGTGGAAATATATTCACACTATGGAAAAATTTCTAAGTCTGAGGACTTGTGTTTTGTTTAATAAAACAACTAAGAGAATGAATCACCTGGGTGGAATGGAAGGAGTGGTTTGTGTTGAGTGGTTCACAAGGCCCATTTTTATGGTTTACCTTGTGTATCTCACTTGTGGATGGCCACCGAGGAACATAGAGATTTGAGATGTCAAATGTTGAGAAGCTTCAAGTGCAGCCACTTGGCATTATGGGCTCTGCCTGGATCATATAGGTTGCTAGAACTTAGCCATTTGGACAGTTGGTGGTAGTGGGAATGATAGGATGGAGCGCATCCATTTGGTCTAAGGGAAGGCTTCTGAAAGATCTTGTCTTGGTGAAACCAAGTCTTGTGGGGAAAGTGCACCACCTCTGCAGAGTGTAAAATCTAAGTACTTAGCCATGTCCCTGGTAAAGGACAATTTGAGCATCAAGACATGGAAGCTATCAAGAATCTCATCATCCAAATTTCTAAGTTAAGAACTTGTGGTTGAACAAGGGTTAAAGGATCTTCAATATTTGATTGTTGGATGCCTTGGGTGATTTTTGCCAAACAAAACTTAGTGTTTTCAAATGATAAGGAAAAATCTATTTTGAGCAAAGCAAGCCTAAGCTCCACTTAGCCAAATGCATATAGATGATAGACTCCACTATACTACCATAGTATCACTTGCCAATACAATTCAAATATATTGAACCTTGTGGCTGTAACTTGTTATGTTGCAGGTTTGATTGATTTAGTGAAGTTAAATGATTAGGATTACAAAGTCTACAACCAACATGTCTGCCTGTGGCACTTTGAAGATGAAGGACCCCATGCTTATAGATATTCTGCTGCAATGTAATGTAATAGCCAAATGAGCTATGAAAGATGTAATAAAATATTTTACTCCTGGTTATAAAGTTGTATTATGACCTTTGTTTCTTGATATTACATCTTAACTGTGGATGCTAGCTATTGATCCAGGGACTAGCATTGTAAACACAGGGGACCCTACCTTATCAAAGGTTGTGGACCTTATTGATGGTATCAGAGCATTGTGTTGCCTGTAGGATTTGTAACCCTAGGATTGGACAAAGCCCCTTAGAAAAATAGGAGTTGTATTTGTTCCAAAACTTATTTACAAACAATCTTGTAAACTCCTTCCTCAACCATTTTGGTTTTGATTCTACATCTCTTCTATTTCAAACTTGATGGACAAAACCTACCCCATGCCAAAGACTTCACCATGTGCAAAGGACTTCATCAACTCTAATGCTTCAACATCTTCAACTCTAATGACTTCAACATCTTCAGCATTTTCACCAAGGACTTCAACCTTGGATATCACTAAGGACAAGTTAGACAAGAAATCTTGCTCAAAGATTTGGAAACTAAGGAAACACAACTTAGAAGGAGCCCTCAACACCTTTGAAGTTTTAGTGATCAAGAATTTTTCCCAAGGAAACCATGATCTCATGCAAGAAGAATCAACCAAGAAGGATGGAAAGATCACAAGTGAACCATATAGATGGACCACCATATTTAGTTAAGTCAAACCCACCAACTTATGTGGTGTAACAAAAATATTTTTGGTTGCCTAAAAATATGCTTGAAACTTGTTGTTTGAGTGGGATGTTTGTTTGTGATTGCTTGCACATTGTTTATGTGAATTGTGATGTGTGTGATTAGAATTATTTCCTTAGAAAATCTTTTGCCTATTCTAATCCCAATCCAACCCAAACAGATGACTTCTCCAAGAGACTCCAACATCAAGGATGATGACAACAACAACAACCAAGAGATGCACATGAGAAAACAACTACTAGCAAACCAAACCCAGTTGAGCCAAGTGACAACTCAGCTTTTAGCCAACAACAATGGATTAGATCCAGCCATACAAAGGATTTTGAAAATTCAATCCCAATTGTTGCAAGGGATGGCCACTCAAATGATCAACATTGGAGACAACTCTTCCAAAGGAGTTTATGACAACAAGGATGACAAAGATGTTATTTTAGAAGGAACCAAAGCCTGCAATATTTGTGGAGACAAGGATCACACTTCCAAGGAACATGGGGATCAATGCCCCAATTGTGAAGAGGAACATCCAGTTGGCCAATGCCCCACATCTCAAGCTACTTGCTTCCTATGTGAAGGAAATAGTTATGTCCATATCCAATGCCCCATCTATTCCATAATTCAACAAAGGAAACAAGGTGGAGTGCATCAACAGTTTGTAAACCCTCATGAAGGAACAACTTCTACCAAGAAGGATGAGGACAAAGGAAAATCTCCACTTGTACCCCCATGCAATATGACCCAATTTAAAGGACCAAAGAAGAGGCATATGAATTATCCAAGGAGTAATAGAAGGTCAAGGAAACCAGTAGACATTCCTACCTATGAGATAACATATGAAGATCATGAACTAGAAGCACTCCTAGCTTTGGAGAAACCCAAGAAGAAGAAGAAATGCCCCAACCCTAGCAAGAAGGATATTACTCAAGAGCAATGTTACACTTGCAAAGAGATGGGACACTATGCCAATGAATGCCCAAAAAAGAAGAAGAACCAAAGAAACAAACAAGAGGCAATGGAAAAGAAAGATATCAGCCAAGTGATGTGTTTCAAATGCAAAGAACTAGGCCATTATGCAAACAAGTGCCCAGAGAAGTTTCCCCAAGATCCCAAGCAGGCCAAAATGTAATTTAGTTGGAAAAATATTTTAAGGGTGGTAGTACCCTAGATGCTTTGAGCCAACTTGTAACCCTAGCCTTCCCAAATCTTGGGACGAGATTTATTTTAAGGGTGATAGCCTGTCACATCCCAAGATTTTCCAAATCTTGTTATGTGAAAAATAAATGAATAAAATAAAACTTTGTTGATTATCAGGGTGATAAGAAACCTTTTTGATTCCAATTGGAAACTTTCAAACCTGTTTGGATCAAATAAAATCCTAAAGGGATTTAAAAAGATAAATAAACAATAAAGTTAAAAATATTTGGAAATTACTATTTTTGGATCTTTTAATAAAAAGATTTGCTTTTCAAATGAAAAGGTAGAAAAATAAATAAGAATTATTTTATAAAGCCAAATGAAATCTTGGCCAAGCTTTTGAAGTAAAGTATTTTGTTTTGATTAAAGTGATACAAGTCTTTTCAATAAAATAATGAGGATTTATTAATAAACCAAACTTATTAAAGTAAAGGCTTTTCCCATTTTGAATAAACACTAAAACTTATTTATTTATTTTAAATAAGTCTTTCAAGTGTTTTGTATTTTCAAATAAAAGATACTGAAATGGTTTTGATATTTTTTTAGTTTCCAAAATAAAGTTTTTAATAAAACAAATCCTATTTGATTTAATAACTAAGATCCATTTTATTTAATTATTAATGGACCCTAAAATAAAAATATTATTTTATTTTGGGACTTAGAATTGTGTTGTTAAACAGAACCAAAACTCAATGCAAAGTTTGGAGGAGTTTTGAATTGATTTGTTGTTTGAATTGTTTGATTGAATTTCAAAACAGAAATTGAATTGGAAAAAGAAAAAGATTCAGTACAAAAAAAAATGAAAGAGACGACCCAGCCTAGATAAGCCCACCTGGCCCAGTTAGCCCAGCTCCTCTCTCTCCCGAAGAAAAACTGTAACATCCCTAAATTCATGATTTCAAAGATTGCATATCATTCATGCATGCATATAGATTTGAGATCAATTTCAAACTCATTTCAACAAAAACAGAAGCACATAGTGCTATCATTTTATGTGAGCAAACTTAAATCAAATGGCTATTCCCATTTGAGAGTTTGAATGTTTTAAACCTAGATTGTTTGTCTTCCTTGTTGAATTGGTTTGAGTGTGGATTTAGAACAAGATTTTACAAAATAGAAATGGTTTCAAAAACCATTTTTAAACATTTGCAAAACAAGTGCAATGTCCCTGTTATTTTGTTTTTCCAAAAATAACCAAGCCAACTCAAAGTGACCACATGGTTTTATGCCAAGTTTTGTGACTGTTGCACACTGCAAAAATCCCAAAAATATTTGAAATCAAATAGTTTTTGAAATCATTTGAAAACCATTCCTGAAAATCAATTTAGAAAAGAAAAGAGAAAAGAATTGGAAAAGGGCCGGCGCCAGGAATTTGGCCCAGCAACAGATGCAGCCCAACTAGCCCACCCGGGCCACCTCTCTCTCTCTCTCGCACGCGCGGACACACCCAGCAAGTCGCTGACACTCAGACCCCACCGCCCTTCTGTTTGTTTCGCTGACGAGCGGGCCCTCTCCACGTCATCGTCGTCTTCCCCAAAATCCCGTGCACGAACTCCGCCGCTGCCCGTTGCTGCTTTGATTCCGCGAGGTAATTGGCATTGAATCACTGGGCGTTTCTTGTCGAGCCTCTGCCTATTTAATCCCCTCTCTCTCGCGACCATTTCCCCTCAACCAATTCCCTCTCCATGCCACCAGGCTGCTCGAAACTCGCCAGACGCTGCTGCTGTCCCGACGAACTACGACAGCAATTCCGGTGAGTCCCGACCGCCCCTGTGCCCCTGGTTCAAACGATTATGCTCAGCGTGATCACGTGCACCTCCTGATACTCTTCGTTTGCATTCTCGTGACCCAGGACGCCGTCCCCGTTCGTGCCCGCAACCGACCGAGCCGCCGCCCAACTCCGGCGACCAATTACGGTAAGCAGAGCGCGCCCCTTGCCCCCTCTTGCATACTAGGTTGTTCGCCTTCGTCTTGTGCGTCTTTTAATCCCTCGGGTTCGTGCTAGGGCGATGCGAAACCTCGGCAACCACTTCGACCACAACCACCCGACGCCGTGCACGACTCCGACGAGCTCCAATAGGCCCTGCCGTGCGCCCCTTGCCAAGCCACCGCCACGTTGAGCTTCAGCACACCACCGCGGTTCTGGTAAGCCTCTTCCCCCACTCCCGCGCGACCTAGAACGCCAGCGCCGCCGCTGACAGACGCGCCGCCGCCAGTCGCCGCCGCTAGCGCCGCTCAGTTTTGGTCAGATGATTCGTAGCCGTCAGATCCAGATCCAGCGCGTAGGATTAGTTCACTTATCGAACCGTTAAGTTTAGATCTGAGCCGTGCATGTTATTTAGATCCTACGGCTCGCGTGCGTGATCCAACGCGAACCGGTACGCGCCAGTAAGATTAAGACGCGTGGCTAGGGTTTGTTTAAAAACAGAATTTGAAAACAGATTTGAATCCAATTTTGATTTAGCTATAACTTTTGATCCACACGTTAGAATTTGACAAATTTTATACCGTTGGAATCAGGAGAACAAGCCCTTTATGTTTATGAAATGTGTTTAATGTTTAGTTTCTGTTAAAATGATTTTATTTGCAGAAACTTGTTTAGGACTATTTTGAGTATAGAAATTGTTTAGGAAATTGTTTTAGTGTAAAATAAACTTGGTTTAGCAAGTTTTTGACTTGGTTATGATTCAGTATCATGCACTTGCTTGGTTGAGTTTTAAAATCATCACTTAGCATTATTGCATGCATGCATATATATTTTTGTGTGTTTGTATATATTGTGTGTAATTGCTGCTACCATTCTTTGCGTAGACTTTGGTGCTAGTGATTGTGATTGTGAAGAGTGCTACTCTCCCCACTACTAAGGCAAGTGGTACTTCATGAATATTTCCAACCCTATATTTTTATACAAGCATTAGAAATATTTTGCTAAGTCTTGCATGTTACTATTTTTGCCAAATGCCATGTTGGGAAATCCTAAGTAGTTGTAGAATTGCTAGGAAATTTCTAAGTTAAGTTACTATGCCATGCTTAGCCTAGCTAGTAGCAAACAAGGGTTGGTAAAGTATATACATGCTATGATGAAAATATTTCTAAGTCTTTGGACTTATGTTTTTCTTAATAAAACAACTAAGTCAACGAAACACCTGGGTGGAATGGGACTTGATTGGTGGTTTTTGGTTGAGTGGTTACACAAGGCCCATGGCTATGGTTTACCTTGTGTATCTCACTTGTGGTAAGCCACCCAGGAACAAAGGGATTTTAGAGGCCAAGTGTTGAGAAGCTTCTAGTGCAGCCACTTGGCAATATGGGCTCTGCCTGGATCACATAGGTTGCTAGAACTTAGCCATTTGGACAGTTGGTGGTACTAGGATTGATAGGTTGGAGCGCGTCCATTTGGTCTAAGGGAAGGCTTCTGAAAGGTCCTGTCTTGGGAAACCAAGTCTGGTGAGGAAAGTGCACAACCTCTGCAGATGGAAAAATCTAAGTACTTAGCCAAGTCCATGGCAATGGACAACTTGAGCATCAAGACATGGAAGCTATCAAGAATCTGATCACTCCAACTTCTAAGTAAAACTTATGGGTGAAAAAGGGCGAAGGACCTCAATGTCTATTGGTGGTTCCTTGGGAAAGTTTTGACAAAGAAAAACTTAGTGATTTCAACTAATAGGAAAAACCTATTTTGAGCAAAGCAAGCCAAGCTACACTTAGCCAAATTGCATATAGTAATATAGTCCACCTAAATTTTAGATCCAATCGAAAGGGTACGCGTCCATCTGTGCCGCACGTTTTCAGTTAGATCTAATGCTCCACGCCGACCGATCTGTGCGAACCGTTTTTGTCCAATCAGAAACAGACACGTGGCCTCTGTTTGATTTAAAAGTCAGAAAACTTTCTATTAGATGTCCATTTTGTAAAATCTATAACTTTCAAACCACACGTCCAAATTTTGCAAATTTTATATCAATGGAATCAGTGGAACAAGCCCTAGCCAACCATGCACTTTGTTTAGTAAAAAGTTTCTGGTAAAATGTTTGTTTTTGCAGAAACTTGTGTATTCTTGTTTAGGATATAAAAATTATTCCAAAATGAATTTGAGGATAAAATCTTTGGCAAATGGATTTTTTTGAACCTACTGACCCTAGGAAACAAATTGTGGTTTCAAAAATGTATTTGGTGAAGAAAAAGAATGATTCTTTGATTTAAAACCAATTCTAGTCAAATAAAAATATGGTTTAATTGTTAAAAATGGTTTTGGTAGAAAATCTTTGAGGAATGTTTTGGAAATAAACTCTCTAACCCTAAACACCAAGTTTTGAGAATTAACAACTTATTTGGTGAACATTATAAAAATTATTACCTTACCAAAAACATTTTCACCACATGAAATAATGACTTGATTTAAAAATGGTTTATAGATGAAACCCTTTTGCAAATGACTTTGCCACTTTATAAAATGACCATTAGGTGTTTTCAAATGTTTATGACCCATTAGGAACCACTTTTTCAAATAAAACAAAGCTTGGCATGCTTGCATGCATTTCTTAGACTTTATCATTTTATGTGATGTTTTGCTTGATTGGTAGATTGAGATTGTGCCTTGCTTGATTGAATTGTAGTGACTTGAAGGGTGTGATTGTTGCAAGGACAAGGAGTGAACTTATACCCTCTACCAAAAAGTCAAGTGATGCTTCATATTTTTGTCCCATTATTTTCACTATGCATTAGTGATATTTCTAAGTATAGGACTTGCATGGAATTTTGCTAAGTATAAACCATGCTATGGGAAAACCTAGTAGATGAAAACCTTAGTAGAATTTCCTAAGTTAAGATTCCTACCACTATCATGCTTATCTTAGCTAATAGAAAACAAGGGTGGAAATATATTCACACTATGGAAAAATTTCTAAGTCTGAGGACTTGTGTTTTGTTTAATAAAACAACTAAGAGAATGAATCACCTGGGTGGAATGGAAGGAGTGGTTTGTGTTGAGTGGTTCACAAGGCCCATTTTTATGGTTTACCTTGTGTATCACACTTGTGGATGGCCACCGAGGAACAAAGAGATTTGAGATGTCAAATGTTGAGAAGCTTCAAGTGCAGCCACTTGGCATTATGGGCTCTGCCTGGATCATATAGATTGCTAGAACTTAGCCATTTGGACAGTTGGTGGTAGTGGGAATGATAGGATGGAGCGCGTCCATTTGGTCTAAGGGAAGGCTTCTGAAAGATCTTGTCTTGGTGAAACCAAGTCTTGTGGGGAAAGTGCACCACCTCTGTAGAGTGTAAAATCTAAGTACTTAGCCATGTCCCTGGTAAAGGACAATTTGAGCATCAAGACATGGAAGCTATCAAGAATCTCATCATCCAAATTTCTATGTTAAGAACTTGTGGTTGAACAAGGGTTAGAGGATCTTCAATCTTTGATTGTTGGATGCCTTGGGTGATTTTTTCCAAACAAAACTTAGTGTTTTCAAATGATAAGGAAAAATCTATTTTGAGGAAAACAAGCCTAAGCTCCACTTAGCCAAATGCATATATATGATAGACTCCACTATACTACCATAGTATCACTTGCCAATACAATTCAAATATATTGACCCTTGTGGCTGTAACTTGTTATGTTGCAGGTTTGATTGATTTAGTGAAGTTAAATGATTAGGATTACAAAGTCTACAACCAACATGTCTGCCTGTGGCACTTTGAAGATGAAGGACCCCATGCTTATAGATATTCTGCTGCAATGTAATGTAATAGCCAAATGAGCTATGAAAGATGTAATAAAATATTTTACTCCTGGTTATAAAGTTGTATTATGACCTTTGTTTCTTGATATTACATCTTAACTATGGATGCTAGCTATTGATCCAGGGACTAGCATTGTAAACACAGGGGACCCTACCTTATCAAAGGTTGGGGACCTTATAGATGGTATCAGAGCATTGTGTTGCCTGTAGGATTTGTAACCCTAGGATTGGACAAAGCCCCTTAGAAAAATAGGAGTTGTATTTGTTCCAAAACTTATTTACAAATAATCTTGTAAACTCCTTCCTCAACCATTTTGGTTTTGATTCTACATCTCTTCTATTTCAAACTTGATGGACAAAACCTACCCCATGGCCAAAGGCTTCACCATGTGCAAAGGACTTCATCAACTCTAATGCTTCAAAATCTTCAACTCTAATGACTTCAACATCTTCAGCATTTTCACCAAGGACTTCAACCTTGGATATCACTAAGGACAAGTGAGACAAGAAATCTTGCTCAAAGATTTCGAAACTAAGGAAACACAACTTAGAAGGAGCCATCAACACCTTTGAAGTTTTAGTGATCAAGAATTTTTCCCAAGGAAACCATGATCTCATGCAAGAAGAATCAACCAAGAAGGATGGAAATATCACAAGTGAACCATATAGATGGACCACCATATTTAGTTAAGTCAAACCCACCAACTTATGTGGTGTAATAAAAATATTTTTGGTTGCCTAAAAATATGCTTGAAACTTGTTGTTTGAGTGGGATGTTTGTTTGTGATTGCTTGCACATTGCTTGTGTGAATTGTGATGTGTGTGATTAGAATTATTTCCTTAGAAAATCTTTTGCCTATTCTAATCCCAATCCAACCCAAACAGATGACTTCTCCAAGAGACTCCAACATCAAGGATGATGACAACAACAACAACAACCAAGAGATGCACATGAGAAAACAACTACTAGCAAACCAAACCCAGTTGAGCCAAGTGACAACTCAGCTTTTAGCCAACAACAATGGATTAGATCCAGCCATACAAAGGATTTTGAAAATTCAATCCCAATTGTTGCAAGGGATGGCCACTCAAATGATCAACATTGGAGACAACTCTTCCAAAGGAGTTTATGACAACAAGGATGACAAAGATGTTATTTTAGAAGGAACCAAAGCCTGCAATATTTGTGGAGACAAGGATCACACTTCCAAGGAACATGGGGATCAATGCCCCAATTGTGAAGAGGAACATCCAGTTGGCCAATGCCCCACATCTCAAGCTACTTGCTTCCTATGTGAAGGAAATAGTCATGTCCATATCCAATGCCCCATCTATTCCATAATTCAACAAAGGAAACAAGGTGGAGTGCATCAACAGTTTGTAAATCCTCATGAAGGAACAACTTCTACCAAGAAGGATGAGGACAAAGGAAAATCTCCACTTGTACCCCCATGCAATATGACCCAATTTAAAGGACCAAAGAAGAGGCATATGAATTATCCAAGGAGTAATAGAAGGTCAAGGAAACCAGTAGACATTCCTACCTATGAGATAACATATGAAGATCATGAACTAGAAGCACTCCTAGCTTTGGAGAAAACCAAGAAGAAGAAGAAATGCCCCAACCCTAGCAAGAAGGATATTACTCAAGATCAATGTTACACTTGCAAAGAGATGGGACACTATGCCAATGAATGCCTAGAAAAGAAGAAGAACCAAAGAAACAAACAAGAGGCAATGGAAAAGAAAGATATCAGCCAAGTGATGTGTTTCAAATGCAAAGAACTAGGCCATTATGCAAACAAGTGCCTAGAGAAGTTTCCCCAAGATCCCAAGCAGGCCAAAATGTAATTTAGTTGGAAAAATATTTTAAGGGTGGTAGTACCCTAGATGCTTTGAGGCAACTTGTAACCCTAGCCTTCCCAAATCTTGGGACGAGATTTATTTTAAGGGTGGTAGCCTGTCACATCCCAAGATTTTCCAAATCTTGTTATGTGAAAAATAAATGAATAAAATAAAACTTTGTTGATTATCAGGGTGATAAGAAACCTTTTTGATTCCAATTGGAAACTTTCAAACCTGTTTGGATCAAATAAAATCCTAAAGGGATTTAAAAAGATAAATAAACAATAAAGTTAAAAATATTTGGAAATTACTATTTTTGGATCTTTTAATAAAAAGATTTGGTTTTCAAATGAAAAGGTAGAAAAATAAATAAGAATTATTTTATAAAGCCAAATGAAATCTTGGCCAAGCTTTTGAAGGAAAGTATTTTGTTTTTATTAAAGAGATAAAAGTCTTTTCAATAAAATAATGAGGATTTATTAATAAACCAAATTTATTAAAGTAAAGGCTTTTCCCATTTTGAATAAACACTAAAACTTATTTATTTATTTTAAATAAGTCTATCAAGTGTTTTGTATTTTCAAATAAAAGATACTAAAATGGTTTTGATATTTTTTTAGTTTCCAAAATAAAGTTTTTAATAAAACAAATCCTATTTGATTTAATAACTAAGATCCATTTTATTTAATTATTAATGGACCCTAAAATAAAAATATTATTTTATTTTGGGACTTAGAATTGTGTTGTTAAACAGAACCAAAACTTAATGCAAAGTTTGGAGGAGTTTTTAATTGATTTGTTGTTTAAATTGTTTGATTGAATTTCAAAATAGAAATTGAATTGGAAAATGGAAAAAGTTTCAGTACAAAAAAAAATGAAAGAGACGACCCAGCCTAGATAAGCCCACCTGGCCCAGTTAGCCCAGCTCCTCTCTCTCCCGAAGAAAAACTGTAACATCCCTAAATTCATGATTTCAAAGATTGCATATCATTCATGCATGCATATAGATTTGAGATCAATTTCAAACTCATTTCAAGAAAACAGAAGCACATAGTGCTATCATTTTATGTGAGCAAACTTAAATCAAATGGCTATTCCCATTTGAGAGTTTGAATGTCTTAAACCTAGATTGTTTGTCTTCCTTGTTGAATTGGTTTGAGTGTGGAGTTAGAACAAGATTTTACAAAATAGAAATGGTTTCAAAAACCATTTTTAAACATTTGCAAAACAAGTGCAATGTCCCTGTTATTTTGTTTTTCCAAAAATAACCAAGCCAACTCAAAGTGACCACATGGTTTTATGCCAAGTTTTGTGACTATTGCACACTGCAAAAATCCCAAAAAGATTTGAAATCAAATAGTTTTTGAAATCATTTGAAAACCATTCCTGAAAATCAATTTAGAAAAGAAAAGAGAAAAGAATTGGAAAAGGGCCGGCGCCAGGAATTTGGCCAGGCAACAGACGCAGCCCAACTAGCCTACCCGGGCCACCTCTCTCTCTCTCGCACGCGCGGACACACCCAGCAAGTCGCTGACACTCAGATACCACCGCCCTTCTGTTTGTTTCGCTGACGAGCGGGCCTTCTCCACGTCATCGTCGTCTTCCCCAAAATCCCGCGCACGAACTCCGCCGCTGCCCGTTGCTGCTTTGATTCCGCGAGATAATTGGCATTGAATCACTGGGCGTTTCTTGTCGAGCCTCTGCCTATTTAATCCCCTCTCTCTCGCGACCATTTCCCCTCAACCAATTCCCTCTCCACGCCACCAGGCTGCTCGAAACTCGCCAGACGCCGCTGCTGTCCCAACGAACTCCGGCAGCAATTCCAGTGAGTCCCGACCGCCCCTGTGCCCCTGGTTCAAACGATTATGCTCAACATGATCATGTGCACCTCCTGATACTCTTCGTTTGCATTCTCGTGACCCAGGACGCCGTCCCCGTTCGTGCCCACAACCGACCGAGCCGCCGCCCAACTCCGGCGACCAATTACGGTAAGCAGAGCGCGCCCCTTGCCCCCTCTTGCATACTAGGTTGTTCGCGTTCGTCTTGTGCGTCTTCTAATCCTCTGGTTCGTGCTAGGACGACGCGAAACCTCGGCAACCACTTTGACCGCAACCACCCGACGCCGTGCACGACTCCGACGAGCTCCAGCAGGCCCTGCCGTGCGCCCCTTGCCAAGCCACCGCCACGTTGAGCTTCAGCACACCACCGCGGTTCTGGTAAGCCTCTTCCCCCACTCCCGTGCGACCTAGAACGCCAGCGCCGCCGCTGACAGACGCGTCGCCGCCAGTCGCCGCCGCTAGCGCCGCTCAGTTTTGGTCAGATGATTCGTGAGTCAGATCCAGATCCAGCGCGTAGGATTAGTTCACTTATCGAACCGTTAAGTTTAGATCTGATCCGTGCGTGTTAGTTAGATCCTACGGCTCGCGTGCGTGATCCAACGCGAACCGGTACGCGCCAGTAAGATTAAGACGCGTGGCTAGGGTTTGTGTAAAAACAGAATATGAAAACAGATTTGAATCCAATTTTGATTTAGCTATAACTTTTGATCCACACGTTAGAATTTGACAAATTTTATACCGTTGGAATCAGGAGAACAAGCCCTTTCTGTTTATGAAATGTGTTTAATGTTTAGTTTCTGTTAAAATGATTTTATTTGCAGAAACTTGTTTAGGACTATTTTGAGTATAGAAATTGTTTAGGAAATTGTTTTAGTGTAAAATAAACTTGGTTTAGCAAGTTTTTGACTTGGTTATGATTCAGTATCATGCACTTGCTTGGTTGAGTTTTAAAAATCATCACTTAGCATTATTGCATGCATGCATATATATTTTTGTGTGTTTGTATATATTGTGTGTAATTGTTGCTACCATTCTTTGTGTAGACTTTGGTGCTAGTGATTGTGATTGTGAAGAGTGCTACTCTCCCCAATACCAAGGCAAGTGGTATTTCATGAATATTTCCATCCCTATATTTTTATACAAGCATTAGAAATATTTTGCTAAGTCTTGCATGTTACTATTTTTGCCAAATGCCATGTTGGGAAATCCTAAGTAGTTGTAGAATTGCTAGGAAATTTCTAAGTTAAGTTACTATTCCATGCTTAGCCTAGCTAGTAGCAAACAAGGGTTGGTGAAGTATATACATGCTATGATGAAAATATTTCTAAGTCTTTGGACTTATGTTTTTCTTAATAAAACAACTAAGTCAATGAAACACCTGGGTGGAATGGGACTTGATTGGTGGTTTTTGGTTGAGTGGTTACACAAGGCCAATGGCTATGGTTTACCTTGTGTATATCACTTGTGGTAAGCCACCCAGGAACAAAGGGATTTTAGAGGCCAAGTGTTGAGAAGCTTCTAGTGCAGCCACTTGGCAATATGGGCTCTGCCTGGATCACATAGGTTGCTAGAACTTAGCCATTTGGACAGTTGGTGGTAGTGGGATTGATAGGTTGGAGCGCGTCCATTTGGTCTAAGGGAAGGCTTCTGAAAGGTCCTGTCTTGGGAAACCATGTCTGGTGGGGAAAGTGCACAACCTCTGCAGATGGAAAAATCTAAGTACTTAGCCAAGTCCATGGCAATGGACAACTTGAGCATCAAGACATGGAAGCTATCAAGAATCTGATCACTCCAACTTCTAAGTAAAACTTATGGGTGAACAAGGGCGAAGGACCTCAATGTCTATTGGTGGTTCCTTGGGAAAGTTTTGACAAAGAAAAACTTAGTGATTTCAAGTAATAGGAAAAACCTATTTTGAGCAAAGCAAGCGAAGCTACACTTAGCCAAAATGCATATAGTAATATAGTCCACTTAAAATTTACTAAGGTATCACTTGCCAATACTATTCCAAAGTATTGACCCACTGTGGCTGTAACTTGTGATGTTGCAGGTTACTCTGATGAGGATTAGGTGTCATGAGTCTAGACTCAACATGTTTGCCTGTGGCACATGAAGATGAAGACTTATGTTTATTTACTTATTCCAAACTCTTGTATTAGGCCTGTGGCCTTGAGTTGTAAAGACTATGTTATCTCTGGAATGGATGTAATAAGTGACCTTTGTATCTGTGTACTTCATCTTAAACTGTGGATGCTAGCAATGATCCAGGGACTAGCATTGCAATCACAGGGATCCTTTTCCTTTACAAAGGAGGGATCTTACAGATGGTATCAGAGCACTGTGTTTCCTATAGGATTATGACCCTAGGATTGGAAACCACTAAGAAAATTTTTTCAACTACTTCTACACTTGTCTATTCTTCTCGTAAACTTTTCTAATCTTCTCTTTCTCATCTCTATTTGTATATGAACTCCATCAACAAAGCCGTAAGGAAAGGACCACTCATGACCATGACCTTGGAGTGTGAGACAGAGTTTCCCAAAATTCTCAAGGACCTCATGGTGGCAATGGAAATACATGGTGCAGCTGTGTACAAAGGCTTTCCTGTGATGGATGAAGGAGTTGAGTACTGGTGGGTGCAACTTCACTTGTACAAAAACAAGGAAGACAACCACAAAGAAACAGGATTCTGCATGTACACCAACACTATGGTGCACACCACATTCTTTGAGTCAGCAAGAGAAGCAGCTTGGAGGACTATCAAAGAACTTAGTGCTAGAGTCAAGTGCAGAATGCTCAACCTCCAAAAAGACTTGAAGAAAGAGAAGGAACATACTCAAGAGTTGGAAGCTACCAACCAAACCTTAAGAGGAGACATTATAGACTTAGTGATGGAGTCATGTGAGCAAGATAGGTTGATTGCCTCTAGAAACATTGTGTTAGCCAACAGATCCAGTGAGATAGGATCGTAAACATACTTCGTTTGTTGGACCACCAGCTATCACCTTATTTTCCGAAATTTTGCTTTGAAATAAGATTGAACCTTGGTTGATGTAATGGTTTCATGTATGCATGACTTGAGTGTTTTGCTTTCCAAGGATTTGTATGTGATGTTTTGTCTTTTGTTTTATCTTAAATTGTGTTGTTCTAACTTTTCTATCTTATAAATAGATGCCTATTACCATCAGCACTGTTGAGGAGTTCCAGGTTACCCGCTTTGGTCCTCGTATCGTTGAGCTTACCACCTTGCTCAATCTCCCTCTTCCCACCATCATGGTGCATCCACTCACCAAGTTCGAGATGAAGGACCTCTGGGGCTTCAAGGTGAACCAGCTCGGACGCCAGACAGAGCCTACTACGGAGGCCATCGTCTTCAAGCTTATGCACGATGACAGGGAGAGAGGCATGGAGGTAGTTATGTAGGACCTGATAGGACGTCTGCTAGGTCGACACTCCCGACAGGTTAGAGGCACCAACTTCCATGTCTTCGGAAGACGTGATGAGGATGGAGAGTTCATCGACTTCGAGGACGACTCGAGGGATGCAGCAGAGCCGATACGTCTGTACCTCTAGGACTTAGAGTCTCTCATTACGCACGTGGACAGGGACAGGACCAATGTCATGCTCAGCAATGACGAGCTCCAGGTGCAGCTTCGCGAGAAGGACAAGCTCTTCGCGCAGCAGGACGAGATAGTCAAGGAAATGGAGGCGAAGTTCGAGACCCAGGACAGGAAGTTCAAGAGTCAGGAGAAGCGTGTCCAGGATAGGAACAAGAAGATCCGGGACATGACTGAAGAACTGCAGTCCAAGGACTTCGAGCTAGAGCAGCAGAAGACGGTGATAGAGAGGCTTTGTTCCCAGAAGAGGGCTCTCAAGGCCAAGATAGAGTCCTTGACCACTACCATCGAGGAGAACAAGGCCGCGATGGAGAACGCAGGTCTTACCTTTATCGAGGAGGAGATTGAAGCTGATGAGTAGACTTGACTACTCGTTTATCTTTTATTATCGTACTTGTTATTTGAGAACTTGTTATTGGACCATCCGACATGTGGATGGCTTGCTACTTGTGTGTTCTACTTTGTGAACTTGTTATTTTGTTGTTGAACTTTTATCTTGTTGCATGCTATGTGTTTTCTTATGTGATGTATTGTGCATGAAATCATCTATGGGTATCTCATTCTTATCTCTATTTGAACAAACCACAGATGCCTCCCCGTCGTGCAAACCCCAACTCCAACAACAACAACAACATCACTCCAGAAATGCAGCAAATGATGACTGCTCAAACACAGCTGATGCAGATGATGACAACATTCATCCAGAACCAAAACAATAACAACAACAACAACCCCAACAACAACAACAATAACAATAACAACAACAACCCTCCGGGCTTTGATATGCTCACCAGATTCTTGAGATTGAGGCCAGCTAAGTTCTCAGGGACGACTTATCCCATGGTGGCCAATGGTTGGCTACGTTCTGTGAACAAGGACTTAGTAACCGTGGCTGCACGGATGCTGAAAAGGTCAGATTTGCAGCACATCTGCTGGAAGGGCCAGCCGCCACTTGGTGGGACAACTTCCAGATCACCAGTCCTATAGATGAAGTGACATGGGCTATCTTTGAGGATGGATTTCGCACTGCTCATATCTCATCGGGAATGATGAGCCTGAAAAAGAAAGAGTTCCACAATCTGATGCAGCGCCACCGCAGCGTGGCTGAGTACATTGAGGAGTTCAACAATCTGGCATGTTATGCACCAGATGAAGTTGACACTGATGCCAAGAGAAAGGAAAAATTTCTTGAAGGCTTGAATGATGAGCTGAATCTGCAATTGGCTGTAGCATATGTTCCCACTTATCAGTCGCTCTGTGACAAGGCTGCTATTTTGGAGAACAAAATAAAGCAAGTGGAGAGTAGAAAGAGAAAGCACTCCAAGCCTCGGATCTCACAAACGATCTCATTATGATGACAGTGGAAGCTCAGGATCCCACAAGCATGGGAAATTCAACAAGCACCACAACCACAACTGTCATGACAACAAGCATCATCGCAGTCATGACAATGACAAGTACAAGAACCACAAGAGTGGACATAAGATCCACCACAGTGGTAATGGAAGTGGAAGTGGAAGTCAGCCTGCTAAGAGAGACATCAGTCAGGTTGAATGCTTCAAATGCAAGAAGATGGGGCATTACGCAAATGAGTGCCCTGAAAAGAAAGTTGAAGGACCTATCAAGCCCAACCCTTTCCAGAAGGGACAGGTAAACCACATCAGTGTGGAGGAGGTCTATGAGGAGCCTGATGCTGTTGCTGGTAAGTTCAGACTCAATTCTATTCTAGCATTTGTTCTTTTTGATACTGGAGCATCGCATTCATTCATATCAAAAGCATTTGTTGATAGAAATGGGTTTCCAACAGAAAACATTGGGTGTCCCATAAAAGTTAGTTCTCCGGGTGGAGATATGATAGTAAGTCTTGGATGCCGGGATCTAGTAATAGAGTTTGGAAAACATAAATTTCCAGTGAATCTGATAATCCTAGATTCCCAAGGACTGGACATAATATTTGGAATGGATTGGATGGCTAAGTATGAAGGAGTACTAGATTGTGCCAATCATACTGTTGCACTCACAACCCCGGAAAGGAAGCGGATTAAATTCAAGTCCAACTTTGAATCTAAAGGAAGTAAGCTAAATTCTCTTAAGGGGGTTAGCATGGACAGTGTGCCAGTTGTGAGTGAATATCCGGATGTGTTTCCGGAAGAATTGCCGGGAATGCCACCAGATAGAGATGTGGAGTTTCTGATAGATTTGGTACCAGGGTCTGGACCAATAGCAAAGAGACCGTATAAAATGTCAGTTGATGAACTGAAAGAGCTCAAGAAGCAACTAGGAGAACAGTTGCAGAAAGGATTTATTCAACCAAGTTCTTCATCTTGGGGAGCCCCAGTGTTGTTCGTGGAGAAGAAAGATAGAAGTCAAAGGTTATGCATAGATTACCGTTCACTCAACGAGGTAACTATCAAGAACAAATACCCTTTGCCTAGAATCAATGACTTGTTTGATCAGCTTGAAGGAGCATGTGTGTTCTCAAAGATTGATCTAAGGTCAGGCTATTTTCAACTCAAGATAAGATAACAAGACATACCTAAAACAGCATTCACTACAAGGTACGGATTGTACGAGTATACCGTAATGCCTTTTGGCTTGACAAATGCTCCAGCATACTTCATGAATATGATGAACAAGGTGTTCATGGAATTCCTTGACAAATTCGTTGTCGTTTTCATCGATGACATCTTAGTCTACTCCAAGAGCAAAGAAGAGCATGAAGGGCATTTGCGTTTGATACTTGAGAAGTTAAGAGAGCATAAACTTTATGCCAAATTCAGCAAATGTGAGTTCTGGTTGGAGGAAGTTGGTTTTCTTGGTCATGTTATGACAAAGGATGGTGTAGCAGTTGATCCTGCTAAAGTGTCAGCTGTGACTGAATGGGAGTCTCGCAAGTCCGTGAAAGAAGTTCATAGTTTCCTTGGCTTAGCAGGTTACTACAGAAGATTCATTGAAAATTTCTCTAAGGTAGCTAAGCCCATGACTGAACTGTTAAAGAAAGACAAGAAGTTTGCTTGGTCTAAAGGTTGTGAACTCAGCTTTCGGGAGTTGAAGAAGAGACTTGTGACAGCACCAGTCTTGTGTCTGCCAGATTTGGAAAAAGATTTCCAAGTTTATTGTGATGCATCTCATCAAGGTTTGGGTGCAGTAGTCATGCAAGACGGTAAAGTTGTGGCATATGCCTCGAGACAACTCAAAACTCATCAAGTAAACTATCCTACTCATGATTTAGAGTTAGCCTCTGTTGTCCATGCACTCAAAACATGGAGACACTACCTTTTGGGAAAACGTTGTGAAGTGTTCACAGATCACAAAAAGTTTGAAGTATATCTTCACCCAGAAGGAAATCAATATGAGGCAAAGAAGATGGCTAGAACTTATCAAGGACTATGACTTAAGTTTGCAATACCACCCCAGTAAAGCAAATGTTGTAGAAAATGCTCTAAGTCGTAAGGTTTTTGTGAATGGCCTTACCAAAGGAGAAATGCCAGATGATTTGTGTACCCAATTCAGAAAACTCAGATTGGAGATTGTGCCTGAAGGACATCTCATGTCTTTGGATGTTCAACCCACTCTGTTGGACAAGATCAGAGAAGCCCAAAAGACTGATAAGGAAATTGAAGAGATTAAGGAAAAGATTGGCCAAGGAAAAGCCAAAAATTTCCATGAAGACGAACAGGGTACTGTATGGCATGGGAAACGTATTTGTGTTCCACAAGACCAGGAGTTGCGGAAACTGATTTTGCAGGAAGCACACAACTCTCCGTATTCTATTCACCCAGGTAACACCAAAATGTACATGGACATGAAAGAAAGATTTTGGTGGAATAATCTCAAGAGGGACATCGCCGAACATATTCTTTGTGTGATGTGTGTAGTAGAGTGAAAGCGGAGCATCAGAAACCAGCAGGTTTGCTTCAACCACTACCTATTCCTGATTGGAAGTGGGACAAGATTGGTATGGATTTCATTACCGGATTACCAAGGACCAGGTTAGGGTATGACTCCATATGGGTAGTAGTGGATCGCCTAACTAAAGTGGCTCATTTTATACCCGTGAAGACAACCTATACAAGTGCTAAGTTGGCCAAGATCTACATGAGTAGAATTGTATGTCTACATGGTGTGCCCAAGAGTATTGTATCTGATAGGGGAACTCAATTCACTTCCCATTTTTGGAGACAGCTGCATGAGTCATTGGGAACGAGGTTGGAATTCAGTACTGCTTTTCATCCTCAAACCGATGGACAAACGGAAGGGACTAATCAAATTCTTGAAGACATGTTGAGGGCCTGTGCCCTAGACTATGGAGCCAGTTGGGATGAAAGTTTGCCTTACGCAGAATTTTCTTATAACAACAGTTATCAAGCCAGCATTGAGATGGCACCGTTTGAGTTTCTCTATGGAAGAAAATGTACCACCCCATTGTTATCGAATGGTGTGGGAGAAAGAAGTTTATTTGGACCAGATCTTATCAAAGAAGCCGAAGAGAAGGTCAAATTGGTTAAGGACAGGTTGAAGATAGCACAGTCCCGACAGAAAAGCTACGCAGATCCTAAGCGTAGAGAAGTCACCTACGAAGTTGGTGATAGAGCCTATCTTAGAGTGTCACCACTTCGTGGAGTGAAAATATTCGGAGTCAAAGGAAAATTGGCACCAAGATATGTTGGGCCATTCAAGATTTTGAGTCACAAAGGAGAAGTTGCCTATGAAATAGAACTGCCAGAATCTCTATCAGCTGTCCATAATGTGTTTCATGTGAGTCAGCTTAAGAAATGTCACCCAGAAATGGAAGAAACTTCTTTGAAGGATACTATACCTTTGGAGGAGGTTCATTTGGAAAGTGATCTCACCTATGAAGAGAAACCTATCAAGATTCTTGAGACTGCAGAAAGAGTCACAAGGACTAAGACTATTAAGTTTTGCAAAGTGCAGTGGAATCATCATACTAAAGAGGAAGCAACATGGGAAAGAGAAGATGATCTTCAGAAAGACCACCCTCACCTATTTACTAGCCAATCCAAATCTCGAGGGCGAGATTCACCTTAAGGGGGTTAGATTTGTAACATCCCTAAATTCATGATTTCAAAGATTGCATATCATTCATGCATGCATATAGATTTGAGATCAATTTCAAACTCATTTCAATAAAACAGAAGCACATAGTGCTATCATTTTATGTGAGCAAACTTAAATCAAATGGCTATTCCCATTTGAGAGTTTGAATGTTTTAAACCTAGATTATTTGTCTTCCTTGTTGAATTGGTTTGAGTGTGCAGTTAGAACAAGATTTTACAAAATATAAATGGTTTCAAAAACCATTTTTTAAACATTTGCAAAACAAGTGCAATGTCCCTGTTATTTTGTTTTTCCAAAAATAACCAAGCCAACTCAAAGTGACCACATGGTTTTATGCCAAGTTTTGTGACTGTTGCACACTGCAAAAATCCCAAAAAGATTTTAAATCAAATAGTTTTTGAATCATTTGAAAACCATTCCTGAAAATTCATTTAGAAAAAGAAAAGAGAAAAGAATTGGAAAAGGGCCGGCGTCTGGAATTTGCCCAGCAACAAACGCAACCCAACTAGCCCACCCGGGCCACCTCTCTCTCTCTCGCACGCGCGGACACACCCAGCAAGTCGCTAACACTCAGACCCCACCGCCCTTCTGTTTGTTTCACTGACGAGCGGGCCCTCTCCACGTCATCGTCGTCTTCCCCAAAATCCCGCGCACGAACTCCGCCGCTGCCCGTTGCTGCTTTGATTCCGCGAGGTAATTGGCATTGAATTACTGGGCATTTCTTGTCGAGCCTCTGCCTATTTAATCCCCTCTCTCGCAACCATTTCCCCTCAACCAATTCCCTCTCCACGCCACCAGGCTGCTCGAAACTCGCCAGACGCTGCCGCTGTCCCGACGAACTCCGGCAGCAATTCTGGTGAGTCCCGACCGCCCCTATGCCCCTGGTTCAAACGATTATGCTCAGCGTGATCACGTGCACCTCTTGATACTCTTCGTTTGCATTCTCGTGACCCAGGACGCCGTCCCCGTTCGTGCCCGCAACCGACCGAGCCGCCGCCCAACTCCGGCGACCAATTACGGTAAGCAGAGTGCGCCCCTTGCCCCCTCTTGCATACTAGGTTGTTCGCCTTCGTCTTGTGCGTCTTCTAATCACTCTGGTTCGTGCTAGGGCGACGCAAAACCTCGGCAACCACTTCGACCGCAACCACCCGACGCCGTGCATGACTTCGACAAGCTCCAACAGGCCCTGCCATGCGCCCCTTGCCAAGCCACCGCCACGTTGAGCTTCAGCACACCACCGCGGTTCTAGTAAGCCTCTTCCCCCACTCCCGCGCGACCTAGAACGCCAGCGCCACCGCTGACAGATGCGCCGCCATAAGCGCCCGCTTCGCCAGTTTTGGTCAGATGATTCGTAGCCGTCAGATCCAGATCCAGAGCATAGGATTAGTTCACTTATCGAACCGTTAAGTTTAGATCTGACCCGTGCGTGTTAGTTAGATCCTACGGCTCGCGTGCGTGATCCAACGCGAACCGGTACGCGCTAGTAAGATTAAGACGCGTGGCTAGGGTTTGTTTAAAAACAGAATTTGAAAACATATTTGAATTCAATTTTGATTTAGCTATAACTTTTGATCCACACGTTAGAATTTGACAAATTTTATACCGTTGGAATCAGGAGAACAAGCCCTTTCTGTTTATGAAATGTGTTTAATGTTTAGTTTCTGTTAAAATGATTTTATTTGCAGAAACTTGTTTAGGACTATTTTGAGTATAGAAATTGTTTAGGAAATTGTTTTAGTGTAAAATAAACTTGGTTTAGCAAGTTTTTGACTTGGTTATGATTCAGTATCATGCACTTGCTTGGTTGAGTTTTAAAAATCATCAATTAGCATTATTGCATGCATGCATATATATTTTTGTGTGTTTGTATATATTGTGTGTAATTGTTGCTACCATTCTTTGTGTAGACTTTGGTGCTAGTGATTGTGATTGTGAAGAGTGCTACTCTCCCCACTACCAAGGCAAGTGGTACTTCATGAATATTTCCATCCCTATATTTTTATACAAGCATTAGAAATATTTTGCTAAGTCTTGCATGTTACTATTTTTGCCAAATGCCATGTTGGGAAATCCTAAGTAGTTGTACAATTGCTAGGAAATTTCTAAGTTAAGTTACTATGCCATGCTTAGCCTAGCTAGTAGCAAACAAGGGTTGGTAAAGTATATGCATGCTATGATGAAAATATTTCTAAGTCTTTGGACTTATGTTTTTCTTAATAAAACAACTAAGTCAATGAAACACCTGGGTGGAATGGGACTTGATTGGTGGTTTTTGGTTGAGTGGTTACACAAGGCCCATGGCTATGGTTTACCTTGTGTATCTCACTTGTGGTAAGCCACCCAGGAACAAAGGGATTTTAGAGGCCAAGTGTTGAGAAGCTTCTAGTGCAGCCACTTGGCAATATGGGCTCTGCCTGGATCACATAGGTTGCTAGAACTTAGCCATTTGGACAGTTGGTGGTAGTGGGAATGATAGGTTGGAGCGCGTCCATTTGGTCTAAGGGAAGGCTTCTGAAAGGTCCTGTCTTGGGAAACCAAGTCTGGTGGGGAAAGTGCACAACCTCTGCAGATGGAAAAATCTAAGTACTTAGCCAAGTCCATGGCAATGGACAACTTGAGCATCAAGACATGGAAGCTATCAAGAATCTCATCACTCCAACTTCTAAGTAAAACATATGGGTGAACAAGGGTGAAGGACCTCAATGTCTATTGGTGGTTCCTTGGGAAAGTTTTGACAAAGAAAAACTTAGTGATTTCAACTAATAGGAAAAACCTATTTTGAGCAAAGAAGCCAAGCTACACTTAGCCAAAATGCATATAGTAATATAGTCCACTTAAAATTTACTAAGGTATCACTTGCCAATACTATTCCAAAGTATTGACCCACTATGGCTGTAACTTGTGATGTTGCAGGTTACTCTGATGAGGATTAGGTGTCATGAGTCTACACTCAACATGTTTGCCTGTGGCACATGAAGATGAAGACTGATGTTTATTTACTTATTCCAAACTCTTGTATTAGGCCTGTGGCCTTGAGTTGTAAAGACTATGTTACCTCTGGAATGGATGTAATAAATGACCTTTGTATTTGTGTACTTCATCTTAAACTGTGGATGCTAGCAATGATCCAGGGACTAGCATTGCAATCACAGGGATCCTTTTCCTTTACAAAGGAGGGATCTTACAGATGGTATCAGAGCACTGTGTTGCTTGTAGGATTATGACCCTAGGATTGGAAACCACTAAGGAAAAAATTTCAACTACTTCTACACTTGTCTATTCTTCTCGTAAACTTTTCTAATCTTCTCTTTCTCATCTCTATTTGTATATGAACTCCATCAACGAAGCCATAAGGAAAGGACCACTCATGACCATGACCTTGGAGTGTGAGACAGAGTTTCCCAAAATTCTCAAGGACCTCATGGTGGCAATGGAAATACATGGTGCAGCTGTGTACAAAGGCTTTCCTGTGATGGATGAAGGAGTTGAGTACTGGTGGGTGCAACTTCACTTGTACAAAAACAAGGAAGACAACCACAAAGAAACAGGATTCTGCATGTACACCAACACTGTGGTGCACACCACATTCTTTGAGTCGGCAAGAGAAGCACCTTGGAGGACTATCAAAGAACTTAGTGCTAGAGTCAAGTGCAGAATGCTCAACCTCCAAAAAGACTTGAAGAAAGAGAAGGAACATACTCAAGAGTTGGAAGCTACCAACCAAACCTTAAGAGGAGACATTATAGACTTAGTGATGGAGTCATGTGAGCAAGATAGGCTGATTGCCTCTAGAAACATTGTGTTAGCCAACAGATCCAGTGAGATAGGATTGTAAAAGTACTTTGTTTGTTGGACCACCACCTATCACCTTATTTTCCAAAATGTTGCTTTGAAATAAGATTGAAGCTTGTTTGATGTAATGGTTTCATGTATGCATGACTTGAGTGTTTTGCTTTCCAAGGATTTGTATGTGATGTTTTGTCTTATGTTTTATCTTAAATTGTGTTGTTCTAACTTTTCTATCTTATAAATAGATGCCTATTACCATCAAAACTGTTGAGGAGTTCCAGGTTACCCGCTTTGGTCCTCGTATCGTTGAGCTTACCACCTTGCTCAATCTCCCTCTTCCCACCATCATGGTGCATCCACTCACCAAGTTCGAGAGGAAGGACCTCTGGGGCTTCAAGGTGAACCAGCCCGGACGCCAGACAGAGCCTACTACGGAGGCCATCGTCTTCAAGCTTATGCACGATGACAGGGAGAGAGGCATGGAGGTAGTTATGCAGGACCTGATAGGACGTCTGCTAGGTCGACACTCCCGACAGGTTAGAGGCACCCACTTCCACGTCTTCGGAAGACGTGATGAGGATGGAGAGTCCATCGACTTCGAGGACGACTCGAGGGACGCAGCAGAGCCGATACGTCTGTACCTCCAGGACTTAGAGTCTCTCATTAGGCACGTGGACACGGATAGGACCAATGTCATGCTCAGCAATGACGAGCTCCAGGTGAAGATTCGCGAGGACAAGCTCTTCGCGCAGCAGGACGAGATAGTCAAGGAAATGGAGGCAAAGTTCGAGACCCAGGACAGGAAGTTCAAGAGTCAGGAGAAGCGTGTCCAGGATAGGAACAAGAAGATCCGGGACATGACTGAAGAACTGCAGTCCAAGGACTTCGAGCTAGAGCAGCAGCAGACGGTGATAGAGAGGCTTCGTTCCCAGAAGAGGGCTCTCAAGGCCAAGATAGAGTCCTTGACCACAACCATCGAGGAGAACAAGGCCGCGATGGAGAACACAGGTCTTACCTTTGTCGAGGAGGAGATTGATGCTGATGAGTAGACTTGACTACTCGTTTATCTTTTATTATCGTACTTGTTATTTGAGAACTTGTTATTGGACCATCCGACATGTGTATGGCTTGCTACTTGTGTGTTCTACTTTGTGAACTTGTTATTTTGTTGTTGAACCTTTATCTTGTTGCATGCTATGTGTTTGCTTATGTGATGTATTGTGCATGAAATCATCTATGGGTATCTCATTCTTATCTCTATTTGAACAAACCACAGATGCCTCCCCGTCGTGCAAACCCCAACCCCAACAACAACAACATCACTCTAGAAATGCAGCAAATGATGACTGCTCAAACACAGCTGATGCAGATGATGATAACATTCATCCAGAACCAAAACAATAACAACAACAACCCCAACAAGAACAATAACAATAACAACAACAACCCTCCAGGCTTTGATATGCTCACCAGATTCTTGAGATTGAGGCCAGCTAAGTTCTCAGGGACGACTGATCCCATGGTGGCAAATGATTGGCTACGTTCTGTGAACAAGGACTTAGTAACCGTGGGCTGCACAGATGCTGAAAAGGTCAGATTTGCAGCACATCTGCTGGAAGGGCCAGCCGCCACTTGGTGGGACAACTTCCAGATCACCACTCCTATAGATGAAGTGACATGGGCTATCTTTGAGGATGGCTTTCGCACTGCTCATATCTCATCGGGAATGATGAGCCTGAAAAAGAAAGAGTTCCACAATCTGAAGCAGTGCCACCGCAGCGTGGCTGAGTACATTGAGGAGTTCAACAATCTGGCGCGTTATGCACCAGATGAAGTTGACACTGATGCCAAGAGAAAGGAAAAATTTCTTGAAGGCTTGAATGATGAGCTGAATCTGCATTTGGCTGTAGCATATGTTCCCACTTATCAGTCGCTATGTGACAAGGCTGCTATTTTGGAGAACAAAATAAAGCAAGTGGAGAGTAGAAAGAGAAAGCACTCCAACAAGCACAGCTCGGGATCGTCTCACAAACGATCTCATTATGATGATAGTGGAAGCTCAGGATCCCACAAGCATGGGAAATTCAACAAGCACCACAACCACAACCGTCATGACAACAAGCATCATCGCAGTAATGACAATGACAAGTACAAGAACCACAAGAGTGGACATAAGAGCCACCACAGTGGTAATGGAAGTGGAAGTGGAAGTCAGCCTGCTAAGAGAGACATCAGTCAGGTTGAATGCTTCAAATGCAAGAAGATGGGGCATTACGCAAATGAGTGCCCTGAAAAGAAAGTTGAAGGACCTATCAAGCCCAACCCTTTCCAGAAGGGACAGGTAAACCACATCAGTGTGGAGGAGGTCTATGAGGAGCGTGATGCCGTTGCTGGTAAGTTCAGACTCAATTCTATTCTAGCATTTGTTCTTTTTGATACTGGAGCATCGCATTCATTCATATCAAAAGCATTTGTTGATAGAAATGGGTTTCCAACAGAAAACATTGGGTGTCCCATAAAAGTTAGTTCTCCTGGTGGAGATATGATAGTAAGTCTTGGATGTCGGGATCTAGTAATGGAGTTTGGAAAACATAAATTTCCAGTGAGTCTGATAATCCTAGATTCCCAAGGACTGGACGTAATATTGGGAATGGATTGGATGGCTAAGTATGAAGGAGTACTAGATTGTGCCAATCATACTGTTGCACTCACAACCCCGGAAAGGAAGCGGATTAAATTCAAGTCCAACTTTGAATCTAAAGGAAGTAAGCTAAATTCTCTTAAGGGGGTTAGCATGGACAGTGTGCCAGTTGTGAGTGAATATCCGGATGTGTTTCCGGAAGAATTGCCGGGAATGCCACCAGATAGAGATGTGGAGTTTCTGATAGATTTGGTACCAGGGTCTGGACCAATAGCAAAGAGACCGTATAAAATATCAGTTGATGAACTGAAAGAGCTCAAGAAGCAACTAGGAGAACAGTTGCAGAAAGGATTTATTCAACCAAGTTCTTCATCTTGGGGAGCCCCAGTGTTGTTCGTGGAGAAGAATGATAGAAGTCAAAGGTTATGCATAGATTACCGTTCACTCAACGAGGTAACTATCAAGAACAAATACCCTTTGCCTAGAATCAATGACTTGTTTGATCAGCTTGAAGGAGCATGTGTGTTCTCAAAGATTGATCTAAGGTCAGGCTATTTTCAACTCAAGATAAGAGAACAAGACATACCTAAAACAACATTCACTACAAGGTATGGATTGTACGAGTATACCGTAATGCCTTTTGGCTTGACAAATGCTCCAGCATACTTCATGAATATGATGAACAAGGTGTTCATGGAATTCCTTGACAAATTCGTTGTCGTTTTCATCGAAGACATCTTAGTCTACTCCAAGAGCAAAGAAGAGCATGAAGGGCATTTGCGTTTGATACTTGAGAAGTTAAGAGAGCATAAACTTTATGCCAAATTCAGCAAATGTGAATTCTGGTTGGAGGAAGTTGGTTTTCTTGGTCATGTTATGACAAAGGATGGTGTAGCAGTTGATCCTGCTAAAGTGTCAGCTGTGACTGAATGGGAGTCTCCCAAGTCCGTGAAAGAAGTTCGTAGTTTCCTTGGCTTAGCAGGTTACTATAGAAGATTCATTAAAAATTTCTCTAAGGTAGCTAAGCCCATGACTGAACTGTTAAAGAAAGACAAGAAGTTTGCTTGGTCTGAACGTTGTGAACTCAGCTTTCAGGAGTTGAAGAAGAGACTTGTGACACCGATCTTGTGTTCCGCATTTGGAAAAAGATTTCCAAGTTTATTGTGATGCATCTCATCATGGTTTGGGTGCAGTACTCATGCAAGACGGTAAAGTTGTGGCATATGCCTCGAGACAACTCAAAACTCATGAAGTAAACTATCCTACTCATGATTTAGAGTTAGCCTCTGTTGTCCATGCACTCAAAACATGGAGACACTACCTTTTGGGAAAACGTTGTGAAGTGTTCACAGATCACAAAAGTTTGAAGTATATCTTCACCCATAAGGAAATCAATATGAGGCAAAGAAGATGGCTAGAACTTATCAAGGACTATGACTTAAGTTTGCAATACCACCCCGGTTAAGCAAATGTTGTAGCAAATGCTCTAAGTCGTAAGGTTTTTGTGAATGGCCTTACCAAAGGAGAAATGCCAGATGATTTGTGTACCCAATTCAGAAAACTCAGATTGGAGATTGTGCCTGAAGGACATCTCATGTCTTTGGATGTTCAACCCACTCTGTTGGACAAGATCAGAGAAGCCCAAAAGACTGATAAGGAAATTGAAGAGATTAAGGAAAAGATTGTCCAAGGAAAAGCCAAAAATTTCCATGAAGACGAACAGGGTACTGTATGGCATGGGAAACGTATTTTTGTTCCACAAGACCAGGAGTTGCGGAAACTGATTTTGCAGGAAGCACACAACTCTCCGTATTCTATTCACCCAGGTAACACCAAAATGTACATGGACATGAAAGAAAGATTTTGGTGGAATAATCTCAAGAGGGACATCGCCGAACATATTGCTTTGTGTGATGTGTGTAGTAGAGTGAAAGCGGAGCATCAGAAACCAACGGGTTTGCTTCAACCACTACCTATTCCTGATTGGAAGTGGGACAAGATTGGTATGGATTTCATTACCGGATTACCAAGGACCAGGTCAGGGTATGACTCCATATGGGTAGTAGTGGATCGCCTAACTAAAGTGGCTCATTTTATACCCATGAAGACAACCTATACAAGTGCTAAGTTGGCCAAGATTTACATGAGTGGAATTGTATGTCTACATGGTGTGCCCAAGAGTATTGTATCTGATAGGGGAACTCAATTCACTTCCCATTTTTGGAGACAGCTGCATGAGTCATTGGGAACGAGGATGGAATTCAGTACTGCTTTTCATCCTCAAACCGATGGACAAACGGAAAGGACTAATCAAATTCTTGAAGACATGTTGAGGGCCTGTGCCCTAGACTATGGAGCCAGTTGGGATGAAAGTTTGCCTTACGCAGAATTTTCTTATAACAACAGCTATCAAGCCAGCATTGAGATGGCACCGTTTGAGTTTCTCTACAGAAGAAAATGTACCACCCCATTGTTATGGAATGGTGTGGGAGAAAGAAGTTTATTTGGACCGGATCTTATCAAAGAAGCCGAAGAGAAGGTCAAATTGGTTAAGTACAGGTTGAAGATAGCACAGTCCTGACAGAAAAGCTACGCAGATCCTAAGCGTAGAGAAGTCACCTACGAAGTTGGTGATAGAGCCTATCTTAGAGTGTCACCACTTCGTGGAGTGAAAAGATTCGGAGTCAAAGGAAAATTGGCACCAAGATATGTTGGGCCATTCAAGATTTTGAGTCGCAAAGGAGAAGTTGCCTATGAAATAGAACTGCCAGAATCTCTATCAGCTGTCCATAATGTGTTTCATGTGAGTTAGCTTAAGAAATGTCACCCAGAAATGGAAGAAACTTCTTTGAAGGATACTATACCTTTGGAGGAGGTTCAGTTGGAAAGTGATCTCACCTATGAAGAGAAACCTATCAAGATTCTTGAGACTGCAGAAAGAGTCACAAGGACTAAGACTATTAAGTTTTGCAAAGTGCAGTGGAATCATCATACCGAAGAGGAAGCAACATGGGAAAGAGAAGATGATCTTCGGAAAGACCACCCTCACCTATTTGCTAGCCAATCCGAATCTCGAGGGCGAGATTCACCTTAAGGGGGTTAGATTTGTAACATCCCTAAATTCATGATTTCAAAGATTCCATATCATTCATGCATGCATATAGATTTGAGATCAATTTCAAACTCATTTCAAGAAAACAGAAGCACATAGTGCTATCATTTTATGTGAGCAAACTTAAATCAAATGGCTATTCCCATTTGAGAGTTTGAATGTTTTAAACCTAGATTGTTTGTCTTCCTTGTTGAATTGGTTTGAGTGTGCAGTTAGAACAAGATTTTACAAAATAGAAATGGTTTCAAAAACCATTTTTAAACATTTGCAAAACAAGTGCAATGTCCCTGTTATTTTGTTTTTCCAAAAATAACCAAGCCAACTCAAAGTGACCACATGGTTTTATGCCAAGTTTTGTGACTGTTGCACACTGCAAAAATCCCAAAAAGATTTGAAATCAAATAGTTTTTGAAATCATTTGAAAACCATTCCTGAAAATCAATTTAGAAAAAGAAAAGAGAAAAGAATTGGAAAAGGGCCGGCGCCAAGAATTGGGCCCAGCAATAGACGCAGCCCAACTAGCCCACCCGGGCCACCTCTCTCTCTCGCACGCGTGGACACACCCAGCAAGTCGCTGACACTCAGACCCCACTGCCCTTATGTTTGTTTCGCTGACGAGCGGGCCCTCTCCACGTCATCGTCGTCTTCCCCAAAATCCCGCGCACGAACTCCGCCGCTGCCCGTTGCTGCTTTGATTCCGTGAGGTAATTGGCATTGAATCACTGGGCATTTCTTGTCGTGCCTCTGCCTATTTAATCCCCTCTCTCTCGCGACCATTTCCCCTCAACCAATTCCCTCTCCACGCCACCAGGCTGCTCGAAACTCGCCAGACGCTGTCGTTGTCCCGACGAACTCCGGCAGCAATTCCGGTGAGTCCGGACCACCCCTGTGCCCCTGGTTCAAACGATTATGCTTAGCGTGATCACGTGCACCTCCTGATACTCTTCCTTTGCATTCTCGTGACCCAGGACGCCGTCCCCGTTCATGCCCGCAACCGACCGAGCCGCGGCCCAACTCCCGCGACCAATTACGGTAAGCAGAGCGCGCCCCTTGCCCCCTCTTGCATACTAGGTTGTTCTCCTTCGTCTTGTGCGTCTTCTAATACCTCTGGTTCGTGCAAGGGCGACGCGAAACCTCGGCAACCACTTCGACCGCAACCACCCGACGCCGTGCACGACTCAGACGAGCTCCAGCAGGCCCTGCCGTGCGCCCCTTGCCAAGCCACTCCCACGCGACCTAGAACGCCAGCGCCGCCGCTGACAGACGTGCCGCCGCCAGTCACCGCCACTAGCGCCGCTCAGTTTTGGTCAGATGATTCGTAGCCGTCAGATCCAGATCCAGCGCGTAGGATTAGTTCACTTATCGAACCGTTAAGTTTAGATCTGATCCGTGCGTGTTAGTCAGATCCTACGGCTCGCGTGCGTGATCCAACGCGAACCGGTACGCGCCAGTAAGATTAAGACGCGTGGCTAGGGTTTGTTTAAAAACAGAATTTGAAAACAGATTTTAATCCAATTTGGATTTAGCTATAACTTTTGATCCACACGTTAGAATTTGACAAATTTTATACCGTTGGAATCAGGAGAACAAGCCCTTTCTGTTTATGAAATGTGTTTAATGTTTAGTTTCTGTTAAAATGATTTTATTTGCAGAAAATTGTTTAGGACTATTTTGAGTATAGAAATTGTTTAGGAAATAGTTTTAGTGTAAAATAAACTTGGTTTAGCAAGTTTTTGACTTGGTTATGATTCAGTATCATGCACTTGCTTGGTTGAGTTTTATAAATCGTCACTTAGCATTATTGCATGCATGCATATATATTTTTGTGTGTTTGTATATATTGTGTGTAATTTTTGCTATCATTCTTTGTGTAGACTTTGGTGCTAGTGATTGTGATTGTGAAGAGTGCTACTCTCCCCACTACCAAGGCAAGTGGTACTTCATGAATATTTCCATCCCTATATTTTTATACAAGCATTAGAAATATTTTGCTAAGTCTTGCATGTTACTATTTTTGCCAAATGCCATGTTGGGAAATCCTAAGTAGTTGTAGAATCGCTAGGAAATTTCTAAGTTAAGTTACTATGCCATGCTTAGCCTAGCTAGTAGCAAACAACGGTTGGTAAAGTATATGCATGCTATGATGAAAATATTTCTAAGTCTTTGGACTTATGTTTTTATTAATAAAACAACTAAGTCAATGAAACACCTAGGTGGAATGGGACTTGATTGATGGTTTTTGGTTGAGTGGTTACACAAGGCCCATGGCTATGGTTTACCTTGTGTATCTCACTTGTGGTAAGCCACCCAGGAACAAAGGCGATTTTAGAGGCCAAGTGTTGAGAAGCTTCTAGTGCAGCCACTTGGCAATATGGGCTCTGCCTAGATCACATAGGTTGCTAGAACTTAGCCATTTGGACAGTTGGTGGTAGTGGTATTGATAGGTTGGAGCGCGTCCATTTGGTCTAAGGGAAGGCTTCTGAAAGGTCCTGTCTTGGGAAACCAAGTCTGGTGGGGAAAGTGCACAACCTCTACAGATGGAAAAATCTAAGTATTTAGCCAAGTACATGGCAATGGACAACTTGAGCATCAAGACATGGAAGCTATCAAGAATCTCATCACTCCAACTTCTAAGTAAAACTTATGGGTGAAGAAGGGTGAAGGACCTCAATGTCTATTGGTGGTTCCTTGGGAAAGTTTTGACAAAGAAAAACTTAGTGATTTCAACTAATAGGAAAAACCTATTTTGAGCAAAGCAAGCCAAGCTACACTTAGCCAAAATGCATATAGTAATATAGTCCACTTAAAATTTACTAAGGTATCACTTGCCAATACTATTCCAAAGTATTGACCCACTGTGGCTGTAACTTGTGATGTTGCAGGTTACTCTGATGAGGATTAGGTGTCATGAGTCTACACTCAACATGTTTGCCTGTGGCACATGAAGATGAAGACTTATGTTTATTTACTTATTCCAAACTCTTGTATTAGGCATGTGGCCTTGTGTTGTAAAGACTATGTTATCTCTGGAATGGATGTAATAAATGACCTTTGTATCTGTGTACTTCATCTTAAACTGTGGATGCTAGCAATGATCCAGGGACTAGCATTGCAATCACAGGGATCCTTTTCCTTTACAAAGGAGGGATCTTACAAAAACGTTTCGCACCTAGTTTTGAACCCACGCAGACGCTGACAGATGGACCCCGTTCCCTATCTTTTTCTCACGCTTCCAAGCGGACCCCACCTGTCTCGTCAGCGTCTTCAACCGCGGACTCGTTCTTCCTCCTCATTGCTCATCACAATCAAATCCTCGAGTAAATTCACATAATTGCAGCGTTGATTCCGCACGATAACCTCGCTCACTTAATCGCCCGTGTCCCCTTTCTCTTTCCCCTCTCTCACCCGACCCTCTCTGCCCTCAGGCTGCCCGCATTGCTTGCGACAACCTCCCTGCCTCCGACGAACAACCGCGGCAATTCCGGCCAGTCCACGCCCTCCCTTGCTCCCTGGCGCACCCGAGCTTTCTCCCCACCTCCAGGCGAACCTCCCAGTAGCCTCAACTTACTCGCGCTTGACCCACAACATCGGCATCGTCGACAACAGAACAACGCCACCGTCTGCTCCTCCTCCGGCGAGTTTCCCAGGTAGTGTCTAACCGCCCCTCTTCTCCTCTTTCGCATACGAGCACTCACCACAACCTTGCGCGTCTAACCACACCTTCCTTTCTCTCTGGCGTGACCCATAGCGTCGCCTTCGTCAGCATCCGGGAACACCCGACGCCAGAAGCTCCTCCGACGAGCAATCACCGTCGCCCCCGTGCACCCCCTGCTCTCCTACGACCACGTTGAGCACCAGAATACCACGGCGAACCCGGTGAGCATATCCATTCCCTCCCTTGCTTCCTGTAGCCGCCGTAGCACCGCCAGCAGCGGGTCGCCGCTGCCAGCCACCGTTGAGCGCCGCTGGGTTTTGGTTAGTGTGTCAGGAGCCGTAGGATGCGAATCATCTGGCTAGGATTAGATCCAATCGAAAGGGTACGGGTCCATCTATGCCGCACGTTTTCAGTTAGATCTAACGCTCCACGCCGACCGATCCATGCAAACCGTTTTTGTCCAATCAGAAACAAACACGTGGCCTCTGTTTGATTTAAAAGTCCGAAAACTTTCTATTAGATGTCCATTTTGTAAAATCTATAACTTTCAAACCACACGTCCAAATTTTGCAAATTTTATATCAATGGAATCAGTGCAACAAGCCCTAGCCAACCATGCACTTTTTTTAGTAAAAATCTTCTGGTAAAATGTTTGTTTTTGAAGAAACTTGTGTATGCTTGTTTAGGATATAAAAATTATTCCAAAATGAATTTGAGGATAAAATCTTTGGCAAATGGCTTGTTTTGAACCTACTGACCCTAGGAAACAATTTGTGGTTTCAAAAATGTATTTGGTGAAGAAAAAGAATGATTCTTTGATTTAAAACGAATTCTAGTCAAATAAAAATATGGTTTAATTGTTAAAAATGGTTTTGGTAGAAAATCTTTGAGGAGTGTTTTTGGAATAAACTCTCTGACCCTAAATACCAAGTTTTGAGAATTAACAACTTATTTGGTGAACATTATAAAAATTATTACCTTACCAAAAACATTTTCACCACATGAAATAATGACTTGATTTAAAAATGGTTTATAGATGAAACCCTTTTGCAAACGGCTTTGCCACTTTATAAAATGACCATTAGGTGTTTTCAAATGTTTATGACCCATTAGGAACCACTTTTTCAAATAAAACAAAGCTTGGCAAGCTTGCATGCATTTCTTAGACTTTATCATTTTATGTGATGTTTTGCTTGATTGGTAGATTGAGATTGTGCCTTGCTTGATTGAATTGTAGTGACTTGAAGGGTGTGATTGTTGCAAGGACAAGGAGTGAACTTATACCCTCTACCAAAAAGGCAAGTGATGCTTCATACTTTTGTCCCATTATTTTCACTATGCATTAGTGATATTTCTAAGTATAGGACTTGCATGGAATTTTGCTAACTATAAACCATGCTATGGGAAAACCTAGTAGATGAAAACCTTAGTAGAATTTCCTAAGTTAAGATTCCTACCACTATCATGCTTAGCTTAGCTAATAGAAAACAAGGGTGGAAATATATTCACACTATGGAAAAATTTCTAAGTCTGAGGACTTGTGTTTTGTTTAATAAAACAACTAAGAGAATGAATCACCTGGGTGGAATGGAAGGAGTGGTTTGTGTTGAGTGGTTCACAAGGCCCATTTTTATGGTTTACCTTGTGTATCTCACTTGTGGATGGCCACCCAGGAACAAAGAGATTTGAGATGTCAAATGTTGAGAAGCTTCAAGTGCAGCCACTTGGCATTATGGGCTCTGCCTGGATCATATATGTTGCTAGAACTTAGCCATTTGGATAGTTGGTGGTAGTGGGAATGATAGGATGGAGCGCGTCCATTTGGTCTAAGGGAAGGCTTCTGAAAGATCTTGTCTTGGTGAAACCAAGTCTTGTGGGGAAAGTGCACCACCTCTGTAGAGTGTAAAATCTAAGTACTTAGCCATGTCCCTGGTAAAGGACAATTTGAGCATCAAGACATGGAAGCTATCAAGAATCTCATCATCCAAATTTCTAAGTTAAGGACTTGTGGTTGAACAAGGGTTAAAGGATCTTCAATCTTTGATTGTTGGATGCCTTGGGTGATTTTTGCCAAACAAAACTTAGTGTTTTCAAATGATAAGGAAAAATATATTTTGAGCAAAGAAAGCCTAAGCTCCACTTAGCCAAATGCATATAGATGATAGACTCCACTATACTACCATAGTATCACTTGCCAATACAATTCAAATGTATTGACCCTTGTGGCTGTAACTTGTTATGTTGCAGGTTTGATTGATTTAGTGAAGTTAAATGATTAGGATTACAAAGTCTACAGCCAACATGTCTGCCTGTGGCACTTTGAAGATGAAGGACCCCATGCTTATAGATATTCTGCTGCAATGTTATGTAATAGCCAAATGAGCTATGAAAGATGTAATAAAATATTTTACTCCTGGTTATAAAGTTGTATTATGACCTTTGTTTCTTGATATTACATCTTAACTGTGGATGCTAGCTATTGATCCAGGGACTAGCATTGTAAACACAGGGGAACCTACCTTATCAAAGGTTGGGAACCTTACAACACTGAACATCTTCGTTTGGTGTTAACCAAACTCCGAGAACATCGTCTCTATGCCAAGTTTTCCAAATGTGAGTTCTGGTTACAAGAGCTCGTATTTCTTGGTCATGCTGTTTACGCAAAAGGGGCTGCTGTTATCCCCGATAAGGTTCAAACTATCCTCGACTGGGAGTCTCCTAAATTCGTGAAGGATGTTCGAAGTTTTCTCGGGATGGCTGGTTATTACCGTCGGTTCATTGAGAACTTCTCCAGGATTGCAAAGCCGATGACTAATCTTCTTAAGAAGGAGAAGAAGTTTGAATGGTCTGATAAGGCTGAAGAAAGCTTCCAATTGCTGAAAACCAAATTAACCACCGCTCCGGTGTTAGTTCTCCCAAACACCAGCAAAGACTTTGTTGTCTTTTGCGATGCTTCCCACCAAGGTCTTGGATGTGTGTTGATGCAAGATGGGCATGTGGTGGCTTATTCTTCCCGTCAGCTAAAACCACATGAGAACAACTACCCAACTCATGATCTTGAGCTTGCAGCTGTTGTTCATGCTCTCAAGAAATGGCAACATTACCTTCTCGATAGTCGTTGCGAGTTATACTCGGATCATCAGAGTCTGAAGTACCTTTTCACACAACCTGATCTGAATCTCAGGCAAAGAAGATGGTTGGAACTCATCAAGGACTATGATTTGGGTCTCAACTATCAACCTGGGAAAGCCAATGTCATTGCTGATGCGTTAAGTCATAAGTCTTATTGCAACAATTTTATGATCAAACAATCTCAACCTTCTCTTCATGAGGAATTTGCTCGATTGAATCTTGAAGTAGTCCCTCGTGGATTTCTTTCTACCCTTGAATTGAAGTCTTCTATAGAGGATGAAATCAAGCTTGCTCAGAAACATGATTCTGAAATTGCGGAGATCAAAGGGTACATTGCTAACGGAGTTGCTAAGTGTTTCTCTGTTGATACACAAGGTACTGTCTACTTTGGTAACCGTCTGGTAGTGCCAAAGAGAACAAAATTGAGGGATCTAATTCTCCAAGAGGCTCATGAATCACCTCTTTCTATCCACCCTGGAGGTACCAAGATGTATCGGGATCTTCGTCAATGATTCTGGTGGTCTGGTATGAAGAAGGATATCGCTCGTTTTGTTGCTGAATGTGACGTATGCCGTCGCGTCAAAGCTGAGAACCAAAGACCCGCTGGTCTCCTGCAACCACATAAGATACCTGAGTGGAAATGGGATGAAGTTGGTATGGATTTCATCACTGGTCTTCCTAAGACTCAAAGGAAATGATGCCATATGGGTAATCGTTGACTATCTGTCCAAGGTTGCTCACTTTCTACCTGTTCGTGAGAGTATCAATGCTAGTCAGTTAGCAGATCTATACATCTCTCGAATAGTTGTTCTTCATGGGATTCCGAAGAAAATTGTCTCTGACCGAGGGAGTTTGTTCACCTCAAGGTTATGGACAACCTTCCAAGCTGCTATGGGAACCCGTTTGTCTTTCAGTACAGCTTATCATCCTAGCACCGGTGGTGTAGAGGGAGTGTCCCAACCTTTATTAACACAAGGTGGTGTCCCCTGTGTTTACAATGCTAGTCCCTGGATCAATAGCTAGCATCCACAGTTAAGATGTAATATCAAGAAACAAAGGTCATAATATAACTTTATAACCAGGAATAACATAATTTTATTACATATTACATAGCTCATTTGGCTATTACAATACATTGCAGCGGAATAACTATAAGCATGGGGTCCTTCATCTTCAAGGTGCCACAGGCAGTCATGTTGGTTGTAGACTTTGTAATCCTAATCAACACACTTCACTAAATCAATCAAACCTGCAACATACAAGTTACAACCACAAGGGTCAATACATTTGAATTGTATTGGCAAGTGATACTATGGTAGTATAGTGGAGTCTATCATCTATATGCATTTGGCTAATTGGAGTTGAGGCTTGCATTGCTCAAAATATATTTTTCCTTAACATTTGAAAACACTAAGTTTTTGCTTGTCAAAAACATTTTTCTCAATCAAAGATTGAAGATCCTTTAACCCTTGTTCAAACCACAAGATTTTAACTTAGAAATTTGAATGATGAGATTCTTGATTTCTTCCATGTCTTGATGCTCAAATTGTCCTTTACCAGGGACATGGCTAAGTACTTAGATTTTTTGTACACTCTGCAGAGGTGGTGCACTTTCCCCACAAGACTTGGTTTCCCAAGACAAGATCTTTCAGAAGCCTTCCCTTAGACCAAGATGGACGCGCTCCAACCTATCAAAAACTACCACCCACTGTCCATATGGTTAAGTTCTTGCAACCTATATGATCATGGCAGAGCCCATATTGCCAAGTGGTTGCACTTGAAGCTTCTCAACATTTGACATCTCAAATCTCTTTGTTCCTGGGTGGCCATCCACAAGTGAGATACACAAGGTAAACCATAGACATGGGCCTTGTGAACCACTCAACCAAAATCCACCAAGCAAGTCCCATTCCACCCAGGTGATTCATTAACTTAGTTGTTTTATTAAACAAAACACAAGTCCTCAGACTTAGAATATTTTTCCATAGTGTGAATATATATTCCACCCATGTTTTCTATTAGCTAGGCTAAGCTTGATAGTAATAGGAATCTTAACTTAGGAAGATTTCCACTAAAGTTTCATCTACTAGGATTTTCTATAGCAAGTTTTATACTTAGCAAAATTTCCATGCAAGTTTTACTTAGAGAAAAATCACTAATGCATAGTTAAAGTAATGGGACAAAAAGTATGAAGCATCACTTGCCTTTTTGGTAGAGTATGGGTTCACTCCTTGTCCTTGCAACAATCACACTCTTCAAGTCACTACAAATCAATCAAACAAGGCACAAATTCAATCTACCAAGCAAGCAAAACAACACATAAAATAACAAAGTCAAAGTAATGCATGCAAGCATGCCAAGCTTTGTTTTGTTTGAAAAAGTTGTTCCTAGTGGGTCATAGACATTTGGGTACACCTAATGGTCATTTTATAAAGTGGCAAAGTCAATTGCAAAAAGGTTTCACTTTAAAAACCATTTTCAAACAAAGTATCATTTTATGTGGTGTATAAATATCTTTACTAAGGCATTAATCTCTAAGGTTCACCAAATTCATTTTCAACTTATAAAACTTGGTGTTTGGGGTCAGAGAGTTTAAAACCAAACATTTCCCAAAGTTTTTATACCAATACCATTTTTAATAAATAAACTATATTTTTGTTTGACTAGAAATGGTTTTAAATCAAAGAATCATTCTTTTGCATCACCAAATACATTTTTGAAACCACAAAGTGTTTTCTATGGTCAGTAGGTTCAAAGCAATCCAATTGCAAAAGATTTGAACCCGAAATTCATTTTTAAACAATTTTCACATTCTTAACAAGCATACAAAAGTTTCTGCAAAAACATCCATTTTAACAGAAGCTTTTTGTTAAACAAAAGGTATGGTTGGCTAGGGCTTGTCTCACTGATTCCAATGATATAAAGTTTGCAAAATTTGGACGTGTGGTTTAAAAGTTGTGCAATTTACAAAATTGGAAATCTAATAGATCAAAATCTGTCTTTTAAATCAACTATAGGCCACGTGTAATGTTTCTATTGGTCCATACCGGTTCAGTGTGGATCACGCTGCAGACCGTTGGATTTAAAGGGATCTGTGCGGCTCTGATCAACGCATACGCTTGCGTTTAAGTCGCTGGTTCCTACGCGTCCGATCTAAAACGAATGGCTCTGATCTAATTGACCACAAAGTGGCGGTGCTGGCGGCGGTGGTTGGCGGCGGCACGCTCAGACGGTGTGGTCGCCGGTGATTTAGGAGGAGAGGGAAGCAGAGGGGTAGCTCACCAGAATCGCCGAAGCCTGATGATGCTCAACGTTGTGGCAGCTCGTCGAGGGGTGCGCGGGTTCGTCTTCAATTGCTCACCGGAGTTGATCTGGGCCTCGGTGCGGCGACGCCGACGGGGACGGGTTAGGGTCCCGCGCGACTAGTTGGCGAGTACCGGATGATCACAAGGCACAAAGTAATGTAATGGTGTGAGGCTCGTCAAGGCGCCGCACGGTTCGGGCGATGTGGCTTACCGGAGTTGTCTCGCAGCGCGGTTGCTGGGCTGAGGTCGCTGGTGCTATGAGGCACGCCAGCGAAAGCTGGGTTGCGTAAAGATGCGCCAGGCTTGGGGAGGATGTGAGCTTGGTCGGGAGGCAAGGGCGTCGGTGCTGCCGGAATTTGCCGAGAACCTCGTCGGAGACGGCGGCGGTGCAGAAGAAATTTGGAACAGCCTGGTGGCTCACGAGGCGTGGTGTTTGGGGGGAATGGAAGAGGAGGAAGAGGGGATTTATCACACGTGATCACTGCGAGTAATTGTGGCCGCATTAAGACGAATTAAGCCTGAGGAATCAACGGCAGGGGCGGGGAAGAACGAGTCGCTGCGGGTTAGAACGATGAACAGGAGGGGTGGGGCATACCTGTCAGCGAGAAAGGAAGTAAGGGGGAGGGGTCCACTTGTCAGCGTCCTCGTGGGTTGCTTCTGCGGTGAAGAAAAAACGGTTCGGGGCGAGGGAACAGGTGGGCTTGCTGGGCTGTTGGGCTGGTTTGTTGGGCTGGGTCCTTTGCACTATTTTTTTTCTGTCTGAATGATTTAACCTTTTGTATTTCTATTTACTGGTTTGAAAATTCCAAGCAACATTCAAACATTCAAACAATCACCATACTTGTAATGAGTTTTTGGTTCTGTTTATCAACATAAACCAAATCCCAAAATAAAATAATATTTTTATTCTTTTTTTTAGGATCCATTCATTAATAATAAAATGGACCTTTAGTTATTTAATCAAATAGGGTTTGATTTATTTAATAAAATCTCCATTTGAAATCCAAATATTTTCAAAACCAAATCAATAGGTTTTATTTGGAAATAAAGAATACTTGGAAACTTGTTTAAAACAAAATAACCTTTTATTTTAGGGTCCATTAATAATTAAATAAAATATACCCTCATTATTAAATCAAATAGGATTTGTTTTATTAAAATATTTATTTTGAAACCTAAAATAAAACCAAAAACACTTCAGTAGGTTTTATTTGAGAATATAAAATACTTGGAAAACTTATTTAAAATAAAATAAAATAAATAAGTTTTAGTGTTTATTTAAAATGGGAAAGCTTTTATTTAAATAAAATTTGGATATCAAATCCTTATTATTTTATTTAAACAAACCTTTACTCTTTTAATCAAAGCAAAACCTTTTGTTTCAAAATCTTGGCCAAGGTTTAATTTGGCTTTATAAAATAATCTTTACTTATAAACTTACCTTTTCTTCTTAAAAACCAAATCATTTTATAAAAAGATTTCAAAGTAGTAGTAAAATATTTTTTATTTTTCCTTTACTAAATATTTATCTTTTTAATCCCTTTAGGATTTCTTTGTTCAAAATAGGTTTGAAGATTTCCAATTGGATTCAAAAGTTTCTTCTGGCCCTGAAAATCAACAAAGTTTTATTTTATTCATTTATTTTTCACATTACAAGATTTGGAAAAGCTTGGGATGTGACAGGTGGTCAAACCGAAAGACTGAATCAAATTCTTGAAGACATGCTAAGAGCGTGTGTCATATCTTTTGGCAAGAACTGGGAAAAATGCCTTCCTTTTGCTGAATTCTCCTACAACAACAGTTTCCAATCCAGTATTGGTATGGCACCATTCCAATTTCTATATGGAAGAACCTACCGTACTCCGTTGAACTGGTAAGAATCCGGCGAAAGAAAGTTCTTTGGTCCGGATATGATCCAGGAAGCAGAAGAACAAGTTCATATCATTCGAGATCGTTTGAAAACTGCTCAGTCTCGCTAGAAAAGCTATCATGATCATCACCATCAACATATCGAATATGAAGTCGGTGATCAAGCTTATCTCAGGGTCACTCCTTTGAAGGGTGTCCATCGTTTCGGTATCAAAGGAAAACTAGCTCCTCGCTACGTTGGTCCTTTTTGTGTTCTATCCAAGCAAGGTAACCTGGCATACAAGTTGGAGTTGCATGCAAACTTCCCTGAGGTGCATGACGTCTTCCATGTGTCGCAACTCAAGCGTTGTTTCAAAGATCATCTCCGTGGTGTTGATCACCAAACTCTTGATCTCCAAAAGGATCTGACTTATCGTGAGTATCCTGTTCGTATCCTTGATGAAACCGAGCGCAAGACTCGTCGTAAAAACATCAAGTTCCTGAAAGTTCAGTGGTCTCATCACTCTGAGGATGAAGCAACCTGGGAACGAGAAGATCGTCTTAGATCTGAGTACCCTGCCTTCTTTTCTAAAACTTAGGAATCTCGGGTCGAGATTCTTGTAAGGGGGGTAGTGCTATAACAGCCCAAGTTTGTAATATATGTAAATAGTACTTAGGCATGCATGCATCTGTTTAAAATCAATACAATAATTGCATGTGGTCAAGTGTGCTAAATAGTTGCAAATTCAAAACCCTAAACTTCCCCTCTTTGTTTGAAAAATCTATTCAAATGGTTTTGAAATATTTGAAAAGTATCAAAAAAATATGGATCCCAAATGGATTAAAAGGGACCCTAATTATTTCCTATCTATTTTGTAAACCTTCTGGTATTTTTGGAATGTTTAAAATAACATTTGAATTCAAAATACAAACATAAATAGAAAATAGGAAAAGAAAAAATGTTTTGTAAAAAAAATAGTGCCAGAGAGCAAGCCCGGCCGCAGCCCAGCAAGCCTCCCTCCCCTTCCTTCCTTTCCCGCGGCCCACTTGGCCCAGCAAACTTCCCAGCCCCAAAGACTTCGTCTTGTTCGTCGTCGCTCCGCCGATGGATCGCTTGAAGCAGCTCGGTGGCTTTTCGCCATTGGCGAGCGCCAAGATGCGCGCCGCCGCCCCTGGAGGCCTACAAGAACCCTATCCCGCCGTTGTGGAGAACCCTAACCCCTTCTTCCCCCTCGCGTGCTCCTTCTTCCTCCTGCGGCCCAAACCCTAGCCTCGGGCTCCGCCGCATCCTGCCGTCTCCGGCCGCCCCGTGCACCATGGAGTGTCCTGGGAGAAGCACCGCGTCGCCATCGTCGTCTTCGCCAAGCCAAGCACGCCGGAAGGAAGCCGTCTGGCCGGAATCGAGCTCGAACTCACCGTCGGCCGCCGCAGTCAAGTCATCGATCCCCCTCCCTCCGGCCTCCCCTTGCTTCAACGACCTCATCCACGTGACCATGGTGATCCAGCGGTCCTCCTGGACCTTCTCACTTGCCCCCACTCCCTCTGGTTTGCTGGTTCGCGGCGCCTAATCACACAAGACATGGTCGCCAGCGATGCTCCGGTGACCAAATCCAGGCGGCGCCGCCACTATAATGTCCGCCTCGGCCCCTCTCTCGAACGAGACCAACCACGCATCCACAGACGCCTCCAATCGCTTGCCCCTCTCTCGATCTGAGAGGATCAGCCATTGATGACGTGACAGTGACGTCATCATGATGCAATAAATCTTTGTCTATTTATCTAAATGTTTTCAGTAATTCATTTCTATAATAGATAAATGCTGACAGGTGGGCCCTGCCTGTCAGGGTTTTAACATTTTTGTAAATCATTTCTGAAATTAATAAAAGTCTGACATGTGGGCCCAAGTTGGAAAATAATTTAAATATTCCAAAAATAATTTAAAATGAATTAAAATTTGAGAAATTCATAACTAATTCATTTTAAATCAAAAAATACAAATAATATATCAAAATGTTCAGAAAAATGAGAGCTATCTAATAGAGATATAATCATGCATTGTTAAGCAACTTACATGACAAGTTTAATTAGAAGAACATAGTAACCCCTCAAAGGTGATTCCGGAGTTTCCCCAAATTAGGGTTTTCAACCCTCGGAACCCCGTTCAAGCTGTCAAGCATGTCTTAGAGTTTCATTTCAACGCAAGTTAACTTGTCATATCATCCATATTGATTGAGCATTGCACATGCCATGTATTGAATGTTGCTTCTTCCTTTCCGGTATTTAGTTCTTCGCGATAGGATCTGAACCCAAAGTTGAGGTCAACGACACCAAAGATCCATACATGTCTACGGACGGACAAGGCAAGCGTAGCCTCTCATTTTGAACCTACTTTTACAAAGTATATTACTTTCTCACTATGATGCACACGATTCCAATGTGGTCTTTTGTAAGTAGTTAGGGTTACCTATCTGCTGCATAGTTTCCCCATTGTAGCCTCGTATTCCTGATCCACTTCTCCTAGCATACCTAGGTTTGGCATTTGAGCGTTGCTAGAGCTTCTGAGATCGACAGCTTAGCCATGCATAGTATCAACGTCTGATCTATCCGAACAATGAATCAGAGGTGCCAGAGAATCTAGAAAGGTAGGAGTTGGTGACATTCTCGAAGGAGATAACTAAATATGCTAAGGCTTGCATGGGAGGCCATGTTGGGTGTGGTTTTTGTAGTTCCATGCTCGCCACCACTAGGAATTGAGTTCTTACCTTTGGAACCACACGGGGCCTGGACAACCTCATGACTGACTAACTTGCCTAGTAGATTCCATGAGTCACATAGTTCGGGCGTTCCATTCGACATATGCATATAAAATCTTTTGAAAGATTTGCGGGGTGAAGTTGGTGCATTCATAACAGGTAGGTAAGCGTGGCCGAGGTTGCTTGGGGTAGATAGCGCCCCTGGAAAACCAACCTCGCCTCACATATTTAAGTATCGGCTTTGGGATTTGACCCGTTACGGCGGAACCATACTTATTGCGTGACTCATGGTCTCGGCGAAAGCAAGGTAAAGGTCGATGTCAACCACCCTCTGCCGGCCTTCCAAGGAAGAGGGATAATAATTTGGCATTAAGAGTCGGTTGGTGCGTGTGGGTAAAGTTGTACCCTGCAGCGTTAAATCTTTTCGAAAAGCCGTGTTCACGGTTATGAATGACTTGGCGACCGGACTTAAGATCATAGATAACTTTAACCACTATAAAACTTGTTGATCCACATGTGCTTAAGGATGCTTCCTCTGGGTCGAGTGGGTGATCCTAGATAGGAGGTTCTGATGAAGCTGGTGGTTACCCAAGATGTGATGAACAAGATGAAGAAGTCGCTATCTTATCCCTTTTAAAAGATTCTGAATAGATGAGCCTCTTCTCTCTCTTGTTTACAAATAAAGATTGCTTTCCGCAAAAGAAAATCCAGAGAAAGCTTTCTAACCAGAGCATATAGATACTAGGTTATCTAAGTCTTGCGGAGTACATTCTCGTACTTAGCCTTGCGCCATTGTTGTTTTTTCTACAGAAGATATGATTGCAACTGAAGGTGGATTCTACATTGACATCGATGAGTAGTTGGGGGTTCCAGGTAGGAGCCTGAGGACTATGGGATGGACATCGCTTTTGTTTATGGCCTCTTAGGCTTTTTGCTAAGTTGTTGTGTAGAACAACATAATTTGCTTTCGCTGTGTGATGTAATGTTGGGTCTATGACCTCTGGTTTGTAATAACTCTAATATCTTACTCTGATAAGAGTTTAAACTTATGATGTTGGATCTCTGTGTTCTGTAAAGTTACCGAATCATACTGTGATCTTTCGTGTTTGGGAGTTGAACTTATCTTAGATGGTGATCTGAGGTTAGTTTAACCCTAACCCCGGGGGGTGCTACAGAAGTATATCTCTCCGACTCGGTATGGACAAATTCCATCTCGATACATACAACCCAACAAGTACTTTCCGATCACCTGAGAGACACCTTTATGATCACCCTCACATAGGATGACGTTTGATGACCTCAAAGCTTTCTTCCGATGCCAGGGAGTTGTATTATCTCATGGTCTAAGGAATACAATACTTTACATAGGAAAAAGCTTCGCAAAGATGAACACGATGACACGATCTAATTTCTCTGCTTAATTTGGGTCTGTCCATCATATCATTCTCCTAATGACATGATCTCATTATTAATCGACAACTCATGTCTATGGTTAGGAAACCTTAACCATCATTAATCAATGAGATAGTCCATAGAGGCGTACTAGGGACACGGTGTTGTTCATAAACCACACAAGTATCAAAGTTTCCACTTAATACAATTCTATCATGGAATATAAACTTTATCATGAACAAGAATTATAATAATAACATCTTTATTATTGCCTCTAGGGCATAATTCCAACTGTCTCCCACTTGCACTAGAGTCAATAATCTAATTTACATTTGGCAACAATCTAACACCCATTGGCATTAAGGTGCTGATCATGTTTTGCTCGTGGAAGAGGTTTAGTCAACGGATCTACGACATTCAGATCCGTATGTACTTTGCTAATATTCAGATCTCCATCTGCTATATAATCTCGAATTATATGAAAATGGCGGTTGATGTGCTTGGTCTTTGGATGATATCTTGGTTCCTTAGCCAGTGCTATGGCGCCAGTGTTGTCGCACAATATCTCCAGTGGGTCCAAGGCACTTGGAACCACACCAAGCTGAGTGATGAAGTTCCTGATCCAAACTCCTTCACTTGACGCTTCTGAAGCAGCCATGTATTCCCCTTCTGTTGTTTATCCCGCGATCACGCTTTGCTTGCAGCTTCTCCAGCTCACAGCTCCACCATTCAAAATATAAACGTATCCTGTCTGAGATTTAGAATCATCCGGGTCAGTGTCGAAACTAGCGTCGATGTAACCTTTTACAACGAGCTTCTCATCACCTCCATAGACCAAGAACATTTCTTTAGTCCTATTTACATACTTTAGGATGTTCTTTACGGTTGTCCAGTGTTCCACTCCTGGATCACTTTGGTATCTGCTCGTCAAACTAAGAGCATTGGACACATCCGGTCTAGTACATAGCATGGCATACATGATAGAACCTATGGCCGAGGCATATGGCACTTTGCTCATAGTATCTCTATCGTTTACCGTAGCTGGACAGTGAGCCTTGATCAATATCTTACCTAACAACATGGGCAATGAACCTTTCTTTGCTTTATTCATTCCGAACCTTTTCAGAACTTTGTCTAGATATGTACTTCGGCCTAAAGCTAATAGGCGTCTTTGTCTATCTCTATAGATTTTGATGCCTAATATATAAACAGCTTCTCCTAGGTCTTTCATTGAAAAACATTTATTCAAATAACTCTTCACATCGTTAAGCATACCAATGTCATTTCCAATAATCAATATGTCATCCACATATAGTACTAAAAATGTCACTGAGCTCCCACTCACTTTCTTGTAGATACAAGCTTCATAGCAATTTGGAACAAATCCAAAACCCTTGATCACTTGATCAAAACGAAGGTTCCAACTCCGAGATGCTTGCTTTAGTCCATAAATGGAACTCTGAAGTTTGCAGAACTTATTAGCATCCTTAGGATCGACAAAACCTTCGGGCTGCATCATATACAACTCTTCATCAATGTTGCCATTGAGGAACGCAGTCTTGACATCCATCTGCCATATTTCATAATCATGAAATGCAGCAATTGCTAATAAAATCTGAATGGACTTAAACATCACTATGGGAGAGAAAGTCTCATCGTAGTCAACACCTTGAACTTGCCGAAACCCTTTTGCGACAAGCCGATCTTTATAGATAGTAACATTACCATCCGCGTCCGTTTTCTTCTTGAAAATCCATTTGCACTCAACAGCCTTACGGTCGCTAGGAGGGTCCACCAAAGTCCACACTTGGTTTTCGCTCATGGATCCCAATTCGGATTTCATGGCCTCTAGCCATTTCTCAGAGTCTAGGCTCATCATTGCTTCTTCATAATTCGCAGGTTCACTGTTGTCTAACAACAAGACGGTTGAGACAGGGTTGCTGTACCATTCAGGAGTGGCACATGACCTTGTCGACCTACGAAGTTTAGTAGTAGCATCGTTCGAAGTTTCATGATCCTCGTCATTAGCTTCCTCTCTTGTTGGTGCAGACGACACTGGAAAAATTTCAGGTGTTGCGCTACTCTCCAACTCGAGAGAAGGTTCAATAACCTCGTCTAGCTCTACCTTCCTCCCACTCACTTCTTTCGAGAGAAACTCCTTCTCAAGAAAGGATCCGTTCTTTGCAACAAACACTTTGCCTTCGGATCTGTGGTAGAAGGTATACCCAATCGTTTCCTTAGGGTATCCTATGAAGACGCATTTCTCTGCTTTGGGTTCGAGCTTGTCCGGCATCAACTTCTTGACTTTAGCTTCGCATCCCCAAACTTTAAGAAACGACAACTTAGGTTTAGCACCAAACCATAGTTCATACGGTGTCGTCTCAACGGATTTAGATGGTGCCCTATTTAAACTGTATGCAGCGGTTTCTAATGCATAACCCCAAAATGATAACAACAAATCTATAAGAGACATCATTGATCGCACCATATCTAATACAGTTCGATTCCGGCATTTAGACACACGATTGCGCTGTGGTGTTCCAGGTGGCGTGAGTTGCGAAAGGATTCCGCTTGCTTTAAGATGCGTGAGAAAATCATAACTCATATATTCACCTCCACGATCGGATCGTAGAAATTTAATTTTGTTGTTACGATGGTTTTCCACTTCATTCTGAAATTCTTTGAAATTTTCAAACGTTATAGATTTATGTTTTATTAAATAGATATACCCATATCTACTTAAGTCATCAGTAAAAGTGAGAAAATAGCGATATCCACCGCGCGTCGAAACACTCATTGGTCCGCATACATCGGTATGTATGATTTCCAATAAGTCCGTTGCTCGCTCCATTATTCCGGAGAACGGGGTTTTGATCATCTTGCCCATGAGGAACGGCTCGCACGTGTCAAATGATTCAAAATCAAGAGACTCCAAAAGTCCATCAGAATGGAGTTTCTTCATGCGTTTTACACCAATATGACCTAGACAAAGCCACAAATAAGTTGGATTATCACTATCTACTTTGCATCTCTTAGCCTCAATGTTATGGATGTGCGTTTCATTGCTTTCGAGATTCAGAAGAAATAAACCATTCACAACAGGTGCATGACCATAAAAGATGTTATTCATATAAATGGAACAACCATTATTATTTGATTTAAATGAATAACCGTCTTGCAATAAACACGATCCAGATATAATGTTCATGCTCAACGCAGGCACATAATAACACTTATTAAGGTTTAAAACTAATCCCGAAGGTAAAACTAAGGAGAGCGTGCCGACGGCCATCACATCAACTTTTGATCCATTGCCAACACGCATCGTCACCTCATCTCTTGCTAGCCGCCGTCTATTTCGTAGCTCCTGTTTCGAGTTTCAAATATTAGCAACTGAACCAGTATCATATACCCAGGCACTACAACGAGCGCTAGTAAGGTAAACATCAATAACATGTATATGAAATATACCTTTAATGGTGCCAGCCTTCTTCTCCGCTAAGTACTTCAGATAGTTGCGCTTCCAGTGACCCTTGTCCTTGCAATAGAAGCACTCAGTGTCCGGCTTAGGTCCAGACTTGAGCTTCTTCTCAGAAGGGGCAACGCGCTTGCCGCCGCCTTTCTTGAAGGATTTCTTTGCACCCTTACCTTTCTTAAAGCTAAGGGTCTTGTTGACCATCAACACATGATTATCTTTCTTGATGTCCACCTCCGCAGCTTTCAGCTTAGCGAAGATCTCAGTGATAATATCAGTGGAACCAATTTGATTGTGAGTAACTACAAAACCTTTGTAGCTAGGAGGGAGTCATTGAAGACTCTGTCAATCTTGAGCTCTTATGGAATCTTGTAGTCCAGTTGCTCGAGACGTTGAGTGTAGCCCGACATCTTAATGGCGTGCTCACTAACGGAACTCCCTTCCTCCATCTTGCAGTTAAAGAACTTCTCAGAGATCTCATAACTCTCAGAACGGGCCTGATTCTGAAACATGGTTTTCAGTTCCTCAAGTATCTCAAAGGGCCCGGCGAACTCCTCAAAACGATTTTGAAGGTCCGGTTCCATAGCAAACAACATGGTACTCTTAATCACTCCATAATCATCTTTGCTCGAGTGATAGACAGCTTTTTCATCAGCCGGCGCATCAGTAGCAGGGGCGTCACCTAGCGCTTTCTATAGTACATAGTCCTTTTGTCCGCCAGCAAGAATGATTCTCAGATTGCGGAACCAGTTGGTGAAGTTAGACCCATTGTTCTTAAGCTTTTCTTTCTCAGCAAAAACGTTGAAGTTGAAGTTGGACTTAGCCATTTGATCTACAAAATTTGCAAATACAATTTAGACTATGTTCATGATAACTAGTTCAACTTAATCAAATTATTAGATGAACTCCCACTAAATTCAACATCCCTCAAGTTGTTTAGTGAACATGATCCAAATTCACCACACCTAATCCGATCTTCATGAGAAGAGATGTGGTTTCAATGGTGGACAACAAAGTGTCGATCATATCATTCATATGACTCATGTTTAACCTTTCGGTTCGTGTGTTCCGAGGACATGTCTGTACATGCTAGGCTCGTCAAGTCAAACCCAAGTATTTCCGTGTGTGCAAAACTGGCTTGCACCCGTTGTATGTGAACGTAGAGTTTATAGCACCCGATTATCACGAGGTGCTTGAACACGACGAAATTTTGCAATGGTGCATACATGGGGAGAACACAATCTTATCTTGATCTTTAAGTGATGAATCATCTTATAATGCTACCGTCGCGATCTAAGCATAATAAGATACATAAAAGGATAAACATCACATGCATATAATTTTATGTGACATGGTATAGCCAATCTCCGGGCAACGATCTCCATCTTGTGCGCGCCAGCATGATCTCCATCACTCCACCATGATTGCCTCCACCACGAATAGCAACTACAACTATTGCTAACTACTTAGCGATAAAGTAAAGCTATTACATGGCGTATAAGAAGTTGACCCGCAGGTCATACACAATTATAAAGACAACCATACGGCTCCTGCCGGTTGTGAACTCATCAACATGCAAGTCATGAAATATTACAAAACATGATCATTGCATACATCTCAATTCATACACATCATGTCTTGGGCCATACCATATCACAAAACACTCCCTACAAGAACAAGTTAGACGCCTCTACTTTGTTGTTGCATGTTTTACGTGGCTTATGGGAGTAACAAGCTAAGAACGATTCTTACCTACGGAAAGCCACAGTGGTGATAATATGGTTGCCAAAATCCGTTGTAAATCCCATGACTACTATAGTGAGAGAAACTGGCATCCACCAGCCGCATGTGTGGAACAAGCCACACGTCAAGTGCGGAGCCGGTCTCGCGAACGAGGTCGCGTAAAGTTGGCCTGGACCACTTCGATCTCACTATGCCGCGCCATAAGAAATACACAACAAGAGGTTTGCAATAGAAAACATCAAGCATGTTGCGTTCTACTCGTGAAACACATCTACGCATAGATCTAGCTCTGATACCACTGAAGGGTTTCGCAGCATAGTAAATCAAAAAAATTCTATGGATGCTAACAAGAAAGCCAAGATCTAATCTAGGAGATGCAATCAACGAGAGAGATAGATGAGATCTTCATACCCTTGAAGAAATCGCACAGCAGAAACGTTCAATAGAACGTGGTTGATGTAGTCGTACTAGACGTCTCCTCCTCGCGATCCGATCCGATCCTACGCCGCAAGTGGCGGCGCCTCCGAGAGATGCACACGTACGGTGCCGCGATGTCTCCTCCTTCCTTGGTCCAGCAAGTATGGTGGAGATATAGATTGGATCTGTAGCACGACGACGTGGTGCCAATGGTGGAGAGTTTCTGCGGCAGGGCTTCGCCTACGCGCAGTCGGGAGAGAGAGAGAGGTGGAGGGCAGAAGGATGGCGGCTAGGGTTGAAGGAGTAGGAGTGGGAGGGTGCGCCCCTGCCCTCTTTATATAGGGGGCTGGCCGGCCCCCTTGGCCCCTCCTCCAAACCCTAGGGCTGCGGCCCCAAGGGTTGGAGTGGGGGGCAAGTTTCCCCCCTCCTTCTAGAAGATCTCCCCTAGGGTTTACCCTAGGCTGGCCGGCTGGGCCTTTGGGGCCTTGTGCCCCTGGCCCAATGCGTCCAGGGCACTTCCCCTTAGGCCCACGCAGGCCTCCGACAAGTGGGCCCACGTTGGTCCCACTCCGGAAGCTTCTAGAACCTTTCGATACAATACCAAATACTCCGAAATGATTCCGAAATCCAAAAAATGCTTTTCTTTATATGAATCTTATTCTCCGGACCATTCCGGAACCTCTCGTGATGTCCTGGATCTCATCCGAGATTTCGAACAAAAACTCATAAACCAATCATCCATTCTATCCTAGCATCGAAGCACGTTAAGTGTGTGACCCTACAGGTTCGAGAATATGCAGACATGATCTTCTATCAATAATCAACAGCGGGATCTGGAAACCCATATTGACTCCCACACATTCATCGATGATCATATCGGATGAACCACGATGCCAGGATTCAATTAATCCCATATATGTATTCCCTTCGTCACGCGATATTTTACTTGCCCGAGATTCAATCGTTGGTATCAGCATACCTAGTTCAATCTCGTTCACGGCAAGTGCTTTACTCGTTCTGTAATCTGATATCACTTTGTCATTAAATCCTTAACCACGTGCTTGAAAGCGGTGTTGATATCGATTACCGAGTGGGCCCGAAGTATATCTCTCCGACTCGGGAGGGACAAATTCCATCTTGATACATACAACCCAACAAGTACTTTCCGATCACCTGAGAGACACCTTTATGATCACCCTCACATAGGATGACGTTTGATGACGTCAAAGCTTTCTTCCGATACCAGGGAGTTGTATTATCTCATGGTCTAAGGAATATAATACTTGACATAGGAAAAAGCTTCGCAAAGATGAACACGATGACACGATATAATTGCTTTGCTTAATTTGGGTATGTCCATCATATCATTCTCCTAATGACATGATCTCATTATTAATCTACAACTCATGTCTATGGTTAGGAAATCTTAACCATCATTAATCAATGAGCTAGTCCATAGAGGCGTACTAGGGACACGGTGTTGTTCATAAAACACACAAGTATCAAAGTTTCCGCTTAATACAATTCTAGCATGGAATATAAACTTTATCATGAACAAGAATTATAATAATAACATCTTTATCATTGCCTCTAGGGCATAATTCCAACACAAACGCCAAAGTCAACAAATTTCTGTGGGGAACAAGAAGTATAGAGGGGAGACAGAGAGGCGTGCCAGGGCAGGGTATGGGGCCCTACACCACGCCTAGGCAGGGTATGGGGCCCCTGGCCACCGCCTTGGCCTCCCCCTTCGCCTATAAGAAGCCCCCGATGCAAAAATCCTAAGCACCCAATCAAATCTCCACGAAACCTTCTATAGACGCCGCCACCATCGTCCCTAGATCGGGGGGATCTGAAGTTCTTCCTGGCACCCTGCCGGAGGGGAGTTCATCCTAGAGGTCTTCTCTCCGGTATGATGCGTGAGTAGTTCCACCTTGGACTATGGGTCCATGTAGTAACTAGATGGTTGTATCTCCTTTGTGCTTTCATGAATGGATTTTGTGAGCTCCGTTCATGATCAAGATCTAATCTATTTGTAATCATGCATGTTGTGTTTGCGGGGATTCGATGGATATTGATATTATTATGTTGGTTTGACTAATGGTTTTGTCTTGATGATTCATCATGTCTGTGTTATTTGTGGTCTTGCATGCTCTCCGTTGTTAGTAGCTATCTTGGCCAAGTAGTTGCTAGTGACTCCAAGAGGGGGTATTTATGCTCGATAGTGGGTTCATGCCTCTAGTTTCCAAGGGAAGTGAGAGAAATCTCTTCGGTTGTAGATGTGATATTGCTACTAGTGAGAAAACAACGGTCTCTTGTTCATGGAACATGTGGATTGTTTACCTTACACACTTTGCTTAAAGTAGTTGTCTGTTGCGTGCAACTTAATACTAGAGGAGGTTCAGATGATAACCTGAAGGTGGACTTCTAGTCATAGATGTAGTTGGATGGCGGTCTATGTATCTTATTGTATTGCCCAATCGAATCTCATAGCATCTTTCTGAATACTAATTGCATTGTTATGCCTTGCTAAGTTCCTGTCAATTTCCCTGTTGTAGTTTGTTTACCCTTCATGCCATGTTGCTTATCTAAGGAGAGCACCTCTAGTGAACTATAGACCCCATTCCAATCTTTACCATTGATACATCTTCCACTGTTACTTGTTTACTTGCTGCAAACCATTACCTTCCACACCATACATTTAATCCTTTGTTACAGCAAACCGGTGAGGTTGACAACCTCACTAATTCGTTGGGTCAAAGTCTTGAGTTTGTGTTGTGTAGGTCTCCGCATTTCTTGCAACACCTGTGTGACGTTTCCTTCCTCCTTCTGGTTTGATAACCTCGGTCTCTACTGAGGGAAGACTTGCTGCTGTGCTCATCACACCTTGCTCTTGGGGTTTCCAACAAAGTGCTCCACGTCAAGCACCATCAACAAGTTTTCTGGCGCTGTTGCCGGGGAGGCTAAGGACGCCTTCACAAGGGGAGTCCTTCACTTCCTTTCTCTTTACTTTGTTTTTAGTTTGCTTTGTTTCTTTTGCTTGGTTTTGTTTGCCTCTTTTCAAAAAAAAACCCAAAAAAATTAGTCTAGTTTGGTTTGCTTGCTTTTTTTTCAAAAACACAAAAAAATTAGTTCCTACTCTAGATGCCACCTTGCTCTAGCTCACCATGTTGCTCCCCAAATTCGCCCTGAACGATCTTGCAATAGGTAGTGGCTCCATAACTGGAAAAGATAATATTTAAGCATGAGGATATTGAGGAAAAATGTATAGATGAACTTGCTCCTAATTATGAGATTGCTGCAGCTTCTTTAGTTCATATGTTGGAGGCTAGGTTTGTTAGCCTTAACCCCTTCATACAATTCTTGTTCCTAAAACTAAAAGAAGAAAAGAATGCTGAAAAGAGAAAATTCATCCTTGAAACTTTATTAAAAAAAATCATGATGTTGCTGGGGAAGCCAAAAAGGTCTTTGAACGTTTCAATATGCTAGGATCAAGTGTAGATGTTGTGGGTATTTCTGATAAAACTAAGTCTAGAGAAGAATTTAAGATACCCATATCCTTTAAGCTTGTTGGAATGCATGAAGCCTTTGAAAAGAATTTTGATTGGATTGCCCCTAAAAATCTTTCGATAAAAGTACTAGACCAAAGAGAGATGAGAAGGGACCCTCCAAAACCCATTTGGATCATATACCTTTCATAATTGAAGATTTTGCAAGTATTGATGTTAATGCTTCCTCATTTGAAAATACTTGATTCTTCTTGCTTCCTGTGCCTAACTTAAAGGCGTTAAAGAAAAATACTTGTTGGGAGATAACCCAAGAGTTTCCTTGAGTCTTGGAAGTTATTAATTAAGTAATAACCTCTACTTATACTTTTTGTTTGTTTTTTGTGCCTCGAATGACCTCTAATGAGAGGGAAGTAAGATTTGGGGAGTTGCTGTCCCGAAACAGATTTATGTTCTCCATCATAAAAATTCGTGAGGAGTCTCTGTAACTCGGATTGAGCTCACAATTTACGAATAAATCCCCCAGTATATTAGCTAACATTCGTTAGTTCAACATTTTTTGATTTGAGCAACAAAAGATTTTCTAAAAAATCGGTTTCTACTTGCTGGTCTGTTTTGGCAGATTTCTGCCATTATTTCCATTTGCTTCTTATTGATTCCATTTTGAGTTCTCTTTTGGGGAATTGAGATTTTTGAAGGAGTTGCTACAGTAGATTGTGTTTTTAGTGAAAAGCATTGCTGTTCCAAAGCTTTGCCAGGGGTCTAATATCTTTTGAATAAACTAATGTTGCTAATGAAGATTGTGTGAAGTTTTGTATGAAGAAATTTTTTCAAGTGTAGAGAGAGAATGATGCAATGAGATGAAGAATGGACAAAAGCTCAAGCTTGGGGATGCCACCATGGTGTCACCCCAAGAAATATCCAAGAGGTACAAGCATCAAAGCTTGGGGATGCCCAAGGCATCCCCTTCTTCATCAATAAAAAGCTCAGGTATGTCTAGACACTTCGTTTTTATTGTTTCATGCACAGTTGTGTTGTTCTTGGAGCGTATTAGTTTTTGTTTGCTTTGCTTAGGTTGTTTAGTTTGCTTGAATAAATCTATTTGGACCCCCGTTCTCGCTGTGTTGTTTTGCAAATAAGTTGCTTGGTGTTGGAAAGGAGTAGTAAGTTTTTGCTTGTAAGTGCAACAGGAGCTTGCATTGACTGTGGCGTAGACTTTAGCATGACATGATAGGTGTTGTTTTAACCTTATGCTTAGTGATTATTGCTGTAGCATGTCTTGTTCAAAACAATTGGGATTTTTTAGTGTGCCTTGAAGAAATTATGCGTTGTTTTAGAATGCAAAATCATAGTATTGTGGTATTCTCCTTTGATGCTCTGTTTGGGTTGACTTGGCACATGCTCACACCATGTTATGACTATGACAAGTCACCATAGCCTCTATGATCATTTAGTCCCTGACTTGTAATACCACTCTATGCTTTGATTAGTAATGCTTTGTTGCTCTACATGATTATGGCCATTGTGCTCTCTTAGTTGGTTGCTTCCAGTCTTTTGCTAGCCTCTACTTGTATGAGTAAGCTCTACTCATGCTTCCAACTCCCGAGAAACCAAGTTTTTCCAAAGTGTCCACTATAAACTCCTATGCATGGTGTGTTACACCATTCCAAGTATATTCTTGTTTTCAGCTATCTTCCAATTAAAAACTATTTTGTTATGTGAAAACTTAGTGATTAAAGCCCTCACAAACTTGATGGCACACTTTATATTCTTTGCCCCTAATAAACTTGAACCATTGTGACGTCTATGTTGTATATGCTTGCACTTATACGTTGGAATTAGCAGAACCATGCTATCATGGGGAACGTTTTCAACATTGCACTTGTACTTTGCACTCAGTTGATATCATGCTCTTTTGTATATGGATGTCACCGGTGTGAAATAAAGAGGGAGCTTGTAAGTCCATGGAGTTTGTATTATGTGTTAGAGAAACGCATGGGCCGCTAGCCTAAGCCATGCCTAATCATGGTGGAAACTTGCAGCATCACCATAGTGAGCTATCTATGAATCATCCTCAATAAAAAACTATGCATATAGTAAATAAAAAGATCACTGAGATGCTCATTGTCTGCTTGCCTTGTCATTTTGGTTATGGGATAGCTCATGTACCATGTGCAAGGGGTACCCCATTGGCGGTTCTCTATGATATGCAAATACTGACAATGACAAGAACTTAGAGGTGACTGAAGTTGAGTAGCATGAGTGTTGTGGGAATGGCCACGGCAGATGCTGCAATCGACAGCGAGTAGTAGAACGAAGGGCAAGGGCGGCCAGCCATCTGCGGTGCGAGATGAGGGCGGAGACACAGGGGTTTACCCAGGTTCGCCCCCCCCCCCCCGAGGGTAAAGACCTACTCCTGCTAGATTGTATTATGGAGAGAGTACAAGGGCGAGCTTGACGACTAGACGGCGAGTCGCTGGGGTGTATGATGGAACGTATCCTCTATGCGTACCCTAGGGAGGTTTATATAGGCTCACCTCGCTAGGGTTTATAGATCTACAATCGAATTAGTTAAGGATTCGGAGGGTACTTGAACTAATCCGACTGAGCCTAGCTACGCTTCTAGGACTCCAGCTTCCAGTCGCATGGCTCCTTATCGGGTCTCGATCCAGTCGCCGTCCTACATGCCCACTCGCTGGCAGCTTGGGCCAATAGAAAGGTCATGCTGGGTATACCCCATTCAGCATATCCCCATCAGTAGTCCCCAAGGCCGTCGTTGATTTTTCGCAGGTGTTTGTTGGCAGTCGGAGTATGCGAGTCCAATTTGGACGCCCAGTTGAATCGGCGGTGGACTCCCTGAATAAAAGAAGGAACTTGTCATCTTAGTCGCAATAAGGGCGACTAGTCGAATCGCAGCATGGCGAATGGGCAGGCGAGTAGTCAAGTCGCTGAAGATAGCGAGTTGAGTAGACGAAGTTGGATCGTCAGCGCTGGTCAAACTAGCCATTGGGTAATCCAACGGTAATATCGGCACAATCACCGTGCAGTAATGGCTCCCCGAAGATGGCGGGTAACAATTGCTATATAAGGAAAGTGACGGGTGAAGGACGAACATTTCCCACACCTCCTCCGATCTTGCGCACTCCCAGTCTTCCATCCCGCGCAGCGACCAGAGCGACTCATAGCCCTAGATTCTCCAATCGATGGCACCTTCGACGGAGCCATGGGGCAGATCTAAGTGCACAAAAGCGATGTTGAAATCATTCGAGGAAGCGGGGATCCTCCGTGCCGGGAGATGGCGCATCCCCGCGGCCGAAGAAGTGACTCCAAATCCACGCGAGGGAGAGTTCATCTGCTTCAACAGCCACCTGGAGCGGGGGCTCGGATTCCCCACCTCCCTCTTCTTCCACCGCTTCTACGCCTACTACGACATCCAATAGTCGCACCTAGGACCACACAATATTGAGCAACTCGCCATCTTCGTGGCGTTTTGTGAGTCCTACCTAGGCTGCCGGCCATACTTCCCCCTGTGGCAAGATCTGTTCCATGGGAGGATCGGCCGTGAAGAGGCAGGCGACCCGATGCTGGCCACGGGCGGCCTAAACTTTCAGCTGAAGTCAAAGGCATCCTTATTTGATCTGATGCTGCCGAAGAAGGCGGCAAACAAATGGAAGAAGAGTTGGTTCTATGTTACCGAGTTGCCACCGGCCGATGAGGTGGCACTTCCGATGTACTCCGCTGACTGGCCCAAGCCGCGTCGGCTCCAAGTCACCAAGCTCTCGTTGGACCAGCGGATGGTCGTCGACGAGATGTTGTAGACGATCCACAGTTTGAAGAAGAAGGGCCTTCAAACCATCAATTTGTACAATTGCTGGTTTGGGCGGCGGCTAGTACCTCTAGCCAGTCGCGCCCACTATATGTACGAGTATACGGGCAAGGATGACCCGACGAAGTCCTGCCATGCCGAATGGAGGCTTAACGACTACACCTCGGCCTTGAAGAAGATCACCAAGGCGGAGTATCTTGACGTGAAGGTTGGTGTTTCCCTTACACCGTGAAGCACAAAGCTCCAACGGTGAGTCCTTTATTTCCTGTGCACTCACAGTCACAGATTTGCATTCGCGGTCATGCTAATTTTGTTGTTGTTGCAGTTGTTCCAAGTGGTGGAAGGTTGGCTTCCACCCGCAGACGACGAGAACTCGAACTCGTCCACCGAGGATGATAGAGAGTCTTCGCCCGACAAAGGCAGGGTCAGAAGTGACGGGGGCGGCGATGACGATGATGTAACATCCCTAAATTCATGATTTCAAAGATTGCATATCATTCATGCATGCATATAGTTTTGAGATCAATTTCAAACCAATTCCAAGAAAACAGAAGCACATAGTGCTATCATTTTATGTGAGCAAACTTAAATCAAATGACCATTCTCATTTGAGAGCTTAGTATTTTAAAACCAAGTTTGTTTGCTTCCTTGTTGATTGGTTGAGTTTGAACAAAACTATACAAAATAAAAATGGTTTCAAAACCATTTTCAAACATTTGCAAACCAAGTGCTATGTCACTGTTATTTTGTCTTTCCAAAAATGACCAAGCCAACTCAAAGTGACCACATGGTTTTATGCCTAGAATTGTGACTGTTGCACACTGCAAAAATCCTGAAAAGATTTGAATTCAAATAGAGTTTGAATTCATTTGAAAATCATTCCAGAAAATCAAATTAGAAAAAGAAAAGGAAAAGGGTCGGCGCCAGACTTTAGGCCCAACAGCGAAACCAGCCCAACTAGCCCACCCGGGTCCTCTCTCTCTCTCTCTCTCACACGCAGACGCACCCGCAGAGTCGCTGATGCCAGGACCCCACCTCCCCTCTGTTTATTTCGCTGACAGGTGGACCCGTGATCCCGTCGTCATCTTCGTCAATCACGCGCGCCTGCGCCGCTCACACCACCGTTACTCACCGCAGTCACTGCCGCGTTTATTCCCCTTGATTCCGCGAGTAACTCCACTCCCCGCTCCGGCTATAAGAACCTCTCCCCCTCGCGGTCATTTCCCCCCACACTGCACACCCTTCTCGCCACCAGGCTGCCAGTATTCGCTCTTACGCCGCCGCAGACAAAACCTACTCCGGGGACCAATTCTGGTAAACCTCGTGCGCCCCTTCCTCTCTGGTTCATACGAGCAACTTTGCAACTTCCTTGCGCACCTCTTGATCCCCTTTGCCCGTCTGTTTGTGATCCAGAGCTTCGTCTTCGACGACCACCGTGAGCAACCGACGCCGTCTCCAACTCCGGCGAGTGATTAAGGTAAAATCCGACCGCCCCGTGCCTTCACTTTGACGCTGACTTGTTCGCCTGACCTATGCGCACACACTGATGCCCTCCGTTTGCGTTAGGGCGAAGCAGAACGTCGCCAACATCGCCGTCCACCTGAGCCCGACCCTGTCATCCACTCCGACGAGATCCCACGGCCACTACAGCGTGCCCCTTGCCAAGCTACCACCACGTTGAGCTTCAGTGCGACGCTGCGAGTCTGGTAAGCGTTTCCACTGACCCCAGCCCTCTCTGTATCCACCGCGATGCCGTAGACCGAGCGCGCCGCCGCTCGCCGTCACCACGCGCCGCCAGACCTTGGTCGTTTGATCAAGAGCCGTTGGATCTAGATCCAGAGGCTAGAATTAGATTAGTGGGCGAAGCATTACGTTTTGATCTGAACCGTGCATCGTCACTTAGATCCTATGGCTCGTAAGCGTGATCCAACGCGAACCGGTACGCGCCAGTAGGAATAAGACGCGTGGCAGTGAGTTAGATTTTAAACAGATTTTGAATCAGATTTTAGTTCAAATTTGTTTTGTTTGTAACTTTTGATTCCCACATTAGATTTTGGAAAATTTTATACCGTTGGAATCAGTAAGACAATCCCTTTCCAAATATGCAATGTGTTTAATGTTTAGCTTCTGTTAAAATGGTTTCTTTTGCAAAAAACATGTGTAGGGCTTATTTAGTTATGTGAATTGTTTAGGAATTGTTTTAGTGTTAAATTGTAGAGGGAGTGTCCCAACCTTTATTAACATAAGGTGGTGTCCCCTGTGTTTACAATGCTAGTCCCTGGATCAATAGCTAGCATCCACAGTTTAGATGTAATATCAAGAAACAAAGGTCATAATATAACTTTATAACCAAGAATAACATAATTTTATTACATCTTTACATAGCTCATTTGGCTATTACATTACATTGCAGCGGAATAACTATAAGCATGGGGTCCTTCATCTTCAAAGTGCCACAGGCAGACATGTTGGTTGTAGACTTTGTAATCCTAATCAATCAATCTTCACTAAATCAATCAAACCTGCAACATTACAAGTTACAGCCACAAGGGTCAATACATTTGAATTGTATTGGCAAGTTTCACTACTATGTAGAATATAAGTGGATCGTATCATTACATGCACATTTGGCTAAGTAGGGTTTAAGGCTCATTTGCAGAAGCAAAATTTATCCTATCTTTTCAAAATGGTTTTGGTCCTTTGTCAAATCTCCTTTTCAAAAACCCTTGAACTCCTTGGTAACCCCAAGTGTTCAAGTCCTTGTCAAAAATCCCTTGAGCTCCTTGGTAACCCCAAGTGCATCAAGTTTTATCAAAATCTCTTGATCTCCTTGGTACCCCCAAGTGCATCAAGTTTTATCAAAATCTCTTGAGCTCCTTGGTACCCCCAAGTGCATCAAGTTTTATCAAAATCTCTTGAGCTCCTTGGTACCCCCCAAGTGCATCAAGTCTTAAAAGTTTTCTTTTTTAGAAATTAGAATGTCGAGATTTCCCATAGCTTCAAACTTTAGTTGCTCAGTATTGTCCATAACCGGGGACACGGCTAAGTACTTAGATTTTATTATCTTGTGCAGAAGTAGTACACTTTACCCACATGTCACAATCTCATCTTTGTGCCACCAGTGGCCACTGGATTAGTGCTCACAAGATGGAGTACCGGCAGATTGAGAATGTGACAAAGTCTTTCCAGAGGGTCCTCCCATACACCATTGCTAGCTTGTCTTCAGCACCCATGTAGGATTCCAGGTCCCCATGTCCAGTAAACTGAAGACAATGCATGGGTCTTCCCAATGTAGTTGACTAAGCCAGAGCCATAAATAGCATGTGGTTGCACACGAAAGCCACAATTGGAGAAACATGTTCAATCTCTAAGTTTCCTTTGGAGCACAACACAAAGAGACTGCCATAGACATGGTTCTTTTTGTTGCCACCTTCTCCAAAAACATAAAGTATCCTTGCCACCCAGGTGGTTCATTGAGTCCTTGTTTTATTATATAAAAACACAAGTCCTTTTCTCAAATCCATAAAATCTCAACATGTATCTCTTTTCAAAATATAGCATGGCTAAGCATGTAACAACTACATTGTTTTCACTAAGGAATGTATAGGGTATCCTATTAGGATTTAGCATAGCATAAGTATAGAAACTCTTTTCATGCATGTTTTCAAAATCCACTAAGTATAATGAAAATAGTAGGACTTTTAGATGATAGTGTAACTTGCCTTTTGGTAGGGAATGTTGGTTCACTCCTTGATCTTCCTAGTCTCACACTTTTCTAACTTCACTACAATCAATCAAGCAAACACAATATCAACTAGCATTCCAAACCAATAATCAATCAATAATTCACCCACATAAAACAATGGGATCTAAGTCATGCATGTAAGCATGCAAGGGGTTGTTTTATTTGCAAAGATGGTCTCCACTAGGCTTCTAAACTTGGTAAGGTTCAAAATGGTCGTTTTTCCAAAGTGACAAAGTCATTTGCAAAAGGGTTTTGTCCATAAACCATTTTTAAATCCATTCATTATTTTATGTGGTGGAAAATATTTTTATCAAAGCAACAACTTTAAGTGGTTCACCAAATAAGTTGTTGTTTCCCAAAACTTGGTGTTTAGGGTCAGTAGGTTTGGTCCAAAACATTTTCCCAAAGTTTTTATTCCAAAATCATTTTTCATAACAAAACCATTATTTTTATTTGGCTAGAAATGGGCTAAATTAATTAATCCATCCTATAATTCACCAAATTCATTTTCAAAACCATGGGTTGGTTCTTTGGGTGAGTAAGTTCACAACAAACCAATTTGCCAAGGTTTCAAACTCAAAAACATTTTTGAACAATTTTTCTAATCTAAACAAGCATACAAATGTTTCTGCAAAAACAAACAATCTAACAGATACTATTTACTAAACAAATTCCATGGTTGGCTAGGGCTTGTTCCAATGATTCCAACGATATAAAGTTTGTAATTTTTGGACGAGTGGATCAAAAGTTACAGGGTTTTCAAAATGCAATTCAAATCTGTTTTCAATCTGTTTTTAAATCGAAAACCTGGCCACGCGTCAGAAGGCTATTCGCTGGTACCGGTTCGGTAGGATCGGCTCTGCGGTGCGTTGGATCTAAACAGATCGCACGGTTCAGAAAGCGTACCCCTTCGATGCTTAAGTGATCTATCGCGAGCGTCGGATCAAGATCCTACGGTGCTAGCATGCTTGCCAAAGATCGGCGGCGCTGGCGGTGGCGGGTGGCGGCGCACGCTCGGGCAGGAGGTTTCCGGTGAAGCTAGGAAGCGAGGGAGAGGGGGAAATGGCTTACAGTGCTCGCAGGGTCGAGGTGAAGCTCGAAGTGGCGTTGGCTTGGCGAGGGGCGCTTAGGAACAGCGACGATTGCTCGCCGGAGTTTGCAACGGCGTCTGGCGGCTCTGGTTGACGACGGGGCGACGCTGCAGTTCACCCCAAGGTAAATGGACGGTACGGTTAGACGCGGACTGAACTGGAGATGATGTGAGCATTAATAGGAAGGCTAGGGACAGTCGAGGCTTACCGGAGGAGCTCGACGGAGACGAGACAGACGGCAGCGACGCTCTGTGTCGTGCTTGTCGATGCTAGGGAACGCGCGCGGGCGAGTGGAGCACACGGGCAGGTGCGCCTGGGATTGGAGAGCAAGCTTGCGATGAAGGAGGAGTTGGCGTTTAAGGGGAATGACAGAGGAAGGAGAGGCGCTTAAGTGCACGCAGTCACGGGCTGAATCAATGCGTGGTTAAGGAGGAATCAAGCACGCATTCAAACGGCAGAAACGGCGACGAGGTTTGGGGAGAAGAAGTCGCGCGGGTGGAAACGATGACCGAGCTGTGGGGTCTAGCTGTCAGCGAGGGAGAGAGAGAGGGGTTTGGGGCCACCAGTCATTGGTTCTACGGGTCAGTGAACAGGTGGAAAACGTTTCGCAGAGGGAGAGTGGAAGTGGGCAGGTACTGGGCTTAGTTGGGCTGCTGGGTTGGGTCGACCAAATTCCATTTTTTTCTTTCCTGAATGTTTTTCTTTTTCTGATTCTAATTTCTGTTTTGAAATTCAAACAACCAAACAATACTCAAATCAATTCAAACAATCACCAAACTTTGGAACTTTGAATTTGGTTCTGTTCAGTAACATGAACCAAAATTCCAAAACCAAAATAATAATTTTATTTTAGGGTCCATTATTAATTAAATAAATAGACCATTTTTATTAAATAAAATAGGATTTGTTTTATTTAAATACTCCTTTTGAAATCTAATTATTTTCAAAACCAAATCAGTAGGTTTTATTTGGGAGTATAAAATACTTGGAAAACTTATTTTAAATAAATAAATAAGTTTTGATGTTTTGGAAATAGTAAAACCTTTATTAATAAAACTTGGATATTAAATCCTTATTACTTTATTTAAATAAACCTTTACTATTTTTATCAAAACTAAATGTTTTATTTCAAAAGCTTGGCCAAGGTTTAATTTGGCTCTATAAAATAATCGTTATTTATAAAACTTCTATTTCATTTGAAAACCAAATCCTTTTATTTAAAAGATCCAAAATAGTAATTCTAAAATATTTTATTTTCCTTTATCAAATGTTTACCTTTTTAAATCTCTTTAGGATTTTATTTGATCCAAATTGGTTTGAAAATTTCCAATTGGATTCAAAAAGTTTCTTCTCACTCTGAAAATCAAACAAAGTTTTATTTTATTCATTTATTTTTCACATTACAAGATTTGGAAAATCTTGGGATGTGACATAAATAAATTTGGTTTGGCAAAGTTTTGACTTGTTTAGAATTCAGTACTATGCACTTGCTTGGTTGAGTTTTAAAAATCATCACTTAGCATCTTGCATGCATGCATATATATCTTTGATTGTATATGTTTTGTATGTGATTGTGGCTATATTCTATGTGTAGATTTTGGTGCTAGTGATTGTGATTGTGAAGAGTGCTACTCTCCCAACTACCAAGGCAAGTGGTACTTCATGAATATTTCTATACCTATATTTTGTACTAAGCATTAGAAATATTTTGCTAAGTCTTGCATGTTACTATTTTTCCTATATGCCATGATGGGAAATCCTAAGTAGTTGTAGAATTGCTAGGAAATTTCTAAGTTAAGTTACTATCTATGACATGCTTAGCTTAGCTAGTAGCAAACAAGGGTTGGTGAAATACACATGTTATGATGGAAATATTTCTAAGTCTTTGGACTTTGTTTTTCTTAATAAAACAACTAAGTTAATGAATCACCTGGGTGGAAAGGGACTTGATTGGTGGATTTAGGTTGAGTGGTTACACAAGGCCCATGGCTATGGTTTACCTTGTGTATCTCACTTGTGGTATGCCACCCAGGAACGAAGAGATTTTAGAGGCCAAGTGTTAAGAAGCTTCTAGTGCAGCCACTTGGCAACATGGGCTCTGCCTGGATCACATAAGTTGCTAGAACTTAGCCATTTGGACAGTTGGTGGTAGTGGGAATGATAGGTTGGAACGCGACCATTTGCTCTAAGGAAAGGCTTCTGAAAGGTCCTGTCTTGGTGAAACCAAGTCTGGTGGGGAAAGTGCACAACCTCTGCATATGGAAAAATCTAAGTACTTAGCCAAGTCCATGGCAATGGACAACTTGAGCATCAAGGCATGGAAGCTATTAAGAATCTCCTCATCCCAATTTCTAAGTAAAAATTTGTGGGTGAACAAGGGTGAAGGACCTCAATGTCTATTGGTGGTTTCTTGGAAAAAGTTTTGACAAAGAAAAACTTAGTGTTTTCAACTAATAGGAAAAACCTATTTTGAGCAAAGCAAGCCAAGCTACACTTAGCCAAATTTGCATATAGTATATAGTCCACTTAAAATATACTAAGGTATCACTTGCCAATACTATTCCAAAGTATTGACCCACTGTGGCTGTAACTTGTGATGTTGCAGGTTACTCTGATGAGGATTAGGTGTCATGAGTCTACACTCAACTTGTTTGCCTGTGGCACATGAAGATGAAGACTATATTTAATTACTTATTCAAACTCTTGTATTAGGCATGTGGCCTTGAGTTGTAAAGACTATGTTTATCTCTGGAATGGATGTAATAAATGACCTTTGTATCTGTGTACTTCATCTTAAACTGTGGATGCTAGCAATGATCCAGGGACTAGCATTGCAATCACAGGGATCCTTTTCCTTTACAAAGGAGGGATCCTACAGACGACGATGATAACGGCGGCGACGAAGCCGTGGATGTTGCCGCACCCACGGTCCGCAAAACCCGTGGGCAACATCAACGCGAGCTCGAGGCTAGCAAGAGCATCGAGGCTCACGATGAGGATGATGATGAGCTCCCCGAGCATACCTCGCAGCGCGAGGCCACGCCATCGAAGAAGAAACCACCGCAACCAAAGAAGAAGAAGAAGAAGCCGGCTAGGCCGGTATCACCGCCTCGGTCCGCGAGTAGCTCCGATGCTACCAGTGCGGCCGAGGAAGCTAGGGCTGACGCACCGGAGCATGCGACCGCGGGGCCAATGCTGCTGTCGTGGAAGGAGAGGTGCCGTTGGTGTCGCTGCCGCCACCCTTCGTCCCAATCACTAGGCTCAGGGCCGGTCTAGCCGTGGGGACCTCGCCACCGAGGGGAGCACCCGCGGCGATTGCCGCTGATCCTCCCGCCGTGGCCTCGTCCTCAAAGAAGCTGTCGGTGTCTTGGGCACAGAGCGTGTTCGAGACGGGCCTCAGTCGAAAACTGGGGCCGGAGTTGGAAAAGCCGGCCATCATTCATACAACTGGGGAGTTTGCTGACAGCATTTGTTTGCAGGACCGGGGTGAAGAAAATAGGTCACCCTTTGGTGGCCAAGGTCCCATTGGGTGCCGTGGAGGTACATGTCGACCCTTCGAAGAAGAGGAAGGGCGACGAGGTCGAGGCGCCTCTTGAGGGCGCGAAGAAGGCAAAGGGCGACTAGATCTTCATGATTTCGGACGAGCCGGCGGTCGCCCCGAGCGAAGCTCCGATTGGAGCAGGTGCGGCCTCGAAGGCCACGGTGGACACGGAGTCGCAGCGGGCGGAGCCCATGGCGTCGGTCGAGGCAACGGGCCCATCCTCGAGTGGTGCGGGAGCCGCGGTGGCGATGTTGCCCTGCTTTGTAGCAAAGGCATCCGCAGCGAGTGCGTCGGTGCCATCAAGCAAGGTGCCTGAGGTCGTCGGCACGGAGGTCGAGCAGCGTCGCGGGCGCACTCCGTTCGTACTCCCGTTAGTGGATGCGATGGAGATTCGCGGCATGCTATGTGCCGCCATCCAGGTATGTCTAGTCCCCAAGGATCGGGCCACTGAATTTCAGAGGTCAGATACTTATTGGTTTTGGAGTCCAGTCCCCGAGTGTCGAGTCGCTGGATTTCAGCGGCTTGGCACTTAAGGATTTTTTGTTGTCCAGTCCCCGAGTGGCTAATCGCTGAATTTCAGTGGCTAGGCACTTAGGAATTTCACTGTCCAGTCCCCGAGTGGCTAGTCGCTGAATTTCATCGGCTAGGCACTTAGGAATTTTGTTGGTGATTCTTCCATGGTTGCGCAGGGCCTGCAAGACGAGTCGGCGGAGCGACTTGCCGCCAAGGAGCGTTTGGAGAGGGAGCTCCTCATTGTCCAAGAAACGAACGAGCAACTTCGGGCGACTGCGGGTGAGTGGCTGTCGTGCTTGTTACTGGTCGTAAAGCTTGTTCTTCTTGTATTCATGGTTTTGTTGATGTAGAGGATAATGCGTCCGTGGTGGAGAAGGCTCGTCAGGGCCTGGTCCCGGCGAGTGAACCGACGGCCGTGCAGTCATCCGTGAGCGCCGTGGAGAAGCGAATTGCCTACATGGAGCAGGATCTCAAGGAGGCAAAGGCGGAGGCAACCTCGGTGGATGGGAGGGCCAAGGCAGTCGTTGCGTCTGCTGTTGAGGACCGGAAAATGTCAGATGCGCTCGTCGCCGGGCTGCAGGTTGATCTCTCCAGTCTTCAGGATTTCATCACTGAGCGTTGTTGCCCGTTGATTGGTGAGTTCTCTGTTCTTTGGCGAGTCCCCGAGCGTGCGGGTTGCTTTTCTTTTGCTGAAGCCTTCCTTACTGTTTGCTTGCGTGTTTGCAGGCATGATTACTGATGACGCTGACAAAGCGCAGTCATATGACGCGCGGCAATGTGTCACCACACTGGTTGACTCTGCCGCTCTGTCAGCGACCTGCATTCGGGCGTACCTCTAGGAGATCTCGCCCACGGGCGCTACCTAGAGAAGGCCCCGGCTATGGTTGACTTTATGTCGCGGGCGGCCTTTCATCGTGGTGCTGCGACTATGCTGAGCCTTGGGCTCGCGCACTTCTCCCACGACTTTGACCTCGACGATGTCACGAGCGGGTACCCTTCGTCGACCGGCACGGTCGAGATCGCCAAAGTGCTGAAGCTGCCGAGCAGGCTGCGGTGTACGCCGACCGGGTGTGGGCGATGGGTGACCTTCTTCCGTGTCAGGAGTCGATGGTCGCCCCAAACGACCCTGAGCCGGCGCATCGCGACTTCAAGGTAGAGAAGCCATTTCGAGCGGCTATGGCGGGTGAACTCACGACGTACCCCTCGAGCCCGTGGGTTCCGTTTATCCGTCGTCGCGGCAGTGGTGGCGCCTCGCCGTCAAAGCCTACGGAGTAGAATTATTTGCCAACTGGCATTAATTAAAATAGACGTGTAACTGCCCTTGGAAGAGAATAATTTGTTTCTTGAAGGAATGCAAGGATGCTTTTGTCAATGTGTTTGATATGATTGTTGGTTGTGCGAGTCCCCGAGCGCGTCCGCCCTTTTATGGGGTTTACCTCGTTTTTATGTGTATGTATCTTGTTTAAACTGTTAGTGAGTTAAGGTCGACTTGCCGTGGCTTGGAAATCCAGTCGCATGGGGACTCCAAGGGGTGCTCTGTACTCAGCCGTTTTCCCAGGCGCGAACGGGATCGGTTGGCCGAGTCTCCGAGCGTGGTACTTGGCTGTTCTAGTCGCAAGCCCGAGGTAGGTGAGCACGGGGCGCGTTGTATCAGGCGCGTCGCTCCACCTGATCCGTGGGACCAGTTGCATGGCGAGTCCAGGACGCGCTCTCATACTTGGTGTTTTCCCTAGTCGCTCTGGTTTGGACTGGTGTCAGTCCCCGAGAGTGGTACTTAGCCATTCGAGTCGCTACGCCAGGGATGTGGAGGACTGGGTCGCTGTGAGAAGCGAGTGCGGTTGTCTTGGCTCGGAAAATCAGTCGAGCAAGGCGACTCCCACGGGGCTCCGGGTTGGCGTTTTTCGTGGACGATGAGAGGCCCGAAATTTTCGGTGCCCTTGTATCGCACTACTTGGCCGTGCCAGTCGCGTGACCAAAGGTTGACTTCCGCGGGTAGCATAGCGCTGTTGTTACGAGTGTGAATGGCACAAGGTACGGAGAGTGGACACGATTTGTGCGAATCGATCTTCTTTATTTTATAGCGGGTAGGAGTTACATGCCTGGAGTTATAGGAGTAGAACTTCCGTAGGAGGTTTACATTCCAAGTCCGCTTGACGTCGAGTTTTTCGTCACCTCGAACGTCGATGAGGTAGTAGGTGTCGTTGACCAGGACTTGCCCAATGGCGAATGGTCCCTCCCATGGGGGAGAGAGCTTGTGCATGCCCTTCTTGTCCTGGATCAGGTGCAGTACTAGGTCGCCTTCCTGGAAAGTGCGAGTCCGTACTCGTCGGCTGTGGTAGCGGCGGAGCCCTTGCTGGTAGATAGCGGTGCGGGAGCGAGCTAGGTCGCGTGCTTCGTCGAGCTGGTTAACTCCGTCCTAGCGTGTGAGCTCGTTGTCGTCCTCCGCGTAGCTGATCACCCGAGGCGAATCGTGCTCGAGGTCGGTTGGCATGATGGCCTCGACACTGTATACCATGAAGAAGGTGGTGAATCCCGTTGACCTATTGACGGAGGTGCGGATGCCCCATATGAAGGAGGGGAGCTCTTCCACCCAGCACCCAGGAGTTCGCTCGAGTGGAACTTGAAATCACAGCTTCAGGCCATGGAGGATGCCCTAGTTGGCGCGTTCTGCCTGGCCGTTGGACTCCGGGTGGGTGAATGAGGCGAGCTCGAGTCGTATGTTGTGCTCCTCGCAGAATTCAGCCATGGCTACTTTGGCGAAGTTGGTGCCGTTGTTCGTGATGATGCTATGCGGGAACCCATAGCGATAGATGAGATCGCGTAGGAATTTGGTGCGGTCTTCTCGTCGCACTTGCGGACTGGCCTGGCCTCCAACCATTTTGTGAACTTGTCGACCGCGACTAGGAGGTGGGTGAAGCCAGAGGGGGCCTTTTTGAATGGGCCCACCATGTCCATGCCCCACACGGCAAATGTCCAGGTGATGGGGATGGTCTTGAGCGCCGAGCTTGGCACGTGAGTATGGTTGGCGTAGTTCTGGCACCCGACACAGCATTGGACGATGTCGACCGTGTCGGCGTGTGCAGTGAGCCCGTAAAAGCCATGTCGCATGGCCTTGGCGACTAGGGAGCGAGCGCCGGCGTGGTGGCCGCAGTCACCGGCGTGGATATCCTGGAGCATCTTGCGACCTTCTGCGGGTTGGACGCAGCGTTGGAACACGCTGGTCACGCTGCGCTTGTGGAGCTCGCCATTGATGATGACGAAGGATTTGCAGCAGCGTACTATCATTCGAGCCTCCATCTCATCAGCGGGTAGGGCGCCTCCCTCCAGGTAGGCGATGTATGGCGTGGTCCAGTTGCCTGGCTCGGCGATCATGGCGACCAGGGCCGCGTCTGGTTGCAGCGGAATTCTGATGTCGATCTCCCTCGGGGGAGAGACGGAGGGATTGGAGATGGTATCGAGGAAGACACCGGCGGGTGGCGAGAGGCGAGCCGAGACGACACAAGAGAGGGTGTTGGCCTCCTCGTTCTTGCATCAATCGATCCACTCGACGGAGTAGCTGACTAAGTGGCTCCCGAGCTGTTCCACTGCTTGCCGGTATGCTGCCATGGTGGGGGAGATGGTGTCGCAGGTGTCGGCGACTTGCTCAGCGACCAGGTCGGAGTCGCCGTAGCAGCGCAGGTGGTTGATGTTCATATCATTGGCTTCCCGCATGCCATGAAGGAGTGCCTCGTACTCAGCCATGTTATTGGTGCAGGGGGTGAAGTCAAGGTATAGGACGTAGAATAGCTTGTCGCCTTTTGGAGATGTGAGGACAATCCCTGCTCCTGCGCCGTCTGCGTTCTTGGAGCCGTCGAAGTGTAGCGACCAGTAGAGGAGGTACGGCAGTTTCTCTGGCTGCTGCGCCTCCTCCCAGTCGGCGAGAAAGTCTGCCAGGGCCTACGACTTGATTGCCTTGCACGGCTCATACTTGATGTTGTGGACTCCGATCTCCACGACCCACTTGGCGACTCTCCCAGTCACCTCGCGGTTGCGGATGATGTCCTGCAACGGTGCTGAGGAGACGATCATGATTGGGTGCTCTTGGAATGCTATGAACCCCTACACCATGAACCATGCACGCGGAACTCTCCACCAACGACCCGTGGCCGACGAACAACATGGTCACTTCCAACGGGAAGCCAGTCAACGCGCAAACCCACATCATCAACAACCGAAGCTAGCACGCACGCCAGCCCGACGACCTGAGGCACACCCTCACCAACAGCCGCGACGGCGAGCCAAGGGGTTCGCTCAGCCGAGTCGGCCCTCAGTGCTTCGGAACAATGATCCGAGGCAAAAAATATCCGGAGAACTTCAAAGCGCCAAAGGATATGGAAAAGTATGATCCCTCGTACGATCCGGCCCTGTGGCTAGACACTTACCTTATGGCGATGGGAATCGGCGGCGACACCGACCTTCTCGCCACTCGCTACCTTCCCCTGATGATGGAGGGAGCGAGCCGACAATGGATCAACACCCTCCCCGTGGACAGCATCTATTCCTGGGAGGAGATGCTCGACGCCTTCGTCAGGCACTTCGAGGGTTCTTACACCCGCGACACCACCATCGACGACCTAGTGCGATGCATCCAGGGACCCCGCGAGTCGACCCGTAGCTGGGTCCAACGATGGTAGGATCTATGGTTCAATGCAGCTGGCATCCACCCAGACACGGCGATACACTGCTTCAAGACCTCGTGCCGCTACGAGCCCCTGGTCACCAAGCTCAAGCGGGTGTACAAGACACTTGACAACACCCCAGACCTCCTCGAGATCACCAAGAGGTACGTGGAGGAGGACCCGAACCAAGAAACCGATGACGAGTCGGGTGGAAACCGCCGCCCAAGCGGCCACGACAACTAGAGGCGACCCGAGCTATGCTACAGCAACACTAGCCTCACCGGCAAGCGACGCGGTGATGGGCGAGTCGACTTCGTCGCCAATGCCGGCTACACACCACGCGAGCCCAAGAGCTTCCGCCGCGATGGAGGCAAACATGGCGACGGCGGTAACTACAAGGCGCAGCCGAAATTCGACCCTGCAGCTCTCCTCAACCAACCTTGTGTGTTTCACATCAGGGAGGGGAAGCCTGCCACGCATACGACCGTCGACTGCCACGCTCTGAAGGAGATTGAGAAGGCATAGTGCGCGACTGAGGACCCCAACAACGACCCGCCAAACTCCGGGGGATTTGGAAACGTGTCCGGATCGCTCCACACCTTCACCGGGTTCAGCACCAAGCGCGAGAAGAAGGTCATCGCCCACGACGTCACCGTCCATGCGGTGTCCCAAGTTGACGTCCCCCGCTTCCTCAACTGGTCCAAGCAGCGCATCACCTGGAGCTGCGAGAACCACTCGCCACGGATCGAATATCCGGGGTGAGTCGCCCTGGTGGTCAAGACCAAAGTGGGCAACTACTGGCTCCCCAAGACGTTGATGGACGGCGGAAGCTCCATCAACATACTCTACCTGGACATGTTTAGGCGACTGCGGCTCCTGCAGTCGATGATCGAGACGACCTACACCACCTTCCACGACATCGTCCCTGGTCGGAAGGCCTAACCGATCGGCAAGGTGACGCTGCCAGTCACCTTCGGCACACCAGCGAATTTCCACACTGAGTGGATCTTCTTCGAGTTGGTGCCCTTCAACAGCCCTTACCATTGCGTTTTGGGTCGGCAAGCGTTCGCCAAGTTCATGACGTCGCCACACTATGCGTACAACGCGATGAAGCTCCCAGGGACATGCGGTATCATCACCGTCCACGGCGACCCCGACATGTCTGCGGAGTGCGAGGCAAAGGGCGCCGAGCTCGCCGACACCGTCATCTCCGTGGAAGCCAACCACGCGGAGGAGCTCGCCAAATACATCAGCGGGGTCGACAATGACGACCCCACAATACTCAAGAAGCTCAACTCAGAGAATGGCGGCTCAACAGCGTTCTAAGCCACCACACACAAGCGCTCTGTCGAGCTGGTCCCAGGCGACTCCAGCCAGACGGTGACAACCGGAATAGGCATGAGCCCCGAATAGGAAAGCGCGCACTTTGAGTTCCTACGTGAGAATCGCGACATCTTCGCATGAAAGCCATTCGACATGCCTGGTGTCTGGAGGGAACTCGCTGAGCACAAACTCAACGCCGACCCCAAAGCGCGACCTGTCAAGCAGTCGCGGTGGCCCTTCAATGAAGAGCGCCGCCAAGAAATCACCGAGGAGGTGTAGTGTCTACTCGCTGCAGGCTTCATGCGACCAATCAAATACTCCAAGTGGATGGCAAACCCAGTCCTGGTCGAAAAGAAGAATGGGACCTGGATAGCTCCTGCCCAAAGGAGCAGTTTGTCCTCCCCCGGATCGACCAAATCATCGACTTGACCGCGGGCTCGGAGTCGCTGTGTTTCCTTGACGCCTACTCTGGTTATAACCAGATCAAAATGGCAGTCGATGACGAGGAGAAGACGGCGTTCATCATGCCATTTGGAGCATTCTGCAACACCGCCATGACGTTCGGCCTCAAGAACGCCGGAGCAACCTATCAGCGGTGCATGCAGGAGTGCCTTGCAAGCCAAATTGGCTGCAACATCCACGTCCACATCGACGACGTGGTGGTGAAGTCCACTCGCCAGGGCGATATACTCGCCGACCTGGACGAAACCTTCGCAAATCTGCGGAGGTACAAGATCAAACTCAATCTAGGAAAGTGCACCTTCGGTGTACCTACTAGACAGCTATTGGGTTATGTAGTCTCCAAGCGAGGCATCGAGGCGAACCCCACCAATATCAACACGATTGCCTGGCTTGGCAAACCCGAGTGCCTCCGCGATGTCCAGAAGTTGGCTGGGCGAGTCGCGGCTCTCAGTCGCTTCATCCCCCGGCTAGGCGAGAAGGCGATGCCTCTCTACCGCCTAATGCGCAAGAACCCCACGTTCCAGTGGGACAAGGAGGCGGACGACGTGCTCCACGCGCTCAAGGAAGTGCTACTCGCGGCCCCGCAACTCGTCGCCCCCATCGACAAGGAGCCTATGCTCGTCTACGTCGCGGCGTCCGAGCGAGTCGTCAGTGCCATCATGGTCGCCGAACAGCGAGAAGAGGGCAAGGAGCGCCCCATACAGTGGCCCGTCTACCACATCAGCGAAGTCCTCACCGAGTCGAGACAGCGCTACCCGTAGTACCAGAAGTTGGTATATGTGGTCTTCCGGGCCCAGCGGCGACTACCGCACTACTTCCAGGAGCACCCAATCATGGTCGTCTCCTCAGCACCGTTGTAGGAAATCATCCGCAACCGCGAAGAGACTTGGCGAGTCGCCAAGTGGGACGTCGAGATCGGCATCCACAACATCAAGTACGAGCCGCGCAAGGCAATCAAGTCGCAGGCGCTGGCCAACTTCCTCGCTGACTGGGAGGAGGCGCAGCTGCCGGAGAAGCCGCCATACCTCCATTACTAGTTGCTCCACTTCGAATGGTCCAAGAACACAGACGGCGTTGGGGCAGGGATCATGCTCACTTCCCCCAAGGGCGACAAGCTGCGACTTAACCCCCTGCACCAACAAAATGGCCGAGTACGAGGACCTCCTTGACGGCATGCGAGCCGCCAAGGAGATGAACATCAACCCCCTACCGTGGTATGGCGACTCCGACCTCGTCGCCGCGCAAGTTGCTGGCACCTGCGATGTCGTCTCCCCCACCATGGCGGCATACCACCAAGTAGTGGACCAGCTGAGGGGACACTTCACCGGCTACTCCGTTGAGTCGATCGACCAGCGCAAGAACGAAGAGGCCGACGACCTCTCTCGCATCAGGTCGGCTCGCCACGTGCCACCCACCGGTGTCTTTCTCGACACCATCACCAAGCCATCTGTCTCTCCCCCAAGGGAGATCGACATCGGGATACCGCTGCAACCAGAAGCAGCCTTGGTAGCCACGATCGTGGAGCCAAACGACTAGACCACGCCATACATCACCTACCTCGAGGGAGGGACCCAACCCGCAGACGAGACGGAGGCTCGCATGATCGTGCGCCGTTTCAAGTCCTTCGTCATCATCAACGGCGAGCTCCACAAGCGCAGCGTGACATGCGTGTTCCAACGCTCCGTACAGCCTGCGGAAGGTCGCAAGATCCTCCAAGACATCCATGCCAGTGACTGCGGCCACCATGCTGGCGCCCGGTCCCTAGTCGCCAAGGCCATGCAACATGGCTTCTACTGGCTCACCACACATGCCGACATGGTCGACATCGTCCAGCGCTGCGTCGAGTGTCAGAAGTACGCCAATCAGACACACGTACCAAGCTCTGTGCTCAAGAACATCCCCATCACCTGGCAATTCGCCGTGTGGGGCATGGACATGGTGGGCCCCTTCAAGAAGGCCCCTGGCGGCTACACCCACCTTCTGGTCGCAGTCGACAAATTCACCAAGTGGGTGGAAGCCAAGCCAGTCCGCAAGTGCGACGGGAAGACCGCCACCAAGTTTCTATGCGAGCTCATCTGCTGCTATGGATTCCCGCACAACATCATCACTGACAACGGCACTAACTTCGCCAAGGGAGCCATGGGCGAGTTCTGCGAGGAGCACAATGTACGGCTTGACCTTGCATCAATCGCCCACCCGGAGTCTAACGGCCAGGCGGAACGCGCCAACCAGAGCATCCTCCAGGGCCTGAAGCCACGCCTGCAAGTTCCCCTCGAGCAAACTCCGGGGTGCTGGGTCGAGGAGCTCCCCTCCGTCAACTAGGGAATCCGTACCTCCATCAACAGGTTGACTGGGTTCGCCCCTTCTTCATGGTGTACGGCAGAGAAGCCGTCATGCCGACCGACCTCGAGCATGACTCGCCTCGAGTCGTCAACTACGCGGAGGAAGACAACGAGCTTGCAAGCCAAGACGGAGTCGACCAGCTTGATGAAGCACGCGACCTAGCTCGCTCCCGCACCGCGATCTACCAACAAGGACTTCGCCGCTACCACAGCAGCCGAGTCCGAACTCGCACCTTCCAGGAAGGAGACCTCGTCCTGCGACTGATCCTGGACAAGAAGGGCATGCACAAGCTCTCTCCCCCGTGGGAGGGACCATTCTCCATAGGGCGATTCCTGGGCAACGACGCCTACTACCTCATCGACGTCAGAGGCGACGGACAGCTCGATGTCAAGCGGCCATGGAATGTAAACCTCCTAAGGAAGTTCTACACATAGAACTCTGACATGTACTCCCCCCGCTATGAAATAAAGAAGATCGATTCACACAAATTGTGTCTCCTCTTCATACCTTGTGCCACTCGCACTCGCAAAAAACAACGTTATGCTAACTACGGAAGTCAACCCTTGGTCACGCGACCGGCATGGCCAAGTAGTGCAGTACAAGGGCACCGATAAAATTCGGGCCTTGTGTCGTCCATGAAAACGCCAACCCGGAGCCCCATCAAAGTCGCCTCGATCGACTGGCTCACCGGTCCAAGACAACCGCATTCGCTTCTCACAGCGATCCAGTCCTCCACATCCTTGGCGCAGCGACTTGAACGGTTAAGTACCACGCTCGGGGACTGATGCCACTACAAACCCACGCGGCTAGGGAAAACACTTAGTATGAGAGCATGCCCTGGACTCGCGACATGACTGACTCTACGAGTCAGGTGGAGCGACGCGCAAAACACAACACGCTTCGTACTCATCTACCTTGGGCATGCGACTAGAATGGCTAAGTACCACGCTCGGGGACTCGCCCAACCGACCCCGTTCGCGTCCGGGAAAACGACTAAGTATAGAGCACCCCTTGGGGTCGCCACGTGACTAGCTTCGACTGGTTTTCTAAGCCACGAGTCGACCTCAACTAACTAACAGTACAACAACAAACATACACCCAAAGAAACGAGGTAAACCCCATACAAGGGCGGACGAGATCGGGGACTCGCACAACACAATAAATGAAAATAAAAATGACAAAAGCATACGTGCATTCCTTGTGGCATCAAAATCTATTCGCTTACAAGGGCAGGCATACACTTCTTTACAACTGACGCCAATCAACAAAGTGGTGTACTCCGCAGGTTTCGACGATGACGCATCACTGCCTCCGCGGACACGGATGAAGGGAACCCATGGGTTCAAAGGATACGTCGTCAAGGTGCCCGCCATCGCCGATCGGAACGGCTGCTCCACCTTGAAGTTGTGGTTCGCCTGCTCGGGGTCGTTCAGGGCGACAATCGTCTCCAGGTACCGCAACAAATCTCCCATCGCCAACAGCTGGTCGGAGTAGACCATGTCCTGGTCGATCAACTTCAGCACGTCGGAGATCTTGACTGAGCCAGTCGAAATTGTCCGGCAAGTGCGCGAGCCCAATGCTCAGCGCAGTCATTGCCCCACAACGAAAGGCCGATCATGACATGAACTCCACAATCGTTGGAGCCCTCTCCAGGTAGCGCCAAACCTCAGTGAGTTCATTGGTGATCACCTCCGTCGGCAAGATTTCCTGAAGATATGCGCGAATACAAGTTGCCGACAGAGCAGTAGAATCCACCAGCATGGTGACACCACTGTCGCGCATCGTATGACTGCGCCTCGGCCTCGTCATCAAGAATCTTCCCTGCGAAGCACAGGCAGTGCATACACAGAAGGGTGCACAACCGCCCAGGCGACCTGCACGCTCGGGGACTCGCCAAACCAACCAAACGCAAGATAAAGGAACTCACCAATCAAGGGAGGGCAGCGCCCCGTAACGAAGTCCTGAAGATTCGACAAGTCAATCTGCAGCCCCGTGACAAGAGGATCCGACACCTTCCGCTCTTCGGCCGCGACATCAACAACCGCCTTAGCCCTTTTGTCTGCCGAGTTCGCCTCCGCCTTTGTAGCTTTGAGCTCTCGCTCCAGCTCGGCCACCCTCGCGAGCCTTCGCCATTGCGGCCGAATGACCCTCTGCAGCAACATGAGAGTGAGTATAAAACCAGGAAAAGGATGGTTGTGGAAAAGGGCACCTCGAAGACCTACCAGCAGTCGCTTGCAGTTGCCCGTTCACCTCCTGCACTGAACGGAGATCTTTTTCCAAACGCTCATTGGCGGCCAATCACTCCGCGTACTCGTGCAGAAGGCCATGCACATACACGACCAAACATCAGCAAATATCGAAGAAATTCCTAAGTGCCTAACCACTGAAATTCAGCGACAAGCCACTTGGGGACTAGATATCGAAGAAAAGCAATAAGAATCTACCAACTTAAATTCGGCGACCAGATCCTCGAGGACTAGATATACCTGAATAACCACACCCATCATGCTGTGCAGCTCGATCGCATCCACCGACGGGAGCACAAGAGGTGTGTGCCCGCGATGTTGTTCGACCTCCGAACCCAGAACCACGGGTGCTTGGGCCGACTGCGCCGACACACTCGCGGTGGTGGCCCTCGCCATGAAGAGAGGAAAAGTCGCCACCGCCGCTCCCGCAGCACTCTTCGTAGGGCCCGCCGCCCCGACCACTGCCGCAGGTTCCACCTGCTACGACCCTAAGTCCACGACGGCCTTCACGGATGCATCCGCTCCAGTCGGAGCCTGATTGGGGGCATCGACTAGTTTGTCTGAGATCGTGATGACCTCGTCGCCCCTCGTCTTCTTCGCACCCTCAACAGGTGCCTCAGCGTAATCGCCCTTCCTATTTTTTGAGGGATTGGCTTCTGACCCCGCGGCAGCTACTGGAACTTTGGCCACCGAGGGGTGACCGATATTCTTGACGCCAGTCCTGCAAAAATAAATCATCAGCAAGATCGCCCAACCAATACAAACCAGTATCTCAAAAGAATAGATCAAGACAATTACCTGGCGACTGGGATGAAGCGCAGGCCGGTGCGGATATGCAACGGATTATCCAACTCTGGGCCTAGTTTCCGGCTAAGGCCCATCTCGAGCAAGGTCGGAGCCCATGACACGGAGGCTTTCCACGAGGACGAGTCCGCTGTAGGAAGCTCCCCTCCGGTCGACACGGGTGCTTCCCTCGGCGGCGATGCTCTCACGGATGGAGTAGCCCCGAGCCTAGTGAATGCGGAGAAGGGCGGCGGAAACGATGCCAATGACACCTCGTTTTCTACCACGGCCACGCTGGCTGCCACTGTCGCCTGCGCCAATGCTCTGGCCCCGGCCTCGTCGGCCGCGCCGGTCGGTTCGGAGCTAGTTGCGGATCGAGGCAGCGACACCGCTTTGGCCGTCCACTTCTTCTTCCTTGGAGATTTCTTCTTCGACGGCGTAGCCATGCACCGGAAAGTATGTTCGAAGGCCTCATCTTCGCCCTCGTCATGAGCCTCGAGGCTCTTGCTGGCCTCAAGCTCGCGCTGCCGTTGCCCGCGGGTCTTCCGAACCGCGGGTGCCGCGACCTCTACGGCCTCTTCATCGTCATCGTCATCATCATCACCATCGCCTCTGACATTATTTTTGTCAGAGGAAGATTCGCTCTCACCTTCGACGGACTCGTTCGAGCTCTCGTCGTCAAGGGGAGGAAGACAACCTTCCACTACTTGGAATAGCTGCACATACAATGCATAATTAGTAAGCCGCGACTGCACTTCTGTGACTGCGAAATAAGACAAGGAAAGGAAAACTTACTGGTGGCGCCTTGCGCTTCATGGTGTACAAGGGAATCCCGGCCTTCGGGTCGAGGTATTCCGCATCAGTGATTTTCTTTAGAGCGAGGGCGTAATCGTCAACGCTCCAATCGGCGGTGCAGGACTTGGTCGGGTCGTCCTTGCCCGTGTCCTCGTACATCTAATGAGCACGAGTGTCCAGGGGCACCAGCTGCCGACCGAGCTAGAAGTTGTACAGGTTGATGGTTTGGAGGTCGTTCTTCTTTAGTTGACGAATCATCATCCACATTTCGTTGACTACCATCCGCTGGTCGAGCGGAAGCTTGGCGAGCTCTAGCCGGCGCGGCTCGGGCCGGTCGAAGGAGTACATCGGCAGCACCACCTCGCTGGCCGGGGTCGATTTGCTGACATAGAACCAGTGCTTCTTACACTCGCTTGCCGTCTTCTTCGGCAGCATGAGGTCGAGGAAGGAAGCCTTGGACTTTAGCTCGAAGGTGAGGCCGCCTGCTGCCAACATTGGGCCACCTGCTCCTTTGTGTCCGACCCGCCTATGGAATATCCCCTCCTCGAAACAGGCATACACCCAGCTATATTAATATCAACCACGATTGATACCGCTGCTGGGCCAGACAGACAACGCCCAAAATACAAAACAAAAAAAGAGAAAAATAAGAAGAGAAAACAAAGCCGACGACAGCGGCTCGATGAAAACGAGAGTGACCCGCAACTGCTGCACCCACCGGAGAATTACCACCCATCTCCTAGCCTCTCAAAATCATCACATATCAGACAACACCTCCAAGAAGGAAAGCGACGACGACTACACTGCTGCCCGGACGAGTCATAGGGTTTCCCCTGATACGCTATGGGAGTTGGGGAAGAGATACACCCGATGCCCTTCAAGAAGGAAAGAGACACCCGCAGGCATCACCACATCGGTGTCAAGACGACAAGGATTAATCCCGACCCCTCAAAAAACCACACTCCCGGACGCTTCGAAGCTCCACCAACACACGCCACCATGATCTTGTAGTCACCACCGTCGCCTCACCATGACCCACAAAGCGAGGCTGGAATGACCGAAAGGAAGAAACTTTGGCGAGGGTCGACGAAACAATGACACGCGGGAGGGAACAACCTCCACCACCGGAAGGTGATAGCCGACCGGATGTAGCAGCGGGGGCAAACCAGGCCCTCTCTGGTCCGGCCGAGCACAAAGGACTCGTGAAGCCCCACTGCCACACTGCAGGAAGGGTGTCACCATCGCAACCAACCCTAGCACCGCCCGCCATTGGACCCACTGCCACTGCAGATCCCTACCGCCAAGCAGCCGCGCTCTCGCCACCGATTGATGGCGCCCCCAAAATATTTGTGGGGGAGATCCAAGTGCACGAAGGTGCTGCTGAAGTCCTTCCAGGACGCCGTAATTCTCCACGCCGGGAGATGGCGAATCCCTGTGGCCGGAGAGGTGGAACCGGATCCGCGCGCCGGGGAGTTCATTTGCTTCACCCCCGTGGAATAGCTCCTGCCACAGGAGGAAATATGGGTGACAAAAAAGATAACACTCGCAAAACGCCACCAAAATGGCGAGTTGCTCGATACTATGCCGTAATACGTGCAGAAGCGGTGGAAGAAGATCGAGGTGGGGAAGCCGAGTCCCCTCTCGAGATGGCTGGTGAATCAAATGAACTCCCCGGCGCGCGGATCCGGTTCAACCTCTCCGGCCGCAGGGATTCGCCATCTCCCGACGGGGAGAATTCCCGCATCCTCGAAGGACTTCAGCAGCACCTTCGTGCACTTGGATCTCCCCCACAAATCTTTTGGGGGCGCTATCAATCAGAGGATCTTGGATCAAGAGATCGCTCTAGAGAAAATGGAAGATTGAAGGACGCGCGGAGTCGGAGGCAAGGTGGTTAATACTCACGATACACCCGTCACTCTCCTTTTATAGCGGTTGGTTCTTGCCAATCTCTGGGGCTGTTACCGCGCAGTGATTACGCCGATATTACCGTTGGATTGCCCAATGGCTAGTTTGACCAAGCTGACGGTCCAACTTCGTCTACTCGACTCGCCGACCCACTCTCCTTAGCTGCGACTCGACTACTCGCCGACCTGTTCGCCATAGCGTCGATTCGACTGGTCGCTGTTATTGCGACTGAGGAAGTATGCTAAAGATTCTTTCTTTCATTAAAAGAGCCCACCGTCGATTCGACTGGGCGTCCAAATTGGACCTGGATACTCCGACTGCCAAAGAACACGTGCGACAAATCAACTATGGCCTTAGGGACTACTGATGGGGATATGCCGAGTGGGGTATACCTAGCAGGACATTTCCTACTGGCCCATACTGCCAGCGAGTGGGCCTGCAGGGCGGCGACTGGATCACGACCCAAGAAGGAGCTAGGCGACTGGAAGCTGAAGGCCCAGAAGCGTAGCTAAGCCTAGTCGGATTAGGTCAAGCACCCTCCGAGTCCTTATCCAACTCGGTTTTAGATCTATAAACCCTAGCGAGGTGACTCTATATAAACCCCCGTAGGGCACGCATAGAACTTACGTTTCATCATACACCCACTACGACTCGCCTCCTAGCCGCCGAGCTCGCCCTTGTACTCTCTCATCAATACAATCTAGCCGGAATAGGTCTTTACCCTCCGGGAGGGGTGAACCTGGGTAAAACCCTGTGTCTTTGCCCTCATCTCGCACCGCAGATGGCTGGCCACTTTTGCCCCTTGTTCTACTACTCGCTGCCGATTGCAGCATCTGCCGTGGCCATTCCCACGACACATTGGATCACATCCAAGTCGTCCTTGAGCCATTGAGGATCAGAGGGACGTGGAGCAGAGGTCGCATCAACATGAGAACGAAGGTTGCAGCGACCAAGATGAATATCAAACAAGTGACACCAATGATAGTAATCGTGGGCAGCAAGATCTAAAACTATGGGGATAACATTGGAAACATCTGTAATTGTATTGACTAAAGAAATTTGAGGAGAAGGTAGAGGATTTTGGTGGATGGAGAGTTGGGAGGAGGAGGGTGTATCGGTGGCAGACTTGAGGGCAGCGGCGGCAGGGTGGGTGGAGGACCCATGTCCTATTAACGGTAGTAATCTGATACCATGTAGAATTATGATAATAGCACACTTAATTCAAGAACAAAGGAGATGCAAGTGTTTATATAGTACATGGGAGAGAGAGGGGGAGGGGGGAGGGGGGGCGTGGTACCGGCCGGTGCCCTAATATAATCTAACACTATTTTTACCTAACCCAGTTGATAAGGATACGATCCTGGAGACTAGCGAAATGTAGATGCATAGGTACATACCGTGATCGATCCGGAGCTCAGCCAGCAGTGAATGAAGAGGAAGTGATGATTAAAGATCGTCCTTGGAACTGCGGCAATAATATTGACAACTAGAAGATGCTCTGGTGATTGTGATATGCGTTACTAAACTCTAAAGCCAACAGACAGCACCTAATATGTGAAAAGCGCCTTGTCGCGATTCTGTGATCTGATGCCAAGTTGATTAATACGGTAATGCATGGGGTCAAGTTGCGAACTTGCCAACGGATCTAATGTATTCACAGCGAGTACGCAGAGACTAGATCATATTGTTTTCTAGGAACACATAGATCAGATCTGATTGAGTGAGTGTTGCACGCTGTAGTGGTGCAGAAAGTCAAATGTCAACTCAGGCTAATGAGTAGGCTGCCTGCTTATAATGAAGGAATAGCAACCTACAAACAGCCAATATATGGGAGCGCCCTCGATCTTGCGAATCTGATCTGATGCCAATTAGATTAATTACTTGGATCGATAAACTCCATCTCCATATATAGGTAGTTGCCAAAATGACGACAATGCCTCTCTTATTACCTGCAGTAGCGACGATGCATGTGATGTATATATGATTCTAGAGTACTCTGAGAAGGTGATGCATGTGATCCAACCTATATATATATATATATATATTGCCGGCCAAGAAATGGCCGCCTATATATGTAAGTAATAACGTCCACGGGTAACATCAGTTAACCATGTCGCAGCCAGTACTAGCAGCTGGGATTGTTCCCCATTGGCACACCAAACACCCACCACTAGCAACAAGTGCTGGGTGGTCTCTCTCCGGCGTCCGCCTCCGCCTCCGCCCTCGCCGGGGTCAGCTCGCAGCTGCTGCCTCCAACCCGCCCAGTGCCACTGTTGAACTCATCGGTACCAAGAACCAGCAGCAGCAGCGGTATCCCAAACTGAGGTCGATCGCCACCACCTGGCTCCCAGTTTTTCTTTTTCTTCTTCATTCGTTGAATTAATATATATTGGTTTATTATTCATATATAAGCAGCAGATGTATTTGACAGTGTTAACATTATGGAGTACGTATATTGATTAGGGTGGACAAATACTTCCAACTGGAGATGACCGTCCAAGACTGCGAGCTTGACAAGTATGGAGTTGTCAACAATGCCGCGTACGCGAGTCACCTCCACAAAGGTTAATTCGCGAGCTACACGTACACATAGATTATTAGAACTAGCTAGGTTGATATCGAATATATATAGATTGGATCTAATTAATGAGAGTTTAATTTGTTGTATATCCAGCTCGAGAGGAGATGCTTGTGAGCCTTGGCATCGGCGCTGCTTGGATCGTAAGCACAGGCAACGCCATGGCCATCTCGGAGCAGAACCTCAACTACTTCACCCCTCTAAGGGTATGCATAGCATCGTCTATAATATAATACACACATATATATATGTAGATATAGATATAGGTATATGTATATACAGAGAGAGAATGCACTGTAGTCTAGGAGGAATCATTTCACACCGTCATTTTTTTTTGAAAAGGAGCATATATATTAATATCGTGGAGATACCAATTACATCCATCCTCTGCAATAACATGTTTATAATTAAACATGCCAACCCTCTAGAGCATATATATTAATATATTAATATTGTTGCCCTATCTTACACCGCCGGTGGATTAAAGTTGTGTTTTGTGGAAGAAACCCAACGATATACTCATATTTGTATGACACTTGCATAGGGAAATTGCTTCTCCACTTTTCCTCAGAGCAATGTTGTCTACCCTTTTCTGTAGCGCTCCCATACTCCATGAGACAGAAACAGGCCAATAGCAGCTTAGCCGGTCAGGTACACTGGCCAATATATCCGCACATTTACTCTTCCCGTGCATCATCTACCCACCGCCACTCCATCCCCACCCTTCCTCTTGCCCGTCTATCACAGAGCGACCGAAACACCCGGTTCCAGCAACCCTCTAGACCATGGCCGACCAATGTAATAATCTGAGTGCGGCCACTACCTCCTTCCTCACAAGCCCTGGCCTCCCCTTGTTTCGGTCAAAGCCTGGCAAGGTGAGGAGGTGGAGGCCGTGCCTAGTATTCTCTCGGTCGCCTTCCCTCCCACCTCATCCCAAGGATGGCCTCAGCAGATCTCCGCTAGAGTCGGGTTGGGCATCCTTTCTTGGCGGTGCTGCTCCACTCTCCTTCCCAAGCTTGGCCGATGTGATTTATGGTGGCACCGGTCCACATTACGTCAGAGCGCCGTGAGAGAAAGTCGTTTTACAGAAATATGGGAGGCATGTGAGAAGAACTCAATTTATAAAAAGATGGGGAAATGGGAAAAGGAAAATGGGAGGCATCGGGTACCAATCTCAAAGCATGTGCATGGTGGGAGATGCTTCTCCCGGGTACGGCATACCATTTTTTCCTTCTCTATATATATAGGGTTTAGGGTTTATATATATATATATATATATATATATATATATATATATAAAGTTCGTCGTGAAGGTGAGGTGATTTCTAGTACAATGGGACAAATTAAATAACACGCCTTCCATATGGGTTTAATTCCAGCGCGGCGAGAAGTTCGTCGTGAAGGTGACAGTGAATCAGATCAAGGGTGTGAGGATATTTTTGGAGCACGTGATAGAGACTCTGCCGGAACGGAGAGTAAGTAGCTAGGATCTTCTATACAATGACACTTCCTTCGTCTTATAGAAATGTATATCTTCAACCAGTCTTATTTTCACGATGCATGCAGCTTGTTTTGGAGGCAACCGCTACCGCCGTATGCCTTAATACGGACTATCGCCCGACTCGCGTCTTCCCGGAGGTGTCAGCCCAGCTGCTCCACTTCTTCTCATCCAAGGATGGCTAGTGGATGTAAACCACGCTGGTTTCATTCTTTTTATTACACATATGTAATAGATCGTTTCATTCTTTTTTTTACATGCATGGAACTTGTTTTAATTTGCAAACCGATAAAAAAGATTTGCGAAATGTCATTATAATAAGATAAGAAGGCTTTGCGTGAGGTTTGAGTACATTAGTATTTGTTCGTGTGTTTTCTGTTTTTTTAATAATCTATGTATACCCACCTAGTACTCATATTTTCCTTTCACAATTGCATATCAGTATTGGTTTAGTTAAAGTCAAAAAATTTAAAGTTTGACCAAATATTTAGCAAAAAAATACAATATGTACGGTGTAAAACTTATAGTATTGGAATCCTCGTAAGTTTTATTTTCATAATATATGCATTGGAATAATGAATGTTGAAATATTTTTCTATATTATATTCTTGGTCAAAGTTGACAAAATTTGACTTTGTAAAATCCTAAAACGCGAAGTAATAAAAAACTGATGGAGTAATAAAGGAACTAGAGTTTTTGGACGATTTTGCTCCTGTAGTTCGTAGTTCGGTAGTATGAACCACCACTGCCACTAGCGAGTAGAAAAAGGGTTTACCGGATCGTGAGGCGGAGGCGCTCGGGGTGGTCGCGCGCGTCGGGGCTTTGTCCTCGGGGCAAGAGTGGACATGAAGTTGTGCCCTCGGGGCTGATATTACGACGGAGGAGGGATTCCGTCGGTGGTTGGATATAGGCTGTTGTGGCATGCTTGCGGTTGTCAGTTATTTTTCCTATCTCCCATGACAACCCCCTCCCGTCGACTAGAACTGCTATGTGCCTAGCGAAGGTATCATCGGAATGGAACCAAACGAAGAGGCCGAGCTAGAGGGTGTTGTCCGGCGATGGCCAGAGTGCAGTTAGGGTTCCCAGGATTGGCAGCAAGAATAGGAGACCCTGAGGGTCAAATCGAGCAGGTAGAGGTCATAGAGCATGACGAGGCAGACTAAAGCGCCCCATCTTGTAGGCGCTGGAGATGGCCAAGAGTAGCTGGGGGCGAGCGGCAGTGGCACCACATCGTGTTTCGCGCGAGGAAAAGATAACTGAGAGATGAACAAGAGAGAGTTGAGTAAAGTATATTTGCACCTTCAATTTGTACCGAAGTCTCCGCCGATGATCTCCCGGCCAGTGCGTGCAGGGCAAAGACATGCATCTTGTACAAACCTTGTGGAGGTGCTCCAAACCCTCCCCTAGCCTAGAAACTCCATCGAAACCATGTACATGGCCGAGCTCGGAGCTCGTGGTACAGCCGTCTGAGACACCCTTGCCTCCCTAGCTAGTCCCATACTCAACGCATGGAGGGTCCCCTGGTCACACCTTGGTCGATGGAGAGCCTAGTATGGCAGAGGCCCGGCGCCGGCTATGACCACCGCGGCCTACACTTGTAGGGTTCGTTGCATGGAAAAGAAATTTTTTGTACCGCAAGAACACATAAAACCAAGATCCAATCTAGGAAGAGCCAAGATATAATCTATGAGATTGGTGCAACAAGATTGTAGAGAACTAACCCTCGTATATCCAAAGCGTTAAAGAGATTGGATCTCGTGGTTGATGTAGTCGATCACTTGCCGATCTCAAGATCGTGTAGACGATCCTCCCGACACCGTGTTCCGGCAGCGCTTTCGCACTCGGTCAGACGTACGGAGTCAATGAAGACCTTCCTCTCCATGTTCCAGCGGGAAACGGAGGTATTAGATCCAATCAGAATCCTATCAGCATGATGGCGTGGTGGTGGTGGTGGAGAAGAAGAAGATCTCCCAGGCTTCACCTAAGCCGGAGCAAGTCGATGGAGGAGGGAGGTAGCTAGGGTTGGAGTCAAGGGCAGGGGGTGCTCCTTCCCCTCCCCTCTATATATATAGGAGGGGGTGCAGCCAGGGTTCCCAGCCCTTGGCCGAATCCAACCCCAAGTCGGCGGCAAGAGGGAGAGGGAAAAACTTGCCCCCCAAGTTTCCCCTCTTTCCTTATTAGGGTTTTGCCCCAATCCCCTTGGTGGCTGGTTTGGCCCCTTGGGCTTGGTGCGGCTGGCCCTAGGGCCCCCACGGCATTCCTTATCCCAAGTAGCCCCTCCCGGGGTGGTGGCCCCACTGGTAGTCCCTGTAGAACATTCTATAAGCTTCCAGTCAAAAACACCAAAAATATTTCCGAACCCTGGAAAATGATTTTCCTTATATGAATCTTATTCTACGGACTATTTCGGATCTCCTCGTGATGTCCTAGATCCAATCCGAGAATCCGAACAACACTCGGTCTCCAACTCATATTCCATATCTACTTAAACAATATCAAATCCTTAAGTGTGTCACCCTACGGTTTGCAAACTATGTAGACATGATCGAGACTCCTCTCCAATCAATAACCAATAGCGGGACCTAGAGATCCATAGTGGATCCCACATATTCAACAATTACTTCGTGATCGAATGAACCACTCACATACGGCACCGATTCCCTTTTTCACGCGATACTTTACTTATCCGAGGTTCAATCGTTGGTATCTCCATATCTAGTTCAACCTTGTTACCGATAAGTACTCTTTACTCGTACTGTGACGTTACATCCCTTGTGACCTATCACATGATTACAAGACAATTGGATGACACTTCACCGAGAGGTCTAGAGTATATCTATCCATCATATGGATGGAAAATCCCCACTCTTGATCCATGTGCTTCAATCCATACTATCAAAATACATAATGCCACCTTTATAACCACAAAGTTACGAAGTGGTGTTTGATGTCATCAAAGCATTCATCCGGTGTTGGTGATTAACATGATCTCATGGTCGAAGGATTAGGTTACTATGTATTTGAAAGCTTGTAGCAAACAAACTTAATGACTTGATATTTATGCTATGATTACTATGGATGTGTGTCCATCACATCATTCTCCTAATGATATGATCTTGTTATTAATAACATCCAGTGTCCAATGATCAGCAAACCATGATCATCTATTAATCAACAGTCTAGTTTAACAAGAGGCTTACTAGGGACTCTTTTATGTTTAAAAAACATATAAGTATTAATGTTTCCAATTAATACACTTATAGCATGGGATGCAAACATTTATCATAAACACAACGATATAATAATAACCACTTTATTATTGTCTCTTGGGCATATCTTCCACTGTATCCCACTTGCACTAGAGTCAATAATCCAGATTACATGGTAATATACCTAACACGCATGGCGTTCTAGTGTTGGTCATGTTTTGCCCTAGGGATAGGTTTAGTCAACGGATCTGCCGCATTCAGATCTGTGTGTATTTGTAAATATTTATGTCACCATCTTGGACATGCTCGCGAATAGCATGAAAATGTAGCTTGATATGCTTCAGCTTCTTGTGTGAACTTGGCTCTTGCGCATTGGCTATGGCACCCAAGTTGTCATAATAGATGGACATCGGGTCCAACGCACTAGAAACCACACCAAGCTTAGTAATGAACTCCTTCATCCATATCGCTTCTTGTCAAGCCTTCGAAGCAGATATGTATTCTGATTCAGTTAAAGATCTCGCCATAATGCTTTGCTTGACACTCCTCTAGCTCACTATTGCACCATTCAAAATAAATACATATCCAGACTATGACTTAGAGTCATCCGGATCGGTGTTACAACTAGCATCGGTGTAACCGTTTACAACGAGCTCTTCATCACGTCCATAATAAAGAACGATATCCTTAGTCTTTTTCAAGTACTTCAGAATATTTTTGACCGATGTCCAGTGTTCCACTCCTGGATCACTTTGATATCTGCTAGTCGAACTAACAACATGTACGATATCTGGTCTTGTACATAGCATGGCATACATAATAGAACCTATGGCCGAGGCATAAAGGATTTTACTCATCATCTCTCCAACTTCTGCCGTAGATGGACTTTGAATCTTACTGAAGGTCTTACCTGGCAACATGGGCAAGAACCCTTTCTTGCTTTCTTCCATTCTAAACCTCTTTAGAACCTTGTCCAAGTAGGTACTTTGTGAAAGTGATATTAAGCGTCTTAATCTATCTCTATAAATCTTGATGCCTAAAATGTATGCTGCTTCGCCAAGATCCTTCATTGAAAAACTATTATTCAAATATGCTTTGACACTTTGAAGAATTTCTATATCATTCCCAATCAACAATATGTCATCCACATATAGTACCAGGAATGCTACGGAGCTCCCACTCACTTTCTTATAAATACAAGCTTCTCCATAAGTTTGTATAAATCCAAAGTTTTTTATCACCTTATCAAAACATTGATTCCATCTTCGGGATGCTTGCTTTAGTCCATAAATGAAGCACTGAAGTTTGCATACCTTGTCAGCATCTTTAGGATCGATAAAACCTTTGGGTTGTACCATATACAACTTTTCCTCAATATCATCATTAAGAAACGCTGTTTTGACATCCATCTGCCAAATCTCATAATCAAAAAATGTAACGATTGCTAACAAAATTCTCACAGACTTTAGCTTCACTACCAATAAGAAAGTCTCGTCGTAGTTAGTTCGTTGAATTTGTCAGAACCCTTTTGCGACAAAAGTCGAGCTTTATAGACGGTATCATTACCATCATAACTGTTTTCCATTTGAAAATCCATTTGTTCTCGATAGCCTTGCGGCCATCAGGTAAGTCCACCAAAGTCCACAATTCGCTTTTGTACATGGATCCAATCTCGGATTTCCTGGCTTCTTTCCATTTGTTGGAATTTGGGATCATCATTGCTTCATCATACGTCGCAGGGTCGTCAGTGTTGTCCACCAACATGACATTCAAGAGTGGGTCATACCAATTAGGAGTGATACGAACCCTTGTCGACCTGCGAGGTTCAGTAGCTATTTCGTTCGAAGTTTCATGATCATTATTATTAGCTTCCTCTCTTCTTGGTGCAGGTGTCACATGAACATCTTCCGGTGCTGAGCTACTCTAAAATCCGAGAAAAGGTTTAACAACCTCGTCAAGTTCTACTTTCCTTCTTGTCACTTCTTTCGAGAGAAACTCTTTTTCAAGAAAGGATCCATTCTTGGCAACGAAAACTTTTCCTTCGGATCTATGATAGAAGGTATATCGAATTGTTTCTTTAGGGTATCCTATGAAGACGTATTTTTCTGCTTTGGGTTCAATCTTGTTAGGTTGTAACTTCTTTACATATGCTTCATAGCCCCAAACTTTAAGGAACGACAACTTAGGTTTCTTACCAAACCACAATTCATACGGGGCCGTTTCAACGGATTTAGATGGTGCCCTATTGTTCGCACACGAACACGTCACGTGTACCTCCGGCATCGAGCGCGATACGCAAGACACGTCGCCAAAGGGGCCTCGCCGGAAGCGTGATACGCAAGACAACCGACGAGATCTTTTCAGCACCCGAAAGCCCACACGCTCGGGAGAGACCCCGTCTGGACGTATGGCGGTGATGGGATGCCCAGGTCGGTTCGCCCGCCCTTAGGACCTCGTGGATCGAAGAACGTCGACGAACGATGAGCGGAAAACCAGGGCGAGAGAGAAAAAATAGAGGTTTGTTGATTGGTTTTTCTGATCGTGTGTTGTTGTTCAATCGGCGTCACCCCTAGTCGTATATAAGGTTGGCTAGACTTCCTGTGCAAGATAGAGGCTTGGATCCACGCCCAGAAACCTAGTTTGGGTCAAACTTCCACAGGTGGATCCAAACTTTCCATATGCTGGCCGAACTGTTCGGTTTAGAGTCTTCTTAAACGTTCCGTCCTCTTTTTAAGGTAGTAAGCGAGCTCGGATCAAAATCTCGTAAAAATAAAATTTATTCGTCTCAAAAATAGGAAGAACTTTTATTTTTACACTGTTTCCATCCGACCTGATCTTGATGGTCTTATTATCTTATTTTCGTATCAAACTCGGATTTTCACCAAACGATTTTAGATCTGTTCGATCATATTTAGAATATAGAGATCACATATTTAATCATATGAAAATGACTCCAAAACCAAAGTTGTTAGTCTAAAAAAACTGAAGAACTTTCATGCTTACCTCTTTTTCATCTGAGTGGATCTTGACCGCTCAATCTTGGTCGTAAGCAGATAAGTTAGTCTAGCAGTTTTCAGACAAACTTTTAGTTTTTGTCCACGCCTAAGCTGAGAAAAGTCTGGGTTCGGCGACCCCGGCCGTGTAAATTCAGTCTTTGGCAGTATTTGGGCTCTAACTTTTGCATACTAACTCGGATCAAGATGATTAAAAAACCAAAGTTGCTTGATTCGAGGAGACGCACAACTTTTATGTTAGGAATGTTTTCATTTGAGGTTATCGTGAAGGACGCATAGTGGAAGACTCCATATATCAGTCTCCGAGTCTTCTCTGAACACTAGCATAATCGGCTATTAAGCCTGATCATAGCTTGACTTGATACCGTACCTCTTTCATGATGACTAATAATCCTCTTAGTGGACCTGATTAGATACGATCCCAAAACGGGTGACAACACATGCCCCCTGTTTTCTGGCAGAGCTTGTGTGCCAGAAAATAGCTTGCACCATTTTTCTTCTAACGACGATGTCAACACTACATCGGCCATTTGTTCTTAGGGCGATAACTATGTATCGGCCATATATGCTAAGGGCGATAATCATGTATCGGCCATATATGCTAAGGGCGATAATTATATATCGATATATGTGTGCTCAAGCTTCTTGCCACACACTCGGGTAGAACTTCTTTAGATATCTTCCATTGAGAGCCCGAGGCAGTAAATTATCTCCCATAGATTTCACTAAATATGAATTCTCGGGAGCTACTATCACAAACTTGAAATGACCCTCCCAGCTTGGAGACCACTTGCCAAACTTTCTGTCTTTTGAACCAACTGGCAGAATCACCTTCCACACCAAATCGCCAACTTGAAAGCTCTTCAACTTTACCTTTTTATTGTAAGCTCTCTCTACTCGTAAATTTTCTTTCTCTATCTATTTCAAAGCAAATAAATGTTTATTGGCAACTCCATCAATGTTGTCCATCATCAAGTTATGGAAATCTACTACCGATACGTCATTTTGCTTAGCAAATCTCAAAGCAGCCAGATTTACCTCCACCGACAAAACGGCTTCTTGTCCATACACAAGTGCATACAGAGTTACCTTTGTCGCACCATGCCTTGAGATTTTATGCACCCATAAAGCTTCGCACAATACTTCATGCCACTTTTTTGGATTATCTTCAGTCTTCTTGATAGGATTGATCAAAATCTTATTGCTCGACTCAGCTTGTCCATTAGCTTGCGCATAATATAGAGATGAACTAAGCATCTTTATCTTGTAAGATTTGGCGAACTCTTTTACTTCCTTTGCCATCAATGATGTACCTTGATCTGTAGTCAATGTTTGAGGAATGCTGAATCTATGTATAATGTGCTCGGTTATGAACTTGATCACCTCTTTATGGGTCATATTTCTAAGAGGTATTGCTTGAGACCAATTTGTAAAATAATTAGTATCCACCAACATGAACCGATGCCCTTTTGAAGAAGAAGGATGGATCATACCAATGAAATATAATCCCCAACCTCTAAATGGCCACGGCTTGATAATAGCATTTAACATAGCAGCAGGTGCCAACTGAATATCACCAAACTTTTGGTAAGCTTCACATACTTTATAGTACCTAAAGTAATCATTAATCATTGTCGGCCAATAAAATCCTCCACATCGTAACATCCACTTCATTTTGTGCGCTGACTGATGAGTACCACATATACCTTCGTGTACCTCTCCCATAGCAACCCTCGAATGAGCTCAGAGGGCTTCGCGCCACCAACGGGCAAAGCTCAGCGGCGCTCCGCCGGCGTACACTTGGCCGAACATGTGGAGCACGACAGTGTACTCCTCCTGGTACCGGAACCGAATGAAAAATTCAATCGACGGTGAACTTACGTCGACCTTGACGTGACAGGGAGTCACTCCACAATGTCCAATCAACGCCGCTAGCACGCCGGCGACAAAGGAGGACGCGGCCTTCAACAGTCGCCTCTAATGTGCGACCATGCCACTTGGCCTCCAGATTCGGCATCCTTGTCATGCGCGGAAGAACCATCCACCCTTGCTCTGGGCAGAGGTCCGGCTCGCCGGCGTAGAACAACTCCTTCAGGAACTAGCGGTGGCGACTCATCGACAAGGGCAAGGCGGGCAAGGTCAGGAGCGCTTGATCTAGGGTTTGTGTGGGCACGAATGGGGAGCTTTGGGGTCGGATTTGGGGGCACTGGCGGCTGGCGGCTGTAGGGTTAGGGATGGGGCGGGCCCAAATACAACGTAGCCTGGGCCAAATACAAGGTATCCAGGCCCATTAATAAAAGTAGTGTACCAAAGTTTATCATTGGTCCTTTTTAGTGGATTTCAGTTGCTTTGCATAGTTTGGCCAAATTTTGGTGCAATGAGTTCAACATTGGCCCTTTTTAGTGGATTTTATTTTCAAAGTTTGGCCTAATTTTGGTGCAATGACATGTAGAGTGTGCCAAAGTTTAACCTTGGCCCTTTTTTAGTGGATTTTATTTGCTTTGCATAGTTTGGGGGCCACGTAGAGCCAAATTCTTATTTATTTCTTGAGTAGACATGCGGTCACATAGAATGACAATACAATAAAATAAAATAAAACAACTCGGTCACATACTAGACATGGGCACATAGATTAATATATAATTTTATAAGAAAGAAACATAGAGAGGGGTGGGTATATCCCCTTACAACATATAATGCATAAAAACATAAAGGAAACTAATTAATTAAAAGGCCACAAGCTCCTAGACTTGAACACGAACACGACCACTCCTCCCCCTTGGCTCCTCCTCGATTCCGGACACCCTTGGCACTCACTCATCATCCTCCGACATGTTGTAGGGGAGAGTGTGCATGCCATCTGGGGTGGGGAAGACATTGTGGAAGTTCGTGAAGATGTTATAGGTAGCAAATGCGATAAATTCGCCAAATCATACTATTCCTGGAGCTGAAACATGGGTGGCGTGCCCGCATGGAAGTGGCGGTAGCCAGCCCGCTAGAAGAAGTGAACCAACTCCCTCGAGCCCCTCCACCTTGAGAAGGCCCAGACCCATAGCTGGTTTTCGATGACGCGGCAGGCCGGCCACTACCTCTCGGAGACAGTGGCAGGGTGACGGTAAGTAGGACCATTGAACTGCATGGTTGTAGGGGTGGTGGCGACTCACGAAGAAGGGGCGATGGCGGCTTGCAAAGAAGAAGCGGTGGCGGATCGTGAAGAAGAAGTGGTGGTGGAAATGGATTAGAGATGGGGATGCACGACTGAGTGTGTGGGAGGGGAGGCAGTGGCGAGCCCTTATATGGCCACGATGCAGAGGGGATGCCAAGTCGATGGAGTAATGCGACAGAGCATCCAAAGCGACACATTGATTTGCATCAACGCGTCACGGTTCTGTTCCACGCATGAAACTACAAAGCGTTTAGACGTGTGTGAGATGCACAGATCGTCATGTCTTGTTGCATGCGATAAAATAACTCTGATGCGACATAACTACGCTGTAGCGCCGCTGCGTATCTTGGCTTTACGAAAAGCGTCTGTGTCGATGTGACAGGATGTGTTGATGCATGCAAAATAGCTAGACTACGACGCGAGGCAGCTGCATGGCATGCATGGTTCTGTCGCGTGCATCCCGCCCCGCCCAGCACCCTCAATAATGCATGCCACGCTTGGCCCAATGGTCAATGGAGTGTGCCACTCTATACCGTATCTGTTCGTGGAAAAAAATGATGCGAGCCAATCAGGTTGCAGAACCATTGCTTCCACGGATCGCCAAGAGCTAGCCGCGAAATCCTTCTAAAATATGTCAACCAATCAGTTGCAGAACAAGCCCTCCCATGGATCGCCCAGAGCCACCCGCAGAATACATTTAGAAGACGTGATCGGACGGCCACAGTGTCACGCTAGGGTTAGATCGGCGTTCCTCATTCGGCTTTATGGTTAGCCAGGTTTAGGATGCGGTCAACAGGGTTTTCACAAGTTTGACAAAACATTCAAATGTGCATAAAGAATTAAATAAATCAGAAAAATACAGAAACCTTCGCATGGTGCCATATTATGTGACATAGTTGTGAGGAAAAATATCAAACTTGGTATATTTATCATCTCTCAAAAAAACCTTCACAAAATGACCTATCTCATCCGAGGTTTTCTGGCTTTCGGGTTAAATGACCAATGATATGGCTAGGATCAAGGCATAGTTTACGATAATGTGCCAATATTGTGCATGCATGTGTATAATGGGATGACTAACAATGTTGTAGAAGGAAGTTTTCCTTTTTGACGCACAAAAAAGCCAATTTCCATTTTTCGAGTGCTGAAAACGAGGGGAGGGGGTTGTGAAGCAACCACCAAATTGAAGTTTCAAAATGGTAACATCCTATTTCTCAAAAATACTAGACCACATTGCATGGACAATGTACCAACTTGGATATCTCAAATCTTTTATTCCATCCCTGGTGAAAAAGACAAATCCTGCCGAATCGGCTGGAAGTGGGTCAGATATGAAGTACAGGTACATGATATGATGCCTATGATTTTTCAGAAAAATCTTTATTAGGTTCACAATATGCTAATTCATCAGAGATCCAATGCTAGTTTAGTGAGCCTCAGCCCCAACCTAAGAATCTTTATGAAAATTCTTCATAAAGTTTGACCAAACATTCAAATGTGCATAACTAATTTTAAAAATCATAAAAATACAAAACCATTGCATGGTGTCATATTATGTGACACAGTTGTGAGGAAAACTATCAAAGATGGTATATTGATCATCTATCAAAAAACCTTCACAAAATGACCTATCTCATCCGAGGTTTTCTGGCTTTCGGGTCAAATGACCAATGATATGGCTAAAATCAAGGCATAGTTTGTGATAATATTCCCATATTGTGCATGCATGTGTATAATGGGATGACTAACAATATTGTAGAAGGAAGTTTTCCTTTTCGACGCACAAAAAAGCCATTTTCCATTTTCTGATTGCTAAAAACGGGAGGAGGGGGCGTGGTATTGCCGACGAGTACGCCATGGAGGGGGTCCTCATAGAGCGTGTTTAGAGACATGGGGTAAGGAGGAAGGTTGGCGGGTACGAGGTAACACATCTTACCCAGGTTCATATCCCACGACGGTGGCGGGATCCTACTCCTGCTATAAATCACTATAATGGCAATACGCCGAGTTAGAGGGATCGGTTCGATTAGCTCGATATGAGTTGTGCGTGTCCTAACGGCTCCCATAGGTCCGGCTTATATAGTCGCCAGATCTAGGGTTACAGTCAAAGTCCTAGCCGGACAGGTTACAGAGTCTTACACGGTATACAACTAGTCTAACGTGTCTTGTACTCCAAGGCTTCGGGTACGTCAGTGACTCCTCCGTAGCCTTCCTTTATCCGGCATGGGCTTCCCTTCTGGATCCATCTAACTGGGACACCCGGCAGACCATGGGCCTTGCTACCAACAGTTGGCCACCTAGGTTATCCAGATTAGAGACATGCTATGGTGATACCCATTTAGCATATCCCCAACAGTAGCCCCTAGAGAACTCCGAGATCTTGCACCGTCTTGCCTCTTCAGGTTGAATGATCCGTCTAGATGAATGTCGGCAAATCGTCAAGCAATATCTTGTAGTCCTCCCAAGAACCCTGCAATGTTCTCCGTCTTCAACTTGTATGTCGGAGGACTGCTGAATCTTCCATCGTACTCTTCTCGTAGCCGGGATGGATTCGTCCATGCCAGAATCTTCCGATGGGATGGTTCACCTGCCCGTGTCAGCTAGAGAACCATAGACCATAGGCCAGAGACGCCTCGTAAATCACACATGCAGAGAACGCAATCATGTCCGTTTTTCCCGCGCGAAGGATACAAAGTGTTGGCGGCAGCGGTGGGAACGTGGCGAAATTTCCGCGCACGTACACACACGCGCTGTCCACGCAGCAACCATTCAATCAATCTTGCATGAATATTGACGCCGAGGGTTATAAATTACAACCGTGGTAGATTTTATCTTTTCACCTCATTCTCCCCCGTGTCATCTTCTTCCTCCTGCGAACATCTCCTCGAGCTCTCCGTGTGCACGAGAAAAACCCTAGTCCTTCACCAATCTCCCAATCACCTCTCTACCCACTCCAATGGCGAGCATCAGCTCCACCCCATCTATCATGGCGACAAACGAAGCCACGGCCAAGATGGCAGGCTCTGTCCATGTGCCTCCAGAGGGTGTGGTGGTGCCGCGCTCCGCGGTGGTGGAAACCACCGGTGGCGACCATATTCCAGCGGGGCTGGAACAGCTGGAGGAGGAGAGTGACTCTCAGAAAGGAGAGTGGCGCGGCTCCGATATCGCCGATGGAGATCTCAAGGAGTTGCTCGCCAAGGGGTACCTCCCCGTGATGGAGGGACTGGTCTGGCGGGCGGCGCCGACCGGCGAGGTTATCACTTCTCCCCAAGCCGGAGAGAAGGTGTACCTCAAAGTGCAAATGGTATGCGGCGTCTCCCTCCTAATCTCTGACTTCTTCCTAGCTGTCCTTAGCCATTACTGGGTTCAACCTCAGAACCTATCTCCGAAATAGCATCCTCATGCATAGCAGGAGTTTTGTGAGGGCTACCTAGGAATTATGCCTAGGTTAGATCTGTTCATCTATTTCTTCACCATCAAGAGGGAAGCCGGAGCGAGCAAGGACGAGCTCAGAAATTGCAGAACCATTAGCTTCAAGATCTGGCCTGGCCGGCGGTTCCCCGACATTGTAGGACACAATTCCTGCAAAAACTGGCAGTGGACGTACTTCTACGGCCCAGATATCCCTCTGGCCGGCCGAGAAGCTACGTACACGAACTTTGTCGACGGGGCCGTCGCTGAAGCCCCGACATGGAGATCCCAAGCCACACTTCCCTCTAATGATGAAGCCTCCCACGCCATAAGGAGAATCGAGTGGTTCGTAGAGACGGGTTTGACCAGATTGGACCTAGCCATATGCTAGTTCATCAGGCAGATCTAGCCTCTGCAGCACTGCACGAAACTGATGCAGCAGTATACCAAGGATAGGAAGGATAGCCTCCGCATCTCCGAGGACAACTTATCGAGTGACTCCATAAAGCTCCTCCTCAAAGATATCGTCAAGGTGAATGATAGGAAGCGTGGCTTCACCATCACCTACGATATGTTCGTGGACAGCACGTGCCCAGAGGTATGTGTATATTTTTCATGTATGACATATACTCCAGTTCTTCCGTCTAGCCATTACCATTTCATCTAACACTTCAGGATTTCACTTAACAGCTAAAAGTCTAGAGGAGGATAGCATGGCTGTCCAAATCTATGACCCTAAGATGAAGGAAGTCACCGTCGTGTCCGACGACGATGTCTCGTTGGCGCTTAAGCGGAAGAGCTCCACCTCTGACGCTGCCGACGGAGGCAAGAAAAATAAGACTGAGGGTGGAGCCTCCAGTAAGTCCACCGCCTCCCTGGAGGAGGAGAAAAGAAGAATTACCGGCATCCCTTTTACCAAGGCACCAACCGTTGTGTAAGCTTCTTATCATCCGACGTTGTCTCTTGCTCGTCTTATTCCTATACTTATACTTTTGTATGTTTCAGGAAGAAGGCTAGTTTGAGTTTGAAGAAGACCTCCAAAACATAGGGGGCTTCTAAAAACATTAAAGATATGTTGCACCAAGCGTCTCCCACCATCACCCCTACCACTCCCAGCGTCCAGTCTTCTGCCGCACCGATAAGCTCTCCTGCAAAGGTAGCATCTGGCCCTTTCGCCATGGAAGTGGACCCAGGTTTCACCGCGGATCTTGCCGTTGTCGGTGAGCAGGCGACACAAGAAAGCACCGCGTCCAAAGTGGCTGAAGCTCCGGCTAAGGATGCCACTGGTAGGCGGAATGTCTGCCGAAGGCGGCGCCACTACACCCAGGACATTAACAGAGCTCCCAAAGATTGTCTACCCGGCGCTTACGCCGAGTAGCTCAGCTCTGGCTCCTAGTGTAGCGCCAACTTCTCTGACCTATGGTCTTGAGGAGCTGCTCAACCAGGTGGATATCTTACACGGAAATAGTCTTTCCTTCAGCAAGATATTTGCCGAGAGCGCCACCAACCTAAAGATCATCGCACTTGTAAGTTTTGTTTTCCTTTTGCATTTCATAAGTAGTATCCCACTGTAGACACCGAGGATTTAGACAAAAAACCATAGGTCTTTGCATCTGAATGCTCTAAGAGTGACTAAGCTAGAAAACTTCGCACTGTAGCCCCCAAGTGTTTAGTTTGAATGAATTATTCCGACTAGATACTTCTAGAGTAGCATATGTCGTGTTTGTAAATTTCAATACTGTAGCCCCCAAGCCTCTAGTTGAAATAGAATTAGTTCTGACTAGATGCTTAAAGAAAGACTAAGCATATTGCCAAATTAAAAACTCTCACTGTAGCCCCCAAGCCTCTAGGTGGATATTTTTCTAGCTAGATGCTCCAAGTAGACTAAGTAACTTTCATCTTGTTTCCATAGAATGAGAATGCTCGGAGAGGTGTTGCCAACGAGAAGTTCCACAAGATGCGCGCTGAATTGGAAGCTGAAAAGGGTAAAACTGCCGTCTTGAAGGATCAAATCACCAAGAGCAAGAGTCTGTTTTTCCTTTCAATTTTGCACTTAAACTTGGTCTTGTGCCATCACTCTATGACTACTCATTGTGTGTTGTTATTTCTCCGACATGCAGAAGATATCGCCAAGGCCAAGGACATTGTCGAGCAATCCAAGAACACTGAGCTGCTGGATAGCGAGAAATAGATCATTAAGCAGGAGAGGGCTGACACTTTAAAGATGCATGAATAGTCCATGGCGGCCTTGCAGGAGTCTGCCAACACGGAGATCAACTGTCTTAAGGAGGAAATTGTGATTCTCAAGGAACAAAGTAAAGCTGCCGAGGAGCAAAACCAACGCAACCTTGACGCTTACAAGGTCCTCCGACAAGAACGGGACTCCATGGCGGAGACACTCAAACAAGCCAATGCGAGCATATTTGGTAAGAGATCTCCGTCTTGTACTTCTGTAAGTCAGGTACTCTGAACATTTTATGTTATTTGAACTCATATACTCCTGTGCCTTGTCGGAAATGCAGCTCCTACTGGTTTAACCAATATGCCTCCTCCACCAAAGTAATGCATGGTCCTCGCCGGCAACTTCATCAGTACTGCCATCAAGCAAGCCAAAGAGATTGCCAAGCCCATGAACATCAACATCAAGGCGGTGGATTCCATCATGAAGTACTCGAAGATTCTGCACCAAGTCCCCGAGCGTATCGTAAGCTGGAAGCTTCATGTACCCGGGCTGGTGCTAGAATGTCGTTGGAGATGGTCAAAGCTCACTATGAGAATGCTGATATCGACACTGTGACCACGGGTCTGCCTGACGTAGACGATGACGGCCAGAAGATAGATCACAAAGTTATCTAGGCATCGCTTGCCGGCTTCAACAGCAGGGTTGCCGATTTGGTCGACCCAATGCCTTTGTGCCTCTTGAGATCATTGACGACGACCACCACAGCTCTTCCGAGTCCCTCAAGACCACCGACTTTGAAGATGATCAGGATGTCTCCCGTGCTGCCGACGATGCTACCTCAAAGTCTCCTGCACTAGAGGAATAAACACTCTGTAATATTTGTCTCCTCTGGATGTATGTATGCGGAAAAACTACTATGTTAATCTTAAGGCGGAAAATAATAGATGTATGTTTCCTGCTACTCAAGTACTAGTTCCAGCATGTAAATATTTTTAAGCAAGTGCTAGCTTATCCATTACTTTGGTTTTTATGCTTGACTTTTCGTGAGTCGGAAGACTCGTAGTCGGAACCATGCACTCAAGTGATGATCCCCAATGGCACTGTCAAAACCTAAGCACAAAATCGCCGACTTCAAGTGCCAAAAGTCACTACTCCAGAATCCACATAAACACAACAAAGAACGTGTAGACCAGAAAACTTAAGCTAATGCCCATAGGCGGATTTTTCACAAGTTCAGATGCAAAGCTTGCGCATAAGGGTTTTATATGATCCAAAACTGAATACTAGAGGAGGTAAAAGACTCAAGAATATGAGTGAACCAGAGAGATTTATTTCATTGATCATATAAGAGGTACACGGTAGATAAAAAATATGCTAAGTGTAAAAAGGACGTAGATGTGCTATGTTCCATGGCCGATCCAGCTCTAGGTAGTCATCATCCGGGTCACGTCGCTTACGCTTATGATCATCGCTGGGTTTATCCTCAAGTTCACGATTGTAAATGAGGTAGTAAAACCCATTGAGTAGCGCCTTGATTACGATGAACGGTCCTTCCCATGGCGGGGATAATTTGTGTGACTTCTTCTGCTTAAGTCGGAGCACCAGATCCCCCTCTTTAAACGAGCGATGTCGGACACGGCGACTATGGTAGCTGCGTAGCTTCTGCTGGTAGATGGCGGATCTTTGGCATGCCAATACACGCTCTTCCTCGAGAAGGTCCACATTTAGGCACCTAGATTCTTCAGCATCATCTTTGTCGAAGGCGGCAACTCTTGTTGAATCGTGAAGGATGTCGGAAGGCAAGATGGCTTCTGCTCCATATACCATGAAATAAGGGGTGTATCCGGTAGATCTATTGGGTGTAGTTCATAAACTCCATAGAACATATGGTAATTCTTCCGACTAAGCTCCAGCTGCTCTATGTAGTGGTTCCTCGAGACGTGGCTTGATTCCCTGTAGAATTAATCCATTGGCTTGATCACCCTGACCGTTGGACTATGGGTGTGCCACAAATGCTAGGTCAAGTCGGATGCCCTTCTCCCTTCAATAAGCTTCCACTTCTCCGAGTGATAAGTTGCTGACATTGGCGGTGATAATGCTATGTGGGAGACCAAATCTCACCACTAGATCCCGGACAAACCTAAGGGCAGTTGCCCCATCAAGCTTTCTAATGGGTTTAGCTTCTATCCATTTGGTGAATTTATCAACTGCTACTAGCAGATGCGTAAACCCACATGATGTCATCTGTAATGGACTAACCATGTCGAGCCCCCAGACTGCAAATGGCCAAGTTATTGGTATTGTTCGCAATTCTTTGACTGGAACATGTGGTTGTCGGGCATAATACTGGCATCCCATGCACATCTCAACCATCTTGTCGGTGTCTGCCTTCGCGGTCGGCTAGTAGAATCCTTGCCGGAAGGCTTTGGAGACCAACGATCGAACAGCAATGTGATGCCCGCAATCTCCGAGATGGATCTCACGAAGGATTTCAATACCTTCTTGCTGGGAAACACACTTGAGGTATATACCAGTGATGCTTCTTTTATAGAGCTGTCCATTGGTTATGGTATAGCCCTTTGCTCGACGTACTATTTGCCTGCGCTCAACCTTGTCGACGGGCAAAGTTCCGTGTACGAGATATTCCATGAACGGTTTTGTCCAAGCCGGAGGGACCTTTGTCATTGTGTGAACGAAAGAGTCAACTCTATCCGGGTTATCGGGGTCCGCTCCCTTCACGGATGGTGTCCGTAGATGCTCCATGAAAACTCCAGGCGGAATTTGTTTGTGGCCTGACCCCAGCTTTGATAGCAGATCAGCCGCCTCATTTTCCTCCCTTGGGACATACTTGACTTCATAGCCCAAGATGCTCTTGGCTATCTCATCCACTTCGTCTCGATATGTCGCCATCATAGGGTTCCACGTGTTCTAGGTGCCAGCCACCTGCTGGGCAACCAATTCGGAATCTCCACAACAAACTATGCGCTTGATGCCAATATCCTTGGCTACGCGTAGTCCGTGAGTGAGTGCTTCATATTCCGCCATGTTGTTTGTAGCCTCAAAGTGGATCTACAGAATATAGTGTTGCTTTTCCCCTGTTGGCGACTGTAGTAGTACGCCAGCCCCCGAGCCATTGAGTGTCTTTGATCCGTCAAAGTGCATCACCCAATATTATGGCTCTGGTACAGGGGTAGCATCTAGCATCTCCGTCCAGTCTGCAATGAAATCTGCGAAGATCTGTGATTTGATAGCATCGCGTCTCTTGTAGGTGATCTCAAAGGCAGCAAGCTCAATTCCCCACTTCGCAACCCTTCCTATAGCGTCGTTGTTGTTGATAATGTCGGACAATGGAGCTTTACTCACAACTGTGATAGGGTGCTCCTGGAAGTAGTGCCTTAGCTTCCGATAAGCAAGGAACACTCCATAAGCTAGCTTCTGGTAGTGCAGATAACGCTGCATGGACTCTGTCAAGACCTCGCTTACATAGTGAACTGGTCATTGAACTCCGTACTCATGCCCTGCTTCTTTCTGCACTACCACGACAATAATGCTGATTACCCGGTTGGTGGTCGCCATGTAGATTAACATAGCCTCCATTGGCTCGGGTGCTGCAAGTATAGATGCCGAGGAGAGTATCTCCTTTATCTTCTTTACTTCTGCATTTGCCTCGTCCATCCATGTAAATTTGATCGCCTTGTTCAACAACTTATAGCGGCAGAGCCTTCTCTCCAAGTCGGCTGATGAACCGACTTACTACTGCTATGCAGCCTGTGAACCGTTTTATGTCCTTCAGGCATGTCGGACGGTTTATGTTTAAGATGGCCTTGAGCTTCTTCGGGTTGACCTTGATTCCGTGCTGGGAAACGATGAAGCCCAACAGTTTGTCAGATGGAACCCCGAAGACGCACTTCTTTGGGTTAAGCATCATGTTGTATTTCCGGAGATTATCAAAGGTTTCTGTTAAGCCGAAGATTAAGTCGTTTGACTTTTTAGACATCACCGCTATATCGTCCACATAGGCGTGAACATTCTGACCATTTTGATCATGAATGCAACGTTGCATAGTCCGCTGGTACGTAGCACCTACGTTTTTCAGCCCAAAGGGCATTGTGACATAGCAGAACGTGTCGTAAGGTGTGGTGAATGAAGTGGCCAATTGTTCCGACTTCCTCAACTTTATCTGGTGGTATCCTGAGTATGCATCGAGAAAACACAAAAGTTCCGAGCCAGCCGTCAAGTCAATGACTTGGTCAATACAAGGCAAAGCAAACAGATCTTTGGGACATGATTTGTTCAAGCCGGTGTAATCAACGCACATTCTTAATTCTTTGGTTCCCTTTTTGGGGACAAGTACAGGATTGGCCACCCATCGGGTGTGAAGGACTTATCGGATAAAACTAGCCTTAGGTAACCTAGCTATCTCTTTGACTATGGCGCATCTCTTCTCGCTCCGAAGCGTCGTAGAGGTTGTTTCACCGGTTTGCATTTTGGATCAATATTCAAGCTGTGCTCGGCAAGTTCCCTAGGTACACCTTTCATGTCGGCGGGTTGCCAGGAAAAGATGTCCCTATTCTCACGGAGGAACTCGATGAGCGCGCTTTCCTATTTAGGGTCCAGGTTTGTCCCAATGGCGGTGGTCTTGGAGGCGTCGCCTACCACAAGTTCCACCGTCTTGGTCTCGATGGTGACCTTGAAGGCTGGGGCGGAGTCAGATATCTACTTCTTTGAATCCAGCATCTCTATGGCATCAACCTTACTCTGGATCTCCTTGAATTCTTCGTTGTAGAGGATAGCTTCTGCAAAGACTGCTTCTCCAATCTCGTAGTGCCTTTCCTTGGTAAACCTTCCGGATACGTTGATCATGTCGTTTGGTTCAGGTATCTTGAGCTTGTTGTAGATGAAGCATGGCTTCCCATGAAGGCGTGGAAGATGTCGCGTCCAAATATGACGTGGTACACGCACTTTAAGCGGACACCTCGAAGGTCATGCATTCTTGGAAGTAATTATTAACATCACCAAAAGCAACCTGAAGCGTGATGCACCCAAGGGACCGAGCCTCCCGGCCAGGAAATACGCCATGGAACACAGTGCTGGTCTGCCTTATGTTAGCCTTCGTCAAGTTCATCTTGTGCAGCGTATCTAGTTACATGATGTTGATGTTGCTTCCACTGTGCACCATGCATTTAGTGAACTCATTGCTGTCAATCAGGGGATTTATGACCATGGCGTACTGGTTCTCCGTAGGGATGAGGTCTGGGTGGTCCTTCCAGTCCCAAGTGATTGGAATCTCTGACCAGTGCAGGTACTAGTGAACTAGGGGTAGGGTGGCCATCAGTATCCTCATGGAGGTTTTCTGTTGCCGGGCAATAGGGGTGCCAAGGAAAGTGTGGTAGATGGCAGCCTTCTTCTCGAAGGGGTTCTTGCCCTTGCCATCGCTCTTGTCGGTGTGCTTAGGGTCAACATCCTCATCCATGTCACTTGAATCCTTGGACTCCTCTTCCTTCTTCTTCCCCTTGCCCTTGCCGCGTTGTCTGTTCTTCTGACTTTGCTTGTATCCGGACTCCGGGTCCTCCTTCAGATCGTTTACGAACTTGCAATCACGATTGGTGTGTGTGTGGATTTGCTGTTGGCATTGAGGTGTACAAGGCACGACATATCACGGTATTCCTCGTACGTTTGGGGAACGCGGAGCACTGCCGGAGTAGTTTCACTACCTCGCTGCTGCCCACGACCAGCCCCGTCCTTGGCCACGCTGTCCACCATCACCTCGTCCTGCAAATGTCATGGCGACCATGTCGGAGGTTTGCTTTTCTTCTGGCAGATTCTTACGCTTGGTGCTATTGTTCCTCTTAGCTTTGGTTCGAATAGCTATTGCCGACAAGGAGCCACGAGCATCGTCATAGGCAGCCGCGAACTCACTGGCCAACTGGATCATCTGGTTGAGATCGAGCGTGTGGTTGTCCTGCAGGCGCTTCAACTTATGCGGGAGCAACGTACCTTTTTCCATCCCATCGATGAAGGCGGACATGTTGGTCTGATCGTGCACTCTTGCGCAGGAATTCTTCGTATCAAGCCATCGAGAGAGGTAGGCGCGAGCTGACTCGTCTTTCTCTTGCACGCACCGTTGTAGATCGCCAACAGTGTAGGGACGTTTATACATACCCTCGAAGTTTTTGGTGAATGCTTCTTGCATGTCCAACCAGTTGCAGATGGACTTCTCCGGCAAGTCATCAATCCATTCGCGGGCCGTTCCCGTCAACATCAGTGGGAGGTACTTGACGACAACGTTGGGGTTACCCCCGTCGATCTCCACCGTGTTGCCGTAATCCTGCAACCATGTAGCTAGCTTGGCGGTGCCGTCATAGGGCTTGATGGTCTTGTCTATCCGGAAACCCTTGGGGTAAGTTGTGGTTCGTATTACAGGTCCAAAGCAACATGGTCTCAGGTATGGTACTTCCCGGGCCTCGTGAATCTTGTCCAGGCATGAATGTGCGTCGTATGGCTCCGGGCTTGCTCTTTTCTTCTTGCCTTCAGGGGATGGGCTGCGTGAACGACGTGGGCCTCCTATGCCATGGTGGCTGCTAGGGGGGATGGAGGCAGAGGTGGCAGTGGGTTAGCCTTCTTGCTGTTACCCTCCTGTGACGCCTCGCGCTTGTCGCGGTTGCTTGTCGGACGAGGAGGGTCACTACGTGACCTGCTCTTGTGTCCTTGGTTCCACTCTCCATCGTGATAGGGCTGATCCGCGTTGTCGCAGATGACGATGTCGCTCTGCCTTGGCGGAGGCATGTCTGTACGATGGCAAACCTTGGTGGTCGGTGGATATGGGGATCAGGCGGTGGATATGGGCAACGAGGATGAACATTGCCTCCGTGGTCGGAGGATATGGGGATATCTGTTGGGAATATGCCCTAGAGGCAATCAGGTATGATGAGATTTCCCATTGTATTCATAAAGATATTAAGTAGTCCTTGTATAAACATCTGATGTGTATCATTGAATATGTGATTCGGTTGTGGAACTATGCATTCATGTTATTTATACTAAATATCCTTGGTCATTGAGGTTGTGCTGGACACACAACTTAGACCAATATGAAAGTTGGCTTGATGACTCGGTTCCACTTGTCATGGGCATGGAGATGCTATTCCAACTTACACAGACTAGGCTAAAGAGTTTAGCGAGTCGGATTGACCCATATTGAGGTACAACGAACAAGTTGTCATTTGTATATCTCAGTCAATGTAATCCTTAGACATGAGTTTGTTGCATAGTACGAGTTGAGGATCACTGACTTAGGTTCTGTCAAACGCTGATCCGTAACTGGGCAGTTATAAAGGCATGGTTCGGGTCGACTGAGAATCAAGCTGCGTGATGTGAATAACCAAGATGGGATTTTGCCCCTCCACTTGGAGAGATATTCTCTGGGCCCTCTCGTGAGATATGATTCGGAAAGCATGGCCATGCACGACTCGGTTAAGTGTTAACCGAGGCGATCGACTAAGAGTTAGTCGGGTGAATCACTTATCTCGGATCGAGAAGAGAGTCAGACTATTTAAGGGATGACAATTATTCGCCTATAGTCTGACAAGGTATATCGTGAGGCAAAAGGGACTCGGACGTAAGTCGCATTGGAAAGGCAAGTCGTCATGACTCTTTGGTTCTTGGGAGTCGGCACGTTCTGCTAGGAGCTGCTACCGACTAATCGATTGAGAGTCGGACTCCAATCGTGTCCAAGTAGCCATGAGCCTGCGGGGTCACACACTTAAGAGCGGGAGCAAGTTCGGATTGGATCTGAACCTGTAATCTGGTTGGGTTGGACCTAAACCGGATTAGGACTGAGTTAGTGAGTTGGACTCATGGTGACTAGTGCTATATGGGCTTTAGTGAATGGGTCGCACGAGAAGAGCCCACGTTCACTCCCTATATATAGTGGAGCACCGTAACCCAGAAAGGTTAATCGTTGTTCGGTTAGGTCATTCCATGTGTTGGAAACCCTAGCTCCACAATGAGCCCGTAGCCGTTTTCACGAACCTAGCAGTTCGCCGACGGTGCTCCTCCTTGTACGTGTGGATACCAGCAGAGGTGTTGTGCGATCAGCACCAGGACGATCGGATCGTGAGGACTGCACTGCATCAACTGACGCGCTTCATCAGTAATCCGCAACTGCGCGTCTAGTGGTAAACCTCGTGGCCTTCTACCTCAGCTAGATCTTGGGATCACCACTTTAGAGGGGAAATTTTTTTATCTCCGCGTGGCCCAACAGTGGTATCAGAGCGATAGCTTCTGGTTTTAGGCTCGAGATCTCGCATATGTGATATGCGGTTGGCTGTAGATGAGATCTATGTGTTGTTTGGTGGTCGATCTATGAGATAGATCGGTTTTGTACGAAGTTGATTGGATCAACCGTGCTCGGGGAATGGTAGATCTGATTTCCGTGATCATACTGCTGAGGTCGTGGAACAACATACCCATACCGGTCGGCTTCCTCCATCGGGGTAGACTGTGACACGTAAATCCAGAAGCGGTGATTGAAGATCAAAGAGTTTGATCGAATCGGAACGATGGCGGAATCCGTGTTCGGGACCGCCGGCTTCGCCCTGTCGTAGTGCCTTAGATGTCGTTGCGAGTTTCACAACGCCGGTAGAATATTGTATCTATGCATAACTTGTTTTTGCAGGAAGTTGTGAATGGTATGGTTCATGTGCATGTGATGTATGTGTGTAATCCATACGTGATCTGCGAATCACGGTTTTTGTCAGCCGGCTGGAGCCTAGGTGCTGTCATTTTATTGTATAACAACCTGCGTGTCGGATTCTCCTTGTAATTTACTTTACTAAGCTAGTTTAGCTGTTTGGAGAACCCGGAAGGCATGCAAGGCGTTGTACATGTCGGTGACATGGAGTAAGACGACAAGTGACAAGAGTTGGCACGAGTCGGATTACAGGCTTTGTGGAGATGGAGATCGCCATGAAGGGAGCCATACCATTTCACATTATAATTTCTTTATTTTTGTGTTATTGTTATGTCTCTGTTTTACCTCTATTAGATAGTCGGTAAAATTTAATCCCTCAAAGAAGGTCTAGTTGGTTTTCCTGCCAGTGTTTGCACCATCACAAGTCGGATATTTTTGGTAGTGGGCTCATAAAATTGAGGTGCTGCCAATTCTTTCCGACTAGGTGGGTTCGAGTCGGACTCTTACTGCATAAACACCCGGTAAGCTAGACGGGTCTATCACAACGGTTGTGGGACTCGGGGAAAAGTCGGATGGGAGTCGGGGCATGTGATGCCACTCGTCCAATAGGAGTCGTATGAGATACGATCGACAAGGAGTTGTCTACCTAGATCACTTGGCGGCTAGCGGTGATGCTAAAGCTCACTAGCCGACTTGCTTATTTAGGATCCTGAATCACTAAGCAACCATCGGAGGGGTGTTGGTTCTAGTGGGAGCATAAAATATTAAAATGTTTAATATGTTTGCTCTTTTATGAATACATGTCTTAAGTGTTTTGCATATTTTCTGTTGTAGATCATGGCACCAAGTAGCAGTCACTCTCAGATATCCGGTTTTGCATTGAGAACCGTTCTTTAGAAAGATAAACTGAACGACACTAATTTTACCAACTGGTATCAAAATCTGAGAATTGTTCTCAAACAAGAAAAGAAGGACCATGCCCTAGACAACCCACTTCCAGATGAGCGGAATGAGAATGCGACTGTCGCTGCCACCAATGCCTACCGTCGGGCTAAGGATGAGTCCACGGATATTAGCTGTCTTATGCTTGCTCACATGGAACCGGACTTGCAAAAGCAGTTCGAGCATGTTGAGGCCTACGATATGATCGAAAGCCTCAAAAGTATGTTCCAGGCTGTCGAAGGCGAGAGGTATCAAGACTCTCGTGCTTTGCTGAGTTGCAAGCAGGATGGTGATCCAGAGTCATGTGATCAAAATGGTTGGTTATGTGCAGTCTCTGGAGAGGCTTGGCTACCCCATTAGCGAAGAGTTCGCTACGGATATAATTTTGAACTCTCTTCCTAGTGCATATGGGCAGTTCATTTCGAACTACCACATGCATGGTATGGATAAGAAGCTCACTGAATTAAATGGGATGCTCAAGCAGGCAGAGGCGGATCTCAAAAAGGGCGCCAGTCAAGTGTTGATGGTGCAGAATAAGGCTAAGTTCAAGAAGAGTTCTTGGACTAAGAAGAAGACTAAGTCAGGAGGAAAGCAGGCTCAGGACCCGGTCCCAAGCACTTTCTCAGGGACTAAGCCATCTCCTTCAGCCGGATCCACTTGCTTCTACTGCAAGGCGAATGGCCACTGGAAGAAGTGTAGGGTTTCGTAGCATGGAAAACAAAAATTTTCTACCGCATACAAACAAACAAGCCAAGATCTATCTACTAGATTGTAGCAACGAGTCAATGGAATAACTCACCCTCGAAGATTCCAAAGTGTTTAACGAGAGCGGATTCTCGTGGGTGATGTAGTCGTACTCTTGCCGATCTCAAGATCGCGTAGACGATCCTTCCGGCGCTGCGTTCCGGCAGCGCTCCCGCAGTCGGTCACACGTTCGGTACTCGACGAAGACCTTCCTCTCCCTTGTTCCAGCAGGCAGCGGAGGTTGTAGCACTCTCCTCGCGATTCCGGCAGCACAACGGCGTGGTACCGGAAGTAGAGGGGAGATCTCGCAGGGCTTCGCCTTAAGCCGGAGCGAGTATGGTGGAGTATGAGAGAGCTCCTCGGCGATCTAGGTTTTAGACACACCAAGGAGGAGGTGCTAGAGCCGGCGGCTAGGGTTTGGGGCACCCCAAGTCGGCGGCTAGGGCAACCCTAGGAGGCGGCGGCAGCTGCAGGAGGTGGTGGCGCCAAGCTAGGGTTTGGAGGAGAGGTACTTGTGTGTGCTAGGAGGGAGCCCTGCCCCTCCTTATATAGGTGGAGGGGCCGGCGGCCAAGGGGGAGGGAGAGGAGTCCCTCCCCAACTCGGCTTGGGGAGGAGGGACTCCCTCCCCAACTCGGTTTCCCCTTCCTCCTCTTTTCCTCTTTCCAAATTTAGCCGTTTGACTTTTCAATTTAGCTATTTGACTTTTCAAACTAGGATTTGAATTAATCCTTTATTTGGAACAGCGATGACACTTAGTACATGATGCAATCATACCAACTTGATACAACACATCCATGTACCCTTCCCCTCCGGAGTGCCGGACATTCCGGAACATTCTAGAACATTCCCGATGAAAACACCGGAAACATTCCCCAACTCCGAAACGGGACTTTCCTTATATGAATCTTATTCTCCGGACCATTCCGGATCTCCTCGTGATATCCCGGATCCCATCCGGGACTCCGAACAACATTCGGTCTCTTTCTCATCATTCCATCACTACTCAAAACAACGTCGAATCCTTAAGTGTGTCTCCCTACGGTTCGTGAATTATGCGGACATGATCGAGACACTTATCTCTGCATACCTAGTTCAACCTCGTTACCGATAAGTACTCTTTTCTCGTTCCCGTGATATGTGATCCCTTATGAGCCAGTCACATGCTTGCAAGCTAATTGGATGACATTTCACCGAGAGGGCCCAGAGTATATCTATCCGTCATATGGATGGACAAATCCCACTCTTGATCCATGTGTTTCAACCAACACTTTCCGAACACTCAATTCCACCTTTATAGCCACCTAGTTACAGTGTGGTGTTTGATGTCATCAAAGCATCCATCCGGTAAAGGTGATATGCATGATCTCATGGTCAAAGGAATTAGATTACTATGTATCAGAAAGCATATAGCACTTGAACTATTAAAATGACTTGATCTTTATGCTACGCTTATCTATAGGAGTATGTCCATCATATCATTCTCCTAACGATATGATCTTGTTGTTAATAACATCTCAATGTTCATGATAGGGAAACCACAATCATCTATTAACCAACAAGATGGTATTATATAGAGGCTTTACCAGGGACTTCAAATTAAGTTTACAAATCACACAAGTATTAATGTTTCCTTGTTAATACTATTATAGCATGAATGTAAACATTTATCATAAACACAAATATATAATAATAACCACATTTATTATTGCCTCTAGGGCATATCTCCAACAGTCTCCCACTTGCACTAGAGTCATCTAATCTAGATTACATGGTAATATACCGAACACCCATGGCAGTTTGGTGTTGGTCATGTTTTGCCCTTGGGAGAGGTTTAGTCAACGGATCCGCCACATTCAGATCTGTGTGTACTTTGCAAATCTTTATATCCCCATCCTGGATATGTTCTCGAATAGCATGAAAACGTAGCTTGATATGCTTCAGCTTCTTGTGTGACCTTGGTTCTTGCGCATTGGCTATGGCGCCCATGTTATCACAGTAGATAGACATTGGGTCCAACGCACTAGGAACCACACCCAGCTCTGTAATGAACTCTTTCATCCATATCGCTTCTTGTGAAGCCTCCAAGCGACCATGTATTCCGATTAAATTGAAGATCTCGCCACAACGCTTTGCTTTGCACTCCTCCAGCTAACTGCTGCACCATTCAAAATAAATACGTATCCAGATTGTGATTTAGAATCATCCGGATCGGTGTTCCAACTAGCATCGATGTAACCATTAACAACGGGTTGTTCATCACCTCCATAAGAAAGAACCATATCCTTAGTTCTTCTCAAGTACTTAAGGATGTTTTCGACCGATGTCCAATGATCCACTCCTGGATCACTTTGATATCTGCTAGTTAAACTAACAGCATATGCAATGTCGGGTCTAGTACATAGCATGGCATACATTAGAGATCCTATGGCTGAGGCATAGGGAGTCTTACTCATCCGGGCTCTATCTTCGGCCGACGTCGGACTTTGAGTTTTACTCAAGGTCGATATAAACATGGGCAAGAACCCTTTCTTGCTATCTTCCATTCCAAACCTCTTTAGAACTTTGTCCAAATATGTACTCTGTGACAATGATATTTGGCGTTTCGATCTATCTCTATAAATCTTTATGCCTAATATGTAAGCTGCTTCGCCAAGATCCTTCATTGAAAAACTATTATTCAAATATTCCTTGACACTATTAAGAAGGTCTACATCATTCCCAATCAATAATATGTCATCCACATATAGTATTAAGAATGCTACAGAGCTCCCACTCACTTTCTTGTAAATACAAGATTCTCCATAAGTTTGTATAAAACCAAAACTTTTGATCACCTTATCAAAACGTTGATTGCAACTTCGGGATGCTTGCTTCAATCCATAGATGGACCGTTGAAGTTTGCATACCTTGTTAGCATCTTTAGGATCGACAAAACCTTTGGGTTGCATCATATACAACTCTTCATCAATGTCTCCATTGAGGAATGCTGTTTTGACATCCATCTGCCATATCTCATAATCGTAATATGCAGCGATTGCTAACATAATCCTCACAGACTTTAGCTTCGCTACCGGTGAGAAAGTCTCATCGTAGTCAACTCCTTGAATTTGTCGAAGCCCTTTTGCGACAAGTCGAGCTTTATAGACAGTAACATTACCATCAGCATATGTTTTCTTCTTGAAGATCCATTTGTTCTCGACAGCCTTCCGACCATCCGGTAAGTCCACCAAAGTCCATACTTGGTTTTCGTACATGGATCCAATCTCGGATTTCATGGCTTCTTGCCATTTATTGGAATCTAGGCTCATCATCGCTTCCTCATATGTCTCAGGGTCATCGGTGTTGTCCACCAACATGACACTCATAACGGGATCATACCAATCTGGAGTGGTACGGGTTCTCGTTGACCTGCGAGGCTCTGTAGCAACTTCAACCGAAGTTTCATGATCATCATCATTAGCTTCCTCTCTTATTGGTGCAGGCACCACAGGAACTTCTTCAGGTGCTGCGCTACTCGCAATTTCGAGAGAAGGTTCGACAACCTCGTCGAGTTCTACTTTCCTTCCAGTCACTTCTTTCGAGAGAAATTCCTTCTCTAGAAAGGATCCATTCTTGGCAACGAAGATTTTGCCCTCAGATCTATGATAGAAGGTATACCCAATAGTTTCCTTCGGGTATCCTATGAAGACGCATTTTTCCGCTTTGGGTTCAAGCTTGTCCGGCTGTAACTTCTTTACATAGGCTTCGCATCCCCAAACTTTAAGGAACGACAATTTAGGTTTCTTCCCAAACCATAATTCATACGGTGTCGTTTCAACGGATTTAGATGGTGCCCTATTTAAAGTGAATGCGGCTGTTTCTAATGCATAACCCCAAAATGATAGCGGTAAATCTGTAAGTGACATCATAGAACGAACCATATCTAAGAGAGTTCGATTACGATGTTCGGACACACCATTACGATGTGGTGTTCCCGGCGGTGTCAATCGAAAGTATTCGCATTTCTTCAAATGCTCGCCAAACTCGTAACTTAGATATTCACCTCCACGATCAGAACGTAGAAATTTAATCTTCTTGTTACGTTGATTCTCTACCTCACTTTGAAATTCTTTAAACTTCTCGAAAGTTTCGGACTTATGTTTCATGAAATAGATATACCCATATCTACTCAAGTCATCCGTGAAGGTAAGAACATAACGATAACCATCACGATGCTACACTCATTGGACCACACACATCGGTATGTATGATTTCCAATAAGTCCGTAGCTCGCTCCATCATACCGAAAATGGAGTCTTAGTCATTTTACCCATCGACATGCTTCGCATCTATCAAGTGATTCAAATCAAGTGATTCAAGAAGTCCATCGAATGGAGTTTCTTCATACGCTTCACTCCAATGTGACCAAGACGACAAAGCCACATATAGGTCAAGTTATCGCTTTCGATTTCAAACGTTTAGCCTCAATGTTATTAATGTGTGTATTTCCACTATCGAGATTCAATAAGAATAGACCATCTATCAAAGGTGCATGTGCATAAAACATATTACTCATATAAATCGAACAACCATTATTCTCGGATTTAAACAAGTAACCGTCTCGCAATAAACAAGATCCCGATATAATGTTCATGCTCAACGCAGGCACCAAATAAGAATTATTTAAGTATAAAACTAATCCCGATGGTAGATGAAGGGGTAGCGTGCCGACCGCGATCACATCAACCTTTGATCCGTTTCCCACGCGCATCGTCACCTCGTTCTTCGCTAGCTTCCGCTTATTCTGCAAAGACTGTTTGAGTTACAAATATGAGAAACCAAACCAGTATCAAATACAGAGGCACTACTACGAGTACTAGTGAGATACACATCAATAACATGTATATCAGATATACCTTTCTTCTTGATGTTGTCGTACTTCAAATCCGCCAAGTACTTTGGGCAATTCCGCTTCCAGTGATCTTCTCCCTTGCAGTAAAAGCACTCAGTATCAGGCTTAGGTCCAGCCTTGGTCTTCTTCGTCGGCGTGGTAACTTTCTTACCACCCTTCTTGAAGTGTCCCTTCTGCTTAGACTTGCCTTTTTTGAATTTGGTGGTCTTATTGACCAACAACACTTGGTGCTCTTTCTTGATCTCCACTTCTGCAGACTTCAACATGGCAAAGAGTTCTGGCAACGTCTTGTTCATGTTCTGCATGTTGTACTTCATCACAAAGTTCTTGTAACTTGGTGGTAGTGATTGGAGGACACGGTAAATCCCCAAAGCATTAGGAATCACTATACCCAAGCTTTGAAGTTTGTTTATGCCCTGCACATCTTAAGCACATGCTCACCGACGGAGCTGCCCTCTTCCATCTTGCGGTTAAAGAACTTTTCGAAGCCTCATAGCTTTCAATTGCATGAGTCTCAAAGATCAATTTGAGATCCTCGACAATATCATATGGGTCTGAATTCTCAAACCTTTTCTCAAGCTCGATTCTAAACCATACAAGATAGCACACTGAATCAGGAGTACCGAGTCTTCGAGTGAGGTAAACATTCTTTACTTCATCGAAGCATCACTGCAGTGGGTCACCCAATGTGCATCCAGCACATAGGTCAAATTACCAGCTGTGAGGACAATCCTCAAATTGCGGAACCAATCCACGAAGTTGCTTCCATTGTTTTTCAACTTTTCTTTCTCTAGGAACGCATTAAAATTGATGGTAGGGGCTGCCATTGATCTACAACATATTTGCAATAGTTTAGACTAAGTTTATGACAAATTGAGTTCAAATTAATATTAAAATTAATCTAGGTGAACTCCCACTCAAAACAATATCCCTCACATTGTTTTAGTGATCACATGAACCAAATCCACCACATCAACACCGATCATCACGAGAGTTGATATAGTTTCAATGGCGAACAATCGACATGTTCATCATATCTACTATATGGTTCATGCTTTACCTTTCGGTGATCCATGTTCCGAGACCATGTCTGTACATGCTAGGCTCGTCAAGATCAAACCTTAGTTTCCGCATGAGCAAATCTGGCTTGCTCACATTGTATACACTTGCGGAATCTAACACACCCGATCATCACGTGGTGCTTCGAAACAACAAGCTTTAGCAACGGTGCTAACTAAGGGTGAACACTTTATGACTAGAAATTCATGTGTATGAGGGATCATCTTATAATGCTACCATCGTCTACTAAGCAATACAAGATGCATAAAGGATTAACATCACATGCAATTCATAATATGTGATATGATATGGCCTTTCTTCTTTGTGCTTCCGATCTCCATCTTCTAGCACGAACATGATCTCCATCATCACCGGCATTGCATCAAGGTCAATGACGCTTCTTCATGGTTGTCGTCCACCGGCTTCAACTATTACAACTACTTTGAATAGACACGCGGGTCTTAACATAAATTAAAAACAACCATATGGCTCCTGCCGGTTGCCAACTTACAATAAGGAACATTGCATACATCAAATATAGTCACAATCATGGCCATATCACATCACAGCACACCCCTGCAAAACAAAGTTAGACGCCTCTACTTTCTTTGCATGTTTTACGTGGTTTGGGGCTTTCAATAAGTGTAGTTCTAACTTATGAACATGAACCACAACATTGATACTAGTATTGTAAATCACCCGTTGTAAATTGGATCTTAACTATGCTAGGAGAAACAGGCACCCGCAAAGCCACTTATGCAATACAAGTTGCATGTCAAGCGTGGAGCAATTCTCATGAACGATGTCATGTAAGGTTAGCCCGGGCCGCTTCATCCCAACATCCCGCAAGATGCAAAGTACACAAGAAGCAATCAACAATAAAAGCATCAACGCCCACAATGACCATTGTGTTCTACACGTGCAACAGATCTACATATAGACACGGCTCTGATACCACTGTAGGGTTTCGTAGCATGGAAAACAAAAAAATTCTACCGCATACAAACAAACAAGCCAAGATCTATCTACTAGATTGTAGCAACGAGTCGATGGAATAACTCACCCTCGAAGATTCCAAAGTGTTTAACGAGAGCGGATTCTCGTGGGTGATGTAGTCGTACTCTTGCCGATCTCAAGATCGCGTAGACGATCCTTCCGGCGCTGCGTTTCGGCAGCGCTCCTTGATGGTCACACGCTCGTTAAATTTTCGACGAAGACCTTCCTCTCCCTTGTTCCAGCAGCGGAGGTTGTAGCACTCTCCTCGCGATTCCCAGACAACCTGGCGTAATGAAGTAGAGGGAGATCTCAGGCTTCGCCTTAAGCCGGAGCAGTATGGTGGAGTATGAGAGAGCTCCTCGGCGATCTAGGTTTTAGACACACCAAGGAGGAGGTGCTAGAGCCGGGCTGGGGTTTGGGGCACCCCAAGTCGGCTAGGGCAACCCTAGGAGGCGGCGGCAATGCAGGAGGTGGTGGCGCCAAGCTAGGGTTTGGAGGAGAGGTACTTGTGTGGAGAGGAGCCTGCCCTCCTTATATAGGTGGAGGGGCCGGCCCCAAGGGGAGGGAGTGGAGTCCTCCCCAACTCGGCTTGGGTGGTGCTGCTTGGGAGGAGGGACTCCTCCCCAACTCGGTTTCCCCTTCCTCCTCTTTTCCTCTTTCCAAATTTAGCCGTTTGACTTTTCAATTTAGCTATTTGACTTTTCAAACTAGGATTTGAATTAATCCTTTATTTGGAACAGCGATGACACTTAGTACATGATGCAATCATACCAACTTGATACAACACATCCATGTACCCTTCCCCTCCGGAGTGCCGGACATTCCGGAACATTCTAGAACATTCCCGATGAAAACACCGGAAACATTCCCCAACTCCGAAACGGGACTTTCCTTATATGAATCTTATTCTCCGGACCATTCCGGATCTCCTCGTGATATCCCGGATCCCATCCGGAACTCCGAACAACATTCGGTCTCTTTCTCATCATTCCATAACTACTCAAAACAACGTCGAATCCTTAAGTGTGTCTCCCTACGGTTCGTGAATTATGCGGACATGATCGAGACACTTCTCTGAACAATATCCAATAGAGGAATCTGGAAATTCATATGACTCCCACATATTTCTACGATTACTTTGCGATCGAATGAACCACTTACATACGATATCAATTTCCCTTTGTCTCACGATATGTTACTTATCCGAGGTTATGATCGTCGGTATCTCTGCATACCTAGTTCAACCTCGTTACCGATAAGTACTCTTTTCTCGTTCCCGTGATATGTGATCCCTTGTGAGCCAGTCACATGCTTGCAAGCTAATTGGATGACATTTCACCGAGAGGGCCCAGAGTATATCTATCCGTCATATGGATGGACAAATCCCACTCTTGATCCATGTGTTTCAACCAACACTTTCCGAACACTCAATGCCACCTTTATAGCCACCCAGTTACGGTGTGGTGTTTGATGTCATCAAAGCATCCATCCGGTAAAGGTGATATGCATGATCTCATGGTCAAAGGAATTAGATTACTATATATCAGAAAGCATATAGCACTTGAACTATTAAAATGACTTGATCTTTATGCTACGCTTATCTATAGGAGTATGTCCATCATATCATGCTCCTAACGATATGATCTTGTTGTTAATAACATCTCAATGTTCATGATAGGGAAATCACAATCATCTATTAACCAACAAGCTGGTATTATATAGAGGCTTTACTAGGGACTTCAAATTAAGTTTACAAATCACACAAGTGTTAATGTTTCCTTGTTAATACTATTATAGCATGAATGTAAACATTTATCATAAACACAAAGATATAATAATAACCACATTTATTATTGCCTCTAGGGCATATCTCCAACAAGAAGAACTATGGATGCGGCTTCAGCATAAGGGAATCATCATGCCTCACCGGGACCACGGACGGCCGGCGAAGGCAGCCCCCGCGCAAGCTCGCCAACCGCCCGCAAGAACTGGCAAATCCCGGTGCCATCAGCCACGGCGTGGCTCCACGCCATACCCAAGATGAAGCCGCCGCAAGAGAAGACAGTCACCTGCATCAGTACCAATGGGTCAACTTCAGAGTACCTGCTGCCGTCACCGTCACTTTCTGCTGCTGGGTAGAAGATGGCGAGCTCTCGTTGAAGCCCCGAGTCAGCAAAGTCCCGGACATCCTTGATGGCGCAGTTCGTGGATGCCGCCAGGAACCGCACTCCCTCACCGGTGCATTTGATGACGACATCGCCGGCGGCTGCCCCGAGACGCCAAATCGGCCAGCCATAGGGTAGTAGTGGACAAGTCTTGCGATACTCCCCTCTTTATGCTCTCCATGGGCTCTTGGATTGGATGCTCAAACATGAAAAGCACCGTGACTGGCATCGGACCAGCTACCGGCCTTGTCGTAACAGGATAAACTGATGTCACCGGCGGCCGCCTTCAACGTCTCCGCCGGTGCGACCAACACACACGGGGACCGGCTGATTATCACACTACTGCTCATACTGCTATGATAGCTTTTTGCGGGTATGTCAATTTCGAGTTGGGACTTAATGGTGAATGGAGGTAGAGGTCCTGGTCTTAACGTTAGCTTTATAGCTAACTAGCGTAGTGGCCCTCGCATTTTGCGAGGGCATCATCTTGATGTATGCAAAGTGGTGGAATCAATTCATAGTTTTATGGATTCACAATATACTATATATATGGAGGATTATAGTTCCATAGTCAATGTGAATAGATAGATAGATGTGAGAACTTCTAATTCAGGTAGTTTGTTATGTACTCCATTGATATATTGTGTAACAATAGGCAAATATGGTGAGCATGTGACCGCTTAGACCAGATTCTTATTTTAAGATCAATATTCCTTAATACATTCGCGGTTACACTAAGATGGAAAATGTAATGATTTTAGCTTATCACTTCATTGTGGACGTTGAATATCTTTGTCTCGGGGAAGTAAGACGTACATCCGGTTAATACACCAATGTTTCGATTTTTGCAAGCTTCTCTCACCTCGATCATCCGCTAATTTCTAGGAAAGTGGTAGCCATAGGCAAACCTCTCGCTTGTAGCTTACGTATCTTCCTCAACTCAGTAACTTTAGTGGCTTGACCATTGGGCTTTAATCCATGGAGCCAATGTCTTCCAAGATTACATTTGCACATTAATGCAATATTATAGTAATTTTAACAAATTCTAATGTTATAGAAATAATTGCTCGATTCTTTTTTAGATTAAACATTTGGTCCTTACGAAAAATCTCAAATGGAGTTGATGTTCATCTAAAAAACCATCGAGCATTTATGCTTATTTTCCCTTAAAGGTAGATCATCACAATCGAACCTAAAGATATGGAAAATTCACACTTAATAGATCTTAGTAATTTCATAACTTTATGAATGTAAATTGTCAATGTAGAGTTGCATATAATCATATTTCGACTATTGTTTGGAAGATTTATTCGAGAAGCCTTAAGTTTAAGTTGTATTACAAAGACCATAATAATTGCTTTTTTCATTTAAACATGTTAGGCTAACAAAATCAACCCACAAACCTGGCGCACTTATGATACACATTTGAACAAATGAGGCTATTTTCATAATCCTATTACTATGTGGATTACAACCGGATATTTTTCACCTTATTGTGAGATTTTTAGACACATATATCCTCTTCAGAAGGGTTAGATGTTTAATCAAAATAATTGAGCATTTATGATTATATTCTGATAAGATGGTATTATTATAGATTATTATTATTATCTATTGTATTAATGTGCATATGTCAAGGTTTTACTCTAGCGAGAATAAGACTCGCGGACAGGAGAGGAAGGTTTAGGTAAATATTGTTTTCATAAAATAATACTCCCCTAGTCCCAAAGTAGATTTCATCGATTTGTCTTCAATCTCCCATAAGTATGTATACTTTTTTATAAAGTTATAGCCATAGATAGACCAATTGTACTTAAAAAACCTAAACATATCACTTGATTTCAATTTTAGAGAACCGTTTCTATAAAGTGCCTACTGTTTGGTAAGGACTTATTCCATATTTGAATGATGAATGATTTATGCCTTATAACATTTTCCTAAAATATTTTCTAAATTAATTTCATCATTGTTTGTTCTATCTGATCAAGCTATTTTATACTTATTGTTTTGTTAAATTTAGTTTCTTATATTTTCCTTCTTAAATATTGTTGTTACCAAACTTATGTTAATTAAAAAAAATTAGGAGTATACATTTTCATGTATGATTGCCATAATTTGTTCACTTGATGCCAATCACTGCATTTAGAACATACAAAACAATTTATGTTGAATATTTTGGAGGATTTGTTTCTTCAAGTTAGAGCTTTGCAAGATATACTTAAAAACAACCTAAACATATGAGTTGGTTGCACTTTCAGAGTGTTGTTTCTAGAAGTAGTATTTCCTAGAGGCTCCTATTGTAGTAGTACTTCTCCATTAGAATAATTCCATGCTCCTAGATGCTTTCCCACCTCTAGATCTAATTTCCTACGTTGCTAAGAAATTGCAGCACCGGTACATATTATCTCAAATTTCCTAAAGATTTCCTTTCATTCACACACTGCACATGTTGTTCTTATGATAGTGCCTAATATTTCGCCAGGACTTATACATTTTAGAACAACCAAAAATCATATTCCATATCTGAATGATTTATGCCTAAATTTTTTTTCATATTTTTTTTGTATAATTGAATGCGTGTTCTTCCTGATCAAGTTGTTTAATACTTTTCTTGATCTTTCAAATTTAGCTTCGTATTTTTACCAACTTGTGTCAATTGGAAATTTTAGAATTGTCCATTTTCATGCACACTCGCCCTATTGTTTGCTTTATGCCAATAACTGCATTTAGCACATCTAAAAAAATTTATATCTTGCATATTTTGGAGGATTTGTTCCTTCATGGTAGACATTTGCAGCCATAATATCTTTCCACTTTTGACGCAAAATGTACGACTGAACACATACCACAATGGAATCGAACAAACTACTGTTTTTACCTGACGCCACTTGTGTCTTGTGCCTGATTTACTTACATGCAAGTGCATCATTAGAATATCACAGACCTTCCATTTTATTGCAACGTTAAAATTTCTCTAGGGACTTCTCAATCAAATGCACCTCTGATTTTGGCTACAATGCTCCTCTCGACACACTTTATATACTCGCAAAGAGATACATTTGACACATCAAAGTAATCTATGCTTGCAATCGTAGGCATTGTTTATTAACATCGGTGTCGGTCACGTGAGACTACATATTGCAGGAAGCATGGAAATTAGAATGTTCATATTTTTTGAGCTAAAATGTTTATTTAATTAGCTTTCCTTCCACTGTGCTATATTAACGGAATGTATTTTTTTCATATAGAAGTTACTCAAAAATATTATAATATAATTGTTATATATGAATTGCGTCAGTGAAAAAAGGATTGTGTTTTCTCAATTTATAAATATATGAAAAAAAATTGTCAAAAAAAGTAATATATGAAAAATTATAAATTTTGCTCTGTAAAATAAATCAAAACAATAGCAGAAAAACTCATTTTTAGTTATTACAGACGTACAGGCTACATCAAACCAACAATTGTAGCCATTTACTGGGTTGACGATGTCATGCATGATGTCATCGCATGTAGACTCCTCTATGAATTGGCCATCTCATATGGTATGGCTTCAGAATTTCTCTGGGAAAACTGGCTAGAGCGCATGTCATTCAAACTTTGGTCGTGTGTTTTTAGATGGAGTCTGATCGAGGATACGTGCTAACCCTGATCGGGAATTGCATTTTTTTTCTTCTGGGATTAGACAGAAACCTTTTGTAGTCACGTGTCAAGTACACATATGTACGTGTTTATTGTTGTGCGTAACATTATATATCTTTTAATCTCAGCCATTAAAATTAAGATCAACGTAGTATATATTTTAAGCCTACATGGATTAACGTGGTGTCTCGAAAAACATCCTTATATTGCTTTTAGTATAGTATATAACTGATATAGAGAAAAGTCCACTTCAATCAACGGGATTTTTTTTTCTTCTGCGGGGCTAACAACGGGATGCTTCTCAAAATATACAACTAGCCAGGAGAGTGATTCATACATGCTACTATTTCTCAAGTCTAGATCTAGATCTCACGCATCCTCTATGTCTAGCTATGTTTGTAAGCTACACCTTTTTTCGGAAAAGGAGGTTGTTGAGTAGAGATGTAAGTTTGGAACATTTGGATAACCTCTAATTTAGTCCAGTTCAAAGAAATAAACTAGTTTTCTTAAAAAGTGATGAATTTTTAAATTTTATTTCATTTTTGTGTACTAATATAAGAGGGTAAAGGTTACCCTAAAGGATACCCATTGCCATCCTTATTGTTGCGGTGATCCAGTACACTACTTGCATGTTGTAGTGAACAAGCCGTAGTTCTTTTTCGAAAATATTAATCCCTCCGAGTGGTACAATATAACTGTTGTGCGTCCAACTATTTATTTATTTGTTCTTTGATATCAACAAAAAAGAAATACAAGCATCAAGATAATAATGCTCGGTCCAATGAGGATTCACAAATACAAACAAATTATAAAGCAATAGCTATGCCATAATCACATAAGGATCTAGGTTCCTTAACCTGATTAGCCTATGCTCTCGGTATTACTCCTCTAAATCTTTGTCTTCGATTTTAAAATCTATGTCATAATCTACACCTTAGATGTGTCCTGACAGATCCGGTTCCTGGTAGTAGAGCTCTCCCTCTTCTATATCGTCTGTAGTAGTTCTTTCAATCTCCTTGGTACCTAAGAAAGGGTTTTAAGAAGGTATAGTTTAGTACGAGTGTACTCAACAAGTGGTTGTTTGATGCTCTATCTATGACCATGGATAGTTGATCCTAGGTCTGTACAGGTTTTTGAAACCATCTTTTTAGAAAAGGTAAGTTTTAGTCTTTAAAAAAACTATCTCTATCAGTATTCAAGGTTTGTGAGAATTTCATGGAGTTTCTTTAAACATTGTGATTGTAAACCTTTACCAAGATAGGGAGTAATATGTCACGTTTTATACACTCTCGAGAGGGGCACTACTTTTCCCACAAAATAGGGTATGCCCTTCCATTCAAACTTCCTTGATCCGAGGCTCAGTTAAAGATACAAGCCACTCATTGGGCCTCGCCTTGACCCCGGAGTCCACCTTTATTAATAAGTTTCAGTCACAGGACCTACGCACAATTACCACCGCTTCTCATACACATTAGTCGTTATCCTCCAGCACATGATGTGTAGACGTTACGGGCTCCCACCCGCTGATCTTCTCTTTGAATCACAACCCGACAAAGTGTACAGGAACATACGAAAGGAAAAAAGGTACATCTTACTTTCCCCTCATTATAGAATGTATGGTTAGCGCTTTTTATTTGGCGCAAGAATCATTGGCTACCGTTGTTGTTAATCCTTGGTATGACTTTCTAGTACAATGAATCTCCACCACAAGGCGTTTCAACCTTGTATTTCAACCACAATTCCATTGTCCACCACAATAGATTATCCGACTACCCTTAGTCGGTAATCTGTACTCCATATTCATTATGAGAACAATATGTTTGCTTTTGTATGCAAGAGGTAAGTTCCAATTTTGAAAGTAGTTTCCTAGAAAATAACCAAAGGATATCCAAGAATGATCATGCCTTGTGAATATGAGTTATTGCGGTTCGAGTGTTCTACGATACCCTGGACCTCAGGTTCTGAAAAATAGCATCATTATCCGGTAAGGACAATGTTCTAAGATCCAAATGCATTTTATTATGCATAGGTATGTGATGGCTGTGAAATGCAACCATTTTCCTTGCATTTAAACTTCATATTTGTCAAGAAATTGATATAATATCTTCCTTGAGTGGCCACTAATGACTAATTATTGCATAGATATACAAATTTCTGGTTTGAATTTCCTCCTTGCAGAAATAGACACTTCTGTGGCAAAATCTAGATGTTACAGATAGTGCAGAGGGTGCAAAGCATGCCAGGAATTTGGAGATATTCAGTTGGCGCTGGCTTCCATGCTTAATCCTATCATTAAATTGTATCCTTTTTGAGGTTGGGCACTCGACTTAATCGACATGGGCTACCATGCTTCATCAAACGGGCATCGGTCTGAAGTAGCACCTCTCAAAAATATGACTCACAAAGATGTGATCCAATTTATGCCCGAGCATATTCACCAATTCATCATACCCAAGACTCTCACTATAGATGAATGTACATCCTTCATGGCAAAGTTGGTAAAGCAGTTTGCTGAATCACATGGGATCAAGATGCCTAGTTCATCTCCTTACTAGCTACCCTCAATCCAATGGACAAGCCAAGTCTACAAACAAGGTTTTGATCAAGATCTACAAGAAGAAAATCGAGGTGTTATTTTTCAGCATTGATTAACTAGCTTGGATACAAGCATTTCCATCGATGCAGAAGCCAGGCTTCCCCTAATAACAAAATAAACGAGACATATTGCAGGCATGCTGTTTATGCATGGAAGATAGGGCTAATCCCAAAAGCAACTCAAGATATTTCCCATGTATTAATTGCGCCAGCCATCTTTTCCTTGCTACTCCACGACCCAGCACAGTTATTGATCAATCAGGCAGCCAAAACGTCCTACTAGACACTTGGCCTAGCGAGACAGTTTTAAATTGGAAGCATTTTAGCCTTTTTTTTAGAAAAGGAACACAAATTTCAGTCATACCTTGGTAACGAATGAAAAACTATGACTCAGACATGATTTAAGCTACAACTCATTCAACTATTCAACACACAACAGGGTATTTAACCATTCAACTCATAACTTTTTATTGAATCATACTGAACAGAAATACAAAAAAAGAAAACAGAAACACATGAACTTTAGGTGCTAAATTTGAGGCTAATTATTAAAGGCTAAATGAAGCTATATATAGCTGGCTATTCTCCATCTAGCCGTAGCGGGAGGCCTCTCGAAATTGTGTATATATAGCACGGGCGGCGGCTATATGCGGCTAGTTAAAACTTTGATATTACTAGTAGTATCCACATCCAAGAGAAACTGGAGGAACGCCGCCCGTGACGCGCCCCCTTCCTTGAGCGCCACCTCTGCCTCTTGTTTTCGAGCAGCCACCCGTGCCCTTAGCTGTCTCCCATCCTCGCCCTCTATCACCAGCCTCACCTTGGCCTCCACCTCGCCAGCCTTCACAAAGCCTGTCCTGTATCCATCCAGCTCCATGGCGACGCCCATGTCCTCCGTCATGAACACCTTGTTCATCTTCTGCTCTGCTTCCAGAGGCCAACACAGCATCGGGACGCCTGCCGAGACGGCCTCAAGCACCGAGTTCCATCCGCAGTGTGTCACGAACGCGCCGGTGGCGCGGTGGCGGAGCACGTCCACCTGCGGAACCCACGAATTGACGACCAGGCCCCTGCCCTTGGTCCGCTCTAGGAAACCTTGTGGCATGAGCGCGTGGAGGTCCGCCGGTTCCGGGCGCACCTCAAAGTATTTCTCCGCGTCGTGGCTTTCGGCCGGCGGCGGCGTGCGCACGGACCATAGGAACCGCTGCCCGGACCTGTCTAGGCCAACGGCTATCTCCTTGAGCTGCTCCGCGGAGACCGTGCCCGTGCTTCCGAAGCAGATGAACACGACACCCTGGTCCGGCTGCGAATCGAGCCACGCTCTGGTCTGGCATGCCTCGTTCCTCCTGTCCGCGCTGCTGCTGCTGCTGCCATGATTCGCGACCAACGGGCCGACGCAATAGATCGGAGGCAGGATCCGGCCAGGGACGCAGAGCGGGTCCCTGAGCGACTGCACCGCCCGTCTCTCCAAGGACTCAAACGTGTTCACCAGGATGCCCATCGTCTCCGTGTTTCGCTTCCAGATGTTGGTCATTTCCTTGCACAGCTCCTCCTCCGGGTGCTCCAGCAGCTCCTTCATGAGATGGGATGCCGGCATCGGCGGGACACCGAGGAAATCCACCGCCGTGTCCCCGATCTCCTTCAAGCCTGTCTGCCTGCTGGCAACCAGCGCCGGAAACTGGGTCAGGACGGTCAGGCAGGAGGCGCCTGAGGGGCAGAATGTGTACACCGGGATGTCCAGCTTCACGCAGACGTCCACAGCGTGGACACAAAGCGTGTCCAGAACAACGGAGTGCAATAAGCGTTGCCGTTGCCGTTGCCGCTGGGGGAAGGAGGAGCGGAGGAAGGCTTCGAGCAGCTCGTTGTAATCCAAGAAGAGCTGGAGGAGGAGTAGGAAAGGGTGCCTGCCGGAGGCGGCGGCCAAGTCAGGGTCAGGGAGTGCCGGGAGGACATGGAAAGAGATGGACGGGTTGGACGCGACAATGCGCTGGATGGCCGTGGATCCCGAGTCGGAAGACTTGAAGGGCGGCTCGACCATCACCATGGTCACATCGTAGCCGTGCCCGAGGAAGACATTGCCGAGCTCCGTCATGGCGCTGACATGACTCAAGCCGCCGCCGGGGTACAGGACGACGGTCTGCTTCATCTTGTCAGGCCGTACACGTGGGAGCTAGCCAGGCGGCTGGACTTGCTTAGTATTGTGAAATATAAATGCTTTTGGGAATCTTTTGGGAGATGCCAGCAGTTGCGTCGTGCAAATGCTTGCTGCTGCCGTGTGCTACTTATAGCTGTCTTCAGCCTTGCGGGCGAAGGAGTTTCACTACACGAAAGAAATAAGGCGCCGCCGACGGCCGGCCGCCTACACCGACGGCTAAATGTAGGGGCCGTCGGCATAGCTGTCTTTCCTGGCCAGCCGACCAGCCCGGCCGGTGGCGTAGAGACGGCCTTCGGCGTAGATGACGGAGCCGAGGGTAGCCCTCGGCGTAGGCCGTCGGCATAATAGCGAGGGCTGTGCCGACGGTGGTCCTCGTCGTAGATACAGCCCTCGGCTAGCCCCAGTTCAGATAAGTCGACGGAAACATCGTTAGGCAGCCAAGCAGTGCCATTTGTTTGGTCTGTGCCGACGGCTAGGCCTCAACGTTTTTTTCCTTTTCTCTCATTATTTTTTTTAAAAATCATAACTAAACCATTCTAATTCAAAAAATACAAATAATATATCAAAATCTGCAGAAAAATAAGATCTATCTATCAAGACTTATATATTACACATTTATATAAAAAAATAAGTAAAATATAAAACATTATATATAATTAAAACGGGCATATAAATTCAAAAACAATCCAAACAATACGAAACCTTCGCGTGGTGTCATATTATGTGACATAGTTAGAAGGAAAAATATCAAACTTGATATATTGATTATGTCTCAAAAAAACCTTCACAAAATGACCTATCTCGTTCGAGATTTCTTGACTTTCGGGTCAAATAACCAATGTTATGGCTAGAATAAAGGCATAGTTTGTGATAATACGTCCATATTGTGCATAAGTGTGCATTATGGGATGGAGAACAATGTTTTAGGAGGAAGTTTTCCTTTTCGTCGCACCAAAAAGCCATTTTCCATTTTCCGAATGCAAAAAAGGACGGTTATGTGAAGCAACCACCAAATGGCTAATTCAAAATGCTACCGTCACATTTTTCAAAAATAGTAGACCACCTGTTGGAGATATGCCCTAGAGGCAATAATAAATGTAGTTATTCTTATATCTTTGTGTTTATGATAAATGTTTACATTCATGCTATAATAATATTAACAAGGAAACATTAATACTTGTGTGATTTGTAAACTTAAATTGAAGTCCCTAGTAAAGCCTCTATATAATACTAGCTTGTTGGTTAATAAATGATTGTGGTTTCCCTATCATGAATATTGAGATATTATTAATAACAAGATCATATCGTTAGGATATATTATATGATGGACATACTCCTATAGATAAGCGTAGCATAAAGATCAAGTCATTTTAATAGTTCAATTGCTATATGCTTTCTAATACATAGTAACCTAATTCCTTCGACCATGAGATCATGCATATCACCTTCACCGGAAGGATGCTTTGATGACATCAAACACCACACCGAATCGGGTGGCTATAAAGGTGGCATTGAGTGTTCGGAAAGTATTGGTTGAGACACATGGATCAAGAGTGGGATTTGTCCATCCATATGACGGATAGATATACTCTGGGCCCTCTCGGTGGAATGTCATCCAATTAGCTTGCAAGCATGTGACTGGCTCACAAGGGATCACATATCACGGGAACGAGAAAAGAGTACTTATCAGTAACGAGGTTGAACTAGGTATGCAGAGATACCGACGATCATAACCTCGGATAAGTAAACTATCGTGAGACAAAGGGAAATTGGTATCGTATGTAAGTGGTTCATTCGATCGCAAAGTAATCGTAGAAATATGTGGGAGCCATATGAATTTTCAGATTCCTCTATTGGTTATTGTTCGGAGAAGTGTCTCGATCATGTCCGCATAATTCACGAACCGTAGGGAGACACACTTAAGGATTCGACGTTGTTTGAGTAGTTATGGAATGATGAGTAAGAGACCGAATATTGTTCGGAGTCTCGGATGGGATCCGGGATATCACGAGGAGATCCGGAATGGTCCGGAGAATAAGATTCATATAAGGAAAGTCCTGTTTCGGGGTTGGAGAATGGTTCCGGTGTTTTCATCGGGAATGTTCTAGAAGGTTCCGGAATGTCCGACACTCCGGAGGGGAAGGGTACATGAATGTGTCATATCAAGTTGGAATGATTGCATCATGTACTAGGTGTCATCGCAGAACAAAATAAAGGGTTTAATCAAATCCTAGTTTGAAAAGTCAAACGGCTATTTTGGAAGGTGGAGGGGAAGTAGGAAACCTACTTGGGGAGGAGTTCCTCCCCTCCACCGCCGGCCCCCTTGGGAAACCGAGTTGGGGAGGGACTCCCCTCCCCTGGCGCGGCCCCTCCACCTATATAAGGAGGGGCAGGGCTGCCCCTCCTAGGACCAAACACCTCCACCCAAAACCCTAGCCCGGCGCCGCCACCTCCTGCTGCCGCCGCCTAGCTAACCCTAGCCGCCCGCCAAGGCTCCTCCTCGGTGCGTCTAAACCCTAGATCGCCGAGGATCTCTCTCATAGTCCACCATACTCGCTCCGGCTTAAGGCGAAGCCCTGCGAGATCTCCCCTCTACTTCCGGTACCACGCTGTTGTGCTGCCGGAATCGCGAGGAGAGTGCTACAACCTCCGCTGCCTGCTGGAACAAGGGAGAGGAAGGTCTTCGTCGAGTATCGAACGTGTGACCGACTGCGGAAGCGCTGCCAGAACGCAGCGCCGGAAGGATCGTCTACACGATCTTGAGATCGGAAAGAGTACGACTACATCACCCACGAGAATCCGCTCTCGTTAAACACTTTGGAATCTTCGAGGGTGAGTTATTCCATCGACTCGTTGCTACAATCTAGTAGATAGATCTTGGCTTGTTTGTTTATATACGATAGAAATTTTTTGTTTTCCATGCTACGAAATCCTACACCACCTTACATGGATAATGTCATAACAGGGGATCTCCAACATTTCCGTCTATCCCTGGTGAAAAGGACAAATTCATGCCGAATCGGTAGGAAATGGGTCAGATATGACCTACACGTACAGGATGTTCATGATTTTTTACAAAAATCATTTTTAGGTTAAAAAATGATTATTTCATCATAGATCCACTTCAAGTTTAGCGAGTCTTAGCCCCGAGTTAAGAATCTTCATTTTCGCCCTTTGACAAAGTTTAACGATGGTTTAAAATGGAGATAATAAATTCAAAAATGATCCAAATAATGCGAAATCTTAGCGTGGTGTCATATTGTGTGACATAGTTATAAGGAAAAATATCAAACTTGGTATATTGATTATGTCTCAAAAAAAACCTTCACAAAATGACCTATCTCGTTCGAGGTTTCTTGGCTTTCGGGTCAAATGACCAATGTTATAGCTAGAATGAAGGCAACACTTATGATAATGTCTCCATATTGTGCATACGTGTGCATCATGGGATGGCGAACAATGTTTCAGGAGGAATTTTTCCTTTTTGTCGCACCAAAAAGCCGTTTTCCATTTCCCGAGTGCAAAAAACGGACGATTTTGTGAAGCAACCACCAAATGGCTAATTCAAAATGCTACCGTAACATTTTTCAAAAATGCTAGACCACCTTACATGGATAATGTCATAACAGGGGGATCTCAAACATTTTCGTCTATCCCTGGTGAAAAGGGCAAAATTCCTGCCGAATCGGTAGGAAGTGGGTCAGATATGAACTACAGGTATATGAACGGATGCTCATGGTTTTTTACAAAAATCATTTTTAGGTTCAAAATATGTTGTTTCATCATAGATCCACTTCAAGTTTAGCGAGTCTTAGCCCTGACTTAAGAATCTCCATGTCCGACCTTCGACAAAGTTTAATGATGGTTTAAAACGGGCATTATAACTTCAAAAACGATCCAAACAATAAGAAACCTTTGCGTGGTGTCATATTATGTGACATAGTTAAAAGGAAAAATATCAAACTTGGTATATTGATTATGTCCCAAAAAACCTTTCACAAAATGACCTATCTCGTTCGAGGTTTCTTGACTTTCGTGTCAAATGACCAATGTTATGGCTAGAATGAAGGCATAGTTTATGATAATGTGTTCATATTGTGTATAAGTGTGCATCATGGGATGGAGAACAATGTTTTAGGAGGAAGTTTTCCTTTTCGTCGCACCAAAAAGCCATTTTCCGAGTGCAAAAAACGGACGGTTTTATGAAGCAATCACCAAATGGCTAATTCAAAATGCTACCGTCACATTTTTGAAAAATACTAGACCACCTTACATGGATAACGTCATAACAGGGGGATCTCAAACATTTCCGTTTATCCCTGGTGAAAAAGACAAATTCCTGCCGAATCGGTAGGAAGTGGGTCGGATATGATCTACAGGTACATGATCGGATGCTCATAATTTTTTACAAAATTCATTTTTAGGTTCAAAATATGTTGTTTCATCATAGATTCACTTCAAGTTTAGCTAGTCTTAGCCCCAAGCTAAGAATCTTCATGTCCGCCCTTCGACAAAGTTCAACGATGGTTTAAAATAGGCATTATAAATTCAAAAACGATCCAAACAATGAGAAACCTTCGCGTGGTGTCATATTATGTGACATAGTTAAAAGGAAAAATATCAAACTTGGTATATTGATTATGTCTAAAAAAACTTTCACAAAATGACCTATCTCGTTCGAGTTTTCTTGGCTTTCGGGTCAAATGACCAATGTTATGGCTAGAATGAAGGCATAGTTTATGATAATGTGTCCATAATGTGCATAAGTGTGCATAATGGGATAGAGAACAATGTTTTAGGAGGAAGTTTTCCTTTTCGTCGCACCAAAAAGCTGTTTTCCATTTTCCGAGTGCAAAAAACGGACGGTTTTGTGAAGCAACCACCAAATGGCTAATTCAAAATGCTACCGTCACATTTTTCAAAAATACTAAACCACCTTTCATGGATAATGTCATAACAGGCGGATCTCAAATATTTCCGTCTATCCCTGGTGAAAAAGACAGATTCCTGCCGAATCGGTAGGAAGTGGGTGAGATATGAACTACAAGTACATGATCGTATGCTCATGATTTTTTATAAAAATCATTTGTAGGTTCAAAATATGTTTTTTCATCATAGATCCACTTCAAGTTTAGCGAGTCTTAGCCCCGAGCTAAGAATCTTCATGTCCGCCTTTCGACAAAGTTTAACGATGGTTTAAAACGGGCATTATAAATTCAAAAACGATCCAAACAATACGAAACCTTCGCGTTGTGTCATATTATGTGATATAGTTAGAAGGAAAAATATCAAACTTGGTATATTGATTATGTCTCAAAAAACCTTCACAAAATGACCTATCTCGTTCGAGGTTTCTTGGCTTTCGAGTCAAATGACCATTGTTATGGCTAGAATGAAGACATAATTTGTGATAATGTTTCCATATTGTGCATAAGTGTCCATCACGGGATGGCGAATAATGTTTCAGGAGGAAGTTTCCTTTTCATCGAACCAAAAAGCCGTTTTCCATTTTCCGAGTGCAAAAACCGGGCGGTTATGTGAAGCAACCACCAAATGGCTAATTCAAAATGCTACCGTAACATTTTTAAAAATACTAGACCACCTTACATGGATAATGTCATAACAGGGGATCTTATACATTTTCGTCTATCCCTAGTGAAAAAGACAAAATTCCTACCGAATCGGTAGGAAGTGGGTCAGATATGAACTACAGGTATATGATCGGATGCTCGTGATTTTTTACAAAAATCATTTTTAGGTTGAAAATATGTTGTTTCATCATAGATCCACTTCAAGTTTAGCGAGTTTTAACCCCGAGTTAAGAATCGTCATGTCCGCCCTTCGACAAAGTTTAACGATGGTTTAAAACGGCGATTATAAATTCAAATACGATCAAATAATGCGAAACCTTTGTGTGGTGTCATATTATGTGACATAGTTAGAAGGAAAAATATCAAACTTGGTATATTGATTATGTCTCAAAAAAACCTTCACAAAATGACTTATCTCGTTCGAGGTTTGTTGGCTTTCGGGTGAAATAACCAATGTTATGGCTAGAATGAAGGCATAGTTTGTGATAATGTGTCTATATTGTGCATTAGTGTGCATCATGGGATGTTGAACAATGTTTCAGGAGAAAGTTTTCCTTTTCGTCGCACAAAAAAGCCGTTTTCCATTTTTCGAGTGCAAAAAACGGACGGTTTTGTGAAGCAACCACCAAATGGTTAATTCAAAATGCTACCGTCACATTTTTCAAAAATACTATACCACATTACATGGATAATGTTATAACAGGGGGATCTCAAATATTTCCGTCTATCACTGATGAAAAAGACAAATTCTTGTCGAATCGTTAGGAAGTGGTCAAATATGAACTACAGGTACATGATCGGATGCTCATGATTTTTTACAAAAATCATTTTTAGGTTCAAAATATGTTTTTTCATCATAGATCCACTTCATGTTTAGAGAGTCTTAGCCCCGAGCTAAGAATCTTCATGTCCGCACTTCGACAAAGTTTAACGATGGTTTAAAACGGGCATTATAAATTCAAAAACGATCCAAACAATGCGAAACCTTCGCGTGGTGTCATATTATGTGACATAGTTATAAGGAAAAATATCAAACTTGGTATATTGATTATGTCTCAAAAAAACCTTCACAAAATGACTTATCTCGTTCGAGGTTTCTCGGCTTTCGAGTCAAATGACCAATGTTATGGCTAGAATAAAGAATTAGTTTGTGATAATGTTTCCATTTTGTTCATAAATGTGCATCATGGGATGGCAAATAATGTTTCAGGAGGAAGTTTTCCTTTTTGTCGCACCAAAAAGCTGTTTTCCATTTTCCGAGTGCAAAAAAGGACGATTATGTGAAGCAACCACCAAATGGCTAATTCAAAATGATATGGTAACATTTTTCAAAAATACTAGACCACCTTACATGGATAATGTCATAACAGGGGGATCTCAAACATTTCCGTCTATCCCGGGTGAAAAAGGCAAAATTCCTGCCAAATCGGTAGGAAGTGGGTTAGATATGAACTACAGGTATATGATCGGATGCTCATGATTTAAAAAAAAAATCATTTTTAGGTTGAAAATATGTTGTTTCATCATAGATCCACTTCAAGTTTAGCGAGTTTTAGCCCCGAGTTAAGAATCTTCATGTCTGCCCTTCGACAAAGTGTAACGATGGTTTAAAACGGGGATTATAAATTAAAAAACGATCCAAATAATGCGAAACCTTCGCGTGGTGTCATATTATGTGACATAGTTAGAAGGAAAAATATCAAACTTGGTATATTGATTATGTCTCAAAAAAACCTTCATAAAATGACCTATCTCGTTCTAGGTTTCTTGGCTTTCGGGTGAAATGACCAATGTTATGGCTAGAATGAAGGTATAGTTTGTGATAATGTGTCCATATTGTGCATAAGTGTGAATCATGGGATGGCGAACAATGTTTCAGGAGGAAGTTTTCCTTTTCGTCGCACCAAAAAGCCGTTTTCCATTTTCCGAGTGCAAAAAACGGACGGTTTTGTGAAGCAACCACCAAATGGCTAATTCAAAATGCTACCGTCGCATTTTCAAAAATACTAGACCACCTTACATGGATAAAGTCATAACAGGGGGATCTCAAATATTTCCGTCTATCCCTGGTGAAAAAGACAAATTCCTGCCAAATCGTTAGGAAGTGGGTCAGATATGAACTACAGGTACATTATCGGATGCTCATGATTTTTTACAAAAATCATTTTTAGGTTCAAAATATTTTTTTTCATCATAGATCCACTTCATGTTTAGCGAGTCTTAGCCCCGAGCTAAGAATCTTCATGTCCCCCCTTCGACAAAGTTTAACGATGGTTTAAAACGGGCATTATAATTTCAAAAACGATCCAAACAATGTGAAACCTTCGCGTGGTATGATATTATGTGACATAATTAGAAGGAAAAATATCAAACTTGGTATATTGATTATGTATCAAAAAAACCTTCACAAAATGACCTATCCCGTTCGAGGTTTCTTGATTTTCGGGTCAAATGACCAATGTTATGGCTAGAATGAAGGCATAGTTTGTGATAATGTGTCCATATTGTGCATAAGTGTGTATCATGGGATGGCGAATAATGCTTCAGGAGGAAGTTTTCCTTTTCGTCGCACCAAAAAGCCGTTTTCCATTTTCCGAGTGCAAAAAACGGACGGTTATATGAAGCAACCACCAAATGGCTAATTCAACATGCTACCGTAACATTTTTCAAAAATACTAGACCACCTTACAAGGATAATTTCATAGCAGGGGGATCTCAAACATTTCCGTCTATCCCTGGTGAAAAAGACAAAATTCCTGCCGAATCGGTAGGAAGTGGGCCAGATATGAACTACAGGTTTATAATCGGATGCGCATGATTTTTTACAAAAATCATTTTTAGGTTCAAAATATGTTATTTAATCATAGATCCACTTCATGTCCGTCCTTCGACAAAGTTTAACGATGGTTTAAAACAGGGATTATAAATTCAAAAACGATCCAAATAATGCGGAACCTTTGCGTGGTGTCATATTATGTGACATAGTTAGAAGGAAAAATATCAAACTTGGTATATTGATTATATCTCAAAAAAACCTTCACAAAATGACCTATCTCGTTGGAGGTTTCTTGGCTTTCGGGTGAAATAACCAATGTTATGGCTAAAATAAAGGATTACTTTGTGATAATGTTTCCATTTTGTTCAAAAGTGTGCATGATGGGATGGGGAATAATGTTTCAGGAGGAAGTTTTCCATTTCGTTGCACCAAAAAGCCGTTTTCCATTTTCCGAGTGCAAAAAACGGACGATTATGTGAAGCAACCACCAAATGGCTCATTCAAAATGCTACCGTCACATTTTTCAAAAATACTAGACCATATTACATGGATAATGTCATAACAGTGGGATCTCAAATATTTCCTTCTATCCCTGGTCAAAAAGACAAATTTCTGCCGAATCGGTAGGAAGTGTGTCAGATATGAACTACAGATACATGATCGGATGTTCATGATTTTTTACAAAAATCATTTTTAGGTTCAAAATATGTTGTTTTATCATAGATCCACTTCAAGTTTAGCGAGTCTTACCCTCGAGTTAAGAATCTTCATGTCCGGCCTTCGACAAAGTTTAACGATGGTTTAAACCGGGCATTATAAATTCAAAACGATCCAAACAATGAGAATCCTTCGCATGGTGTCATATTATGTGACATAGTTAGAAGGAAAAATATCAAACTTGGTATATTGATTATGTCTCAAAAAACTTTCATAAAATGACCTATCTCGTTCGAAGTTTCTTGGCTTTCGGGTCAAGTGACCAATATTATGGCTAGAATGAAGGCATAGTTTGTGATAATGTGTCCATATTGTGCATTAGTGTACATCATGTGATGGCGAACAATGTTTCAGAAGGAAGTTTTCCTTTTCGTCGCACGAAAAACACGTTTTCCAGTTTCTAAGTGCCAAAAATGGACGGTTTTGTGAAGCAACCAGCAAATGGCTAATTCAAAATGCTACCGTCACATTTTTCAAAAATACTAGACCACCTTACATGCATAATGTCATAACAGGGGGATCTCAAACATTTCCGTCTATCCCTGGTGAAAAGGACAAATTCCTGCCGAATCGGTAGGAAGTGGGTCAGATATGAACTACAGGTACATGATAGAATGCTCATGATTTAAAAAAAAATCATTTTTAGGTTCAAAATATGTTGTTTCATCATAGATCCACTTCAAGTTTAGCGAGTCTTAGCCCCGAGCTAAGAATCTTTATGCCCGCCCTTCGACAAAGTTTAAAGATGGTTTAAAATGGGCATTATAAATTCAAAAACGATCCAAACAATGCGAAATCTTCGTGTGGTGTCATATTATGTGACATAGTTAGAAGGTAAATTATCAAACTTGGTATATTGATTATGTCTCAAAAAACCTTCACAAAATGACTTATCTCGTTCGAGGTTTCTTGGCTTTTGGGTCAAATGACCAATGGTATGGCTAGAATGAAGGCATAGTTTGCGATAATGGGTCCATATTGTGCATAAGTGTGCATCATGGGATGGCGAACAATGTTTCAGGAGGAAATTTTCCTTTTCGTCGCACCAAAAAGCCGTTTTCTATTTTCCGAGTGCAAAAAACGAACGGTTTTGTGAAGCAACAACCAAATGGCTAATTCAAAATGCTACCGTCACATTTTTGAAAAATACTAGACCACCTTACATGGATAATGTCATAACAGGGGATCTCAATATTTTCGTCTATCGCTAGTGAAAAAGACAAATTCCTGCCGAATCGGTAGGAAGTGGTTCAGATATGAACTACAGGTACATGATCAGATGCTCATGATTTTTTACAAAAATCATTTTGAGGTTCAAAATATGTTATTTCATCATAGATCCACTTCAACATTTAGCGAGTCTTAGCCCCGAGCTAAGAATCTTCATGTCCGCCCTTCGACAAAGTTTAACGATGGTTTAAAACAGGCATTATAAATTCAAAAACGATCTAAACAATGCGAAACCTTCGCATCGTGTCATATTATGTGACATGATTAGAAGGAAAAATATCAAACTTGGTATATTGATTATGTCTCAAAAAAACCTTCACAAAATGATCTATCTCGTTCGAGGTTTCTTGGCTTTCGGATCAAATGACCAATGTTATGGCTAGAATAAAGGCATAGTTTGTGATAATGTTTCCATATTATGCATAAATGTCCATCATGGGATGGCGAATAATGTTTCAGGAGGAAGTTTTCCTTTTTGTCGCACCAAAAAGCCGTTTTCCATTTTTCGAGTGCAAAAAACAGACGGTTATGTGAAGAAACAACCAAATGGCTAATTCAAAATGCTACCTTCACATTTTTCCAAAATACTAGACCACCTTACATGGATAATGTCATAGCAGGGGGATATCAAACTTTTCTTTCTATCCCTGGTGAAAAAGACAAATTCCTGCCGAATCGGTTAAAGTGGGTTAGATATGAACTACAGGTACATGATCGGATGCTCATTATTTTTTACAAAAATCATTTTTAGGTTTAAAATATGTTGTTTCATCATAGATCCACTTCAAGTTTAGCGAGTCTCAGCTAAGAATCTGTATGCGTGTCGTTTTAAACGGGCAAATGAAATTATGATAAGAATCCCGACATAGTTTGTGATAAGTTGATATTGATATCATATTTTGATTCCTCTCATTTTTCTAATCAATTTAGACATATTATTTGCCGAATTCCGATTTATAGATTTAAAGATTTTAATTATTCCACATTAAATAAAAATACAAAATAAAATAAAACTATTATATTTTTATTTGAATTCAATAATATTTTTACTTATTCATTGTTGTTTACTTAAATAATTGCTTGTAATTGCAAAAAATATAACCATGTGACATGATGATATAAGATTTAATAGGATTGATATTATAGTAATAACAATAATATGTAAATTGCTTTGTGGAAAGAGATTCCGAAGGAACGAGTTAAGCGAGCTAGAGCTGGAGTGGTGTTAGGATGGGTGACCGACTGGGAACTTTGACTAAGACTGTAATTTAATCAATTATTAAATATAAATAGTGTTAAAAATGATCAAAGCGAGAGATTTACAAGTCAAACAATTCAAAGACAAAAAAAATTAAAAATGTAGACGTAGCTCTAGGCTGGGCCGTTATCGGAGACGATCGTTGCCTGACACGCGGGGTCCGCTAGAAGACACTATGCCGATGGAAAAGGCCTGTGCCGACAACCACAGAGCTGTGCCGACGAGGACGTACGCTGATGGCCACTGTCAGCACAGCCTGTGCCGACGGCAATTTGGCGTTGTACCGTCGGCAGCCGACCGTCGGCGTATCAATTTTTTCCTGTAGTGTTTGGACCTTACCCAAAACCCTTAATGGCGCTTGAAATGGATTCTATGTAATCTCACTATCTATTACTAGTCATTAACCCGGGCTAGCTATTTTTAGAAAATCAATGATATCAACATTTAATAAAAATCCTTGCGTGTTACTTCCTCCGTTCTAAAAATATAAATCACCTAAGGATTAGTCAAAAGTTAAATCTTACTAATTTTGACCAAATATTTAGAAAGAAATGTCTGCATCCATAATATTGAATGGACACATTAAAAATATACTATATGATAAATCTATTGATATTGATTCAGTATTGTAAATGTTTATATTTTTATGTATACACTACAGGAATGGGAAGTTACGCCGACGGCCGGTCGCTACGCCGACAGCCAAACGTCGGGGCCGTCGGCGTAGCCATCGTCCAGGCCAGCCTCGCCAAGCAGCCGTCGGTGTAAAATTGCCCTCGGCATATTCTATGCAACGCCGACGGCTGCCCTCGGCGTAGCTATTTTTTATTTTATCTCATTAAACTTTGAAAAATCATAACTAAATCATTCTAATTCGGGAAAATACAAATAATATACCAAAATTTGCAGAAAAATAAGAACTATCTATCTACACTCAAATATTACACATTTATAAATAAAAATTAAGTAAAATATAAAACATTATATATAGTTTAAAACGGGCATAAAAAATTCAAAAACGATCGAAACAATACGAAACCTTCGCGTGCTGTTATATTATGTGACATAGTTAGAAGGAAAAATATCAAACTTGGTATATTGATTATGTCTCAAAGAAACCTTCACAAAATTGTAGGGGTTCGTAGCATGGAAAACAAAAATTTTCTACCGCATACAAACAAACAAGCCAAGATCTATCTACTAGATTGCAGCAACGAGTCGATAGAGGAACTCACCCTCGAAGATTCCAAAGCGGTTAACGAGAGCAGATTCTCGTGGGTGATGTAGTCGATTTTCCGATCTCAAGATCGCAGAGACGATCCTTCCAGCGCAGCGTTCAGCAGCGCTCCAATCGGTCACACGCTCGGTACTCGGCGAAGACCTTCCTCTCCTTGTTCCAGCAGCCGGAGGTTGTAGCACTCTCCTCATGATTCCCAAAGACAACGGCGTGGTAGCGGAGGTAGAGGGGAATTCCCGCAGGGCTTCGGCTTAAGCCGGTGCGAGTATGGTGGAGCTTATGAGAGAGGCTATTAGTGGTCTAGTAATTAGTCACACCAATTAGAAGGCTCTAAACCAATTAGAAGGCTCTAAACGAAATAGCTCTAAACCGGGTTTAGATCTAGGTTTAGTTTAGAGGATAGGAACTTGTGTGTAGGAGGAGGCCCTGCCTCCCTTTATAGGTGGGAGGGTCCGGCCAAGGGAGGAGTCCCTCCCAAGTCGGCCTTGGGAGGTGCCGCCAAGGGAGTCCTCCCCAAGTCGGTCTCCACCTCCTCCTCTTTTCCACTTCCCAAAATTGCGTTTGACTTTCAAACTAGCCGTTTGACTTTTCAATTTAGGATTTAAATAAATCCTTTATTTGGGACAACAAGAACACTTAGTACATGATGCAATCATTCCAATATGTAATGACACATTCATGTACCCTCCCCCCTCCGGAGTGCCGGACATTCCAGGACCTTCTAGAATGTTCCCGATGAAAACACGGAACCATTCCCCAACTCAAACGGGACTTTCCTTATATGAATCTTATTCTCCGGACCATTCCGGATCACCTCGTGATATCCCGGATCCCATCCGAGACTCGAACAACATTCGGTCTCTTTCTCATAATACCATAACTACTCAAAACAACGTCAATCCTTAAGTGTGTCTCCCTACGGTTCGTGAATTATGCGGACATGATCGAGACACTTCTCCGAACAATAACCAATAGAGGAATCTGGAAATTCATATGGCTCCCATATTTCTCACGATTACTTTGCGATCGAATGAACCACTTACATACGATACCAATTTCCCTTTGTCTCACGATATGTTACTTATCCGAGGTTATGATCGTCGGTATCTCCGCATACCTAGTTCATCCTCGCATCGATAAGTACTCTTTTCTCGTTCCGTGATATGTGATCCCTTGTGACCAAGTCACATGCTTGCAAGCTAATTGGATGACATTTCACCGAGAGGGCCCAGAATATCTATCCATGTGGATGGACAAATCCCACTCTTGATCCATGTGTTTCAACCAATACTTTCCGAACACTCAATGCCACCTTTATAGCCACCACATTACGGTGTGGTGTTTGATGACATCAAAGCATCCATCCAGTAAAGGCAATATGCATGATCTCATGGTCGAAGGAATTAGGTTACTATGTATCAGAAAGCATATAGCAATTGAACTATTGAAATGACTTTGATCTTTATGCTACGCTTATCTATAGGAGTATGTCCACCATATCATTCTCCTAACGATATGATCTTGTTGTTGATAACATCTCAATGTTCATGATAGGGAAACCACAATCATCAATCAACCAACAAGCTAGTGAAGTATAGAGGCTATACTAGGGACTTCAAATTAAGTTTACAATTCACACAAGTATTAATGTTTCCTTGTTAATACTATTATAGCATGAATATAAACATTTATCATAAACACAAAGATATAATAATAACTACATTTATTATTGCCTCTAGGGCATATCTCCAACAGTCTCCCACTTGCACTAGAGTCATCTAATCTAGATTACATGGTAATATACCGAACACCCATGGCAGTTTGGTGTTGGTCATGTTTTGCCCTCGGGAGAGGTTTAGTCAACGGATCCGCCACATTCAGATCTGTGTGTACTTTGCAAATCTTTATATCCCCATCCTGGATATGTTCTCGAATAGCGTGAAAACGCAGCTTGATATGCTTCAGCTTCTTGTGTGACCTTGGTTCTTGCGCATTGGCTATGGCGCCCATGTTATCACAGTAGATAGACATTGGGTCCAGCGCACTAGGAACCACACACAGCTCTGTAATGAACTCTTTCATCCATATCGCTTCTTGTGAAGCCTCTGAAGCAGCCATGTATTCCGATTCAGTTGAAGATCTCGCCACAACGCTTTGCTTTGCACTCCTCCAGCTAATTGCTGCACCATTCAAAATAAATACGTATCCAGATTGTGATTTAGAATCATCCGGATCGGTTCCAACTAGCATCGGTGTAACCATTAACAACGAGCTGTTCATCACCTCCATAAGAAAGAACCATATCCTTAGTTCTTCTCAAGTACTTAAGGATGTTTTTGATCATGTCCAATGATCCACTCTGGATCACTTTGATATCTGCTAGTTAGACTAACGGCATATGCGATGTCGGTCTAGTACATAGCATGGCATACATTAGAGATCCTATGGCTGAGGCATAGGAGTCTTACTCATTCTTTCTCTATCTTCGCCGATGTCGGACTTTGAGTTTTACTCAAGGTCGATTAGCAACATGGGCAAGAACCCTTTCTTGCTATCTTCCATTCCAAACCTCTTTAGAACTTTGTCCAAATATGTACTTTGTGACAATGATATTTGGCTTCGATCTATCTCTATAAATCTTTATGCCTAATATGTGCTTCGCCAAGATCCTTCATTGAAAAACTATTATTCAAATACTCTTTGACACTATTAAGAAGGTCTACATCATTCCCAATCAACAATATGTCATCCACATATAGTATTAAGAATGCTACAGAGCTCCCACTCACTTTCTTGTAAATACAAGCTTCTCCATAAGTTTGTATAAATCCAAAACTTTTGATTACCTTATCAAAACGTTGATTCCAACTTCGGGATGCTTGCTTCAATCCATAGATGGACCGTTGAAGCTTGCATACCTTGCTAGCATCTTTAGGATCGACAAAACCTTTGGGTTGTATCATATACAACTCTTCATCAATGTCTCCATTGAGGAATGCTGTTTTGACATCCATCTGCCATATCTCATAATCATAATATGCAGAGATTGCTAACATAATCCTCACAGACTTTAGCTTCGCTACCGGTGAGAAAGTCTCATCGTAGTCAACTCCTTGAATTTGTCGAAACCCTTTTGCGACAAGTCAAGCTTTATAGTGATAACATTACCATCAGCATCTGTTTTCTTCTTGAAAATCCATTTGTTCTCGACAGCCTTCCGGCCATCCGGTAAGTCCACCAAAGTCCATACTTGGTTTTCGTACATGGATCCAATCTCGGATTTCATGGCTTCTTGCCATTTATTGGAATCTGGGCTCATCACCGCTTCCTCATATGTCTCGGGGTCATCGGTGTTGTCCACCAACATGACATTCATAACGGAATCATACCAATCTGGAGTGGTACGATTTCTCGTTGATCTCCGAGGTTCTGTAGTAACTTCAACCGAAGTTTCATGATCACTATCATTAGCTTCCTCTCTTATTGGTGCAGGCACCACAGGAACTTCTTCCGGTGCTGCGCTACTCGCAATTTCGAGAGAAGGTTCGACAACCTCGTCGAGTTCTACTTTCCTTCCAGTCACTTCTTTCGAGAGAAATTCCTTCTCTAGAAAGGATCCATTCTTGGCAACGAAGATTTTGCCTTCGGATCTATGATAGAAGGTATACCCAATAGTTTCCTTCGGGTATCCTATGAAGACGCATTTTTCCGCTTTGGGTTCAAGCTTGTCCGGCTGTAACTTCTTTACATAGGCTTCGCATCCCCAAACTTTAAGGAACGACAATTTAGGTTTCTTCCCAAACCATAATTCATACGGTGTCGTTTCAACGGAATTAGACGGTGCCCTATTTAAAGTGAATGCGGTTGTTTCTAATGCATAACCCCAAAATGATAGCGGTAAATCTGTAAGTGACATCATAGAACGAACCATATCTAAGAGAGTTCGATTATGACATTCAGACACACCATTACCTTTGTGGTGTTCCCGGTGTAATCGCGAAAGTATTCCACATTTCTTCAAATGCTCGCCAAACTCAGAATTTAGATATTCACCTCCACGATCAGAACGCAGAAATTTAATCTTCTTGTTACGTTGATTCTCTACCTCACTTTGAAACTCCTTAAACTTCTCGAAAGTTTCGGACTTATGTTTCATGAAATAGATATACCCATATCTACTCAAATCATCCGTGAAGGTAAGAACATAACGATAACCACCGCGCGATGCTACACTCATTGGACCACACACATCGGTATGTATGATTTCCAATAAGTCTGTAGCTCGCTCCATCATACCAGAAAATGGAGTCTTAGTCATTTTACCCATCAGACATGCTTCGCATCTTTCAAGTGATTCAAAATCAAGTGATTCAAGAAGTCCATCGGAATGGAGTTTCTTCATACGCTTCACTCCAATGTGACCAAGACGATTGCCACATATAGGTCGAATTATCGCTTGATGTCAAACGTTTAGCCTCAATGTTGTTGATATGTGTATTTCCACTATCGAGATTCAATATGAATAGACCATCTATCAAAGGTGCATGTGCATAAAACATATTACTCATATAAATCGAACAACCATTATTCTCGGATTTAAACAAGTAACCGTCTCGCAATAAACAAGATCCCGATATAATGTTCATGCTCAACGCAGGCACCAAATAACAATTATTTAAGTATAAAACTAATCTCGATGGTAGATGAAGGGGTAGCGTGCCGACCGCGATCACATCAACCTTTGATCCGTTTTCTACGTGCATCGTCACCTCGTTCTTCACTAGCTTCCGTTTATTCTGCAGCTCCTGTTTCGAGTTACAAATATGAGCAACCGAACCAGTATCAAATACCCAGGCACTACTACGAATACTAGTGAGATACACATCAATAACATGTATATCAGATATACCTTTCTTCTTGATGTTGCCGTTCTTCAAATCCGCCAAGTACTTTGGGCAATTCCGCTTCGAGGACCTTCTCCCTTGCAAGAAAAGCACTCGCCAGGCTTTGGTCCAGCCTTGGTCTTCTTCGTCGTGGTAACTTTCTTACCACCCTTCTTGAAGTGTCCTTCGCTTAGACTTGCCTTTCTTGAATTTGGTGGTCTTATTGACCATCAACACTTGGTGCTCTTTCTTGATCTCCACTTCGCAGATTTTAACATAGCAAACAGTTCGCAACTCTTTGTTCATGTTACGCATGTTGTAGTTCATCACAAAGTTCTTGTAACTTGGTGGTAGTGATTGGAGGATGCGTAAACTCCCAAAGTATTAGTAATCACTATAACAAAACTTTTAAGTTTATTTTAGTGCCCAGAAATCTTAAGCACCTTCTCACTGACGTATCTACCCTCTTCCATCATGCATTTAAAGAACTTTTCGAAGCTTCATAACTTTCAATTTCGCATGAGTCTCAAAGATTAATTTGAGATCCTCGACAATATCATATGGATCGACTCTTCAAACCTTTTCTCAAGCTCCGATTCTAAACCATACAAGATAGCACCGAACTATGGAGTACTGATTCTTAGGCGAGGTTAACATTCTTTACTTCATCGGTAGAATCAGCTTCAGTTTGGTCAACTATCGTTGCATTCATCTCATAGGTCAAATTACAAGCTGTGAGGACAATCCTCAAATTGCGGAACCAATCCGAAGTTGCTTCCATTGTTTTTCAACTTTTCTTTCTCTAGGAACGCATTAAAATTGATGGTAGGGCTGCCATTGATCTACAACATATTTGCAATAGTTTAGACTAAGTTTATGACAAATTGAGTTCAAATTAATTAATGAAATTAAACTAGGTGAACTCCCACTCAAAACAACATCCTCACATTGTTTTAGTGATCACACGAACCAAATCCACTACATCAACACCGATCATCACGAGAGCTGATATAGTTTTAATGGCGAACAATCATCATGTTCATCATATCTACTATATGATTCATGCTTTACCTTTCGGCGATCCGTGTTCCTGAGGCCATGTCTGTACATGCTAGGCTCACAAGATCAAACCTTAGCTACCGTGATAAGCAAATCTGGCTTGCTTACGTTGTATTCACCATGAATCAAAGACACCCGATCATCACGTGGTGCTTCAGCAAGCTTTGGCAACGGTGCATACTAAGGGTGAACACTTTAGAACTTGAAATTTATGTGCATGAGGGATCATCTTATAATGCTACCGCCTTCTACTAAGAAATACAATATTCATAAAGGATTAAAATCAAATGCAATTCATAATTTGTGATATGATATGGCCTTTATTCTTTGTGCTTCCGATCTCCATCTTCAAGCACGAACATGATCTCCATCATCACCGGCATAGCATCAAGGTCAATGACGCTTCTTCATGGTTGTCGTCCACCAGCTTCAACTATTACAACTATTTTGAATAGACACGCAGGTCTTAACAGAAATTAAAGACAACCATATGGCTCCTGCCGGTTGCCAACTTACAATAAGGAACATTGCATACATCAAATATAATCACAATCATGTCCATATCACATCATCGCACACCCCGCAAAACAAAGTTAGACGCCTACTTTCTTTGCATATTTTACGTGGTTTGGGGCTTTCAATAAGTGTCGTTCTAACTTACGAACAAGAACCACAACATTGATACTAGCATTGTTGATCACCCGTTGTAAATTGGATCTTTACTATGCTAGGAGAAACAGCACCGAGCCACTTATGCAATACAAGTTGCATGTTAAGCGTGGAGCAAGTCTCATGAACGATGTCATGTAAGGTTAGCCCGGCCGCTTCATCCCAACATACCGCAAGATGCAAAGTACACAAAAGCAATCTACAATAAAGCATCAACGCCCACAATGACCATTGTGTTCTACTCTGTGCAACAGATCTACATATAGACACGGCTCGATACCATCAGTAGGGGTTCGTAGCATGGAAAACAAAATTTTCTACCGCATACAAACAAACAAGCCAAGATCTATCTACTAGATTGCAGCAACGAGTCGATAGAGGAACTCACCCTCGAAGATTCCAGCGGTTAACGAGCAGATTCTCGTGGGTGATGTAGTCGTACTCTTTCCGATCTCAAGATCGTGACGATCCTTCAGCAAGCGTTCCATAGCGCTCCGCAGTCGGTCACACGTTCGGTTTCGACGAAGACCTTCCTCTCCTTGTTCCAGCAGCGGAGGTTGTAGCACTCTCCTCGCGATTCCGGCAACGGCGTGGTACCGGAGGTAGAGGGAAATCTGAGGCTTCGCCTTAAGCCGGTGCGGTATGGTGGAGCTTATGAGAGAGGCTATTAGTGGTCTAGTAATTAGACACACCAATTAGAAGGCTCTAAACCAATTAGAAGGCTCTAAATCAAATAGCTCTAAACCGGGTTTAGATCTAGGGTTTAGTTTAGAGGATAGGAACTTGTGTGTGTAGGAGGAGGCCCTGCCTCCCTTTATAGGGGAGGCGGCCAAGGGAGGAGTCCCTCCCAAGTCGGCCTTGGGAGGTGCGCCGCCAAGGGAGTCTCCCAAGTCGGTCTCCACCTCCTCCTTTTCCCACTTCCCAAAATTGCCGTTTGACTTTCAAACTAGCCGTTTAACTTTTCAATTTAGGATTTAAATAAATCCTTTATTTGGGACAGCAAGAACACTTAGTACATGATGCAATCATTCCAATATGTAATGACACATTCATGTACCTCCCTCCGAGTGCCGGACATTCCGGGACCTTCTAGAATGTTCCCGATGAAAACACCGGAACCATTCCCCAACTCAAACGGACTTTCCTTATATGAATCTTATTCTCCGGACCATTCCGGATCACCTCGTGATATCCCGGATCCCATCCGAGACTCAACAACATTCGGTCTCTTTCTCATAATACCATAACTACTCAAAACAACGTCAATCCTTATGTGTCTCCCTACGGTTCGTGAATTATGCGGACATGATCGAGACACTTCTAACAATAACCAATAGAGGAATCTGGAAATTCATATGGCTCCCACATATTTCTCGATTACTTTGCGTCGAATGAACCACTTACATACGATACCAATTTCCCTTTGTCTCACGATATGTTACTTATCCGAGGTTATGATCGCGGTATCTCTGCATACCTAGTTCATCCTCGCATCGATAAGTACTCTTTTCTCGTTCCGTGATATGTGATCCCTTGTGACCAAGTCACATGCTTGCAAGCTAATTGGATGACATTTCACCGAGAGGGCCCAGAGAATATCTATCCGTCATGTGGATGGACAAATCCCACTCTTGATCCATGTGTTTCAACCAATACTTTCCGAACACCCAATGCCACCTTTTATAGCCACCACATTACGGTGGTGTTTGATGACATCAAAGCATCCATCCAGTAAAGGCAATATGCATGATCTCATGGTCGAAGGAATTAGGTTACTATGTATCAGAAAGCATATAGCAATTGAACTATTGAAATGACTTTGATCTTTATGCTACGCTTATCTATAGGAGTATGTCCACCATATCATTCTCCTAACGATATGATCTTGTTGTTGATAACATCTCAATGTTCATGATAGGGAAACCACAATCATCAATCAACCAACAAGCTAGTGAAGTATAGAGGCTATACTAGGGACTTCAAATTAAGTTTACAATTCACACAAGTATTAATGTTTCCTTGTTAATACTATTATAGCATGAATATAAACATTTATCATAAACACAAAGATATAATAATAACTACATTTATTATTGCCTCTAGGGCATATCTCCAACAAAAATGACCTATCTCATTCGAGGTTTCTTGGCTTTAGGGTCAAATGACCAATGTTATGGCTATAATCAAGACATAGTTTGTGATAATGTACCCATATTGTGCATACACATGCATCATGGGATGGCGAACAATGTTGCAGGAGGAAGTTTTCCTTTTCGTCGCACCAAAAAGTCATTTCCCATTTTCCGAGCATAAAAGACGGACGGTTTTGTGAAGCAACCACCAAATGGCTAATTCAAAATACTACCACCATATTTTAAAAAAATACTATACCACCTTATACGGACAATGTACCAACAGGGGGATCCGAAACCTTTTTGTCCACCTTTGGTGAAAAAGACAAATTCCTGCCGAATCGATAGGAAGTGGGTCAGATATGAACTACAAGTACATGATCCGATGCTCATGTTTTTTTACAAAAAATATTTTTAGGTTCACAATATGCTATTTTATCAAAGATACAATGCAAGTTTAGCGAGGCTCGGCCCTGAGCTAAGAATCTTTATGTTCGCCGTTCGACAAAGTTTGATGATAGTTTAAAACGGACATAAAAAATTAAAAAACGATTGAAACAATGCGAAACCTTCGCGTGGTGTCATATTATGTGACATAGTTATAAGGAAAAATATCAAACTTGATATATTGATTATGTCTCAAAAAAACCTTCACAAAATGACCTATCTTATTCGAGGTTTCTTGGCTTTCTGGTCAAATGACCAATATTATGGCTAGAATCAAGGCATAGTTTGTGATAATGTGCCCATATTATGCATACACATGCATCATGGGATGGCGAACAATGTTGGAGGAGGAAGTTTTCCTTTTCGTCGCACCAAAAAGCCATTTTCTATTTTCCGAGCATAAAAAACGAACGGTTTTGTGAAGCAACCACTAAATGGCTAATTCAAAATACTACCACCACATTTTACAAAAATACTATACCACCTTATATGGACAATGTCCAAACAACGGGATCCAAAACCTTTCCGTCGACCTTTGGTGAAAAAGACAAATTCCTGCCGAATCGGTAAGAAGTGGGTCAGATATGAACTACAGGTACTTGATCCGATGCTCATGTGTTTTTTACAAAAATCATTTTTAGGTTCACAATATACTATTTTATCAAAGATCCAGTGAAAGTTTAGCGAGGCTCGGCCCCGAGCTAAGAATCTTTATGTCCGTCGTTCGATAAAGTTTGACGATAGTTTAAAACGGGCATAAAAAATTCAAAAACGATCGAAACAATACGAAACCTTTGCGTGGTGTCATATTATGTGACATAGTTATAAGGAAAAATATCAAACTTGATATATTGATTATGTCTCAAAAAAACCTTCACAAAATGACCTATCTCATTCGAGGTTTCTTGGCTTTCGGGTCAAATGACCAATGTTATGGCTAGAATCAAGGTATAGTTTGTGATAATGTACCCATCTTGTGCATACACATGCATCATGGGATGGCGAACAATGTTGCAGGAGGAAGTTTTCCTTTTCGTCGCACCAAAAAGTCATTTCCCATTTTCCGAGCATAAAAGACGGACGGTTTTGTGAAGCAACCACCAAATGGCTAATTCAAAATACTACCACCATATTTTACAAAAATACTATACCACCTTATACGGACAATGTACCAACAGGGGGATCCGAAACCTTTTTGTCCACCTTTGGTGAAAAAGACAAATTCCTGCCGAATCGATAGGAAGTGGGTCAGATATGAACTACAAGTACATGATCCGATGCTCATGTTTTTTTACAAAAAATATTTTTAGGTTCACAATATGCTATTTTATCAAAGATACAATGCAAGTTTAGCGAGGCTCGGCCCTGAGTTAAGAATCTTTATGTTCGCCGTTCGACAAAGTTTGATGATAGTTTAAAACGGACATAAAAAATTAAAAAACGATTGAAACAATGCGAAACCTTCGCGTGGTGTCATATTATGTGACATAGTTATAAGGAAAAATATCAAACTTGATATATTGATTATGTCTCAAAAAAACCTTCACAAAATGACCTATCTTATTCGAGGTTTCTTGGCTTTCTGGTCAAATGACCAATATTATGGCTAGAATCAAGGCATAGTTTGTGATAATGTGCCCATATTATGCATACACATGCATCATGGGATGGCGAACAATGTTGCAGGAGGAAGTTTTCCTTTTCGTCGCACCAAAAAGCCATTTTCTATTTTCCGAGCATAAAAAACGAACGGTTTTGTGAAGCAACCACTAAATGGCTAATTCAAAATACTACCACCACATTTTACAAAAATACTATACCACCTTATATGGACAATGTCCAAACAACGGGATCCAAAACCTTTCCGTCGACCTTTGGTGAAAAAGACAAATTCCTGCCGAATCGGTAAGAAGTGGGTCAGATATGAACTACAGGTACTTGATCCGATGCTCATGTGTTTTTTACAAAAATCATTTTTAGGTTCACAATATACTATTTTATCAAAGATCCAGTGAAAGTTTAGCGAGGCTCGGCCCCGAGCTAAGAATCTTTATGTCCGTCGTTCGATAAAGTTTGACGATAGTTTAAAACGGGCATAAAAAATTCAAAAACGATCGAAACAATACGAAACCTTTGCGTGGTGTCATATTATGTGACATAGTTATAAGGAAAAATATCAAACTTGATATATTGATTATGTCTCAAAAAAACCTTCACAAAATGACCTATCTCATTAGAGGTTTCTTGGCTTTCGGGTCAAATGACCAATGTTATGGCTAGAATCAAGGTATAGTTTGTGATAATGTGCCCATATTATGCATACACATGCATCATGGGATGGCGAACAATGTTGCAGGAGGAAGTTTTCCTTTTCGTCGCACCAAAAAGCCATTTTCTATTTTTTGAGCATAAAAAACGGACGGTTTTGTGAAGCAACCACCAAATGGATAATTCAAAATACTACCACCACATTTTAAAAAAATACTATACCACCTTATATGGACAATGTCCCAACAGGGGGATCTGAAACCTTTTCGTCCACATTTGGTGAAAAAGACAAATTCCTGCCGAATCGGTAGGAAGTGGGTCAGATATGAACTACAGGTACATGATCCGATGCTCATGTCTTTTTTACAAAAATCATTTTTAGGTTCACAATATGCTATTTTATCAAAGATCCAATAAAAGTTTAGCGAGGCTCGGCCCCGAGCTAAGAATCTTTATGTCCGCCGTTCGACAAACTTTGACGATAGTTTAAAACGGGCATAAAAAATTCAAAAAAGATCGAAAAAATGCGAAATCTTCGCGTGGTATCATATTATGTGACATAGTTATAAGGAAAAATAGCAAACTTGATATATTGATTATGTCTCAAAAAAACCTTCACAAAATGACCTATCTCATTCGAGGTTTCTTGGCTTTCGGGTCAAATGACCAATGTTATGGCTAGAATCAAGGCATAGTTTGTGATAATGTGCCCATATTATGCATATACATGCATCATGGGATGGAGAAAAATGTTGCAGGAGGAAGTTTTCCTTTTCGTCGCACCAAAAAGCCATTTTCTATTTTCCGAGCATAAAAAACGGACGGTTTTGTGAAGCAACCACCAAATGGCTAATTCAAAATACTACCACCATATTTTACAAATATTATACCTCACCTTATATGGATAATGTCCCAACAGGGGGATCCGAAACCATTTCGTCCACCTTTGGTGAAAAAGACAAATTCCTGCCGAATCGGTAAGAAGTGGGTCAGATATGAACTACAGGTACTTGATCCGATGCTCATGTGTTTTTTACAAAAATCATTTTTAGGTTCACAATATACTATTTTATCAAAGATCCAGTGAAAGTTTAGCGAGGCTCGGCCCCGAGCTAAGAATCTTTATGTCCGTCGTTCGATAAAGTTTGACGATAGTTTAAAACGGGCATAAAAAATTCAAAAACGATCGAAACAATACGAAACCTTTGCGTGGTGTCATATTATGTGACATAGTTATAAGGAAAAATATCAAACTTGATATATTGATTATGTCTCAAAAAAAACCTTCACAAAATGACCTATCTCATTCGAGGTTTCTTGGCTTTCGGGTCAAATGACCAATGTTATGGCTAGAATCAAGGTATAGTTTGTGATAATGTGCCCATATTATGCATACACATGCATCATGGGATGGCGAACAATGTTGCAGGAGGAAGTTTTCCTTTTCGTCGCACCAAAAAGCCATTTTCTATTTTTTGAGCATAAAAAACGGACGGTTTTGTGAAGCAACCACCAAATGGATAATTCAAAATACTACCACCACATTTTACAAAAATACTATACCACCTTATATGGACAATGTCCCAACAGGGGGATCTGAAACCTTTTCGTCCACATTTGGTGAAAAAGACAAATTCCTGCCGAATCGGTAGGAAGTGGGTCAGATATGAACTACAGGTACATGATCCGATGCTCATGTCTTTTTTACAAAAATCATTTTTAGGTTCACAATATGCTATTTTATCAAAGATCCAATAAAAGTTTAGCGAGGCTCGGCCCCGAGCTAAGAATCTTTATGTCCGCCGTTCGACAAACTTTGACGATAGTTTAAAACGGGCATAAAAAATTCAAAAACGATCGAAAAAATGCGAAATCTTCGCGTGGTATCATATTATGTGACATAGTTATAAGGAAAAATAGCAAACTTGATATATTGATTATGTCTCAAAAAAACCTTCACAAAATGACCTATCTCATTCGAGGTTTCTTGGCTTTCGGGTCAAATGACCAATGTTATGGCTAGAATCAAGGCATAGTTTGTGATAATGTGCCCATATTATGCATATACATGCATCATGGGATGGAGAAAAATGTTGCAGGAGGAAGTTTTCCTTTTCGTCGCACCAAAAAGCCATTTTCTATTTTCCGAGCATAAAAAACGGACGGTTTTGTGAAGCAACCACCAAATGGCTAATTCAAAATACTACCAACATATTTTACAAATATTATACCTCACCTTATATGGATAATGTCCCAACAGGGGGATCCGAAACCATTTCGTCCACCTTTGGTGAAAAAGACAAATTCCTGCCGAATCGGTAGGAAGTGGGCAGATATGAACTATAGGTACATGATTCGATGCTCATGTTTTTTTACAAAAATCATTTTTAGATTCACAATATGGTATTTTATCAAATATTCAATGCAAGTTTTCCTTTTCATCGCACCAAAAAGGCATTTTTTTATTATCCGAGCGCAAAAAGGGGATTTTCTAAAGCAACCACCAAATAGCTAATTCAAAAAGGAGGGTTTGTGATTAGTTAATATGGATATCATATTTGGATTCCTCTCATTTTTCTGATCAATTTAGACATATTATTTATTGAATTTCGATTTACAAATTTAAAGATATTAATTATTCTATATTAAATAGAAAAATACAAAAAAATAAAATTATTATATTTTTATTTGAATTCAATAATATTTTTACTTATTCATTAATATTTACTTAAATAATTGTTTGTAATTTCAAAAAATACAAACATGTGACATGATGATATAATAGTTAATAGGATTGATATCATAGTATTGACACCAATGTATGAATTACTTTGCGGAAACGGATTCTGAAGGAACGAGAAAGTTAAGCGTGCTGAAGCTGGAGTAGTATTAGGATGGGTGACCTGCTAGGAAGTTTGACTAAGACTGAAATTTAATTAAATATTAAGTATAATTAATGTTAAAAATGTCTAAAGTAGGAGATTAACAAGTGAAACAATTCTAAGAATAAAAAAATTGAGAAAAAAAAATAAAAAATATATTTTTTTCAAAAAAAAAAGTATATTTTTTAAAAAAAAAATGTTTTTGCAACCGGCCGACAGGCTATGCCGACGGTCGCTACGCCGACGGCAAAGCCCTCGGCGTAGCATACACCGACGACATTTCGATACGCCGACGGCTTGAGAGTGCTCCCCCGAGGGAGATCTTTGCCGAGGAGACTACGCCGAGGGCAGCCCTACGCCGAGGGTATTTTGGCCTATGCCGACGGCCTTTTGCCCTCGGCGTAGCGCGCGCGTCCCGTAGTGATAATCTAGAGTCGGCCCTCCTTGTGATACCACAGGCTTGAATACCCAACGACTCCAAAGCATGCGTTCTTCGTCTTCATGATCAGTCTAACATCGTCACGGGCAAAAAAAGATAATGAAATTTGTCCATGCTAGAAATTAGAGATCGGGGCGGTGCACCTTACCAAGCCGCTCGTATGCCCATATAGGATCATATTTCTGGAGGAGCCGGATGGATTTCATACCGGGGTAACGATGGTCTCGGTTATTGTTACGCGATACCACCCGTCACTAAAATCAGAGGCCTAGAAAACATCCGGAACAGGCACTGGTCATCGATAATAATAACTGGGAGCGTCTTTGGTTGAACTCATGCCTACCGTCGCCGAAGTATTCAATGCATGGGCACGGGCTAGGGGGGGGAGGGGGTATGGGCGGAAGGCTGCATGACGAGCAGGACCGGCTCTATATTTTCTAGGGCCCTCGCGAAGTTGACAACATGGACTTATAAGCCTAATATATATTTTTGTGTATATATATAGACTTTTATAATAATAAAAGTTAACATTGAACCACACATTTTTAGTCCGAGATGTCTAAATAGTAGGTAAGCACTTATATAACGTTGTATTAGAACAAAGGACTAAAATATTAGCAAATATAGCAAGTAGTATCCCCTGGACCAAAATCAATGTTGTCCAAGATGAATGTTTCAATACATAAAATCAGATAATTTTGCATGCTTGCTAAAAAGGCGAGAAATTAAATGATTAATTCATAGATTACACAAGAAAAAAATGAATTAAATCACGGACTTACTTGAGGACACCAGGGGCATGTCTCGTGAAGAGAGCAACCAAGCCGAGGAAGAGTGCGTAAGCGAGGCGCCGAGGCCGATTGGTCAATTCAGAGGCCTAGCGATTCCTCTCCTGGACCTGGTATCCCTGACTATTGCACCCCTCACTGTTACCGTTTCGGTTCCCTATCAATTTTTTTATCCCCCTGATTAATATGTGTACATGTGGCCGGGTATTTGCCCTTTGATTTTTTTTCCTTCATAGGGTGTAGAGGAGCAGCGTTCATGGCCCCATAAGGCACGGGCCCTTGGGCTCCGCCCAGATCATCTAGGGTCAGAGCCGGGCCTGGTCCTAAGCGCAGGAGATCGATTATAGTACCTTTGAATAAGAAAAAATTGTCGAACCCAAGAGAAGCCGAAGGTATTGGTTAACATATTTAACAAGTGAAACAATAAAAAATACAACATATCAAGATTCATATTAGTTGACTCAAGTTTGTCTAGATTCATATATGTATTTAGTTAAGTATCTAGTCTAAATGCATTCGTTTTCAGACCAAATTTAGTTTTGGGTCTTCTTTATATAGGGGTTGGAGAAGCCTTGTTGCCTTGCCCTCCTAATCTTCTAGATTTTCTTCCTTGTCGCTTGGTTCATCCAGGAGCCCATGCACCAGCGGGCTCCCACGTCTCGATCTCCGCGCTGGTAGGATGGGGTAGCCACCCTATATCCTTGACACTCTTCCAATCGTTTCTATGCCGATTGGCAGGAATCGCTAAATTCAACTAGAACTACTCGCAACTCTTACTTGTGCATCACTGATATGTTCCAGCTGAACCTACAAAATATCTTCCTTTGGATGTCAGCACGTCCCACGTGTCATCGTAATATTAGAACGTATAAACATATAGATATCTTGCCTGAGGCAGTCATCACTGTTGTAATATAAGGCATAATTTTAACGATTAATTTCAGAATATAAATCATGACAACAACAGTTACAATCACGTGAACCTCTAACATACTAGATGTATTGATCAACATGAACAGTAGCAGACTATACGCACTAACAGCCATAGTAAAACAACAGATCTGAAGACGGTGTACGTACTAATCGGTTGTCGATATAGTCGCCGTTGGTGCAGTAGACTGGCGAAGAAGTCGACGTTGAAGACGACGCGCACGAGGTCCGGCTTGACGACCGGAAAGACGCGCCGTGATGACGAACTTGAGCAGTCGCGCGGAGCGCTTCCCAAAAACCTTATTCGCTCTCTCCCGTACAGGATCGGAAAGACGAGTGGTTCCGGAGACCTACTTGTTTATATACCAGTGTTTCAGCAGAGACAGTTAAGTTGAACTTCCGCCTAGAATCTTGAACTACGTCTATCAACAACTTGAACAATGGACGAACCTTGAATTGTAAGTTTGGTGCCAATAGATTTCACTCAAAATCATAACTAGTACCTGGCTGCCAGTAGCCTACCCCGCGGGTTGGAGCATATGCGTCATACTCCCTGGTCTCTTCATGAGTTTACTAGAGATCACCCAAGTCTCATAGACCGCGACGTTTACAGTCGAGCTCATATAGTTGTGTTCTTTCAAGAATGCCCTGTAGGACAGCATCTTTGCTAGTTAAAGCCAACATAAACACATTAAGGCATGTTGCCAACCTGCCTTATAGATTATGAGAGTTATGCATCTTCACATAGAGAGGGTTACGAAATACTCTCCTCAGTCCACCCACTAGCTTGTTCTTCTCAGTTCCTAATTCACGGGATCTCCGATCACATAGGTTGGGTTACCACTAGGTGTGACATCCATGGGTCTCAACCCCATCTCCCTCGATACATTTTCTATCACATTTCGTGATAGTCTCTTTGTAAAGGGATCTGCCAGGCTTTTGTCTGTTTGAATATACGTAGCAGTTATTACTCCGGTGTTTCTCAATTTCCTGACAGACTTCAAACGTCTCTTCACGTGTCTTGATGACTTCACGCTATCCTTAGAATTGTTCACTCTGACAATAACAGTTTGATTGTCACAATTCAAAAGGATTGCCGGCGCAGGTTTCTCAACCACAGGCAAGTCCATCAAGAGCTCACGCAGCCATTCTGACTCAACAGTGGTTGTGTCTAAAGCAGTAAGCTCTGCTTCCATAGTTGACCTTGTCAATATGGTCTGTCTACGGGATCTCCATGACACCACATCACCTCCAAGGGTAAACACATACCCGCTCGTGGCGTAGAGTTCATCAACGTCAGAGATTCAGTTCGAATCACTATATCCTTCAAGCATAGCAGGGTGCCCTGAATAGTGAATCCCATAGCTCATTGTACCACATAGATAGCGCATGACCCTTTCAAGTGCATGCCAATGATCAATACCCGGGTTAGACATGAACTTACTCAACTTGCTCACAGCAAAAGAGATACCAGGTCTTGTAGCGCTTGCTAAGTACATGAGAAAACCAACAACTTGTGAATATTTCAGCTGATCTGTTGGTTCCTTCTTATTCTTTCGTAATGTCAAACTGGGATCATAAGGTGTTGGAGAAGTCTTGCCATCAACAAAGCCAAATCAGCTCAAGACCTTCTCAACATAATGAGATTGCGTTAAAGTAATCCCATTCTCGTTTTTAATAAGCTTGATGTTCAGAATCACATCAGCCTCTCCCAGATCTTTCATATCAAAACTCTTTGACAGGAATGACTTGACTTCATTTATCACTTTCATGTTTGTACCAAAGATCAGAATATCATCCATGTACAAACATAGTATAATGCTATCGCCCCCACCATGGCGATAGTAAACACACCTATCAGCCTCATTAATGACAAAGCCAGCTGAAAGTAGAGTTCTGTCAAACTTCTAATGCCATTGCTTATGTGCTTGTTTCAGGCCATATAAAGATTTTAATAACTTGCACACCTTTGTCTCTTCACCTTTTACCACAAACCCATCCGGCTGATCCATGTAGATCTCCTCTTCCAACTCTCCATTAAGGAAAGTTGTCTTCACGTCCATTTGATGAACGAGAAGACCATAAGAGGCTGCCCGGGACATTAGTACTCGAATGGTGGTCAGTCTAGCGATAGGTGAATATGTGTTAAAGTAATCTTCACCTTCTTTCTGTGTGTAGCCCTTAGCTACAAGCCACACCTTGTACTTCTCAATAGTACCAGCAGGCCGGCCTTAGCTTCTTCTTAAACACCCACTTACAGCCCACAGGTTTGCAACCATAGGGTCGTTTTGATAATTCCCAAGTTCCATTAGAAAGAATCGAGTCCATCTCATTTTGGACAGCTTCTTTCCAATCATCTACATCAGGAGATGCATATGCCTCTGCAATGGATCTAGGAGTATCGTCCACAAGGTACACGATGAAATCATTACCAAAGGATTTTGCAATCCTCTATCTCTTACTCCTCGTGAGAGGTTCATCGTCATCCTTCTCAAGGACTTCCTCATGTCGTTGTTCAGAATTCTCAATAAATGCACTAGATTCAGGAAGTATTTCAGAAGAAATTCTACCAATGCTATGCATATCCTTCATAGGAAAAATATTCTCAAAGAATGTTGCATCACGAGATTCCATTATAGTATCAACACGCATATCAGGTACCTCAGATTTAACCACTATAAATCTATAGCCTACACTCCGTGGAGCATATCCTAGAAAGATACAATCCACTGTCTTAGGTCCCGTCTTGCGTTTCTTGGGAATTGGTATGTTGACCTTTGCCAAACACCCCCAAGTGCGCAAATATGAAAGTGATGGTTTTCTCCTAGCCCACTCCTCATAAGGGGTATTTTCTTTATTCTTGTTAGGAACTCTATTGAGGACATGACACGAAGTCAACAAAGCATCCCCCACCATGCCTTTGATAAACCAGAAGTGGCTAACATGGAATTCACCAAGTCAGTCAGCGTGCGGTTTTTCCTCTCGGCAACCCCGTTCGATTGGGGCGAGTCGGGAGGCGTCCTCTCATGAATAATTCCGTGTTCCTGAGAGAATTCGTCAAATACTTTGGGAAAATACTCACCACCATGATCCGACCTAAGACGCTTGATCTTTCTCTCTAGTCGATTTTCAACTTAGGCCTTATAGATTTTAAAGTAGTCTAAATCCTCATCTTTAGTTTGCAACAAGTAAACATAGCAGAATTTAGTATCATCATCTATCAACGTCATGAACTATCTCTTTTCACCTTTTGTCAACACACCATTCATCTCGCATAGATCAGAATGTATGAGTTCTAGAGGTGCCAAGTTTCTATCCTTGACAGCCTTGTGAGGCTTTCGAGGTTGCTTTGATTGCACACAACTATGGCACTTAGAACCTTTAGCAATAGTGAAATTCGGAACTCATACTGGACATGCGAGACATCAAACCAAAATTAATGTGACATAAACGAGAATGCCAAACACTGGTATCATGATTAACATCGCCACAAATATGATTCACGGATTTATTACAAAACTCTAAAAGTGAAAATCGAAACAAGCCTCCGAACTCATAACCTTTACCAATAAATTGTCCATGTTTCGAAACAACGACTTTATTGGACTCTAACACAACCTTAAACCCATCTCTACACAGAAGGGAGCCACTAACGAGATTCTTGTTCATAGTAGGGACATGCTGCATGTTCCTCAGCTGCACGATCTTTCCGGAAGTAAACTTCAGATCCACCGTGCCAACACCACGAACAGAAGCATATGATCCATTCCCCATTAGGACGGCTGAATCCCGAGCGACCTGATAAGAAGTGAACATAGAGATGTCGGCACACCCATGACCATTAGCACCCGTATCAATCCACTAACATGGTGATTGAAATACTGAAAGAACAGTAAATAAATTACCGTACCCATCAGTGTTGCTAGCGGTCACGACGTTGACAGTCTTCCCACCTTTCCCTCTACGATCTACACGTACTGGGTAGTCCTTGGAAAAGTGGCTGAGCTCTCCACATGAATAACAATATAGCTCGGCCTTGTTCAGCTTCTTCTTCTTCTTGAAGGTTGTAGTCTTTTTAGGCTTGTTTAATGAGGGCTTATAGTTTCCTTTGTTCTTGCCGAAGGTCTTCTTCTACGCCATGTAGACGCTAGACTGACTCTCGCCTCCTCTCTCAGCAGTGTCCTTAGCCCGAGCCTTCTCCTCAATATCAAGAGACGCTATCAGGTTTTCAACCGATATCTTCTGTCTCTTGTGTTTGAGAGTTGTGGCGAAGTTCCTCCATGAAGAAGGCAACTTTGCAATAATGCACCCAGCCACAAACTTGTCGGGTAAGATATGTAGGGGTTCGTAGCATGGAAAACAAAAAATTTCTATCGCATACAAACAAACAAGCCAAGATCTATCTACTAGATTGCAGCAACGAGTCGATAGAGGAACTCACCCTCGAAGATTCCAAAGCGGTTAACGAGAGCAGATTCTCGTGGGTGATGTAGTCGTACTCTTTCCGATCTCAAGATCGCGTAGACGATCCTTCCAGCGCCACGCTCCGCAGCGCCCAGATCGGTCACACGTTCGGTACTCGACGAAGACCTTCCTCTCCCTTGTTCCAAAGAAAATGGGAGGTTGTAGCACTCTCCTCGCGATTCCGCAGACAACGGCGTGGTACCGAAGTAGAGGGAATCCCAGGCTTCGCCTTAAGCCAAAGTAGTATGGTGGAGCTTATGAGAGAGGCTATTAGTGGTCTAGTAATTAGACACACCAATTAGAAGGCTCTAAATCAATTAGAAGGCTCTAAACCGCTGGCTAAAGCAATTAGAAGCTCTAAACCAAAACGGCTCTAAACTGGAGATTAGAGGTGGAACTTTTGTGTACTAGGAGGGGAGGCCCTGCCCCTCCCTTTATAGGTGGGAGGGCCGGTGGCCAAGGGGAGGAGTCCCTCCCCAAGTCGGCCTTGGGAGGCGCCACGCCAAGGGACTCTCCCCAAGTCGGCCTCCACCTCCTCCTCTTTTCCCACTTCCCAAAATTGCCGTTTGACTTTCAAACTAGCCGTTTGACTTTTCAATTTAGGATTTAAATAAACCCTTTATTTTGGACAGCAAGAACACCTAGTACATGATGCAATCATTCCAACTTACAATGACACATTCATGTACCCGTCCCCTCCGGGAGTCGGACATTCCGGGACCTTCTAGAATGTTCCCGATGAAAACACCGGAACCATTCCCCAACTCCGAAACGGGACTTTCTTTATATGAATCTTATTCTCCGGACCATTCCGGATCACCTCGTGATATCCCGGATCCCATCCGAGACTCCGAACAACATTCGGTCTCTTTCTCATAATACCATAACTACTCAAACAACGTCGAATCCTTAAGTGTGTCTCCCTACGGTTCGTGAATTATGCGGACATGATCGAGACACTTCTCCGAACAATAACCAATAGAGGAATCTGGAAATTCATATGGCTCCACATATTTCTCGATTACTTTGCGATCGACTGAACCACTTACATACGATACCAAGTTCCCTTGGTCTCACGATATGTTACTTATCCGAGGTTATGATCGTCGGTATCTCGCATACCTAGTTCAACCTCGTTCTTGATAAGTACTCTTTTCTCGTTCGTGATATGTGATCCCTTGTGACCCAGTCACATGCTTGCAAGCTAATTGGATGACATTTCACCGAGAGGGCCAGAGAATATCTATCGTCATATGGATGGACAAATCCCACTCTTGATCCATGTGTTTCAACCAATACTTTCCGAACACTCAATACCACCTTTATAGCCACCCTGTTACGGTGTGGTGTTTGATGACATCAAAGCATCCATCCAGAAAAGGTGATATGCATGATCTCATGGTCGAAGGAATTAGGTTACTATGTATCAGAAAGCATATAGCAATTGAACTATTGAAATGACTTGATCTTTATGCTACGCTTATCTATAGGAGTATGTCCACCATATCATTCTCCTAACGATATGATCTTGTTGTTTGATAATATCTCAATGTTCATGATAGGGAAACCACAATCATCAATCAACCAACAAGCTAGTGAAGTATAGAGGCTATACTAGGGACTTCAAATTAAGTTTACAAATCACACAAGTATTAATGGTTTCCTTGTTAATACTATTATAGCATGAATGTAAACATTTATCATAAACACAAAGATATAATAATAACTACATTTATTATTGCCTCTAGGGCATATCTCCAACAGTCTCCCACTTGCACTAGAGTCATCTAATCTAGATTACATGGTAATATACCGAACACCCATGGCAGTTTGGTGTTGGTCATGTTTTGCCCTCGGGAGAGGTTTAGTCAACGGATCCGCCACATTCAGATCTGTGTACTTTGCAAATCTTTATATCCCCATCCGGATATGTTCTCGAATAGCGTGGAAGCAGCTTGATATGCTTCAGCTTCTTGTGTGACCTTGGTTCTTGCGCATTGGCTATGCCCATGTTATCACAAGAGATAGACATTTGGTCCAGCACTTGGAACCACACCCAGCTCTGTAATGAACTCTTTCATCCATATCGCTTCTTGTGAAGCCTCAAAGCAGCCATGTATTCGATTCAGTTGAAGATCTCGCCACAACGCTTTGCTTTGCACTCCTCCAGCTAATCGCTGCACCATTCAAAATAAATCATTATCCAGTTGTGATTTAGAATCATCCGGATCGGTGTTCCAACTAGCATCGGTGTAACCATTAACAACGAGCTGTTCATCACCTCCATAAGAAAGAACCATATCCTTAGTTCTTCTCAAGTACTTAAGGATGTTTTTGATCATTGTCCAATGATCCACTCTGGATCACTTTGATATCTGCTAGTTAGACTAACAGCATATGCGATGTCGGTCTAGTACATAGCATGGCATACATTAGAGATCCTATGGCTGAGGCATAGGAGTCTTACTCATCCTTTCTCTATCTTACGCCGATGTCGGACTTTGAGTTTTACTCAAGGTCGTATTAAGCAACATGGGCAAGAACCCTTTCTTGCTATCTTCCATTCAAACCTCTTTAGAACTTTGTCCAAATATGTACTTTGTGACAATGATATTTGGCGTTCGATCTATCTCTATAAATCTTTATGCCTAATATGTAAGCTTCGCCAAGATCCTTCATTGAAAAACTATTATTCAAATACTCTTTGACACTATTAAGAAGGTCTACATCATTCCCAATCAACAATATGTCATCCACATATAGTATTAAGAATGCTACAGCTCCCACTCACTTTCTTGTAAATACAAGCTTCTCCATAAGTTTGTATAAAACCAAAACTTTTGATTACCTTATCAAAACGTTGATTCCAACGGGATGCTTGCTTCAATCCATAGATGGACCGTTGAAGCTTGCATAGCTTGTTAGCATCTTTAGGATCGACAAAACCTTTGGGTTGCATCATGTACAACTCTTCATCAATGTCTCCATTGAGGAATGCTGTTTTGACATCCATCGCCATATCTCATAATCATAATATGCAGCGATTGCTAACATAATCCTCCACAGACTTTAAGCTTCGCTACCGGTGAGAAAGTCTCATCGTAGTCAACTCCTTGAATTTGTCGAAACCCTTTTGCGACAAAGTCGAGCTTTATAGATGATAACATTACCATCAGCATCTGTTTTCTTCTTGAAAATCCATTTGTTCTCGACAGACCTTCCTACCATCCGGTAAGTCCACCAAAGTCCATACTTGGTTTTCGTACATGGATCCAATCTCGGATTTCATGGCTTCTTGCCATTTATTGGAATCTGGGCTCATCATCGCTTCCTCATATGTCTCGGGTCATCGGTGTTGTCCACGAACATGACATTCATAACGGAATCATACCAATGGAGTGGTACGATTTCTCGTTGACCTCCGAGGCTCACGCAACTTCAACCGAAGTTTCATGATCACCATCATTAGCTTCCTCTCTTATTGGTGCAGGCACCACAGGAAGTTCTTCCGGTGCTGCGCTACTCGCAAGTTCGAGAGAAGGTTCAACAACCTCGTCGAGTTCTACTTTCCTTCAGTCACTTCTTTCGAGAGAAATTCCTTCTCTAGAAAGGATCCATTCTTAACGAAGATTTTGCCTTGGATCTATGATAGAAGGTATACCCAATAGTTTCCTTGGGTATCCTATGAAGACGCATTTTTCCGCTTTGGGTTCAAGCTTGTCGGCTGTAACTTCTTTACATAGGCTTCGCATCCCCAAACTTTAAGGCGACAATTTAGGTTTCTTCCCAAACCATAATTCATACGGTGTCGTTTCAGCGGATTTAGGCGGTGCCCTATTTAAAGTGAATGCGGCTGTTTCTAATGCATAACCCCAAAATGATAGCGGTAAATCTGTAAGTGACATCATAGAACGAACCATATCTAAGAGAGTTCGATTCTGACGTTCAGACACACCATTACTGTTGTGGTGTTCCCGGTGTCAATCATGAAAGTATTCCACATTTCTTCAAATGCTCGCCAAACTCGTAACTTAGATATTCACCTCCACGATCGGGCGTAGAAATTTAATCTTCTTGTTACGTTGATTCTCTACCTCACTTTCAAACTCCTTAAACTTCTCGAAAGTTTCGGACTTATGTTTCATGAAATAGATATACCCATATCTACTCAAATCATCCGTGAAGGTAAGAACATAACGATAACCATCACGATGCTACACTCATTGGACCACACACATCGGTATGTATGATTTCCAATAAGTCTGGCTCGCTCCATCATACCGAAAATGGAGTCTTAGTCATTTTACCCATCGGACATGCTTCACATCTTTCAAGTGATTCAAAATCAAGTGATTCAAGAAGTCCATCGAATGGAGTTTCTTCATCGCTTCACTCCAATGTGACCAAGGCAGCGATTGCCACATATAGGTCGAATTATCGCTGATTTCAAACGTTTAGCCTCAATGTTGTTGATATGTGTATTACCACTATCGAGATTCAAAATGAAAAGACCATCTATCAAATGTGCATGTGCAAAAAACATAAAACTAATATAAATAGAAAAAACATTAATCTCTGATTTAAACAAGTAAATGTATAGCAATAAACAACATACTGATATAATCTTCATGCTTAACGCAGCACCAAATAACAATTATTTAAGTATAAAACTAATCCCGATGGTAGATGAAGAGGTGTGCCGCGATCACATCAACCTTTGATCCGTTTCCTACGCGCATCGTCACCTTGTTCTTTACTAGCTTCCGTTTATTCTGCATCTCCTGTTTCGAGTTACAAATATGAGCAACCGAACCAGTATCAAATACCCAGGCACTACTACGAATACTAGTGAGATACACATCAATAACATGTATATCAGATATACCTTTCTTCTTGATGTTGCCGTTCTTCAAATCCGCCAAGTACTTTGGGCAATTCCGCTTCCAGTGACCTTCTCCCTTGCAGTAAAAGCACTCAGTATCAGGCTTGGGTCCAGCCTTGGTCTTCTTCGTCGGTATGGTAACTTTCTTACCACCCTTCTTGAAGTGTCCCTTCTGCTTAGACTTGCCTTTCTTGAATTTGGTGGTCTTATTGACCATCAACACTTGGTGCTCTTTCTTGATCTCCACTTGCAGATTTTAACATAGCAAATAGTTACGCAACTCTTTGTTCATGTTCTGCATGTTGTAGTTCATCACAAAGTTCTTGTAACTTGGTGGTAGTGATTGGAGGATGCGGTAAACCCCCAAAGTATTAGGAATCTTTATACCCAAACTTTGAAGTTTATTTGCGTGCCCAGACATCTTAAGCACATGCTCACTAACGGAGCTACCCTCTTCCATCTTGCAGTTAAAGAACTTTTCAGAAGCTTCATAACTTTCAATTGCCGCATGAGTCTCAAAGATTAATTTGAGATCCTCGACAATATCATATGGATCTGACTCTTCAAACCTTTTCTGAAGCTCCGATTCTAAACCATACAAGATAGCACACTGAACTATGGAGTACTGATTCTTCCGAGCGAGGTAAACATTCTTTACTTCATCGGTAGCATCAGCTGCAGGTGGGTCACCTAGCGGTGCATCCAGCACATAGGTCAAATTACCAGCTGTGAGGACAATCCTCAAATTGCGGAACCAATCCATGAGTTGCTTCCATTGTTTTTCAACTTTTCTTTCTCTAGGAGCATTAAAATTGATGGTAGGGCTGCCATTGATCTACAACATATTTGCAATAGTTTAGACTAAGTTTATGTGAATTTGAGTTCAAATTAATTAATGAAATTATTCTAGGTGAAGTCCCTCAAAACAACATCCCTCACATTGTTTTAGTGATCACACGAACCAAATCCACTACATCAACACCGATCATCACGAGTTGATATAGTTTCAATGGCGAACAATCATCATGTTCATCATATCTACTATATGATTCATGCTTTACCTTTCGGCGATCCGTGTTCCCGAGGCCATGTCGTACATGCTAGGCTCGTCAAGATCAAACCTTAGCTACCATAAGCAAATCTGGCTTGCTTACGTTGTATTCACCGCGGAATCAAAGACACCCGATCATCACGTGGTGCTTGAGCAAGCTTTGGCAGTGCATACTAAGGGTGAACACTTTAGAACTTGAAATTTATGTGCATGAGGGATCATCTTATAATGCTACCGCTGCCTACTAAGCAATACAAGATGCATAAAGGATTAACATCACATGCAATTCATAATATGTGATATGATATGGCCTTTCTTCTTTGTGCTTCCGATCTCCATCTTCAAGCGAACATGATCTCCATCATCACCGGCATAGCATCAAGGTCAATGACGCTTCTTCATGGTTGTCGTCCACCAGCTTCAACTATTACAACTATTTTGAATAGACACGCAGGTCTTAACAGAAATTAAAGACAACCATATGGCTCCCGCCGTTGCCAACTTACAATAAGGAACATTGCATACATCAAATATAATCACAATCATGGCCATATCACATCATCGCACACCCGCAAAACAAAGTTAGACGCCTCTACTTTCTTTGCATATTTTACGTGGTTTGGGGCTTTCAATAAGTGTCGTTCTAACTTACGAACAAGAACCACAACATTGATACTAGCATTGTTGATCACCCGTTGTAAATTGGATCTTTACTATGCTAGGAGAAACAGCACCATAAAGCCACTTATGCAATACAAGTTGCATGTCAAGCGTGGAGCAAGTCTCATGAACGATGTCATGTAAGGTTAGCTCGGCCGCTTCATCCCAACATACCGCAAGATGCAAAGTACACAAAAGCAATCTACAATAAAGCATCAATGCCCACAATGACCATTGTGTTCTACTCAGCAATAGATCTACATATAGACACGGCTCGATACCCTGTAGGGGTTCGTAGCATGGAAAACAAAAATTTTCTATCGATACAAACAAACAAGCCAAGATCTATCTACTAGATTGCAGCAACGAGTCGATAGAGGAACTCACCTCGAAGATTCCAAAGCGGTTAACGAGCAGATTCTCGTGGGTGATGTAGTCGTACTCTTTCCGATCTCAAGATCGCGTAGACGATCCTTCCAGCCACGTTCGGCAGCGCTCCCCAATCGGTCACATCGTTCGATTTTCGGCGAAGACCTTCCTCTCCTTGTTCCAAAGAGGCGGAGGTTGTAGCACTCTCCTCGCGATTCCGGCAGACAACGGCGTGGTACCGGAAGTAGAGGGAAATCCCATGAGGCTTCGCCTTAAGCGGTGCAGTATGGTGGAGCTTATGAGAGAGGCTATTAGTGGTCTAGTAATTAGACACACCAATTAGAAGGCTCTAAATCAATTAGAAGGCTCTAAACCTGGCTAAAGCAATTAGAAGCTCTAAACCAAAACGGCTCTAAACCGGAGATTAGAGGTGGAACTTTGTGTACTAGGAGGGAGGCCCTGCCTCCCTTTATAGGTGGGAGGGCAGGCCAGGGAGGAGTCCCTCCCAAGTCGGCCTTGGGAGGCGCCACGCCAAGGGGACTCCTCCCCAAGTCGGCCTCCACCTCCTCCTCTTTTCCACTTCCCAAAATTGTTGTTTGACTTTCAAACTAGCCGTTTGACATTTAAATTTAGGATTTAAATAAACCCTTTATTTTGGACCGCAAGAACACCAAGTACATGATGCAATCATTCCAACATACAATGACACAGTCATGTACCCTTCCCCCTCCGGTCTTGGGACATTCCGGGACCTTCTAGAATGTTCCCGATGAAAACACGGAACCATTCCCCAACTCCGCAGGACTTTCTTTATATGAATCTTATTCTCCGGACCATTCCGGATCACCTCGTGATATCCCGGATCCCATCCGAGACTCCGAACAACATTCGGTCTCTTTCTCATAATACCATAACTACTCAAACAACGTCGAATCCTTAAGTGTGTCTCCCTACGGTTCGTGAATTATGCGGACATGATCGAGACACTTCTCCGAACAATAACCAATAGAGGAATCTGGAAATTCATATGGCTCCCACATATTTCTACGATTACTTTGCGATCGAATGAACCACTTACATACGATACCAATTTCCCTTGGTCTCACGATATGTTACTTATCCGAGGTTATGATCGTCGGTATCTCTGCATACCTAGTTCAACCTCGTTACTGATAAGTACTCTTTTCTCGTTCCCGTGATATGTGATCCCTTGTGACCCAGTCACATGCTTGCAAGCTAATTGGATGACATTTCACCGAGAGGGCCCAGAGAATATCTATCCGTCATATGGATGGACAAATCCCACTCTTGATCCATGTGTTTCAACCAATACTTTCCGAACACTCAATACCAACTTTATAGCCACCCTGTTACGGTGTGGTGTTTGATGACATCAAAGCATCCATCCAGAAAAGGTGATATGCATGATCTCATGGTCGAAGGAATTAGGTTACTATGTATCAGAAAGCATATAGCAATTGAACTATTGAAATGACTTGATCTTTATGCTACGCTTATCTATAGGAGTATGTCCACCATATCATTCTCCTAACGATATGATCTTGTTGTTTGATAATATCTCAATGTTCATGATAGGGAAACCACAATCATCAATCAACCAACAAGCTAGTGAAGTATAGAGGCTATACTAGGGACTTCAAATTAAGTTTACAAATCACACAAGTATTAATGGTTTCCTTGTTAATACTATTATAGCATGAATGTAAACATTTATCATAAACACAAAGATATAATAATAACTACATTTATTATTGCCTCTAGGGCATATCTCCAACAAGATACACTTGAGGATTTCAAGCTCCTTGGCAAAGCACTGTATCTCATGACCTTGCTCAACTACAGAACGGTTGTTAACTATCCTATAATCATGAAAGTTCTCCATGATGTATATCTCACTTCCAGCATCTGCTACACCGAACTTAGCGTTCAGTGCCTCCCAGAGCTCTTTTCCATCTTTGATGTGCATATACACATCAAATAGCTGGTTGTCAAGAACACTCAGAACGCATCGCACAAAGGCAAGATTGGTTTCCTTGAACTTGTTCTGAACCTCGTCAGATGTAGTTCCTTTAGGTAAACCCTCACTAGCCTTGAATACTTTCAGAGCTTGCAGCCACATAGTGGTCTTATACTGCCACCTCTTAAAATGAACACCGGTAAACTTTTCCGGCTTCATAGCATCGGCCAAGTGTCCCATGTTTAATTCAGAAAATTGCCTATAATAAGGATTTTGGATTGTTGGAATATTAGGCATAATTTCCACGATTAATTCCAGAATATAAATCATGACAACAACAGCTACAATCCTGTGAACCTCTAACATACTAGATGTATTAATCAACATAAATAGTAGCAGACTATACACACTAACAACCATAGTAAAATAACATATCTGAAGACGGTGTACGCACTGATCGGTTGTCGATGTAGTCGTCGTTGGTGCAGTAGACTGACGAAGAAGTCGACGTTGAAGACGACGAGCACGAGGTCCGGCTTGACGACCGGGAAGACGCGCCGTGATGACGAACTTGAGCAGTCGCGCGGAGCGCTTTCCAAAAACCTTATTCGCCCTCTCCCGTACAGGATCACAAAGGCGAGTGGTTCCGGAGACCTGCTCTCCCGACCGCCGGTGCACGCCGACAAGCGGGATGGAGTAGACTACGGTGGTGGCGCAAGCAGAGAGGACGGCAAAACCCTAGATTGGTTTGGTGTCGTACGTTGTGGAAGCCGCACATGGGTTTATATAGAGCGGCTCGGAAATCCCATACAGGACACGAAGTGGACCAAGCCCACGTCGCACACGTTCGGGTCGATTATAGATAGCCCACGATCCGGGAGCGACCCGAATCCTCTACGTCTGTCTAACCGCACACATTTTTCTGAGCAGCAAAATAAAGCTCGGCTCGGCGAGATTCTCAATGGCTCGTGGCGCGTTGCGTCAAGGCTTTGTACGAGGCAAGCGTCGCGCGGCGGCAGCGTTTGAGGAGGAGCTGCACAGCTCTCTTATTGTCACTCACTTACAAAGTGGTGCAACACTCCATCTTATAAGGTGGTGCAACTCTCCTTCAACTTTCTATGTGAGACTAAACTTTAGCTTCCACGGCTCTTGCCACACACATGTGAGCTGCCACCAACTTGGGCCAAATCACATATGGGCTTCCACATACATGGGCTTTGAGATTTGGGGAAAATCTGAAATAACACATGGGTCTAATGATTTAGTCCATTATTTTTAACAATCCCCCACCAGATCTGAAATGCCCATTTGAAGATTTGCCAATCCTCGCTACTTGTTTATATACCAGTGTTTCAGCAGAGACTATTAAGTTAAACTTCCGTCTAGAATCTTGAACTATGTCTATCAACAACTTCAACAATGGACGAACCTTGAATTACAAGTTTGGTGCCAATAGATTTCACTCAAAATCATAACTAGTACCTAGCTGCCAAGAGCTCACCTGCTGGGTTGGAGCATATGCGTCATACTCTCTGGTCTCTTCATGAGTTTACTAGAGATCACCCAAGTCTCATAGACCGCGACGTTTACAGTCGAGCTCATATAGGTGTGTTCTTTCAAGAATGCCCTGTAGGACATCATCTTTGCTAGTTAAAGCCAACATAAACACATTAAGGCATGTTGCCAACCTACCTTACAGATTATGAGAGTTATGCATCTTCACATAGAAGGGTTACGAAATACTCTCCTCAGTCCACCCACTAGCTTGTTCTTCTCAGTTCCTAATTCACGGGATCTCCGATCACATAGGTTGGGTTACCACTAAGTGTGACATCCATGGGTCTCAACCCCATCTCCCTCGATGCACTTTCTATCACATTTCGTGATAGTCCCTTTGTAAAGGGATCTGCCAGGCTTTTGTCTGTTTGAATATACGTAACAGTTATTACTCCGGAGTTTCTCAATTTCCTGACAGACTTCAAACGTCTCTTCACGTGTCTTGATGACTTCGCGTTATCCTTAGAATTGTTCACTCTGACAATAACAGTTTGATTGTCACAATTCAAAAGGATTGCCGGCACAGGTTTCTCAACCACAGGCAAGTCCATTAAGAGCTCACACGGCCATTCTGACTCAACAGTTGCTGTGTCTAAAGCAGTAAGCTCTGCTTCCATAGTTGACCTCGTCAATATGGTCCGTCTACGGGATCTCCATGACACCGCACCACCTCCAAGGGTAAACACATACCCGCTCGTGGCGTAGAGTTCATCAACGTCAGAGATCCAGTTCGAATCACTATATCCTTCAAGCATAGTAGGATGCCCTGAATAGTGAATCTCATAGCTCATTGTACCACATAGATAGCGCATGACCCTTTCAAGTGCATTCAATGATCAATACCGGGTTAGACATGAATTTACTCAACTTGCTCACAGCAAAAGAGATATCACGTCTTATAGCGCTTGCTAAGTACATAAGAGAACCAACAACTTTGAATATTTCAGCTGATCTGTTGGTTCCTTCTTATTCTTCCATAATGTCAAACTAGGATCATAAGGTGTTGGAGAAGTCTTGACATAAACAAAACCAAATCGGCTCAAGACGTGATTTGCGAAAGGCGGCGTATGCCAGCTGGCGCGGGCGGAGGAGCACACGCCAGTTTCTTATTGTCACTCACTTACAAAGTGGTGCAACACTCCACCTTATAAGATGGTGGAACTCTCTTTCAACTTTCCATGTGGGACTAAACTTTATCTCCCACAGCTCTTGCCACACACATATGAGCTGCCACCAATTTGGACCAAATCACATATGGGCTTCAACATACATGAGCTTTGATATTTAGGGAAAATCTAAAATCACATATGGGTCTAATGATTTAGCCCATTATTTCTAACAATCACATCAAAAGGCACAATGACCAAACTTTGCACGTGTCTACGATTCCGCCTACATGAGTTGTCAATCAAGGTGGAGACACTTGCAAAATCAAAACTACCGAGAACGTTTTATCCGGGATCTCCTAGAGATGCATGCCCTGGTTCATACCTTATGGGGCGTACTATAGATTAATGAATGGGATGAAATTGGAAGCATAAGAAGAAGAGAAAGGCATGATTACTCAAGCATCTTCACACCGGCCGTAAGATAGAACACCGAGAGACGACTTTTATTCAATTGATGGACCAATTGCGATTACAGAGAGCAAGTGAAGATACAATGCAAATGGGGGAGAGTAATAAATAAATAAAAAATTAGAGCGGACTACGTATATAACCACCAATAATGTTGGTAGTATGAGCTAATTCGTGGAGGAAGGCCGTGGCATGCTCCTCCTTGACGCAGACAGAGACCATGTTGTAGTCGTCGTCCTTGCATGGGATACACGCCGTGAGACTTGGCAGAAAGAATGTCATCTTATGAGTGCACCCCATCAACCTGGCCGGCCCGCCCGCGCCAAAATCCATGCCCTCCGAGAAAAGGTTTTGCCAGGAGGACACGGAGAAAATGTTGTACCAATCCGCCATCTGCAGCATCTCCAAATCCGACTGTCCGGGCACTCCATTCTTGGTAGATTGGATCATTTTGACAAGGTCCATCAGGTCGCCGTTCCCGACCGCGCCGGCCGTTGCCGTCACCATGTTCCCCAAGGTACAGTTGCCGTAATAGCCTTCTTTTGCTCCCACATACTTGCGAGCGTTAGTAACAACGGTGAGCACCATGAGTGCCTCCGGGTCGGAGTCGGACATGATTACACGAGTCCGGCACCGCCACAGTACCGCCGTCACGGCCTCAAACACAGTGCACGGCCGGCCAGAATTCATGGATGCAAACCTATCTCTGATGGAATTGATTATGCTTGGCTCCACAGTGAACTCCAGTACGGGGAGTACAGATGGTTGCATGCTACCCAGAAACTGGATAAACTTTGTGAATAATGGAGGCGGGTCCAACATGGAGGAATCCTCCAGATGCCTCACCGGGACCACAGACGGGGACGGCAGACCGCGAGACAGCTCGCCGACCGCCTGCAAGAACTGGCCCATCCCAACACCGTCAGCAACGGCGTGGTTGAACGTTACTCCCAGCACGAACCCGCCGCAGGAGAAGACGGTCACCTGCATCATAAGCAGTGGATCAGAGAACACGCACATACCTCCAGCTCCTGGGTAGAACACCGCAAGCTCCTCTTTCAGTGATGGATCCGCCAAATAATCCTGGACGTCCCTCATAGCGCACTTGGCTGACGCCGCAACCAATGGCACCCCCTCCAGCTGGGTGCATTTGATGACCACTTCACCGGCGGTGGCTCCAGCAGCCAGCCGGCCGGCGAAAGGGTAGTAGTGGACCAGCGCTTGCGACAACCCCCTTTTTATGGTCTCCACGGCATCTTGGATAGGGTGCTCAAACACAAAGAAAACTGTGTTGGGGTTGGAAACTTGCCATTTGTCATAAGTGGATAGATTGATATCACGGGCCCCAGTGACCGGTTCTGATGGCCGGACGACCACCGCCGGAGACTTGCTGATCACCACAACTCTCATGCTACTTCTTGCAAGCATATTGATCTAGTACTTCTTGCCGGATATTGGTCAGGCTTCTTGTTGGCTATCCTTATCTGACCTTCCCATTTGGTCTATATATAGATATAGGGAGAATGTCCACTTCGACCATAGGAAGCTTACGATTACTTGTCACTCTTGTGTGAAAATCTAATACAGAGCCTTCTTTTGCTAACCTAAAACAATGATGTAGTCGCTGCTATAGATATATTCAGTTGTACATGTATTTTGTAGTTTAGAATTTGTAATCCATCTCATACCTTATTTCCAAAAGAGGCTATTTGTCTTCCAAGTCTCTCTCTCTCTCTCTCTCTCTCATGAGGCTCAATCCATCATTTTGTTTACCTCCGTCCGTTTTTTTAATTATTATTATAGCAGCATAAACGGCTGCTTGCACTCTTCATGGAAAGATAAAACCGACTCTAGGCTTGGACAAAAACTAGCCTGTACTCCTAAACCACTAGGACTGACTTACGGAAACTTAATTGAACTTGGAAATAATGAACCGGTCTCAACATTGATCCAGACAAGTTTCGATTCTTCCTAACACATCATACTTAATTAGGTTATCATATTATAGTTATTGCAGGTATATAAGTTCTTTGGCGACTGGCAATATGAAAGCACATCACATCGACGAAAGAAACACATCTAGGGTTGACATGTGTTATTGTTTGACCCCCAACAATGTGAGACGGGTGGTTTTATGTGACCTGGTCCATGTATCAAGGCTAGTCTGAATTCTGAACACAAATAGTCTTGGCCGAGTGCAATAATTTGTAAACTTGACTATCCATTGTAACCAGAAATCAACAAGAGAGAGGTTTACCATTTTGAAAAAAAAAAGAGGTTTAATTTTTCACGAGCCTAACTCAATGCAAGAACACAAATCGATATAGTGGCAGCTCAGGCATATATAGTAATTTGTTTAATAAGTACAACATACAACTTGAAGAGTGACAAGGTATATTTGGTGTTTCATTTAGTAAAGTCCAAACCTTCCCATGATGCATTGCAAGATTGCAGATCAATGACAGAAGAGCAGCGATCATGTATAGTTGGTAGAAATAGATCATGTATAGTTGGTAGAAATAAGAGATCGGTGACAGAATGTTTAATTACACGGAGGCCTGACATGATAAAGTCAAACTTGGATGCATGCAGGATTTAGCTGTATTTTAAACCAACCCCAAAATATGTCTGACATGAAACTTACTCCAAGATTTTATATCTATATGTATCTCGATGCATTGTACAGGGCTTGGCGGGCCATTAATGCACCTCTCTTAAAATGTATCGCTTTCTATCTCCGTTGTGGGTTTTAACCCAACCACTAGATATGCTGACAACCAATATGTTGGTTTAATTTCTCGCGAGCCTGACTCAATGCAAGAAGACAAATCGAGATAGTAGCAGCTCAGGCATATTTAGGAGTTCACTTTTGCTTCGGTCGCCCCCCTTCTTTTAAACAAAAACTCGATACCGATTGTTCAGAGGACCCTACGAACCCACCCGAAGTTCGTATGGTCCCCTTAGACGTATACTCACCATATACGCATACTCATTTTTTTGGAAATGGGCGCATTTATTAATATTTCTGTTTAAAGCTTACACCCGGTCTCTGCATAACCAAGATGCACACAGCCACACGAATGACAGAACTAATGAAAAAGTACACAAGCATTACAAAAAAGCACAAACTAAATAAATGTCTAGAATCTAAGATAGATCAATCCTCAGATCACGCGGCCATCCATGTCGGGAGAAAATATCCCTCGCCGTGTCCTCCAATCGCGTATATCACATCATAAATAAGTCGCGAAACTCCATGCGTTGGAGAATATTCCATGATCAGAGAATAGCCGTGGCTCGATAGATAACCTGCATAGGGGAAACCACAATGTTATTAAAAATCTTGTCATTTCTACAAAGCCATAGCGACCATATAATGGCAAGCGCTCCAACCCTAAACAAAGTTCTGTATTTATCAACAATTCCATGCAACCAATTACCAAAAACATTGGTTACAGAACATGGCGGAGATAAACCAGAAGCTATTTGGATGAATGACCATATAGAGCGAGCAAATTTGCAACGGAAGAACAAATGGCGAATTGTCTCATCTTTATGACAAAAAACACATTGTGTCTGCGAAAGGCGAAAATTGGAAGTTAGATAACAGCAACAAAAAAATTTAAAATATGACATGCAAAGACGTAGATCGCGATAATGGGATGTGGGATCAGCCAACTGGAACATGAATTATACCTAGTTCGACCGAATACACATATATGGAAATATATGTTGCCTCGATATGGTTTTGACGGATAAAAAAAATAAAACGGCCCATGCAGCTTCAGTTTGTCGGGTGGTGGGAGAGGGGGGGGGAGGGAGACCGAAGAACACGTCTTAGGAGTTAGTTTAATAAGTGCAGCCTACAACTTGAAGAGTGATGTTGAGATATATATTGTATAGATATAGGTCCCCGTATATTTCAGGGTTGTACCTGTAATTGTGTCTTTATATATGAGAGCAGCCGGTCTTATTGGGCCTGTGCATTGTCCCATATTATTTTACATGGTATTAGAGGTCCCTCTGGTCCTCTTTCCCTAGCCGTCGCCTCCTCCCTGGCGCCGCCGGCCCCTCCTCCCCAAACCCGAGCCGCCGCCTCCCCGAGCCCCGCCGGCCTCCTCCCTCTCCTCTCTAGCCGCCGCCTCCGAGTGCGTCGCCGGCCCCTCCTCCCCTCCACCGCTTCCGCCCCTCCCCACCACTACAGCTTCTGCCCCGACGCCGTCATGGACGATCTCAACTCCCCGTACTCCGGGAACCCCTTCAGCGACACCGTCTCCGGGAGCAGCAACCCCTTCGCCGGCTCCTCCATCGCCGTCATCCGCGATGTCCCCATCCTCGAGTGCGTGCTGGTGAAGCTCTCTCACACCGCTGCAAACTTCTTCCCATGGAAGACGTACTTCGGCCTCCTCTTCCGCGAGTATGATCTCCTCGATCATGTCGATGGCACCATCGACCTCCTCGCCATGCCGCACGACCCCAACTGGTTGGCCATCGACGCGACCATCATCCGCTCGTTTTTCCAGACCATCTCCAACGAGATTTTCCGCACCGTCGTCCACGACGGCGACTCCGCGCACACCGTCTGGACCAAGATCACCGGCCTCTTCACCGACAACAAGATCCAACGCGTCACGTTCCTCCAACAGGAGTTCTTCGGCACCCACCAGAATGACCTCTCCCTCGACGACTACTGCCTCTGTCTCAAGAGCCTCTCCGACGAGCTTCGCGACTTGGAGTTCCTGATCGATGACAAGATCATGCTCTCCATGCTGTCGGGCGGCCTCGGCGAGGACCTCAGCAACGCCGCCTCCAACCTCACGCTCCTCACCACGCCGACGTTCGAGCAGGCCGTGGCCTATATCTGTCTCGAGGAGCGCCGGATCAAGCACCTTCGGGCTCGGGCGGCCCACACCGCCTTCGTCACCAGCTACTCCCGGGGTGGACCTGCCCCCGCACCATGCGCCCCGCCCCCTACCCCGCGTGCCCCGGGTCCGCCCCCGGGCTTCTACTCTCCCCGGCCGCTTGCGCCCATACCACCTCCCCACGGTGGCGGCAACGGTGGTGGCAACGGTGGTGGCAACGGAGGACGCAATGGAGGATGTAACGGTCGTCTACGTCGCAATGGTGGCGGCAACGGTGGTGGCCATGCCGGTGACACTGCCACCATGCCTCGTCCACCGCCGTAGATCGCCCCCACGCCGCCATGGATCGCTGGTCATAACCCCTGGACTAGGGTCGTCCACGCCTACACCATGCCCGTGTCGCGCGCCCCATACCCGGGCACCATAAGGCAGTGCCCGGCCCTGCACCAGGCACTCTACGCTGCGGCGCCCCAGCCCGCCGCCGCTCCCGGTTACGCCGCACCCCTGCTACTCCCGCCTACTATGCCGCGCCCCCGAGCACGGCCTAGTGGGACCCCGCCTTGCTGACCACTCTCCAGTCCGCCTCCACGCCGGGCGCGTATGGCGGTGGCGGGGACTGGTTCATGGACACCGGCGCCTCTGCGCACATGGTCGCCCACCCCGGTAACCTCTCTAAATCCACTCCCGCCTCCACTTTCTCCCGTATAATCGCCGGCAACGGTCATGCTCTTCCTATTACTCACACTGGCTCCGCCTATTTTCCCTCCACCTCCACCCCTCTTTCTCTCAATAATGTCATTGTTTCTCCTCAGTTAATCCAAAATCTTGTTTCTGTTTGTTCTCTTGCTCGCGACAATAATGTCTCTGTGGAATTTGACACCTCTGGTTTTTCTGTCAAGGATGGTCATACGCGGATGCTTCTCCACTGTAGTGACAGCCCCGGTGATTTGTACCCTGTTTGGTCGTCCTCCGCCACCACCAGCAGTCCACTCGCCATCTCCGCCAGCGTCGACCTATGGCACGCTCGCCTCGGCCATCCTAGCTCCACCGCCCTGCGTCAAATACTGCAAGGATTTGATTTTACTTGTAATAAAACATATGCTCATTCTTGTGAAGCATGTCGTCTAGGCAAACATGTTCGTCTTCTGTTTCACTCTTCCTCCACAGTCGCGTTCTTTTCCTTTTGAGCTTATTCATAGTGATGTTTGGACCTTGCCGGTTTCGAGTAATTCTGGCTATACCTATTATCTTGTGATTTTGGATGATTACTCGCATTTTGTGAGGACTTTTCCTCTTCGCTGAAAATCCGACGTCCCCGCTACTCTCACCGCCTTTTTCGCATGCGTCTCCACTCAATTCAGCCGCCCCATCCACGCCTTACAAACTGATGTTGGAGATATGCCCTAGAGGCAATAATAAAAGTGGTTATTATTATATCTTTGTGTTTATGATAAATGTTTACATTCATGCTATAATAGTATTAACCAGAAACATTAATACTTGTGTGATTTGTAAACTAAAATAGAGTCCTTGGCAAAGCCTCTTTGTAATACTAGCTTGAGATGTTATTAACAACGATATCATATCATTAGGAGAATGGTATGATGGACATACTCCTATAGATAAGCGTAGCATAAAGATCAAGTCATTTCAATAGTTCATTTCAATAGTGTCTCTGTGGAATTTGACGCCTCTGGTTTTTCTGTCAAGGATGGTCATACGCGGATGCTTCTCCACTGTAGTGACAGCCCCGGTGATTTGTACCCTGTTTGGTCGTCCTCCACCACCACCAGCAGTCCACTCGCCCTCTCCGCCAGCGTCGACCTATGGCACGCTCGCCTCGGCCATCCTAGCTCCACCGCCCTGCGTCAAATACTGCAAGGATTTGATTTTACTTGTAATAAAACATATGCTCATTCTTGTGAAGCATGTCGTTTAGGCAAACATGTTCGTCTTCTGTTTCACTCTTCCTCCACAGTCGCGTTCTTTTCCTTTTGAGCTTATTCATAGTGATGTTTGGACCTTGCCGGTTTCGAGTAATTCTGGCTATACCTATTATCTTGTGATTTTGGATGATTACTCGCATTTTGTGTGGACTTTTCCTCTTCGCTGAAAATCCTACGTCCCCGCTACTCTCACCGCCTTTTTCGCATGCGTCTCCACTCAATTCAGCCGCCCCATCCACGCCTTACAAACTGATGTTGGAGATATGCCCTAGAGGCAATAATAAAAGTGGTTATTATTATATCTTTGTGTTTATGATAAATGTTTACATTCATGCTATAATAGTATTAACCAGAAACATTAATACTTGTGTGATTTGTAAACTAAATTAGAGTCCCTGGTAAAGCCACTTTGTAATACTAGCTTGAGATGTTATTAACAACGATATCATATCATTAGGAGAATGGTATGATGGACATACTCCTATAGATAAGCGTAACATAAGGATCATGTCATTTCAATAGTTCATTTCAATAGTGTCTCTGTGGAATTTGACGCCTCTGGTTTTTCTGTCAAGGATGGTCATACGCGGATGCTTCTCCACTGTAGTGACAGCCCCGGTGATTTGTACCCTGTTTGGTCGTCCTCCACCACCACCAGCAGTCCACTCGCCCTCTCCGCCAGCGTCGACCTATGGCACGCTCGCCTCGGCCATCCTAGCTCCACCGCCTCATCCAAATACTGCAAGGATTTGATTTTACTTGTAATAAAACATATGCTCATTCTTGTGAAGCATGTCGTCTAGGCAAACATGTTCGTCTTACATTTCACTCTTCCTCCACAACGTTCTTTTCCTTTTGAGCTTATTCATAGTGATGTTTGGACCTTGCCGGTTTCGAGTAATTCTGGCTATACCTATTATCTTGTGATTTTGGATGATTACTCGCATTTTGTGTGGACTTTTCCTCTTCGCTGAAAATCCGACGTCCCCGCTACTCTCACCGCCTTTTTCGCATGCGTCTCCACTCAATTCAGCCGCCCCATCCACGCCTTACAAACTGATGTTGGAGATATGCCCTAGAGGCAATAATAAAAGTGGTTATTATTATATCTTTGTGTTTATAATAAATGTTTACATTCATGCTATAATAGTATTAACCAGAAACATTAATACTTGTGTGATTTGTAAACTAAATTAGAGTCCCTGGTAAAGCCTCTTTGTAATACTAGATTGAGATGTTATTAACAACGATATCATATCATTAGGAGAATGGTATGATGGACATACTCCTATAGATAAGCGTAGCATAAAGATCAAGTCATTTCAATAGTTCATTTCAATAGTGTCTCTGTGGAATTTGACGCCTCTGGTTTTTCTGTCAAGGATGGTCATACGCGGATGCTTCTCCACTGTAGTGACAGCCCCGGTGATTTGTACCATGTTTGGTCGTCCTCCACCACCACCAGCAGTCCACTCGCCCTCTCCGCCAGCGTCGACCTATGGCACGCTCGCCTCGGCCATCCTAGCTCCACCGCCCTGCGTCAAATACTGCAAGGATTTGATTTTACTTGTAATGAAACATATGCTCATTCTTGTGAAGCATGTCGTCTAGGCAAACATGTTCGTCTTCTGTTTCACTCTTCCTCCATAGTCGCGTTCTTTTCCTTTTGAGCTTATTCATAGTGATGTTTGGACCTTGCCGGTTTCGAGTAATTCTGGCTATACCTATTATCTTGTGATTTTGGATGATTACTCGCATTTTGTGTGGACTTTTCCTCTTCGCTGAAAATCCGACGTCCCCGCTACTCTCACCGCCTTCTTCGCATACGTCTCCACTCAATTCAGCCGCCCCATCCACGCCTTACAAACTGATGTTGGAGATATGCCCTAGAGGCAATAATAAAAGTGGTTATTATTATATCTTTGTGTTTATGATAAATGTTTACATTCATGCTATAATAGTATTAACCAGAAACATTAATACTTGTGTGATTTGTAAACTAAATTAGAGTCTCTGGTAAAGCCTCTTTGTAATACTAGCTTGAGATGTTATTAACAACGATATCATATCATTAGGAGAATGGTATGATGGACATACTCCTATAGATAAGCGTAGCATAAAGATCAAGTCATTTCAATAGTTCATTTGCTATAAGCTTTCTGATACATAGTAACCTAATTCCTTCAACCATGAGATCATGCTAATCACCATCACCAGAAGGATGCTTTGATGACATCAAACACCACACCGTAACTGGGTGGCTATAAAGGTGGCATTGAGTGTTCAGAAAGTATGTGTTGAGCCACATGGATCAAGAGTGGGATTTGTCCGTCCATATGACGGATAGATATACTCTGTGCCCTCTCGGTGGAATGTCATCCAATTGACTTGCAAGCATGTGACTAGCTCACAAGGGATCACATATCACGGGAACGATAAAAGAGTACTTATCGGTAACGAGGTTGAACTAGGTACGTAGAGATACCGACGATCAAAACCTCGGTTAGTAAACTATCGTGAGACAAAGGGAAATTGGTATCGCAAAGTAATCGTAGAAATATGTGGGAGCCATATGAATTTCCATATTACTCTATTGGTTATTGATCGAAGAAGTGTCTCGGTCATGTCCGCATAATTCACGAACCGTAGGGAGACACACTTAAGGATTCGATGTTGTTTAGTAGATATGGAATGTTAGTAGGGATACCGAATGTTGTTCAGAGTCTCGGATAGGATCTGGGATATCACGAGGAGATCCGGAATGGTCCGTAGAATAAGATTCATATAAGGAAAGTCCGATTCCGAAGTTCGGGAAAGATTCCGATGTTTTCATCGGAGAGGTTCTAGAAGGTTCAACAGACCAGAAGGGGAATGGACCATAAATGTGTCATGGATAAGTGGAATGATTGGATCATATCCTAGATCACTTGGTTTGGGCATTTGCAAGAGAGAATTAAAGCTCTAAATTGAAAGTCAAACGGGAAGTTTGAAAAGTCAAACTAGAACAATGGTTTCCTACTGGAAGAAGGAAAGAGTCCTTCTCTCCATCCAACTTGGGTTTGGGCTTGGATTCAAACCCACCCCTCCCAAGGCTGCCCCCTCTCATAAATATAGGGGGGGCTGCCCCAAAGACCAAGCCAGCCCTCCCCAACCCGTGCGCCGCCGCCGCCGATCCGCCGCCGCACGCCGCCACCGCCGCCGCCACGCCGCTGCCGGCCCATCGCCGCCGCCATGCCGCCGCCTTGCGTTGCTGCCGGCCCGTCACCGTCGTCCTAGCCGCCGCCTCCTCCTCCTCCACTTTGGCCTTCTAAACCTACATCATCGGAAAACCATAGATCCACCATAACTCGCACCGGCTTAGGCGAAGCCCTGCGGGATCTTTCCTCTACTTCCGACACCACACCGTCGTGCTGCCGGAATCGCGAGGGGAGAACTACAACCTCCGCTGCCTGATGGAACAAGGGAGAGGAAGGTCTTCATCGAAAATCAACGTGTGACCGATCATGAAGTGCCGGAACGCAGCGCCAGAAGGATTGTGTACGCGATCTTGAGATCGGCAAGTGTACGACTACATCACCCACAAGAATCTGCTCTCGTTAACTGCTTTGGAATCTTCGAGGGTGAGTACTCTAATTGACTCGTTGCTACAATCTAGTAGATAGATCTTGGTTTGTGTGTTTGCATGCGGTAGAATTTTTTTGTTTTCCATGCTACGAACCCCTACAGTGGTATCAGAGCCGTGTCTATATGTAGATCTGTTGCACGAGTAGAACACAATGGTCATTGTGGGCGGTGGTGATTTTATTATCAATTGCTTTTTGTGTACTTTGCATCTTGCGGTATGATGGGATAAAGCGTCCCGGGCTAACATTACATATATCGTTCATGAGACTTGCTCCACGCTTAACATGCAACTTGTATTGCATAAGTGGCTTTGCGGGTGTCTGTCTCTCCCATCATAGTATAGATTCAATTTACAACGGGCACTTGATATTTCAAGCATCAATGTTGTGGTTCTTGTTTGTAAGTTAGAACGACACTTATTGAAAGCCCCAAACCACGTAAAATACGCAAAGAAAATTAGAGGCGTCTAACTTTGTTTTGCAGGGGTTTGCTATGATGTGATATGGCCATAATTGTGATTATATATGATGTATGCAGTGTTCCTTATTGTAAGTCGGCAACCGATAAGAGCCATATGGTTGTATTTTAATTCCGTTAAGACCTGCGTGTCTATTCAAAGTAGTTGTAATAGTTGATGCTGGTGGACGACAACCATGAAGCAGTGCCATTGACCTTGACGCCATGCCGGTGATGATGGAGATCATGTTCGTGCTTGAAGATGGAGATCGGAAGCACAAGAAGAAAGGCCATATCATATCACATATTATGAATTGCATGTGATGTTAATCCTTTTATGCATCTTGTATTGCTTAGTTCGCGACGGTAGCATTATAAGATGATCCCTCAAGCACAAAAATTTCAAGTTATAAAGTGTTCATCCTTAGTAAGCACTGTTGCCAAAGCTCGTTGTTTCGAAGCACCACATGATGATTGGGTGTGTTAGATTCTACGAGTGTATACAACGTGAGCAAGCCAGATTTGCTCATGCGGAAGCTAAGGTTTGATCTTGATGAGCCTAGCATGTACAGACATGGTCTCGGAACACGGATCACCGAAGGGTAAAGCATGAGTCATATTGTAGATATGATGAACATGTTGATTATTCGCCATTGAAGCTACATCAACTCTCACGATGATCGGTTTTGATGTGGTGGATTTGGTTCGTGTGATCACTAAAACAATGTGAGGGATATTGTTTTGAGTGGGAGTTCACCTAGATTAACTTAACTATTAATTAGAACTCAATTTGTCATAAACTTAGTCTAAACTATTGCAAATATGTTGTAGATCAATAGCGGCCCCTACCATCAATATTATTTTGTTCCTAGAGAAAGAAAAGTTGAAAAACAATGGAAGCAACTTCGCGGATTGGTTCCGCAATTTGAGGATTGTCCTCAATGCTGGTAATTTGACCTATGTGCTGGATGCACCGCTGGGTGACCCGCCTGCAGCTGATGCTACCGATGAGGTAAATAATGTTTTTCTCGCTCGGAAGAATCAGTACTCCATAGTCCAGTGTGCCACTACTAGAGAAAAGCCTATGCGAGGCGCACCTAAAAGCCTATCCGAGGCGCATATCACATGCGCCTCTAGCTTCAAGCCTCGGGTATTTCTTATGCGAGGCGCATATGATATGCGCCTCCTATACTTCACATATGCGAGGCGCATATCGATATGCGCCTCGCATATGTGAAGTATAGGAGGCGCATATCATATGCGCCGCATATTTTTACAATGCGCCGGATATTTATAGTATATGCGCCCTATAGTATCCTATATGCGCCCGGTAATATTTTCGAAATTCAAGTTTTACAGACCACTATAAATAATAATATACAGATATTCAAATATACAATATAGTCCAGAATACAGTATAAAGAGCACAGAATTTTTCAGAAACTTGCAATTTGCCAAAGCATAATAGAACCAACATGAATACAATACATTACACATCAATCATGACATACAAGTTCATACATCAAGTGTTTGTGCCACAAGTTCACACCTCCGAGTACAAGTTCACAATCACATTACATCTCCGAGTACAAGTTCACAATCACATGTATGCGAGATGAATAATTTATATGCAACAGGAAATATTGTATATTATAAAAATATGGGGCTCAGAAAAAGGTCACACATTGGGTTGCGAAGATCTTTGCTTCAGTCCTCCACTCCTACAGGGCACGCTCTGGTTTTGCTTGCTCTTTATGTTACTTAGCTACTCAGATTGTTTCCTCTTCAGGTCGCGTGCGCTCTCTACAACTGGCCAGACAAGCCTCGCGCCGGGTCATACCTGGACAGCAGCCTCCTCTGTCGAAACATCAGGGAACAAACACAAGCAAGTTTAATTGCCGTTACTACATGTGGTTATTAATTGCCGAGATGAAGTTTACGGTTAATTTTTCAGAAAGAAGAAGTTTGATCGTGGTGAGACAAAGAGGATGGTTGACCTGGAGACAAGGGAAGTGGGATCGTCCCGTCTTGCTCGTCGGCGATTGTCGGCGCTTCGCTTGCGCTGCCGCCGGTGCCAGCCCAGTCCATGCCCGTGTCGCTGAAGCTCGGTGGCGTCCCCATGAACGAGTTGCTGCCACCTGAGGAAATTCAAAGTTGTGTTCATGCTGTTCTGATAGCAGATCCAGAAAGAGAGAATCAGATGACAGGAGTAGTTACCTGCATGTGTTGGAGCAGCTGGTTCAGTCTGGCTCCCTGCACCATCGTGGTTCGGCCATGCTGAAGAAGTTCCTGCCCAGTCAGGTTAACAGGAAGCTGGAGTTGCGGATTGTTCAGCGGTTCAGAACACTAATCAGGGGGGAGAAGTGGCACTTGCCGCTGGATGCAGAAACAACTCCCGGACTGTTCCACCCGATGGCACTCTGAACGACGCCGGCTGGATATCGCTATGGTGCCCTGCAGAATCACGCCGCGAAGCCTAGGCACCCCGAGCTTGCGGCTCGGGTACTGCGGCGGCAGGTTGGCGGTGAGGCCCAGCTTCTGGACCTTGAGGAAGTACTTCTGAGGGTGGCAGGTTGGCGGGCCGACGAAGAGGAGGCCCCAGGCGGCGGTAGTGCTGGGGCACGCGGCCGGCAGCGCATGGCCTGCAGGCGGCGAGAACCTGCAGGAGCGGCGGTGTGCAGGAGGTGTCAAGGTCGGCCGCGGGACTGCCGGCGATGGAGGGCATGCGGGACGACGCGGGTTGCAGGGGCGGTCGCGACCATGGCGACGGGGCGCAAGGGAGCTCGAGCTAGCAGGCTCAGCGGGGGGGCACCGGGCTCCGGTGGAGGCGCTGACCTGCGGTGAGGCAGAGCGGCGGCGGCGGCCTCGGGATGGGGAGATACAGAGGAGGGAGGCGGCGGGGGTGGACCAAGGAAGAGGTGGGCTTGTCACGCGAGAGGAAGGGGTCGCAGGGATGTGTGTGGTGGGGCCACGGGTGGGGCTCGCGGGCGATGTTGTGTGTGGGTGGGCAGGCGCGCGCGTGTAGCTAGTTGCCTCCATGTGCAAAAAGCTGGAAAAAAGTGGTGCCAGCTTATGCGAGGCGCATATTGCACAATATGCGCCTCCTATAATTCAAACTATAGGAGGCGCATATAGCAATATGCGCCTCGCATATGCGGCCACCTACCACCGCCCGGGCCCGCAGGAGTTACTTGAGGCGCATATGGTCATATGCGCCTCGCATATTATCAAATATAGGAGGCGCATATAGCCATATGCGCCTCGCATATTCGTGCACCTACCAACACGCGGGCCCACACAGAATATGCGAGGCGCATTCTGTCCATATGCGCCTCGCCTATCTGATATATAGGAGGCGCATATGACTAGAATGCGCCTCGCATAATATGGGGCTGCTAGATTCCTTCCGTACAGGGATTATAGGAGGCGCATTCTTATCATATGCGCCTCGCCTATTTTTATACTAGAGGCGCATATCGCAAAGTGCGTCTCGCCTATTTTTATAGGAGGCGCATATGTCTAAATGTGCCTCGCATAAGCATGTCTCCTATAGCCTTTTCTCTAGTAGTGTGCTATCTTGTATGGTTTGGAATAGGAGCATCAGAAAAGGTTAGAGAACCATGACCCACATGATATTGTCCGTGAACTCAAAATGATATTTGAGGCTCACGCGGCATTTGAGAGTTATGAGGCTTCTGAAAAGTTCTTTAACTGCAAGATGGAAGAGGGCAGCTTCGTCAGTGAGCACGTGCTTAAGATGTCTGGGCACGCAAGGAAGCTTCAAAGCTTAGGTATAGTGATTCCTAATGCTTTGGGGATTCACCGTGTCCTCCAATCACTACCACCAAGTTACAAGAACTTTGTGATGAACTAGAATATGCAAAACATGGACAAGTCATTACCCGAACTCTTCTCCATGTTAAAGTCTGCGGAAGTGGAGATCAAGAAAGAGCACCAAGTGTTGATGGTCAATAAGACCACCAAATTCAAGAATCAAGGCAAGTCTAAGAAAAAGGGAAACTTCAAGAAGGGCGGTAAGAAAGTTACCGCGCCGGCGAAGAAGACCAACGCTGGGCCTAAGCCTGATACTGAGTGCTTTTATTGCAAGGGAGAAGGTCACTGGAAGCGGAATTGTCCTAAGTACTTGGCGGATTTGAAGAACGGCAACATCAAGAAGAAAGGTATATCCGATATACATGTTATTGATGTGTATCTCACTAGTACTCGTAGTAGTGCCTGGGTATTTGATACTAGTTCGGTTGCTCATATTTGTAACTCGAAACAGGTGCTGCAGAATAGACGGAAGCTAGCAAAGAACAAGGTGACGATGAGCGTTGGAAATGGATCAAAGGTTGATGTGATCGCGGTCGGCACGCTACCTCTTCATCTACCATCGGGATTAGTTTTATACTAAAATAATAATTATTTGGTGCCTGCGTTGAGCATGAACATTATATCTGGATCATGTTTATTGCGAGACGGTTACTTATTTAAGTCCGAGAATAATGGTTGTTCGATTTATATGAGTAATATGTTTTATGCACATGCACCTTTGATAGATGGTCTATTCTTATTGAATCTCGATTGTGGAAATACACACATTAATAACATTGAAGCTAAACGTTTGAAATTGAGAGATAACTCGAACTATATGTGGCACTGTCGTCTTGGTCACATTGGAGTGAAGCGTATGAAGAAACTCCATTTCGATGGACTTCTTGAATCACTTGATTTCGAATCACTTGAAAGATGCGAAGCATGTCTAATGGGTAAAATGACTAAGACTCCATTTTCTAGTTTGCTGGAGCGAGCTACGGACTTATTGGAAATCATACATACCGATGTGTGTGGCCCAATGAGTGTAGCATCGCGCGGTGGTTATCGTTATGTTCTTACCTTCACGAATGATTTGAGTAGATATGGGTATATCTATTTCATGAAACATAAGTCTGAAACATTCGAGAAGTTTAAGGAATTTCAAAGTGAGGTAGAAAATCAACGTAACTTTGGCCTCCTCTTCCGCGAGTATGATCTCCTCGATCATGTCGATGGCACCATCGACCTCCTTGCCATGCCGCACGACTCCGACTGGTTGGCCATCGACACGACCATCATCCGCTGGTTTTTCTAGACCATCTCCAACGAGATTTTCCGCACCGTCGTCCACGACGGTGACTCCGCGCACACCGTCTGGACCAAGATCACCGGCCTCTTCACGGACAACAAGATCCAACGCATCACGTTCCTCCAACAGGAGTTCTTCGGCACCCACCAGAACGACCTCTCCCTCGACGACTACTGCCTCTGTCTCAAGAGCCTCTCCGACGAGCTTCGTGACTTGGAGTTCCTGATCGATGACAAGATCATGCTCTCCATGTTGCCGGCCGGCCTCGGCAAGGACCTCAGCAACGCCGCCTCCAACCTCACGCTCCTCACCACGCCGACGTTCGAGCAGGCCGTGACCTATATCTGTCTCGAGGAGCGCCGGATCAAGCACCTTCGGGCTCGGGCCGCCCACATCGCCTTCGTCATCGGCTACTCCCGGGGTGGACCTGCCCCCGCACCACGCGCCCTGCCCCCTGCCCCGCGTGCCCCGGGTCGGCCCCCGGGCTTCTACTCGCCTCGGCCGCTTGCGCCCATACCACCTCCCCACGGTGGCGGCAACGGTGGTGGCAACGGTGGTGGCAACGGAGGACACAACGGAGGATGTAACGGTCGTCTACGTCGCAATGGTGGCGGCACACTGTGGTGTCCATGCCGGTGACACTGCCACCATTCCTCGTCCACCGCCGTAGATCGCCCCCACGCCGCCATGGATCTCTGGTCATAACCCCTGGACTAGGGTCGTCCACGCCTACACCATGCCCGTGTCGCGCGCCCCATACCCGGGCACCATCGGGCAGCGCCCGGCCCAGCACCAGGCACTCTATGCCGCGGCGCCCCAGCCTGCCGCCGTTCCCGGTTATGCCGCGCCCCTGCTCCTCCCGCCTACTATGCAGCGCCCCCGAGCACGGCCTAGTGGGACCCCGCCTTGCTGACCGCTCTGCAGTCCGCCTCCACGACGGGCGCGTATGGCGGTGGCGGGGACTGGTTCATGGACACCGGCGCCTCCGCGCACATGGCCGCCCACCCCGGTAACCTCTCTAATTCCAATCCTGCCTCCACTTTCTCCCGTATAATCGCCGGCAACAGTCATGCTCTTCCTATTACTCACACTGGCTCCGCCTATTTTCCCTCCACCTCCACCCCTCTTTCTCTCAATAATGTCATTGTTTCTCCTCAGTTAATCCAAAATCTTGTTTCTGTTTGTTCTCTTGCTTGCGACTATAATGTCTCTGTGGAATTTGATGCCTCTGGTTTTTCTGTCAAGGATGGTCGTATGCGGATGCTTCTCCACTGCAGTGACAGCCCCGGTGATTTGTACCCTGTTTGGTCGTCCTCCACCACCACCAGCAGTCCACTCGCCCTCTCCGCCAGCGTCGACCTATGGCACGCTCGCCTCGGCCATCCTAGCTCCACCGCCCTGCGTCAAATACTGCAAGGATTTGATTTTACTTGTAATAAACATATGCTCATTCTTGTGAAGCATGTCGTCTAGGCAAACATGTTCGTCTTCTGTTTCACTCTTCCTCCACAGTCGCGTTCTTTTCCTTTTGAGCTTATTCATAGTGATGTTTGGACCTTGCCGGTTTCGAGTAATTCTGGTTATACCTATTATCTTGTTATTTTGGATGATTGCTCGCATTTTGTGTGGACTTTTCCTCTTCGCTGAAAATCCGATGTCCCCGCCACTCTCACCGCCTTTTTCGCATACGTCTCCACTCAATTCAGCCGCCCCATCCACGCCTTACAAACTGATGTTGGAGATATGCCCTAGAGGAAATAATAAAAGTGCTTATTATTATATCTTTGTGTTTATGATAAATGTTTACATTCATGCTATAATAGTATTAACCAGAAAAATTAATACTTGTGTGATTTGTAAACTAAATTAGAGTCCCTGGTAAAGCCTCTTTGTAATACTAGCTTGAGATGTTATTAACAACAAGATCATATCATTAGGAGAATGGTATGATGGACATACTCCTATAGATAAGCGTAGCATAAAGATCAAGTCATTTCAATAGTTCATTTTCTATAAGCTTTCTGATACATAGTAACCTAATTCCTTCGACCATGAGATCATGCTAATCACCATCACCAGAAGGATGCTTTGATGACATCAAACACCACACCGTAACTGGGTGGCTATAAAGGTGGCATTGAGTGTTCGGAAAGTATGTGTTGAGCCACATGGATCAGGAGTGGGATTTGTCCATCCATATGACGGATAGATATACTCTGTGCCCTCTCGGTGGAATGTCATCCAATTGACTTGCAAGCATGTGACTGGCTCACAAGGGATCACATATCACAGGAACGATAAAAGAGTACTTATCGGTAACGAGGTTGAACTAGGTATGCAGAGATACCGACGATCAAAACCTCAGATAAGTAAACTATCGTGAGACAAAGGGAAATTGGTATCGTATGTAAGTGGTTCATTCGATCGCAAATTAATCGTAGAAATATGTGGGAGCCATATGAATTTCTAGATTACTCTATTGGTTATTGATCGAAGAAGTGTCTCGGTCATGTCCGCATAATTCACGAACCGTAGGGAGACACACTTAAGGATTCAATATTGTGTAGTAGATATGGAATGTTAGTAGGGATACCGAATGCGTTTCGGAGTCTCGGATGGGATCTGGGATATCACGAGGAGATCCGGAATGGTCCGTAGAATAAGATTCATATAAGGAAAGTCCAATTCCGGAGTTCGGAAAAGATTCCGATGTTTTCATCGGAGAGGTTCTAGAAGGTTCAACGGACCGGAAGGGGAATGGACCATAAATGTGTCATGGATAAGTGGAATGATTGGATCATATCCTAGGTCACTTGGTTTGGGCATTTGCAAGAGAGAATTAAAGCTCTAAATTGAAAGTCAAACGGGAAGTTTGAGAAGTCAAATTAGAACAATGGTTTCCTACTGGAAGAACGAAAGAGTCCTTCTCTCCATCCAACTTGGGTTTGGGGTTGGATTCAAACCCACCCCTCCCAAGGCTGCCCCCTGTCATAAATAGAGGGGGAGGGCTGCCCCAAAGAACAAGCCAGCCCTCCCCACCCCGTGCGCCGCCGCCGCCGAGCCGCCGCCGCACGCCGCCACCGCCGCCGCCACGCCGCCGCCTTGCGCCTCTGCCGGCCCATCGCCGTTGCCCTAGCCGCCGCCTCCTCCTCCTCCACTTTGGCCTTCTAAACCTACATCATCGGAAAACCATAGATCCACCATAACTCGCACCGGCTTAGGCGAAGCCCTGCGGGATCTTCCCTCTACTTCCGACACCACACAGTCGTGCTGCCAGAATCGCGAGGGGAGAACTACAACCTCCGTTGCCTGCTGGAACAAGGGAGAGGAAGGTCTTCATCGAAAATTTAACGCGTGACCGATCATGGAAGCACCGCCGAACGCGCGCGGAAGGATTGTGTACGCGATCTTGAGATCGGCAAGTATAAGACTACATCACCCACGAGAATCTGCTCTCGTTAACTGCTTTGGAATCTTCGAGGGTGAGTACTCTAATTGACTCGTTGCTACAATCTAGTAGATAGATCTTGGCTTGTTTATTTGCATGCGGTAGAATTTTTTTGTTTTCCATGCTACGAACCCCTACAGTGGTATCAGAGCCGTGTCTATATGTAGATCTGTTGCACGAGTAGAACACAATGGTCATTGTGGGCGGTGGTGCTTTTATTATCAATTGCTTTTTGTGTACTTTGCATCTTGCGGTATGATGGGATGAAGCACCCCGGGCTAACCTTACATGATATCGTTCATGAGACTTGCTCCACGCTTAACATGCAACTTGTATTGCATAAGTGGCTTTGCGGGTGTCTGTCTCTCCCATCATAGTATAGATTCAATTTACAACGGGCACTTGATAGTTCAAGCATCAATGTTGTGGTTCTTGTTTGTAAGTTAGAACGACACTTATTGAAAGCCCCAAACCACGTAAAATATGCAAAGAAAATTAGAGGCGTCTAACTTTGTTTTGCAGGGGTTTGATATGATGTGATATGGCCATAATTGTGATTATATATGATGTATGCAATGTTCCTTATTGTAAGTCGGCAACCGATAAGAGCCATATGGTTGTATTTTAATTCTGTTAAGACCTGCGTGTCTATTCAAAGTAGTTGTAATAGTTGATGCTGGTGGACGACAACCATGAAGCAGTGCCATTAACCTTGACGCCATGCCGGTGATGATGGAGATCATGTTCGTGCTTGAAGATGGAGATCGGAAGCACAAGAAGAAAGGCCATATCATATCACATATTATGAATTCCATGTGATGTTAATCGTTTTATGCATCTTGTATTGCTTAGTTCGCGACGGTAGCATTATAAGATGATCCCTCAAGCAAAAAAAATTCAAGTTATAAAGTGTTCATCCTTAGTAAGCACTGTTGCCAAAGCTCGTTGTTTCGAAGCACCACATGATGATCGGGTGTGTTAGATTCTGCGAGTGTATACAACGTGAGCAAGCCAGATTTGCTCATGCGGAAGCTAAGGTTTGACCTTGATGAGCCTAGCATGTACAGACATGGTCTCGGAACACGGACCACCGAAAGGTAAAGCATGAGTCATATTGTAGATATGATGAACATGTTGATTGTTCGCCATTGAAGCTACATCAACTCTCACGATGATCGGTTTTGATGTGGTGGATTTGGTTCGTGTGATCACTAAAACAATGTGAGGGATATTGTTTTGAGTGGGAGTTCACCTAGATTAATTTAACTATTAATTAGAACTCAATTTGTCATAAACTTAGTCTAAACTACTGCAAATATGTTGTAGATCAATGGCGGCCCCTACCATCAATATTATTGTGTTCCTAGAGAAAGAAAAGTTGAAAAACAATGGAAGCAACTTCGCGGATTGGTTCCGCAATTTGAGGATTGTCCTCCATGCTGGTAATTTGACCTATGTGCTGGATGCACCGCTGGGTGACCCGCCTGCAGCTGATGCTACCGATGAGGTAAATAATGTTTTCCTCGCTCGGAAGAATCAGTACTCCACAGTCCAGTGTGCTATCTTGTATGGATTAGAATCGGAGCTTCAGAAAAGGTTTGAGAACCATGACCCACATGATATTGTCCGTGAACTCAAAATGATATTTGAGGCTCACGCGGCATTTGAGAGTTATGAGGCTTCTGAAAAGTTCTTTAACTGCAAGATGGAAGAGGGCAGCTTCGTCAGTGAGCACGTGCTTAAGATGTCTGGGCACGCAAGGAAGCTTCAAAGCTTAGGTATAGTGATTCCTAATGCTTTGGGGATTCACCGTGTCCTCCAATCACTACCACCAAGTTACAAGAACTTTGTGATGAACTAGAATATGCAAAACATGGACAAGTCATTACCCGAAATCTTCTCCATGTTAAAGTCTGCGGAAGTGGAGATCAAGAAAGAGCACCAAGTGTTGATGGTCAATAAGACCACCAAATTCAAGAAGCAAGGCAAGTCTAAGAAAAAGGGAAACTTCAAGAAGGGCGGTAAGAAAGTTACCGCGCCGACGAAGAAGACCAAGGCTGGGCCTAAGCCTGATACTGAGTGCTTTTATTGCAAGGGAGAAGGTCACTGGAAGCGGAATTGCCCTAAGTACTTGGCGGATTTGAAGAACGGCAACATCAAGAAGAAAGGTATATCCGATATACATGTTATTGATGTGTATCTCACTAGTACTCGTAGTAGTGCCTGGGTATTTGATACTAGTTCGGTTGCTCATATTTGTAACTCGAAACAGGTACTGCAGAATAGACGGAAGCTAGCGAAGAACGAGGTGACGATGCGCATTGGAAATGGATCAAAGGTTGATGTGATCGCGGTCGGCACGCTACCTCTTCATCTACCATCGGGATTAGTTTTATACTGAAATAATAATTATTTGGTGCCTGCGTTGAGCATGAACATTATATCTGGATCATGTTTATTGCGAGACGGTTACTTATTTAAGTCCGAGAATAATGGTTGTTCGATTTATATGAGTAATATGTTTTATGCACATGCACCTTTGATAGATGTTCTATTCTTATTGAATCTCGATTGTGGAAATACACACATTAATAACATTAAAGCTAAACGTTTGAAATTGAGAGATAACTCGAACTATATGTGGCACTGTCGTCTTGGTCACATTGGAGTGAATCGTATGAAGAAACTCCATTTCGATGGACTTCTTGAATCACTTGATTTCGAATCACTTGAAAGATGCGAAGCATGTCTAATGGGTAAAATGACTAAGACTCCATTTTCTGGTATGCTGGAGCGAGCTACGGACTTATTGGAAATCATACATACCGATGTGTGTGGCCCAATGAGTGTAGCATCACGCGGTGGTTATCGTTATGTTCTTAACTTCACGAATGATTTGAGTAGATATGGGTATATCTATTTCATGAAACATAAGTCTGAAACTTTCGACAATTTAAGGAATTTCAAAGTGAGGTATAAAATCAACGTAATAAGAAGATTAAATTTTTATGATCTGATCGTGGAGGTGAATATCTAAGTTACGAGTTTGGCGAGCATTTTAAGAAATGCGGAATACTTTCACAATTGACACCGTCAGGAAAAACACAGCGTAATGGTGTGTCCGAACATCGTAATCGAACTCTCTTAGATATGGTTCGATCTATGATGTCACTTATAGATTTACCGCTATCGTTTTGGGGTTATGCATTAGAAAAAGCCGCATTCACTTTAAATGGGGCACCATCTAAATCCGTTGAAACGACACCGTATGAATTATGGTTTGGGAAGAAACCTAAATTGTCGTTCCTTAAAGTTTGGGGTTGCGAAGCTTATGTAAAGAAGTTACAGCCCGACAAGCTTGAACCCAAAGCGGAAAAATGCGTCTTCATAGGATACCCGAAGGAAACTATTGGGTATACCTTCTATCATAGATCCGAGGGCAAAATCTTCGTTTCCAAGAATGGATCCTTTATAGAGAAGTAGTTTCTCTCGAAAGAAGTGACTGGAAGGAAGATAGAACTCGACGAGGTTATTGAACCTTCTCTCGAACTTGCGAGTAGCACACCACCGGAAGTATTTCATGTGGCACCTACACCAATAAGAGAGGAAGCTAATGATGTTGATCATGAAACTTCGATTGAAGTTACTACGGAACCTCGTAGGTCAACGAGAACTCGTACCACTCCTGATTGGTATGATCCCGTTATGAGTGTCATGTTGGTGGACAACACCGATGACCCTGCGACATATGAGGAAGCGATGATGAGCCCAGATTCCCATAAATGGCAAGAAGCCATGAAATCCGAGATTGGATCCATGTACGAAAACCAAGTATGGACTTTGGTGGACTTACCGGATGGCCAGAAGGCTGTCGAGAACAAATGGATTTTCAAGAAGAAAACAGCTGCTGATGGTAATGTTAGTGTCTATAAAGCTCAACTTGTCGCAAAAGGGTTTCGACAAATTCAAGGAGTTGACTACGATGAGACTTTCCCACCAGTAGGGAAGCTAAAGTCTGTGAGGATTTTGTTAGCAATCACTGCATATTATGATTATGAGATATGGCAGATGGATGTCAAAACAGCGTTCCTCAATGGAGACATTGATGAAGTGTTGTATATGATGCAACCCAAAGGTTTTGTCGATCCTAAAGATGCTAACAAGGTATGCAAACTTCAACGGTCCATTTATGGATTGTAGCAAGCATCCCGAAGTTGGAATCAACGTTTTGATAAGGTAATCAAAAACTTTGGTTTTATACAAACTTATGGAGAAGCTTGTATTTACAAGAAAGTGAGTGGTAGCTCTGTAGCATTCTTAATACTATATGTAGATGACATATTGTTGATTGGGAATGATGTAGACCTTCTTAATAGTGTCAAGGATTATTTGAATAATAGTTTTTCAATGGAAGATCTTGGCGAAGCAGCTTATATATTAGGCATAAAGATTTATAGAGATAGATCGAGACGCCTAATATCATTGTCACAGAGTACATATTTGGACAAAGTTCTAAAGAGGTTTGGAATGGAAGATAGCAAGAAAGGGTTCTTTCCCATGTTGCCTAATACGACCTTGAGTAAAACTCAAAGTCCTGCAACGACAGAAGATAGAGAAAGGATGAGTAAGACTCCCTATGCCTCAGCCATAGGATCACTTATGTATGCCATGCTATGTACTAGACCCGAAATTGCATATGCTGTTAGTCTGACTAGCAGATATCAAAGTGATCCAGGAGTGGATCATTGGACATCGGTCAAAAACATCCTTAAGTACTTGAGAAGAACTAAGGATATGGTTCTTTCTTATGGAGGTGATGAACAGATTGTTGTTAATGGTTACACCGATGCTAGTTGGAACACCGATCCGGATGATTCTAAATCTCAATCTGGATACGTATTTATTTTGAATGGTGCAGCAGTTAGCTGGAGAAGTGCAAAGCAAAGCGTTGTGGCGAGATCTTCAACTGAATCGGAATACATAGCTGCTTCGAAGGCTTCATAAGAGGCGATATGGATGAAGGAGTTCATTACAGAGCTCGGTGTGGTTCCAAGTGCGTTGGCCCAATGTCTATCTACTGTGATAACATGGGTGCCATAGCCAATGCGCAAGAACCAAGGTCACACAAGAAGCTGAAGCACATCAAGCTATGTTTTCACGCTATTAGAGAGCATGTCCAAGATGGTGACATAAAGATTTGCAAAGTACACACAGATCTGAATGTGGCGGATCCGTTGACTAAACCTCTCCCGAGGGCAAAACATGACCAGCACCAAACCGCCATGGGTGTTCGGTATATTACCATGTAATCTAGATTAGTTGACTCTAGTGCAAGTGGGAGATTATTGGAGATATGCCCTAGAGGCAATAATAAAAGACGTTATTATTATATCTTTGTGTTTATGATAAATGTTTACATTCATGCTATAATAGTATTAACCAGAAACATTAATACTTGTGTGATTTGTAAACTAAATTAGAGTCCCTGGTAAAGCCTCTTTGTAATACTAGCTTGTTGGTTAATAGATGATCGTGTTTTCTCGATCATGAACATTGAGATGTGATTAACAACGAGATCATATCATTAGGAGAATGGTATGATGGACATACTCCTATAGATAAGCGTAGCATAAAGATCAAGTCATTTCAATAGTTCATTTGCTATAAGCTTTCTGATACATAGTAACCTAATTCCTTCGACCATGAGATCATGCTAATCACCATCACCGGAAGGATGCTTTGATGACATCAAACACCACACCATAATTGGGTGGCTATAAAGGTGGCATTGAGTGTTTGGAAAGTATGTGTTCAGGCACATGGATCAAGAGTGGGATTTGTCCATCCATATGACGGATAGATATACTTTGTGCCCTCTCGTTGGAATGTCATCCAATTGGCTTTCAAGCATGTGACTGGCTCACAACGGATCACATATCACGGGAACAAGAAAAGAGTACTTATCGGTAACGAGGTTGAACTAGGTATGCAGAGATACCGACGATCAAAACCTCGGATAAGTAAATTATCGTGAGACAAAGGGAAATTGGTATCGTATGTAAGTGGTTCATTCAATCGCAAAGTAATCATAGCAATATGTGGGAGCCATATGAATTTCCAGATTCCTCTATTGGTTATTGATCGGAGAAGTGTCACGGTCATGTCCGCATAATTCACGAACCGTAGGGAGACACACTTAAGGATTCGATGTTGTTTAGTAGATATGGAATGAAAGTAGGGATACCGAATGTTGTTCAGAGTCTCGGATGGGATCCGAGATATCACGAGGAGATCCAAAATGGTCCGGAGAATAAGATTCATATAAGGAAAGTCCGATTCCGGAGTTCAGGAAAGATTCCGATGTTTTCATCGGAGAGGTTCTAGAAGATCTAGAAGGTTCACCAGACCGGAAGGGGAATGGACCATGAATGTGTCATGGATAAGTGGAATGATTGGATCATATCCTAGGTCACTTGGTTTGGGCATTTGCAAGAGAGAATTAAAGATGTAAAATGAAATTCAAATGGGAAGTTTGAAAAGTCAAACTGGAACAATGGTTTCCTAGTGGAAGAAGGAAAGAGTCCTTCTCTCAACCCAACTTGGGTTTGGGTTTGGATTCAAACCCACCTCTCCCAAGGCTGCCCCCCTCTCATAAAGAGAGGGGGAGGGCTGCCCTAAAGACCAAGCCAACCCTCCCCACGTTGTGCGCCGCTGCCGGCCCGTCGCCGTCGCCCTAGCCGCCGCCGACTCCTCCTCCTCCACTCCGGCCTTCTAAACCTAGATCGTCGGAAAACCCTAGATCCACCATAACTCGCACCGGTTTAGGCGAAGCCCTGCGGGATCTTCCCTCTACTTCCGACACCATGCCGTCATGCTGCCGGAATTGCGAGGGGAGAAGTACAAGCTCCGCTGCCTGCTCGAACAAGGGAGAGGAAGGTCTTCATCGAGTAATGAACGTGTGACCGACTGCGGAAGCACTGCCGGAACGCAGCGCCGAAGGATCGTCTACGCGATCTTGAGATCGGCAAGTGTACGATTACATCACCGACAAGAATCTGCTCTCGTTAACCGCTTTGGAATCTTCGAGGGTGAGTAGTCTAATCGACTCGTTGCTACAATCTAGTAGATAGATCTTGGCTTGTTTGCTTGCATGCGGTAGAAATTTTTTGTTTTCCATGCTACGAACCCCTACAACTGATAACGGCAAAGAGTTTGACAACAGCACCATTCGCACCCTTCTCGTCTCCCATGGCACCATCTTTTGTCTCACGTGTCCATACACTTCCCAACAAAACAGTCGTGCTGAACGCATCCTTTGTACTCTCCACGACTACGTGCGCACCCTTTTGTTCCATGCCTACATGCCCCCACGGTTCTGGCTGGATGCCCTCGCCACGGCAACTCTTCTCGTCAACATCCTCCCCTGCCGCGTGCGTTGGCAATACACGCCGCACCAGCTCCTCTTCGGTGTGCCGCCCTCCTACGATGACCTTCGCATCTTCGGCTGCCGCTGATACCCTAGCACCGCCATCACCGCCGCGCACAAGCTCACGCCGCGCTCTCTCCCTTGTGTGTTCCTCGGCTACCTGGCCAACACCAAGGGCTACCGCTGCTACGACCCGGTATCGCATCGTGTCTTCACCGCATGACACGTTTACTTTGACGAGTTGGTGTTTCCGTTTCAGCAAGTACCCTCGACGATGACCCCTGTGCCCGTCGGCCCTCCTACGGCCGGCCCTCCGCGCCGACGAGTGACTGCGGCTGCCCCTCCTGGCTTCGTCCCGCCTGGTCCCACGGTGCCCGCGCCCGCGTCCACCCCTAGGTCGCCGGCCTTCGAGGCTCCGCCCTCGCCCGCGCCCGCGCCGGTTCCCTCGCCCGCACCTTCACCAGCGCCCGCGCCGTCGTCACCGCCCACGACGCTGCCGTCTGTGTCACCCCCGACCAGCGTGGCCTCTTCTTCGCCGGCCCCGTCGTCGCCCGCTTTGTCGTCCTCTCCCGTCGCTTCCCTAGCCGCGGCCGCTGCTCCCCCTACGGGTGTGCTGACCCCCGCGTGTGCGGGCGTACGTTGGCCATCCACGCGCTACCCCGCCGATCAGTACGTCTGCACGGCGTCTACGTCCGAGCCATCACCAGTGCCCACCTTTGCCCGGGCCGCCTTGCGCAACCCGAGTGGCACGCCGCCATGCAGGAGGAGTACGATGCGCTGCAGCGCAATCGGACCTGGGAGCCGGTCCCTCGTCCTCCTCGCGCAAACGCCATCACCAGCAAGTGGGTCTTCAAGCATAAGCTCGGCCCGGATGGCAAGCTGGAGCGCTACAAAGCTCGTTGGGTGGTCCGCGGATTTTGCCACCGTGCCGACGTCGACTTCACGGATACGTTTGCCCGGTTGTCAAGCCAGGCATGATCCGCACCGCTCTGCAGCTCGCCGCCTCGCGCGTGTGGCCGGTGCACAAGATGGACGTCTCCAACGCTTTCCTTCATGGTCATCTCTCCAAGAAGGTGTACTGCCAGCAGCCCATCGGCTTCGTCGACGCCAAGCGCCCGGATCACGTGTGCTTGCTCTCTCAGTCCTTGTATGGACTGAAGCAGGCACCCCGCGCCTGGTACCAGCGCATCGCCGCATTCCTGCATCAGCTCGTCTTCCGCTCCACGCGCTCCGATGCGTTGCTCTTTGTCTATCGACAAGGCGCCGACACTGCCTACCTTCTATTATATGTCGACGAAATCATCCTGACGGCATGCACTGATGGGCTCCTTTGATAGCTCACCAAACGCCTTCTTGCTGAGTTCGCCTTGAAGGATCTCGACCCGCTCCACTACTTCCTCGGCATCGAGGTTGTCCGTCGCGTGGACGGGTTCCTTCTTCATCAGCGGAAGTATGCTCATCAGCTTCTTGAGCGCGCAGTGATGCTTAATTGCCACCTCGCGCCCACTCCCGGTGACACGAAGGCCAAGCTCTCGGCTAGTGATGGGTCGCTGGCCTCCGACGCGCAGTTCTACCACTCCATCGTCGGTGCCCTGCAGTACTTGACACTGACTCGTCCGGAGCTGCAGTATGCCATGCAGCAGGTGTGCTTGCATATGCATGCTCCCCGGGACGCTTACTGGTCAGCGGTGAAGCGGATACTCTGCTATATCCGCGGCACCATGGACTTCGGCCTCTCGCTGCATGCCTCGCCCGCCTCGTCCTCGATCGGCATCGTCGCCTACTCGGATGCAGACTGGGCTGGCTGCCCCGACACGCGGCGCTCCACATCGGGCTACTGCGTCTACCTCGGCTCGTCGCTCGTCTCTTGGTCCTCCAAGAGGCAGCCCACCGTGTCTCGTTCCAGCGCCGAGGCCGAGTACCGCGCCATGGCTAAGTGCACGTGGCTTCGTCAGCTTCTCTCCGAGCTTTCTTGTCATGTCGACAAGGCCACGGTGGTGTTTTGTGATAACGTATCGGCTGTCTACCTCTCCGCCAACCCTGTTCATCATCGGCGCACCAAGCACATTGAGCTGGATATCCACTTTGTCCGTGAGCAGGTTGCCCTCGGTCACGTTCGAGTTCTTCACGTGCCGGCTTCTCAGCAATTTGCAGACATCATGACGAAGGGATTGTCGTCGACGACTTTTCCTGAGTTTCGCTCCAGTTTATGTGTCGGTACCGACCCTTCGACTGCGAGGAGTGTTGAGATATATATTGTATAGATATAGGTCCCCGTATATTTCAGGGTTGTACCTGTAATTGTGTCTATATATATGAGAGCAGCCGGCCAATCCCTATTGGGCCTGTGCATTGTCCCATATTATTCTACAAGTGACATGGGTATATTTGGTGTTTCGTTTAGTAAAGTTTATACCTACCCATGATACATATTGCGGATCAATGACAGAAGAGCAGAGATCGTGGATGGTTGGCAGAAGATAAGAGATCGGATATTTATGACAGGATGTTTAATTACACGGAAGCCTGACATGATAAATTCAAACAAGCAACTGACTAGTTAGGCATATTTCGGGGTTCGTCTAGATAAGTTTTGAAGCCTGGTTGTCCTGCCTGCAAGGATTCGAGATACATAACAAAAGATTAGAAATCTTTATTACCAACAAGATCGGAGATCAAAGATGGACGGAAGAGGTTTAATTACACAAAAACCTGACACAATAAGGATAAAATATGATAGACGGTTAGAAGCTCTAACCCTAGAAGGCACAATAAGCATCTGACAGTGTGCTCCCTTCAGCGATATCTATAGCATCTAGAAGGCACTCAGCTGACACCAACAACCTTCTGCTTTTGAACCCAGTCTAAAATGATGACTGACCTTGTCCCATATGCAGGGGCGGAGACAGGGAGGGGCGAGCAGGGGCAGCGTCCCCCCTATGATTTAGATTTTGTAACTAAAACTATTGATTAAAGTACTATTTGTATGATGTTTTATCTATTTTAGCCCCTCCCAATCAAACTTATAACACTAATACACTCTAATTGCCCCCTTCAATCATAAATTCTGGCTCCGCTCCTGCCCATATGTAGTGCATAAATTAATTCTCAGCCCCAAACTACATCACTAAAATAAAGAAAGGCATGGAAGACAGCCCAAACGCCCACAACACGGCGATTAGGCTTCCGACGCTTATATGGTAATATCCCTTTTGATTTTAATACATCTTCCAAGTATTTTGAAACTTATATCTTATCTCGGCCACATTTTCTAGTTATTACTAGTTACAAGAACATAAAAACATACATTTATTAAAACACACAAATGTGTAGTCATACAATAAAAATCTCAACCACTAGAATCATGATGATCAACCAAGTCCGGTCGTCACAGTAGATCAGAAATGCATAAGAATGAATCTTCCATTCCTAAGACGCACCTACGTAGTTGATCAAATCAAGCTTTCACTATCGGGTCCATGCATCTTGTGTCAGCTCTCAACATCTTAGGTTGCAAATGCTCTAAATATTGAACCCTAAGACCTAAATACCGCGCAAGAAGAAATTGGCAATGTAGTAAAATATATTGGTTTAATTTCTTGCGAGCCTAACTCAATGCAAGAACACAAATCGAGAGAGTGGCATCTTAGGCATATTTAGGAGTTTGTTTAATAAGTGTAGCCTACAACTTGAAGAGTGACATGGGTATATTTGGGGTTTCATTTAGTAAAGTTCAAACCTACCCATGATGCATTGCAAGATTGTGGATCAATGACAGCAGGGCAGTGATCGTGTATGGTTGGCAGAAGATAAGAGATCGAATATTGGTGACATAATGTTTAATTACACAGAAGCCTGACATGATAACACTAGTGGAAATAGCCCCATTGGTCCCGGTTGGTAAGGGGCATTAGTCCCGGTTACCCAACCGGGACGGGGCAATCGGGACTAAAGCCCCAACCTTTAGTCCCGGTTGCCCCAACAACCGGGACAAAAGGGGGTACATGTGGCCGCGGCAGAGGGAGAGGGGGGGTGGACAACCGTCCCGGTTCGTGACACGAACCGGGACAAATAACCTTCTGCCGTGGCAGAGATTTGGCACATTTCTCTGCCGCGGCAGAGAATTCATTTTGGCAACTTTTATTGCCGCGGCAGCATTTTGGCCACTTTTTGTGTCGCGGCAGAGAATTCATTTATGTTGTTTTATTGTTTATTTAGTGTTTTGCACTCATCAATGAAGGAACCATTATATTACACAAGATCATCATGACAATATTAGATTCTATACACGGATCGAGTTCATGCACTACATACAAAAGTTACTCTTTGTACAATCCCTATTGTTTATACACACCCGAATAGTATTCCCCTTTTTGGTTTAGGACTTCTGCATCCAAGAATCCCGCCAATTCCTCCTGAATTGCTTGTACGCGATCCTTTGACAGAAGACCGTCCCGTAGACGTTCGATCTGATTTAAAAAGGGGGTCAGCCTATATGAATGAAAATAAACACAATTTGATGGTAATTTAAAACTGTAGAAATTGTTTACGTACGTGGAGTTGTTCTAAATTTCTGCCCTTCTCATCGCACGTCTGCCGGATGAACTCGCAAACATAGTATCCATATAGATTGTTACCTGGTCCCTACATCAGGCACTTTACGAGAACATAGTTTAATCAAAATAATAATCAAGCATGATAATAACGGTATCAAAACTAGAATCAAAGAGATGCGCGGATATAGCTGGTGGTGCTTACATCTAGTGCTTGAAATGTAAGCTCCGCTTTCCAAACACCCCTAGCCTTGTTGGTGAACCGTTTTCAAGCACTGCCCGGCAAAGAAAACGAATAAAAGAAGTTATTAATTACGTGATATCATAAAATTCACGAACGTTGCCGATATAGTGTCGTAATGATTAGAATTACCGCTGGAGAAGCATCTGCATGTCCTTCCACTTCTTAAGGGGTTTATATTTCGAGTCCATGACTAGTACACGCCCTTTGTCAAGTTGAATGATTAACAGAATATAGTGGAAGCTGCGAATGCATAACTAATCAATTATATACTTAACATCGAGTAAGCGAAATAGAAAGTGTATACAATACAATAACACTCACTCGAAGTTGTAAGGAAATAGTATTTCCCTTCTGGTTTCTTAAAACCTTAACGCGTGTACTATATTATCCTCCGTATCCTGGGGGCTTGTTTTGAGATCAGCTTCATGAACCCAATATGGGTCAATGAAGCCAATGTCATAGATTTGTCCTCTGCTGCATTCGATAATCTTCATTCTGCATATTACAATATGATTATATACATGCAATAAACAAGGTGAGATAGCTGGAGACTAAATTAATTACAGAATTAGTACTTACAGACAATAGGCACTGATGATCGATTTGTCCAAGGCGTCTTGATTGAATAATTGAAATAGTTCATCAAATTCAATGGATATCATGTCATCTATTTCTTTCTCATAATGCTTTTTTGTAACCTTTAGCACTATCCAGTTAGCCCCGACCTTTGTGGCATGCATGTACCAGTTATGCAATCTTCGCATTTTTGTTGGAAGATTATTTACCTCCTCAGGTTTGACGAGAGGTTTGTTGTACTGGTATTTGTATGCTACTTCACTCACGGGGAAGTACTCTAACTGGGATAAGTACTAGGCAATACTCATACCTTGAGCAGCGGCAGCTTCTCCGTATTGTGCAACTACCTATGGATCATACTGCTCTTCGGCCCCATATTTGCTCGACCCCACATTGGTATGGGAAATCACCTTGAGAGGGGCGCAAGACTGTTTTGCTTGTTCTCCGAGCTGGGCAACGGATTTCTCGCTTGCATCAGTACTGCTCTTCGAGGCTTGTTGTGCCGCATGTGACTTGAGAATAGAACGCTCATAGTCCGATGACAGCTTTGGCTCGGGTTGATGAAGAGTCTTTAGCATTTTCAACACTCTGGCTTTTTCTTCTTTGGTGCTGGGGAACTCTGGCTCTTTCGGCCGCCTCAGCTTAGCGAAAAACGCTGTCGTTTCCGCATCAACGATCGCCGTAGTCTCCTCTTCAGTACAGTCATAAGCTCTCTTGGGAGGAACCTTTGGTACTTTTGGAAGAGGCTCTTGTTTACATTTCGGCGATCGCTTACCACGACGCAGAGTAGCGGTACGCTTACGCTTTTTATCTTGAGGCGCCGACGATGGCTGCGCCAGAGATTGGTGAGGCGACGGAGCCGGGTGAGGCGACGAAGATGGCTGCCGCGACGGCGACGACCTCGCTGGAGACGGGTGAGGCGGCAGCGAAGATGGCCTTGGCGTGTGATTTCGAAGCACGATACATTTCTTTGGCCATAGAATGGTGACGTTTGTTGCGTCTCCCAGTACAGTCACATTCCCTTCACCTGCAGGGTAGTCAAGATCCAAAACTTCAAAGGTGGGCATGATTTCATCCACCCCGACAACAGCGTAGCCCTCTGGAACCGGACGATAGTGGTAAGTTGGTGTGGGTCCAATTGGTAAGGCATAGCCGACCGCCACCTTCGTTGATATGTTCACAGCTTCGACATGTAGCTCGCAGTGTGTCATCTCTGTGATATCATCCACTGGGTAGCCAACAGGAGCCATCGTCGGTGCACCATCGTCATCGTCATTGTCATCACCCGGGACCTCGGTGGAAGCCACACTGCTTTTTCGATTATTCGATAGGCCGGTAGCATCGAATGCAATGTGCTGCTGTGATGGGCCGGTAGTACTTTGCTCTTTAAGTGCGTTAATTTCATCTTGTTGTTTCTTTATTCGTTCTTCAATTATACGCATTCGCTCTTTCTGAATATCTACTTCAACTTCCGCCTTGTCCTTTCTCCTCTGACGGCTTCTATCAGGATATTTCTTCCTCTCTTCGGGAAACCCAGTCCTCCATGGTTTGGAGCCTATTGTGCCTCGTGTTCGTCCATCATGTTCCTTATTTCCAAGGGCGAGTGTGAGATCATCATTCTCTCTATCGGGAATGAAGTCCCCATCTTTAACAGCCTTTACTGCTTTTCTCATATTCTCGATTGGCAAGGGGTCTTCTTTATGTCGTATGTTATATATACACATCCCTTCCGAGTCCAACGTGCCCCCATGCCCGTAAAACCAATTCCTTGCACGTTCTACCCAATCGCCATCTCTAGGCGATCTTTTAGCATGCAGTTCATTCTCAAGTTTCTCCCACTTAGGAATGCCAGCCCTGTAGCCACCTTGCCCCATAGTATGGTGATACTTCTTGTTAGCAGCATTCAGCGTATTCATTGCAGACATTTTCTTAGCTTTTGCTGATGTCTTGTAGTTCACAAACTCAGCCCAGAATGGTTTTATCTTCTCAAATTGAATCTTCTTGAAATCCGGAGTCTTCTCAGCCCAGAATGGTTTCACGACATAGTCAATGTGCAATCTTTTCTTCTAGTTGGTGAAACACTGGGCCATCTTCTTCATAGCCCACTCCCTGACCTTAGCCTCCATGGATCTCCCATGTTCTAAGGCGTCCTCAACTGGATCCTCCGCATTTGGATCCAGCTCTATCTTCGGTAGTTTGAAATTAAGCATGAGCCTCTTCCACAGTAAATCTTTGGCCTTGTTAGGGACAAACAAACATGTTCCCTCTTCTTCCGCATCAGCAGGCTACTAGGGCCAGCTAGGGTTTGGCCAGAGAGGGAGAGAACGCACGCGCGGGGGAGAAAGAGGGAGAGAATGCACGACGATGCACGGCGGCGGACAGAGGTGACGGCGGGCAGTCTGATGGCGGGGCGGCCGGCGACGTCTCCATGTGCACGCGCGTCGAGATCATATCAACTAAAATAATCATCAACTAAATATCATCACTAGTGCGCGTGTGCGTCGGGATCTACATCAGCTAAATACAAACCTAAATCATCTAACAACTATACACCTAAAATCTAAATAATATATACATACACCTAGAATAATATACACCTAAAATAATATATACATACACCTAATAAAAAAATATATGCATACACACACGTAAAATCTAAATACATCTACACATGTCAAAAAAATACACAGTATATACACATGTCAAAAAAAATCTATATACACGGTACTAATAAAGAGCCTCTCTCGGGTGGTACCGGCGCTGGACGCTGGGCGCGTGATCGGGAAGGACGTGAGGAGAGGTCAAGGCTCGAGGCGGCGGTGGCGGCCGAAGCGCTTGTGGCGAGGATGACGGAGACGGCCGAGGGCGCGCGGCCGGAGACGGAGACGGAGGGCGCACGCCGCAAAGGGAGGACGGAGGCGGCGGCGCGGAGGCGGAGGCAGAGGCGGCGGCGCTGACGACGACGGCGGGCGCGGGCAGCCTGTCGGCGTCGTGGGGATCGGGGGCGGCGGCGTCGATGAAAGTAGAGAAGAAGCAGAGAAGTGAGATGGGGAAGAAGAAGAAGAGGCGTGCAAGTTATAAAGGGGGAGTATACGTCCCGCTTGGTGGCTCCAACCAGGACTAAAGGGTCAGACGTCCTGGTTGGAGCCACCAACCGGGACATATACTCCACTTTTTTCAGCAGACCTAGGGTTGGCGCGCGCAGGGTCTTTAGTCCCGGTTGGTGGCTCCAACCGGGACATATAACCCTGTTTTAAAAAAAATCAGGAATTTTCTCTCTGTTTCCGCCTTATTTTTTATTTTGGGGTTTAAATTTGTAATCTTTTTTAAATGATAATTACTTTGGAATTTAGAAAAACTTTAAACATAAAAAGTGTTTGAATTTGAATGACTAATTCAAAACCATTTTCTGTTTTTAAAATAATTAATATAACCATTTAAACTATGAACCATTTAAAATCAAAAATGAATTAACTTATATTTTTTGAATATTAATTTGGAATTTATAAAAAATTTAAACATAAAAAGTGTTTGAATTTGAATAACTAATTGAAAAACATTTTCTATTTTTAAAAAATAATTAATGTAACCATTTAAACTATGAACCATTTAAAATTAAAAATGAATTAACTTATATTTTTTGAATATTAATTTGGAATTTAGAAAAACATTAAACATAAAAAGTGTTTGGATTTGAATAAATAATTCAAAATCATTTTCTGTTTTAAAAAATAAATAATGTAACCATTTAAAATATGAACCATTTATAATTAAAAATGAATTAACTTATATTTTTTGAATATTAATTTGGCATTTAGAAAAACTTTTAACAGAAAAAGTGTTTGGATTTGAATAACTAATTCAAAACCATTTTCTGCTTTTAATTTGGATTTGAATTAACTTATATTTTTTATATATTAATGGGCGGGAAAAAATAGGACGGGAAATAATGGGCGGAAAGAAAATTTTATTAGGATAGAACTGGAATTAAAGTACATAACGCAACTAACACAAAGTTACATAGAAGAACTAAAAATTAAGATACATAGCCAGATTAAGCCACAATCAGCCGAACTTGTTTTGCAATGTTGGAGTTATTCAGTCATGCTCCTGCCTACACATGTAATACTCGCCACTGTAGTCGTCGTACTCGTCGTGGCCGTCGTCGCTGTCGTCGTTGGGGTCACCGTAGTTGAATCTTGAAGGCTGGGTACGAGCGGGCTGGACTTGAGGGTAGCGCAAGCGGGGGCTAGAGTCGGCGATCGTGTCGTAGGCCATGATGCTCTGGAGAGTCCGGCCGCGCCACCATAGCCGACGGCCGGTCTGGTTGAAGTTCGGAGGAGGTGGGTCATCCTCCTCGTGCCTGGCGAGCGGCCTCTCACGCCGATCCACGAAGAAGGCTTCCCAAGTCGAGAAATAGTCGGGATGCCATCTGGGATTCCTCCGCTGCTCCGGCATGAGCACGAAGTAGTAGTGGTTCGTGATGGTCATCCGGCGCGCCACACCTAGAGGGACAGGAGGAACCGGCACGGCTTCGACGCTCAGCATCCAGCCGACGGGGACACAGTAGCCCGGCGGGCTGGGGTAGTTCGAGGCGCAAAGCGCCTCCGCCTCCCTGGGAGTTAGTGCTACGGTGGAAGTCATGGGAAAGAGTGATGATGTTGCAGATATGAGTCTAGACATGTGCAATGACAATGAAGGCCAACCCTATATATATAGTGATAAATGGTAGGAAGATAACTGGAGGGAAGAACTGGCGGGAAGAAATGGCGGGAGAAATGGCGGAAAAAATGGCGGGAAAAAAAATGGCGGGAAGAAAAATGACTCATTTAGAACTTGCATTGAATCTCTGAAGAAACCACATATTGCGAGTCTAAAAATGATTTTTTCAAAAAATCACGGGCGATAGATCATGTACCTGTAGTACAAACCGGACCCACTTCCTACCGATTCGGCAGACATTTGTCCTTTTTACCCGGGATGGACGAAAAGGTTTGAGATGTACCGGTTGGGAGATAGTCCATGTAAGGTGGTCTAGTATTTTAGGAAAATGGGACGGTAGCATTCTGAAACAGCATTTTGGTGGTTACTTCACAAAACGACCCGTTTTGTGCGCTCGGAAAATGGAAAAGGGCTTTTCCGTGTAACAAAAAGGAAAACTTCCTCCTGCAAAATTGTTCTCCATACCAATGTCTACATGCATGCATAATATGGGCACAACATCACAAACTATGCCGTGATTCAGCACATAACATCGGTCATTTGGACCGAAAGCCATGAAACCTCAAACATGATAGGTCATTTTGTGAAGGTTTTTTCGAGACATGATCAATATACCAAGTCTGGTATTTTTCCTTTCAACTATGTCACATAATATGACACCACGTGAAGGAATTTCATTGTTCGGATTTTTTTGAATTTATTATGGCTGTTTTGAATTTTTTGAATTTCTAACTATGGTCGAACCGGCGTGCATGAAGATAGGGGATGAGCATCGTTAGAACTTGCATTGGATCTCTGAAAAACCACATATTGCGAGTCTAAAAATGATTTTTTAAAAAAATCACGGACGATAGATCATGTACCTCTAGTACAAAGCGGACCCACTTCCTGCCGATTCGGCAAACATTTGTCCTTTTTACCTGGGATGGACGAAAAGGTTTGAGATGTCCCAGTTGGAAGATATTCCATGTAAGGTGGTTTGGTATTTTAGGAAAATGGGACGGTAGCAGTCTAAAACAGCATTTTGGTGGTTACTTCACAAAACGACCCGTTTTTTGCGCTCGAAAAATGTAAAAGGGCTTTTCCGTGCGACAAAAAGGAAAACTACCTCCTGCAAAATTGTTCTCCATACCAATGTCCACATGCATCCATAATATGGCACAGCATCACAAACTATGCCGTGATTCAGCACATAACATCGGTCATTTGGACGAAAGCCATGAAACCTCGAACACGATAGGTCATTTTGTGAAGGTTTTTGAGACATGATCAATATACCAAATCTAGTATTTTTCTTTTAACTATGTCACATAATATGACATTACGCAAGGATTTTCATTGTTCGGATTTGTTTTGAATTTATTATGCCCGTTTGAATTTTTAAATTTCTAACTATGGTCGAACCGTGCATGAAGAAGATAGCGAGCATCGTTAGAACTTGTATTGGATTTCTGAAGAAACCACATATTGCGAGTCTAAAATTGATTTTTTCAAAAAATCACGGGCGATAGATCATGTACCTGTAGTACAAACCGGACCCACTTCCTACAGATTCGGCAGACATTTGTCTTTTTTACCCGGGATGAACGAAAAGTTTTGAGATGTCCCTATTGGGAGATAGTCCATGTAAGGTGGTCTAGTATTTTAGAAAAATGGGATGGTAGCATTCTGAAACAGCATTTTGGTGGTTACTTCACAAAACGACCCGTTTTTTGCGCTCGGGAAATGGAAAAGGGATTTTCCGTGCGACAAAAAGGAAAAACTCCTCCTGCAATATTGTTCTCCATACCAATGTACACATGTATGCATAATATGGGCACAGCATCATAACCTATGCCGTGATTCAACACATAACATCGGTCATTTGGACCGAAAGCCATGAAACCTCGAACATGATAGGTCATTTTGTGAAGGTTTTTTCGAGACATGATCAATATACCAAGTCTGGTATTTTTCATTTCAACTATGTCACATAATATGACACCACGCGAAGGATTTTCATTGTTTGGATTTTTTTTGAATTTATTATGCCCGTTTTGAATTTTTTTGAATTTGTAACTATGGTCGAACCGGCGTGCATGAAGATAGGGGACGAGCATCGTTAGAACTTGCATTAGATCTCTGAAGAAACCACATATTGCGATTCTAAAAATGATTTTTTCAAAAAATCACGGGCGATAGATGATGTACCTGTAGTACAAACCGGACCCACTTCCTACCGATTTGGCAGACATTTGTCCTTTTTACCCGGGATGGACGAAAAGGTTTGATATGTCCCGGTTGGGAGATAGTCTATGTAAGGTGGTCTAGTATTTTAGGAAAATGGGACGGTAGCATTCTAAAACAGCATTTTGGTGGTTACTACACAAAACGACCCGTTTTTGCGCTCGGAAAATGGAAAAGGGCTTTTCCGTGCGACAAAAAGGAAAACTTCCTCCTGCAAAATTGTTCTCCATACCAATGTCCACATGCATGCATAATATGCACACAGCATCACAAACTATGCCGTGATTCAACACATAACATCGGTCATTTGGACCGAAAGTCATGAAACCTCGAACATGATAGGTCATTTTGTGAATGTTTTTTCGAGACATGATCAATATACCAAATCTGGTATTTTTCATTTCAACTATGTCACATAATATGACACCTCGTGAAGGATTTTCATTGTTCGGATTTTTTTGAATTTATTATGGCTGTTTTGAATTTTTTGAATTTCTAACTATGGTCGAACCGGCGTGCATGAAGATAGGGGATGAGCATCGTTAGAACTTGCATTGGATCTCTGAAAAACCACATATTGCGAGTCTAAAAATGATTTTTTAAAAAAATCACGGACGATAGATCATGTACCTCTAGTACAAAGCGGACCCACTTCCTGCCGATTCGGCAAACATTTGTCCTTTTTACCTGGGATGGACGAAAAGGTTTGAGATGTCCCAGTTGGAAGATATTCCATGTAAGGTGGTTTGGTATTTTAGGAAAATGGGACGGTAGCAGTCTAAAACAGCATTTTGGTGGTTACTTCACAAAACGACCCGTTTTTTGCGCTCGAAAAATGTAAAAGGGCTTTTCCGTGCGACAAAAAGGAAAACTACCTCCTGCAAAATTGTTCTCCATACCAATGTCCACATGCATCCATAATATGGCACAGCATCACAAACTATGCCGTGATTCAGCACATAACATCGGTCATTTGGACGAAAGCCATGAAACCTCGAACACGATAGGTCATTTTGTGAAGGTTTTTTCGAGACATGATCAATATACCAAATCTAGTATTTTTCCTTTTAACTATGTCACATAATATGACATTACGCGAAGGATTTTCATTGTTCGGATTTGTTTTGAATTTATTATGCCCGTTTTGAATTTTTTAAATTTCTAACTATGGTCGAACCGGCGTGCATGAAGATAGGGGCGAGCATCGTTAGAACTTGTATTGGATTTCTGAAGAAACCACATATTGCGAGTCTAAAATTGATTTTTTCAAAAAATCACGGGCGATAGATCATGTACCTGTAGTACAAACCGGACCCACTTCCTACAGATTCGGCAGACATTTGTCTTTTTTACCCGGGATGAACGAAAAGTTTTGAGATGTCCCTGTTGGGAGATAGTCCATGTAAGGTGGTCTAGTATTTTAGAAAAATGGGATGGTAGCATTCTGAAACAGCATTTTGGTGGTTACTTCACAAAACGACCCGTTTTTTGCGCTCGGGAAATGGAAAAGGGATTTTCCGTGCGACAAAAAGGAAAAACTCCTCCTGCAATATTGTTCTCCATACCAATGTACACATGTATGCATAATATGGGCACAGCATCATAACCTATGCCGTGATTCAACACATAACATCGGTCATTTGGACCGAAAGCCATGAAACCTCGAACATGATAGGTCATTTTGTGAAGGTTTTTTCGAGACATGATCAATATACCAAGTCTGGTATTTTTCATTTCAACTATGTCACATAATATGACACCACGCGAAGGATTTTCATTGTTTGGATTTTTTTTGAATTTATTATGCCCGTTTTGAATTTTTTTGAATTTGTAACTATGGTCGAACCGGCGTGCATGAAGATAGGGGACGAGCATCGTTAGAACTTGCATTAGATCTCTGAAGAAACCACATATTGCGATTCTAAAAATGATTTTTTCAAAAAATCACGGGCGATAGATGATGTACCTGTAGTACAAACCGGACCCACTTCCTACCGATTTGGCAGACATTTGTCCTTTTTACCCGGGATGGACGAAAAGGTTTGATATGTCCCGGTTGGGAGATAGTCTATGTAAGGTGGTCTAGTATTTTAGGAAAATGGGACGGTAGCATTCTAAAACAGCATTTTGGTGGTTACTACACAAAACGACCCGTTTTTGCGCTCGGAAAATGGAAAAGGGCTTTTCCGTGCGACAAAAAGGAAAACTTCCTCCTGCAAAATTGTTCTCCATACCAATGTCCACATGCATGCATAATATGCGCACAGCATCACAAACTATGCCGTGATTCAACACATAACATCGGTCATTTGGACCGAAAGTCATGAAACCTCGAACATGATAGGTCATTTTGTGAATGTTTTTTCGAGACATGATCAATATACCAAATCTGGTATTTTTCATTTCAACTATGTCACATAATATGACACCTCGTGAAGGATTTTCATTGTTCGGATTTTTTTTTGAATTTCTAACTATGGTCGAACCGGCGTACATGAAGATAGGGGACGAGCATCGTTAGAACTTGCATTGGATCTCTGGAGAAACCACATATTGCGAGTCTAAAAATGATTTTTTCAAAAAATCACGGACGATAGATCATGTACCTGTAGTACAAACCGGACCCACTTCCTACCGATTCGGTAGACATTTGTCCTTTTTACCCGGGATGGACGAAAATGTTTGAGATTTCCCGTTTGGGAGATAGTCCATGTAAGGTGGTCTAGTATTTTAGGAATATGGGACGGTAGCATTCTGAAATAGCATTTTGGTGGTTACTTCACAAAACGACCCTTTTTTGCGCTCGAGAAATGGAAAAGGGCTTTTCCGTGCGACAAAAAGGAAAACTTCGTCCTGCAAAATTGTTCTCCATACCAATGTCCGCATGCATGCATAATATGGGCACAGCATCACAAACTATGCCGTGCTTCAACACATAACATCGTCATTTGGACCGAAAGCCAAGAAACCTCGAACATGATAGGTCATTTTGTGAAGGTTTTTTCGAGACATGATGAATATACCAAGTCTGGTATTTTTCCTTTCAACTATGTCACATAATATGACACCACGCGAAGGATTTTCATTGTTCGGATATTTTTTGAATTTATTATGCCCGTTTTGAATTTTTTGAATTTCTAACTATTGTCGAACCGGCGTGCATGAAGATAGGGGACGAGCATCGTTAGAACTTGCATTGGATCTCTGAAGAAACCACATATTGCGAGTCTAAAAATGATTTTTAAAAAAAATCACGGGCGATAGAGCATGTACCTGTAGTACAAACCGGACCCACTTCCTACCGATTCGGCAGACATTTGTCCTTTTTACCCGGGATGGACGAAAAGGTTTGATATGTCCCGGTTGGGAGATAGTCCATGTAAGGTGGTCTAGTATTTTAGGAAAATGGGACGGTAGAATTCTGAAACAGCATTTTGGTGGTTACTTCATAAAACGACCCGTTTTTTGCGCTCAGAAAATGGAAAAGGGCTTTTCCTTGCGAAAAAAAGGAAAACTTCCTCCTGCAAAATTGTTCTCCATACCAATGTCCACATGCATGCATAATATGGGTACAACATCATAAACTATGCCGTGATTCAGTACATAACATAGGTCATTTGGACCGAAAGCCATGAAACCTCGAACATGATAGGTCATTTTGTGAAGGTTTTTTCGAGACATGATCAATATACCAAGTCTGGTATTTTTCCTTTCAACTATGTCATATAATATGACACTACGCGAAGGATTTTCATTGTTCGGATTTTTTTTGAATTTATTATGCCTGTTTTGAATTTTTTGAATTTCTAACTATGGTCGAACCGGCGTGCATGAAGATAGGGGATGAGCATGGTTAGAACTTGCATTGGATCTCTGAAGAAACCACATATTGCGAGTCTAAAAATTATTTTTTCAAAAAATCACGGGCGATAGATCTTGTACCTGTAGTACAAACCGGACCCACTTCCTACCGATTCGGCAAACATTTGTCCTTTTTACCCTGGATGGAAGAAAAGGTTTGAGATGTCCCGGTTGGGAGATAGTCCATTTAAGGTGGTCTAGTATTTTAGGAAAATGAGACGGTAGCATTCTGAAACAGCATTTTGGTGGTTACTTCACAAAACGACCTTTTTTTTGCGCTCGGAAAATGGAAAAGGGTTTTTTTGTGCAACAAAAAGGAAAACTTCCTCTTGCAACATTGTTCTCCATACCAATGTCCACATGAATGCATAATATGGGCACAGCATCACAAACTATGCCATGATTCAGCACATAACATCGGTCATTTGGACCGAAAGCCATGAAACCTCGAACATGATAGGTCATTTTGTGAAGGTTTTTTCGAGACATGATCAATATACCAAGTCTGGTATTTTTCATTTCAACTATGTCACATAATATGACACCACACAAAGGATTTTCATTGTTCGGATTTTCAATATACTAAATGTTCATCTTTAGTCCCGGTTGGAGGGATTTCGGCAGGCTGGGCCAGGCAGCACTAATGATAGGGGTGAGTGTCGACATTATGTCGTCCGGCGTGTACCTTGTCCCGGATGGTGTCACCAACCGGTACTAAAGATGAACCTTTAGTCCCGGTTGGAGACACCAACCGGGACAAAACACGAGTCAGCACTAATAATAGGAGTGAGTGTCGACACTATGCCGAGCTGCTTCTACTATAAATAGGCATCCTTGTGAGTCCAGTCCTCCAGCCAGATTGGGGCATCTCCAATATTGTTTTCGAGAGCAGGGACACCACTACGACCAGTTTCAGGGAGATGCCGCTGGATCCCATTCCTCCGGCATCTCCAAGAAACTGATCATAGAGGCACTCCCTAATTTGTGAAATTAGTTAGCTCCCAGGTGTATTGATCTAGTTAGAGAAGTTACAAGCTGCAAGATGGTTTTCGAGAGCAGGGACACCACTACGACCAGTTTCAGGGAGATGCCGTCGGATCCCAGTCTTCCTGCATCTCCAAGAAACTGGTCATAGAGGCATTCCCTAATATGTGAAATTAGTTAGCTCCCAGGTGTATTGATCTAGTTAGAGAAGTTACAAGATGCAAGATGGTTTTCGAGAGCTGGGACACCACTACGACCAGTTTCAGGGAGATGCCGCCGGATCCCAGTCCTCCGGCATCTCTAAGAAACTGGTCATAGAGGCACTCCCTAATATGTGACCGCGCGCGTTTGGAGATCAGATCTTAAAGGTAAGTACGAATCAGGACAACTTCTTCGTAGTCCCGGTCCAGCCACAAAACGGGACTAACACTCAAGACAATTATTAATATTAAAAACTGAGACTACAAAACCAGGACTAAAGGCCCCCCTATATATAGTCCCGGTCAAGCCACAAACCGCGAAAGATATCCTTCGGTCAAGCCACAAACCGCGAAAGACATGAACTAGAGTTACATAATATGAGCATGAACTTCTTGGCATATGTCCTTCCTTATGATCGCTTCAGACGTAACCATGGAGCATCTTCTTTACTTAACGGAATTCTTGGGTCAATTTTCACTGTGAAGGGCGGAATTTCATCAAACTTATTATAATCTTCTGACATGTCTGTATTGTCCTCGATTCCCATGATGTTTCTTTTCCCTGAAAGAACTATGTGACGCTTTGACTCATCATATGATGTATTCGTTTGCATATTTTTTCTTTTTTTCGGTCTGGAGGACATGTCCTTCACATAGAAAACCTAAGACACATCAGTGGCTAGGACGAATGGTTCATCTCTATAACCAAGATTAATGAGATCCACTGTTGTCATTCCGTACAACTGGTCTATCTTTACCCCTTCCCCATTCAGGTTGACCCATTTGCAGCGAAACAAAGGGACCTTAAAAGAGACTCCATAGTCTAGTTCCCATATCTCCTCTATGTAACCATAGTATGTGTCCTTTTATCCATTCTCGTCTATTGCATCAAAGCGGACACCACTATTTTGGTTGGTGCTCTTTTTATCTTGGTTGATCGTGTAGAATGTATTCCCATTTATTTCGTACCCTTGGAAATTCAATACAGTAGAAGATGGTGAAGCGGCTAACAAGTATAGCTGATCTCCAACAGTGGTGTCATTCAAGAGATGTGTCCGCATCCAACCACCGAAATACTTCATGTGTTCATCTGTAATCCATGATTTAGGCTTCCCCGGGTTTTTGGAGCGTACAATATTCTTGTGTTCCTCGATCTACGGAGCTGCCGAGGTGGAAATATGTAGAACTGTGTAGTGTGCTTTAGTGAAAGAATCCCCGTCCCTATATATCATTGCTTCCTTTCCCAGCGTGCCTTTTCCACTTAGTCTTCCCTCATGCCGCGAGTCAGAAACACCAATCGGCTTAAGGTCAGGAATAAAGTCAACACAAAACTCAATGACCTCCTCTGTTCCATATCCTTGGAGATGCTTCCTTCTGGTCTAGCACGGTTATGAACATATTTCTTTAAGACTCCCATGAACCTCTCAAAGGGGAACATATTGTGCAGAAATACCGGACCGAGAATGGCAATCTCTTCCACTAGGTGAACCAGGAGATGCGTCATAATATTGAAGAAGGATGGTGGGAACACCAACTCAAAACTAACAAGACATTGTACCACATCCTTCTATAACCTTGGCAGAATATCTGGATTGAGTACCTTCTGAGATATTGCATTGAGGAATGCACACAGCTTCACAATGGGTATTCGAACATTTTCCGGTAGAAGCCCCCTCAATGCAATCGGAAGCAACTGCGTCATAATCACATGAAAGTCATGAGACTTCAGGTTTTGGAACTTTTTCACTGCCATATTTATTATCCCCTTTATATTAGATGAGAAGCCAGACAGCACCTTGATACTATAAAGGACTTCAAAAAATATTTCCTTCTCTGCTTTGGTAAGAGCATAGCTGGCATGACTTAAGTGACGCCCTTTATCCGTCTTGTTCTGTGTATTCATGTTCTTTGGGTCTTTCATAATTTGTTTGTCCTCCCGTGCTTCTGGTGTATCTTTTGTCTTCCCATACACGCCTAGGAATCCTAGCAGGTTCACGCAAAGATTCTTCGTCCCGTGCATCACATCGATTGAAGAGCGGACACGCAGGACTTTCCAATATGGCAGCTCCCAAAATATAGATTTCTTCTTCCACATGGGTGCGTGTCCTGTAGCGACGTCGTTCGGAACTGATTGACCGCCGGGACCCTTTCCAAAGATTACTTCTATGTCCTTGACCATACCAAATACATCATAACCAGGAGGGAGTTTAGGCTTCTTCCGGTGATCTGCCTCACCTTTGAAATGCTTTCCTTTCTTTCTTACAGGATGATTGGTCGGAAGAAATCGTCGATTCGCCACGTACACAACCTTCTTGCATTTATGCAAATATGTACCTTCAGTCTTATTTAAACAGTGTGTGCATGCCTTATATCCCTTGTTTGTCTGTCCTGGAAGGTTAGTAAGAGCAGACCAATCATTGATGGTTACGAAAAGCAACCCTCATAGATCAAATGGATCTTGTTTGTTCTCATCACTGGTGGAAAACAGGGCTGTAGTCCTAGGCCGCAACGGGCTCTAGTCCCGGTTTTGGGCCCGGGACTGCGAAAACTTGACTAGAGGCCCCCTCCCTCTAGTCCCGGCTCGCAACGGACCGCGACTGATAACAGCCATGTGGCTGTTTCAGCGCCGCGAGGGGCGGAAACCCTCTAGTCCCGGGCTGTAACACCACCCGGGACTAAAAGGTTTCCTGCCGCGACAGAGAAACACACATTTCTCTGCCGCAGCAGAGATTATGTATTTTTTTTTGCCATTTCGTTCCTTTTTCGTTTTGTGTTTCACTATAATTCAAACATATATTTCAGTATACATATTATACGCTACTACATACACACTACACGTCGATGCATTTATATAATTAATTGATCCCTTGCAAGCATATATATAATCAATCATATCAAAAGGAAGAAATGTTTTGAAATTACATGGTCATTGATGAATATATATATCATATCAGCTACATGAAGATGACTAAAGCAAATCGAGTTCCACGTCATCCGCATAATGCTCTCCATGTATATCAAGGACTTCCTTCATCATAAATCCCGCCAGCTCCTCTTGAATTGCTCTTATGCGCTGGTCTGGCTCTAGTTTCTCCCGCAAATCATAAATATAATGTGAGTCAACTTTCCGCTCACTGGTCAACTCGCGGATGTACTCGCAAACGTAGTATCCACATAAATGAGTTCCCGGTGGCTGCTGTAAACTCTTCACCATTTTATAAGTTAACTCCTCTTTAAATGGACCTGGTATTTTCTGTCTGAACCGTGTCCAACACCTGCTCGACAAAGAAAATGAACAAAGGAGTTATTAGTTACTTGATATCAGGAAATGAATGAAAGAGGACGATATAATGCGATAATGATTGAAATTACTTATGGAGCATTGCTTTCATGTCGCTCCACTGCTCTTGGTCCCAACTTAATGAGTCGTGGACTTCAACTAGGGAGTTGTCAACTTGAATGTTTAGCAAGATCCAATGGAATCTGCGGACATTTACATAAGCATACATGCATAGCTCATCCAGTAAGCAAAAATAAAATGTGTACAAGATACAAACACTCACTTGAAGTTGTAAGAAAATAGTATTTCCTTAACAAAATGATGCTCGGTTAAGAACCTGCACAGGTCTTCCTCCACGTATTTGGGGTGATTCTTTAACGTATATTCATTAATGATATATGGGTAAATGAACCCAATGTCGTATCTTCTAGCTCTTTTGCATTCAAGCATCTTCATTCTGCGGAATATAATATCATCATACAAAAGGATATATAGTTAGGATAATATATTAAATGCAATGAACGAGCTGAGCTACAAACTTAATTATAGAAATAAATAACTTACAGACAGTAGCAACCAATGATAGATTTGTCGAGGGTGCGCTGGTTGTATTACTGAAACAGTTCGGTCATTTGAACCTGTATCGAGTATGGTTTGAAATGATGCTCCTTTCTAACGTCGACCGGAAACCAATCTTTATGATGCTTTTTTTCTGCTTGCGACATGTACCATTCATGCAGATTTCGCATATGTGTGGATAGACGCGCGAGCTCCTCATTACTGACTAGAGGCTCCCCTTGGACATACCTTGGCCATTATACCTAATGGCGTATCTTCATAGCCTAAATATTGACCAAGAGACATATTTGCTTCCTTAGCAAGTGCTTTGGTCTGTGATAAAGTGATTCCCATAAGTGCAGCATTATTACGGGCTCTAGGGTCCATTATTTGTATGTCCATATCCATTTCAGCTCTGAAGGCCTTGTCGAGGTCTGAAATGACTTTGAGCGGAGCGACTGATTGATTCTTCTGTGCTCCGAGCTGGGCAACTTGCTTCCAGCTTTTTGCACTTGTGATTTTTTTTCTATGCTTGCTTAATAATCTCCCAGTCATAGTATGATTCCGGATTCATCGATATCTGGGATGGTTCCTCAAGAAAGGACTTAGCCCACTTTTTGGTTTTTTCATTATATACCGGCTTTGGCTCAGGCTTGTTGGGTGCAAAATGCGCCTTAACTTGGCAGCCACATCCGCGTCAGTTTCCTCATCGGTCTTGTCATAAGGTCTCTTTGGAAGAGCCGGCGGGATATCGACTATCTTCGGCGTTTGACCTTTCTTTGATGTGGGGCGCGAGGGACCGTCGAACTTCCTTTTCTTCGACGAGGTAGTAGTATTGCACGGAGGCGGAGGCGGAGATCGAGTTGATGTACTCCTGCTGCGGCGATCGTTAGCGGGGCGGGGTGGACTTGGAGGTTGGCGATAATCGGGTTGGGGTGGACTTGGAGGTTGGCGATAATCGGGTTGGGGTGGACTTGGAGGTTGATGATATTCGATGCGGGGTGGACTTGGATTCCTTCGAGTCGGTGGCCTTGGCGCCGAGCATGGAAACTTGATGTACTTCTTATTCCATAGAATGATGTTGCGCTTGACATCTCCTAGTTTCGTAAGGCCTTCAGGCGTAGCGATTTCAATCTCTAGGTCTGCAAAATCCTCCACTATGTCATCCACCGTGACACGAGCATAGCCTAGTGGAATCGGAAGTGAATGGTGGAGTGCTCCAGGTAGACAAGGTAAAGCAGTGCCGATCGCCACCTTGAAGGACAGGTTGTTCATTGGCTGATGTAGCTCACATTGTGTCATCTCTCTGACATCATCCACGGGGTAGGGAGGAGCCGGTGAATCATCCAGCAGTGCTTGATCATCAGCACGGACCTCCGTGGAAGCCACGCTTCTCTGTTGGCTAAGATCCAATGCGTGATCATCGACCGGGTGAGTTGACGATGGCGGCCTTTGGCTAATTTCATGCATGAGGTTCTTCAGATCAGCTAGGTCCTGCTCCACCCTGGAGATCCGGTCTGCCTCCCGGTCCTTCTTTCTCTAATGGCTTCTGTAACGGGCATCGTACTGAGGAAACCCTTTCTTCCACGAGACACCGGCACCTTTGCCTCGTGTTTGTCCTCCCTTTTCAGGATTCCCTAGGGCGCGTGTCAACTCGTCGTTCTCTCTCTCGGGACGGAACAATCCCAATTGAGCATCGTTCATTGCTTTAATAAGGTCTTGGGAGGGTTTTAGAATTTTATCGTGAAATAATGTCTTCCCTGTTTCTGGGTCCAAGGATCCCCCGTGCCCATACCACCAGTGCTTTGACCTCTCGGGCCATCCATCTGTACCAGGAGTGACGCCTCTAGCCCTCATTTCCTTCTCCATAGTTTCCCACTTAGGGACGACACTCTTGTAGCCACCTGTCCCCATTTTATGATGGCATTTTTTGTTGGCAGCATTTAACACGTTCTTTGCCGACTTTGCCTTTGCTTTATCAGATTGCTTGTACTGTACAAAATCGGGCCACTATTCTCTCAACTTCTCGTTTACTCCTTTGAAGTCTGAAGTTTTCTTTTTTGCGACATATTTCGTGTATAAACTTTTCTTGTGGTTCTGGTACAGTTCAGCCATCTTGCTCAGTGCCCACTCCTTGACTTTCTCTCTATTTTCAAGCCCACCCGGCCTTGGGGTAATACCAACTACCTCAAATTCCTCATACTTTGGAGGTAGTATGAAATGCGCTATGATCTTCTGCCAAAGGTCATCTTTGGCATCATCGGTGACATAGCTGTTGGATTCTTCACCAGCTTTCTTTGACTTATTCCATTCTTGGATGGTGATCGGCAGGTTGTCCCTAACAAACACACCGCATTGATTTATAAACATCCTCCGGTGCTTCTCTGTAGCAATCGGTTCACCATCATCATCTATTTCTTCGATGGTGAACCTCTGATTACCATCCAACTTTTTGTTCGGCCCTCGTTTCATTCGAGCCGTCGATTGCTTCGATCCAGTGGGCTAAAAGAAGAAGAGAGAGTGATTAATATGTATCTAGATCAGTTAATGAATAGAGGTAACACGAGACTTTATATATATATGTACCTCACCGGATCCTGTCGAGGGGCCATCATTATTGTTGTTATTTGTTCACCCTTCGTCCATCTGGTCTTCCCCTTGGTACATTATGTTTTCCTCTAGTCCATCACCGGATGGATTCAGATATGAGGATATTTCTTCCTCGAGAAAAATATCTTCGGCGCCGGTAGTAATATTAAGAGGAATTTCACCTCTTATCATGCCCTGAAGAAAACCTTCACCGATGCGACCAGGATCTTCGGATGGATCCATGAATTAATTATCTATAACAAAAAGAGAGTTAAACATGTTAGAAAAAACAATAATCCTAATAACTAAAACAATATAATCCTAATTATAATAATCCTAATATTATTTGTGCTAAAACAATAATCATAATAACTAAAACAAAAAAATAACCCTAATCCTAATCCTAATTCTAATCTTAATAAATAAAACAAAAAAAACACTAAAAAAATAATCCTAATCCTAATAATCATAGCTAATAACTAAAACAAAAAAATAACCCTAGCTAATTATAATTAAAACAATAATTAAAAAAATAACCCTAGCTAATTATAATTAAAAAAAATAACCCTAGCTAAATATAATTAAAAAATAACCCTAGCTAATTATAATTAAAATAACCCTAGCTAACAATATAATCCTAATCCTAGCTAATGATAATTAAAACAATAATTAAAAAAATATAAAACATATTTGTATTTGAAAAATACAAAGAGAAAAGAAAAAAAGAAAAATAAAATTTTTTGGAAAAGAAAAACAGTAGCCAGACCCCCACCAGGCCGGCCCATCTCTCCCCTCTTCCTTTCCTGTCGCAGTGCATCTTGCGCAGCCTTCAACACGGCCCAAAGATCCTTGGCCCAATACCTCGCCGGCCGTCCTTCCACTTGTCGTATTCCTCCTATGGCCAAGCTGCTCGGTGGCGACGCCCTCGCCGGCCGTCTGTCGCCGATCCACGCTGCCGCCGCCCTGGAGAGCACGCCTCTTCCTCTCCCCTATCCCCTCATTCCCCCAGGCTCGCTCCCTCTCTCGTTTCCTTTCCCTGGCCAAACCCTAACCGTCGCAGAGGCGCCGTCGTTGTCGACGTTCCCGGCCGGCCACCCCGAGCGACACTGAGATGCCCTGGAGAACCATCTCACCTGCAGAGCAGTGGCGGCACGACGGAGCACGTACGCACGGCGGAGCGGCGGCGGAATCGGACAGCACCTCCCCTGCTTTCGTCTGTAGGTGCTTGCCGCCTTCACGAGAAATGCGAAGTGTTGGGGCAGACCTCCTCGGTGCCGAATATCAAGGGATGACCTTTAGTACCGGCTAAGCCACCGGATTGATGGACTAAGGGTCTTTAGTCCCGCCATGGCTTAACTCATGACTAAAGACCTCCCTTTAGTCATGGGTTAAGCCACGCCCGACTAAAGGGTTTTTTGGCTTGGTTTTTTCGCAGACACCCTTTAGTGTCGGGTCCAGCCACGACCCGCGACTAATTGTTTTTTGTAAATTTTCTTTTTTTAATTCAAAACTAATATAAAAACTTTGGAAAATCATATCTTTTATTGTAATTATCCAAATAAAACAACTAATATGTCTATTATTATCAGAAAAATATAAAGACTCTTAATATAATATCCATTTATATGTTTGCATCATTTTATAAAATATTTCATTTGTAAATTTTCTTTTTTTTAATTCAAAACTAATATAAAAACTTTGGAAAATCATATCTTTTATTGTAACAATCCAAATAAAACAAATAATATGTCTATTATTATCAGAAAATTATAAAGAATCTTAATATAATATCCATTTATCTCTTTGCATCATTTATAAATTATTTCATCTGTAAATTTTCTTTTTTTAATTCAAATCAAATATAATAACTTTGGAAAATCATATTTTTATTGTAATAATACAAATAAAACAAATAACATGTCTATTATTATCAGAAAAATATAAATAATCTTAATATAATATCAATTTATCTGTTTGCATCATTTATAAATTATTTCATTTGTAAATTGTCTTTTTTTAATTCAAATCAAATATAAAAACTTTGGAAAATCATATCTTTTATTGTAATAATCCAAATAAAACAAAGAATATGTCTATTATTATCAGAAAAATATAAAGAATCTTAATATAATATCCATTTATCTATTTGCATCATTTATAAATTATTTAATTTGTAAATTTTCTTTTTTTTAATTCAAATCAAATATAAAAACTTTGGAAAATTATATCTGTTATTGTAATAATCCAAATAAAACAAATAATATGTCTATTATTATCAGAAAAATATAAAGAATCTTAATATAATATCCATTTATCTGGTTGCATCATTTATAAATTATTTCATTTGTAAATTTTCTTTTTTTAATTCAAAACTAATATAAAAACTTTGGAAAATCATATCTTTTACTGTAATAATCCAAATAAAACAAATAATATGTCTATTATTATCAAAAAAATATAAAGAATCTTAATATAATATCCATTTATCTGTTTGCATCATTTATAAATTATTTCATTTGTAAATTGTCTTTTTTAATTCAAATCAAATATAAAAACTTTGGAAAATCATATCTTTTATTGTAATAATCCAAATAAAACAAATAATATGTCTATTATTATCAGAAAAATATAAAGAATCTTAATATAATATCCATTTATCTGTTTGCATCATTTATAAATTATTTCATTTGTAAATTTTTTTTTTAATTCAAAACTAATATAAAAACTTTGGAAAATCATATCTTTTATTGTAATAATCCAAATAAAACAAATAATATGTCTATTATTATCAGAAAAATATAAAGAATCTTAATATAATATCCATTTAGTCCCGATTGTAGTCACAAACCGGTACTAAAGATATTTCCCACCGCTTCCCGCCAAGATTTCCCGCCCTTTCCTTTCTACGAGAGCTTTTAGTCCCGGATGTAGTCACTAACCGGGACTAAAGATATTTCCCGCCATTTCCCAAAGCTTCACGCCAAGTTTTCCCGCCCTTTCCCTCTATATTTAGGGCGATCGCGCCATGGCTATCCACACATCCACACCTTCCTCTCTTAGAACAATGGACAACGCCTACTGGGCCATTCTGACCCTCGAGGAGACCGAGGCGCTGTGCGCCTCCAACTACCCTTGTCCGTCGGGCTATCGGCCGCCCGCCGGCTGGATGCTGAGCGCTAGAAGGGTTCCTGTCCCTCCTGTCCCTCAAGGTTCCGCACGCCAGGCCGCCATCACAAACCACTTCTACCACGAGCTCACGCCGGAGCAGCGGATGGATTCCCAGTGGGATCTCGACAACTACGACACCTGGAATGCCTTCTTCACTAATAGGCGGGAAAGGTAGCTCGCCAGGTACGAGGGTGATGGCCCGCCACCGGTGAACCACAACGAAGTCGGCCGTCGTCTGTGGTGGGCGAACCGTAATATCATCGGAGTGATGCGCTACATCGCCGGGGGAGACCATCCTCGCCTGCGGTGCCCACGAGTCCACCCGCCATAGAGACACAAAAAGGCCCCACACCGGCCCGGCGGTAGCGGCATCGTATTCCAAGAGACCCCTCCCCCGCCCGCCATGAATCCGAGGCTGGAATGGCCCCTGGTATATGCCATGGATGGGCTGAGGATCCCCGGAGTGGCAGGTGACGATGACGATGATGATGACGATGACGAAGAAGACCCTGAAGCTGCGTACCATAGGACTAGGCATGATTATGACTAAAGGGGGCTACTTTAGTCCTGAGTGTTAGCTAGTCCCGGTTTTTAATATTAATAAATGTCTTGAGTGTTACCTAATGAATAGAGGGAAATGCCTATATAAAGAGAGGGTTCATCTTTAGTCCCGGTTGGAGAAACCAACCGCGACTGAAGGGATTGCGGCAGACTGGGCCAGGCAACACTAATAATAGGGGTGAGTGTCGACATTATGTCGTGCGGCTTGTACCTTGTCCTGTATGGTGTCACCAACCGGGACTAAAGATGAACCTTTAGTCCCGGTTGGAGACACCAACCGGGACAAAACATGAGTCAGCCCTAATAATAGAGGTGAGTGTCGACATTATGTCGTGAGTGTCGACATTATGCCGAGCTGCTTGTACTATAAATAGGCATCCTTGTGAGTCCTGTCCTCCAGCCAGTTTGAGGCATCTCCAAGATGGTTTTCGAGAGCAGGGACACCACTACGACCAGTTTTAGGGAGATGCCGCCGGATCCCAGTCCTCCGGCATCTCCGAGAAACTGGTCATAGAGGCACTCCCTAATATGTGAAATTAGTTAGCTCCCAGGCATATTGATCTAGTTAGAGAAGTTACAAGCTACAAGATGGTTTTCGAGAGCAGGGACACCACTACGACCAGTTTCAGGGAGATGCCGCCGGATCCCAGTTCTCCGGCATCTCCGAGAAACTGGTCATAGAGGCACTCCCTAATATGTGACGTCACACATTTGGAGATCAGATCTTAATTGTAAGTATGAATCGGGACTAAAGGCCCTCCAGCCACAAAACGGGACTAACACACTCAAGATTATTTACAGACAACACTATAAAAATGGACACATGGAGCATCTTCACTCATAAAATGTTACAATTATTACATATCATTTCTTTGCGTGTGTTCCTTTCTGATCCCGTCGTATCCATGGAGCATCTTCATTCATTAACATGATGCTTGGGTCATCCTTCACCGCAAAGGGCAGAATTTCATGAAACTTATCACAATCTTTTGACATGTCTGTCTTGTCCTCCACTCCCACGATGTTTCTTTTTCCTGAAAGAACTATGTGGCGCTTTGGCTCATCGTCTAATGTATTATTTTTCTTATTTTTTCTTTTTCTAGGTTTGGTAGACATGTCCTTCACATAGAAAAACTGAGCCACATCATTGGCTAGGACGAATGGTTCGTCTAAGTACCCAAGATTGTTGAGATCCAACGATGTCATTCAGTATTTCTTGTCTACCTCAACCCCTCCTCCTGTCAGCTTGACCTATTTGCACCGAAACAAGGGGACCTTAAAAGTAGGTCCATAGTCAAGTTCCCATATCTCCTCTATGTAACCATAATATGTGGTCTTTGACCCATTGTTGTTTGTTGCATCAAAACGGACACCACTGTTTTGGTTGGTGCTCTTTTTATCTTGGGCTATCGTGTAAAATGTATACCCATTTATCTCGTACCCTTGGAAAGTCGATATAGTCGAAGATGGTGACCTAGATAACAAGTATAGGTGATCTCCAAGAGTGTTGTTTTTTATGAGATGTTGCAACCAACCGCCGAAACTCTTCATGTGTTCATCTCTAATCCAAGAGTCATGCTTTCCAGGGTTGTTGGAGCGTAGGATTTTCTTGTGTTCCTCGATATATGGGGCTGCCAAGATAGAATTCTATAGAACGGTGTAATGTGCTTCGGTGTAAGAATGTCCGTCCCTACATATTATTGATTTCCTTCCTAGAGTACCCTTTCCACTCAGTCTCCCCTCATACCGCGATTGAGTAAGACCAATCGGCTTAAGGTCAGGAACAAAGTCAACACAAAATTCAATGACCTCCTCTGTTCCATAGCCCTTGGAGATGCTTCCTTCTGGCCTAGCACGGTTACAAACATATTTCTTTAAGATTCCCATGAACCTCTCAAAGTGAAACATATTGTGTAGAAATACAGGACCGAGAATGGAAATCTCTTCGACTAGGTGAACCAGCAGGTGCGTCATAATATTGAAGAAGGATGGTGGGAACACCAACTCAAAACAGACAAGACATTGGACCACATCATTCTGTCACCGTGGTAGATCTTCAGGATTGATTATCTTCCGAGAGATTGCATTGAGAAATGCACATAGCTTCACAATGGGTACTCGAACATTATCTGGTAGAAGCCCCCTCAATGCAATCGGAAGCTTTTGCGTCATAATCACGTGGCAGTCATGAGACTTTAAGTTTTGAAACTTTTTTTTCTGCCATATTTATTATTCCCTTTATATTCGACGAGAAGCTAGACGGGACATTAATACTGCTTAGGCATTCAAAAATTATTTCCTTCTCTTGTTTTGTAAGAGCGTAGCTAGCATGACCTTGAAACCATTCTGGATGCAGGCCATCTGGGTCTTTCATACGTTGATGGTCCTTTCATGCTTTCGGTGTATCTTTTGTCTTCCCATACACGCCCAAGAAGCCTAGCAGGTTCACGCAAAGATTCTTCGTCACATGCATCACATCGATTGCAGAGCGGACCTCTAAGAATTTACAATATGGTAGCTCCCAAAATATAGATTTCTTCTTCCACATGGGTGCGTGTCCTTCAGCGTCCTTTGGAACAGATATTCCTCCAGGACCCTTTCCAAAGGTTACCAGTTGATCCAAATCTTTGACCATATCAAATATATCAGCACCAGTACGCTCCTTAGGCTTCGTCTGGTGACATGCCAGACCGTTGAAATGCTTGCCTTTCTTTCTTAAGGGATGCTTGGCCAAAAGAAATCGACGATGCTCATTGTATACATTCTTCTTACAATGTTCCAAATATATACTTCCAGTCTCATCTAAACAGTGTGTGCATGCATTATATCCCTTGTTTGACTGTCTTGAAAGGTTACTAAGAGCAGGCCAATCATTGATTATTACGAAAAGCAATGCTCGAAGGTTAAATTCTTCCTGCTTGTGCTCATCCCATACGCGTATCCCGGGTTCGTGCCACAACTGTAAAATTTCTTCCACTAATGGACTTAGGTACACATCAATGTCGTTGTCGGGTTGCTTCGGACCTTGGATCAACACTGGCATCATAATGAACTTCCGCTTCATGCACAACCAAGGAGGAAGGTTATAGATGCATAGAGTCACGGGCCAGGTGCTATGTCTGGAGCTCTGCTCCCCAAAGGGATTCATGCCATCTGTACTTAGACCAAACCTTAAACTCCTTGCGTCATCTGCAAAGTCCGGGTACTTTCTATCGATTTTTCTCCATTGCGACCCATCAGCGGGGTGTCTCAACATCCCGTCTGACTTACGTTCCTCTGTATGCCATCGCAATAACTTGGCGTGCTCTTTGTTTCTGAATAAGCGTTTCAACCATGGTATTATAGGAGTATACCACATCACCTTCGCAGGAACCCTCTTCCGGGGGGGGGGGCTCGCCCTCAACGTCACCAGGGTCATCTCGTCTAATCTTATACTGAAGTGAAGTGCATACCGGGCATGCATCCAAATTCTCATACTCCTCACCGCGGTAGAGGATGCAGTCATTAGGGCATGCATGTATCTTCTGAACCTCTAAACCTAGAGGGCAGACAACCTTTTTTGCTTCAGACGCGTCAAGGGCAATACGTTATCTTTTGGAAGCATATTCTTCATCATTTTTCAGCATCTTTTCAAATGAGGAGTCAGGTATAGCACACTCAGCCTTCCATCGCAGTAATTCCAGTGTGCTGCCCAGCTTTTTCAGACCATTTTCGCAATTTGGGTACAACAACTTTTTGTGATCCTCTAACATGTGATTGAACTTCTCCCTCTCCTTTTCAGTTTCACAATCTCTTCATGCATCGGCAATGGTCCGACCAAGATCATCAGCGGGTTCATCATGTGTCTCTTCTTCATCCTCCCCTTCAGCATCCCCCATGGAAGTATCTCCGCACTCAGGGAAACCATGATAGTTGTCATCCTCCTCCTCTTCTTTATTGTCTTCTATTATAACCCCTCTCTCTCTCCGTGCTTGGTCCAACAATTATAACTGGGCATGAAGTCGGACTTCCACAGGTGGCTGTGAAGGGTTTTTGAGTCAGAGTAATCCTTCTGATTCCTACATCCATTACATGGACAGAATACAAAACCATTGCTCTTGTTTGCATCAGCAACATGGATGAATTCATGCACGCCATTAATGAACTCGCCAGAGCGTCGGTCAGTCCCGTACATCCATTCCCGGACCATCTGCATTATAGTAAAAGTATATCAAAAACCATTACACAACATGTTAAAATTATTACACGTTATATTGAGAGCTTCTAGAGCATTAATTTTGAATTTTGAAAAATTTATATGCACCAATTTGTGAATTGCAGAAAACAATCAACATCATAAATGTGGAGTTTTTTATTATTGTTCTATTAGTGAAAACCTCATTCCATTCTAAGCTCTGAAACTCTAAAATTACACATTTCAATTTTCAGTAACTATGTGCCTAATCAAAATTTGTTACACATATATATCAAAATCCTTCTAGCTACTTCTAGAGCATGCATGCATTTGATCCATATCTCTATACTTCTAGAGCATTATAGAGCTAAAGTAGCAATAAGATATGAAAGAATGAAGTTCTAACCTTTCAAAGCTTTGGATTTAGGTGTTGCAAACTAAATCTTGACAAATCTTGAGAAAAAAATGGCATGAACTCTCTTGCTTCTTTGAGAAAAATGGCCACCACATGCTTTAGGGCAGCAGGACAGGAGGCAGATTATATAGTCGTGGACAACTAGTCCCGGGCCGTGATACGACCCGGGACTAATAGTCCACGAAAGGACCAGCTGGCCTGCTCCAGGTTATTAGTCCCGGGCCGTATTACAGACCGGGACTAATGACCTGGTCCGGCCCGGGACTAGTCACTACGGTCGTTTCTAGCCGTTAGAGGCCTCATGGCCCGGGACTAGTGCTCCCACTAGTCGCGGGCTGTGCCAGGCCGGGACTGCTAGGCTTGTTCTGATCGAACCGAAGATGGTTTTTCCAGTAGTGCACGCACGTACACCTGGTTTGCCCCACAGCTGTAAGAGTTCTTCAACTAATGGCCTAAGGTACACATCAATGTCGTTGCCCGGTTGCTTCAGGCCTTGGATGAGCACTGGCATCATAATGAACTTACGCTTCATGCACAACCAAGGAGGCAGGTTGTAGATACATAGAGTCACAGGCCAGGTGCTGCGACTGTAGCTCTGCTCCCCAAAAGGATTCATGCCATCCGTACTTAGACCAAACCATAAGTTCCTTGCGTCACCTGCAAAGTCTAGGAAGTCTCTCTCGATTTTTCTCCACTGTGACCCATCAACAGGGTGTCTCAACTTCCCGTCTTTCTTACGGTCTTCTTTGTGCCATCGCAACAACCTGGCATGCTCTTTGTTTCTGAACATGCGTTTCAACCTTGGTATTATAGGAGCATACCACATAACCTTAGCAGGAACCCTCTTCCGGAGGGGCTCTCCCTCAACATCACCAGGGTCATCTCGTCTGATCTTATACCGCAATGCATTGCATACCGGGCATTTATCTAAATTCTCATACTCCTTATCGCGGTAGAGGATGCAGTCATTAATGCATGCATGTATCTTTTGCACATCTAATCCTAGAGGACAGAGAGTCTTCTTTGCTTCGTAGGTACTCTCGGGAAGTTCGTTATGTTTTGGAAACTTCGGCTTCATTATTTTCAGCACCTTTTCAAATGAGGAGTCAGTTAGACCACACTCTGCCTTCCATCGCAATAATTCCAGTGTGGTACCAAGCTTTGTGCTGCCATCTTCACAATTTGGGTACAACAATTTCTTGTGATCTTCTAACATGCCCTCTAACTTCAACTTCTCATTTTCTGTTTCACAGTCTCGCTTTGCATCAGAAATGACCCTACCAAGTTCATGAGCCGGCTCATCTGATGCCCATTCTTCACCTCCTTCCTCTCCATTGTCTTCCATTGCAGTATCACTGTATTCAGGAAACATATGATGATAGTTGTTATCATCATCTTCTTCTTCAGCATCTTCCATCATAACCCCTCTTTCCCCGTGCTTGGTCCAGCAATTATAGTTGGGCATGAAACCTTTCATAATCAGGTGGCCGCGAATGATTTTCGAGGAAGAGTACTCCTTGTTGTTCCGACATTGAACACATGGACAACGTATAAAACCATTCTCTTTGTTTGCCGTAGCCACATCGATAAATTTATCCACGCCTTTCATATACCCGGGTACACGCCGGTCACCGTACATCCATTCCCGACCGTTCATCTGCATCATATAAGTAAGTTTATCAAAAACAGGACATCATAAATAGTGAAATGACCAATTCACATCGACACATGCATTATATCAATGACAGAGAAAAGATAAGATTGCTAACCTCGATCGAGGGAAATAAAGAGGAGAAATCTCAAGTGCGTCTCGGACACCTTCTATATTTTTGTTCTATGAGAAATTGAACGGGATCATTCACTCAAACATTTTATCAAACACCTTGAATGCATGCATAGGGGAAAAAACTAGCACACCTCTCACACCTTCCACCAAGAAAAAACAGAGTGGATGCAGAGGGCTGGGGCGTTGCATTTATAGAGGGCGGGAGCATACGGACTAAAGGTGTGTGCCACGCCACGTGGCTGACACCCAACCTTTAGTCCCGGTTTGTGTTACAAACCGGGACGCATGCCCCCCTACCAACCGGGACGCATGCCTCCGGGCCCCGTGTCCGCTCGAATCGGGACGCGTGCCAGCATTAGTCCCGGTTCGTGGCGGAACCGGGACTAATGCTGTTAGGAGGCACGAACGGATAGCCTTTTTTCTACTAGCGTAAAGTCAAACAAGCAACCGACTACTCAGGCATATTTCGGGGTTCAATTAGATTAGTTTTGAACCTACTTGTGCTGCCTGCAAGGATTAGAAATAACAGAAGATTAGAAATTTTTATTACCAGCAAGATCAGAGATCGATGGCAGAGGTTTAATTACACCAAAACCTGACACAATAAGGATACGAGATGATAGAAGGTTAGAAGCTCTAACCCTATGCCCACTTATGCTGAGTGCACGGATCAGATGTGGTAGAGGATAGAAGAGTTAGTTACACACAAACCTGACACCATAAATTCCTATAAGGTTGCTCATAATGGGTGTACCATAAGTTGTACTAATGTGGCGCACTAGTTAATGATGACAGAGTATTACAAATGGTAATTCAATGTTGTCTCTTCGGCATCGCTGCATGCATGCTTCTGCTCTAGTTGTATACTCCTAGGTTTTATACTATATCTATCACAATGCGTTGTACAGGGCTTGGCGGGCCATTTGTGCACCTCGCTTAAATTGTATCGCTTTCCATTTCGGCTGTTGGCCTCAATAGCCAAATTTGTTGTTCCATAGATCTTGTATCTATAAGACCGTCCTGTACTTTGCAAATGTAGGAAACCTTGTTGTGCAAATTAAGCCCGCTTTGTTCGTCGAGCCCAATACTTAATATTTTTGGCAGCCTCGCTGACAGGTAGTCAACTCCTATTAACTAGAACATGTTCGTGTGAACAGGTAACGATCAATTGGGGTTAATTTATCTGATCGTCTGACATATATGGGATTGACAATTATTTACTATACGATATGCACAATGCGATATGATCGAATCTCTGATAACGATGATTTGAGTATATATATGCATGACCTGGATGTAATGTAATCAATTCATACTGGCTAGCGTGTTGGCCGGACTTTGTAGACTCCCTACCACATGTACACTAGCTAGCAGCGTAGTGTGCTCCCCATACTTGGAACCTGAAACTTAATGAAGAGCTTCTTATTTTCCATCTATTAGATCGCCATAGCATATCAATATTAGTGTTTCGAATGATTTATGTTCTTTGTTAATCATCTTCACTTAGATCAATCTTACTCAGCTACTCTTGTTTCTAAAGACAATCCAAGAAAACTTTGCGACCTATGTTTTTTGTAGCAGCATGTCCACTAAACTACTAGTGTCGCATACAGGGATGGAACTCGTGTCAAAAAAAATTCTGAGCATCACAACCAATTTATTAGACAACAATGTTCAAGGGTAGAAATGTGGGACCAGGTGAATATCCAAGCCACCGATGACAGCTAGTTTATAACGTCACAGATCGTGTAGAAAAATTATGTGCTTCAACATTCAATTCCCTTCAGAATTGTTGCATCTGACAGTGTGTTCCCTTCAGAGATACCTATAGCATCTAGGAGGCACCAACAACCTTCAGCTTTTCAACCAAGTCCAAAATGTTGACTGACCTCGTACCATCTGTAGAGCCTAAATTCTCATCCCCAAACTACATCACTAAATGCCAATCCCCATTTAAAAAAAAAACTACATCCCTAAAATAAAGAACGACATGGAAGATAGCCCAAAAGCCCACAACACATCGATTAGGCTTCCGACCCTTGATATTAGCCCTTTTGATTTTAATACATCTTCCATGTATTTTAGCACTTGTATCTTATCTCTGCCACTTTTTCTATTTACTATTAGTTAGGAGAATGTAAAAACATACATTTATTAAAACACATAAATGTGTAGTCATACGATCAAAATTTCAACGACCAAAATCATGATGATCAACCAAGTCCGGTCGTCACAATAGATAAGATATGCATAAGAATCAATCTTCCATTCCTAAGCTGCACCTAAGTGGTTGATCCAATCAAGCTTCCACTGTTGGGTCCATGCATCATGTGTTATCTATCAAGATCTTAGGGCGCAAATGCTCTAAATATTGAACCCTAAGACCTAAGTGTTAGCTTTCTAAGACCTAGAAATGCCGGTTTAAAATTTTTGGACATCGAGCACACTAAAGCCCCGTGCTGCTGCGGGTTTCCAGATGCACGCATTTACACAATGAAAATGGAATAAAGGTTACACTTACACAATCAGTATTTCGAAGGAGAGGGAGCCTTATTTCGGTAATATTTGTAAGGTAAGATGAGGTGCCATGACTAATTTTGGTGTGTGTGTGTTTGTGCACGTATGTTTGTACGCGCTTCCACAACCGAAGCACGATCAACAACAGCAAGGCTTCCAGGATGAGCAACGTCCACAACAGCAGTTGTGCACAACAACAGTAGGGCGACGACCAGTAACCACCGTTTTCTCAATAGCAGCAAGGATTCGAGTACGATAAGCCATAGCAAGAATAGCAGGACGACTACCGGTAGCAGCAGTTTCGACAACATAAGCTGGATGACTGGTACTAGCAGTAGATGATCCCCATAAGAACTGATAGTTGTGGTTGTCATTGAAGTGGACTTTTCCCTCTATATAAACCATTGTGGGAAGGCTAGAGAAGAACACAGATAGCTCATGTACCAACATACATACACAGTACACATATACATACACCAGGAAGTCTAAAGTCTCCACCCTAAAATTGGCATGAGCCTTGTGGTGATCAGTAAGTCCCGGTCCGTGGTTGTTAAGCCATGGGAACCTGCGATGGAGATGGAGATGGAGACCCGCGACATCACTCTATCCTCTTACGACATGCTTTATGATTCCAACCCCACCATAGTGTTCTTTGTGTTTGAGCATCCAATCAAAGAGCCCGTGGAGACCATAAAAAGGGGACTATCCCAATCACTGGTCCACTACTACCCTATCGCCGGCCGCCTGGCAGCTGGAGCTAACCCCGGTGAGGTAGTCATCAAATGCACCGGGGACGGTGTGTGGCTCGTGGCGGCGACGGCCAACTGCGCCCTCAAGGACGTCCAGAATTTGGCAGATCAGTCGCTGCAGGAGGAGCTGGCTGCCTTGTACCCAGGGGCCGATGGTATGTGTAGGTACTCTGACCCATTGGTGCTGATGCAGGTGACGGTCTTCTCCTGTGGCGGGTTCGTCTTGGGCGTGTCATTCAACCACGCCATCGCCGATGGTGTGGGCATGTGCCAGTTCTTGCAGGCGGTTGGCGAGTTCTCTCGCGGTTTGCCGTCCCCGTCGGTACTACCTGTCCGGCAGGAGGATTCGATCAGTCTTGGGGTGCCTCCTGCTATCGCAAAGATCCTGCAGTTTCTGGGTACCATCCGGCCATCCCAAATGGCCCTACTCGATATCACTGTCAAGCAAAGCCTCATCAACGGCATCAAATATAAGTACACGTCCATGAACTCAGGCCGGACGTGTACTGTATTTGAGGCAGTGGCCGCGGTTTTGTGGCGCTGCCGGACCCGTGCAATCATGTCCATGTCCAAGTCCAAGTGCAACCCGGAGGCTGTCACCGCGCTAATTTTGCCTACTAACGCTCGCAAGTATGCAGGAGCAAAAGAAGGCTATTACGGTAACTGCCTCTTGGTTGAGCTGGTCACCGCAACGACCGGCATGGTAGCGAATAGCGACTTGGTAGACATTGTCAAGATGATCCAGGATGCCAAGGATCGAGTACTACCGGACCAGGCGGACATTGACGAGCTGCTGCAGGTGGAGCCGGAGGAGGACTGGTACAACATTCTTGTGGCACAGTGCTGGCGGAACATTGGATTGGAGGCGCTTGATTTTGGCGCGGGGAGGCCGGCCAGGGTGATGAAGTATTATCGGGGGATGACCTGGCTGCCTGAATGCACGGCTTGTATCCCGTGCAGCAACGACTTGCACGCATACAACGTCCTGTCTGTCTGCGTCAAGGACCACCACTCCAGGGCATTTCTCCAGGAATTAGCAGATGCACATCTCCTTTTCAAACCTAGTCCGCTTTAATTCTCTTCATCCGCTTGGCTTGGGGTTTGCTTTCCCTTTGCCTTGTATATATATATATATATATATATATATATATATATATATATATATATATATATATATATATATATATATATATGTTTGTGTCTCTACTGGACCGATCGAGCTCTTAATTATTTTGTTATCACAAGAATTTCAGCTGAAATTAAAGGAAAATCCATAGTGTTCCGTGTGTCCAACCTAAACAAATAAACGTGATCCTTGCAACTCCTCCGTCCTCGAGACAAGCTGTCGCTAACGGAGCCTTTCGACTCCCTCCGCTCGACGCTCATTGGTGTGTGGAGCCGTATGTGCTGCGGAGCAAGCCATCCGAGCACCACCGCCTCATACCGCTCAGCGCTCGTCAGACAGACTGGCGAGACTTTCAAGGGTCGGCGCCGGCCGATTGTCATGGTAGGATGAAATTTGCAGGATGTAATAGAATGATAATGGATAAGTGTAGAATCAGCTATATATCATTTATAAGAGACTTCTGAAACTTGCAATAAAAAGGCTGTGTGCATCAATTGATGCAGAGGCCGGGGACTACCCCATTTCGAAGAAAAGAAGAATCAGCTATGTCTATGGCAGGCAGGATGTAATAGAATGATCATGATAATGGATTAGTTGAGAATCAGCTATATTTACGCAAGACGGTTTCGGCGGTTAGGCATGACTTCACATCTCCACTAGAGTCTCTGTGCAAGATGAAGCCTCTCCACCACCTGTCTCTGTCATCTAGTGCTTCTCCACAAACAATGCTCCCAAGAGAGAATACGACACCATAGTGTCGCCATCGCCCGATCCGGAGAGCCAGATTAGGGTTTCCCCCAGAGCAGCAAGAGTGGCCTGTCTGCTCCAAAAACGATGCCCTTAAGAGGGGAATCGATGCCAAGCACCGCGATCCCTCACAAGGGGGCCTCACTAGAGGGTGCCTTCTCCTTGTGAAGGGATTCAGGAGATGATGCTCCATGAGGGGACCTCGCGAAGGGTGTGCATATTGAGGCTTCGCGAGGATCACTCTTCGCAAAGTGCTAGGATCCTCGAGGGAGCCTTCCCGTGGTACGGTACCTTCCTTGTTGTCAGGGCCTAGTAGCAGATGGGCCATGGTATCTTGGTTGCCACTAGACCGAAACAAAGTAAGTTTTAATTTCTATCAATACCTTGAGACATATGGAGTATGACTATTTAACAGTTACATCTAAAATCACACGTAGTTCTGACACTTCGCCAATAAAGGAGAAGGAGTTGGATGCCATAATAGATGATCAACTTCTTTCTCACTTAGTTGGATCGGGGTAACCATGCCCACAAGGGGACAAGCCGCCCAAGGGAGCAACACCAAGGCACAAGCGGCCCAAGTGCTGTCATGGGAGGAGTTACCGGTAGGATAGCACACAACCACCTTAGAGATGCATGACTGGCGAACCAGCACCAACCACGCCGCTAGCGCCGCACGGGCGCCTCGAACCGCTACACCAAGATGGCGTTAGGCTCAACTCAACCCAGCAAGAGCAGCAACAACGTTGCACTCGGAGCTAGGAGAACGAACAAGGATAGTGGGTGGCGGCACCTAGGCATGGACGCCAAACCAGCTAGATCGCCGTCAAGACATCAACTCTAGCCACTGGCACCATCTGCATCGTCGCCGGAAGATCCGCGCAGTGGAGCATCCTACTCCCTGTGCACGCATCGCAGTGCCATCATGTGCACGCCGTCGTATGGCAAGAACAAGTGCGCCTGGGTCTCCCGCCGTCATTGTGGAATCGCCATAACACCACAGCCAGAACTGCAGCCGCTCAAAACTGCAGCGAGCTTGCAAGGCTCAGCCGGGAAGTGCGCAGGGTAGGCACGCTGAGGCCAGTGACTGCCCAACCCAGATCAGGTCCAGACCGGCACGAATATGGGTATATAGGACCTCCGCTAGGAGCTCATCCACCCGCACCGCCGGCCGCGGCCACCACTAGCGCCTCTGCTGCACATGCCACCCACGCCTGTAGCCCCAACCGCGTCGTCACCTGGGTGGAATATTGTTGATGTTAATTTTTGAAGAAGTGACAACGAAGGGGACCGTATCTTTGGCTACCTCTCTCATGTGTGCACTAGAAGAAGACCACCTAGGCATCATAGAGATTGACATGTTTCTCGTATAGTAGCTTCCAATATAGCCACAGGCTAATATGGGCTCTGCCTTAGTTAATTACATAGCGGAAGACCCTTTACATTGATATATCTCTAGGTTAACTAGAATTGTGTATTGGAGGTTATATCCTTGTATTGGTGCCTGTTAGACATGCTAGCATTGTGTATTGGAAAGACTTCGTCGCATTCTTGATCTACTGGTATACCAACTGGTGTATACTCAGCCAATAGCCACTGGTGGCGTTAAGACAAGATTACGTCATGTGGGTAAAGTGTACAACTTATACGGAAGATCTAAATCTAATTGATTAGCCATGTCCTCGGTTACGGACAATATTGAGCAACTAAGGCCTGAAGCGTATGGATGATCTCGACATTCTAATATAGTGGTTGTTTCCTTCAAAGTTCTTCTTTCATTATATTGCGTCCTTCTTATTAGCGTGAGGTCACATTTAACTTTCTTCACCACTCCGGCGTGCAACTCTCACTCAGTCAGATATGATCTTTGTGTTCCTTAAAAACAATATTATCTGGTCTCTGTATATCCGTTGGCAAGTTCTCAACTTGACATCAGATCAGAATCGCAACAGGCCGCTTGGACATGCTAGGTGTTGTCATTTTGATAACATGGCGGCCCAGTGGACTAACTACCGGATGGAGATTCATGATCCGAGTAATCTAATTTTTATTAGATAAGAATCGCAAGTGGGCACTCCAACATATTAGCTGTTACCTTTAAAGTTCTCCATTCATCATATTGCATCCTACTTATTAGCTTGAGGTGACTTTTGACTTTATTCACCACTTCGGCATGGAACACTTAGTCAGTCAGATCTGATCTATATGTTCCTAATAACGAATATTATCTGGTCTCTATATATCTGTTGGCAAGTTTGCAACTTGATATCAGATCAGAATCGCAACAGGCTGCTTGCACATGCTAGGTGTTGTCATTTTGATAACATGGCGGCCTAGTTGACTAATTACCGGATGGAGATTCGTGATCCAAGGATAAGAATCGCAAGTGGGTGCTCCAACATATTAGCTATTACCTTCAAATTCCAGTATAGCCACAGGCTAATATGAGCTCTGCCTTAGTTAATTACATAGCGGAAGACCCTTTACATTGATATATCTTCAGGTTAACTAGAATTGTGTGTTGGAGGTTATATCCTTGCATTGGTGCCTGTTAGACATGCTAGCATTGTGTATTGGAAGGACTTTTATGGAAAGACTTCGTCACATTCTTGATCTGCCGGTATACCAATTGGTGTATACTCAACCAGCGGCCACTGGTGGCGTTAAGGCAAGATTGTGTCATGTGGGTAAAGTGTACAACTTATGCAGAAGATATAAATCTAATCGATTAGCCATGTCCCCGGTTATGGACAATATTGAGCAACTAAGGCCTGAAGCGTATGGATGATCTCCACATTCCAACATAGTGGTTGTTTCCTTCAAAGTTCTTCTTTCATTATATTGCGTCCTTCTTATTAGCGTGAGGTGACATTTAACTTTCTTCACCAGTCCGGCGTGCAACTCTCACTCAATCAGATATGAACTTTGTGTTTATATGGTCTCTGTATATCCGTTGGCAAGTTCGCAACTTGACATCAGATCAGAATCGCAACAGGCCGCTTGCACATGCTAGGTGTTGTCATTTTGATAACATGGCGGCCTAGTTGACTAACTACCAGATGGAGATTCGTGATCCGAATAATCTAATTTTCATTAGATAAGAATCGTAAGTGGGCACTCCAACATATTAGCTGTTACCTTTAAAGTTCTCCATTCATCATATTGCATCCTACTTATTAGCCTGAGGTGACTTTTGACTTTCTTCACCACTCCGGCATGGAACACTCAGTCAGTCAGATCTGATCTATATGTTCCTAATAACGAATATTATCTGGTCTCTATATATCTGTTGGGAAGTTTACAACTTGATATCAGATCAAAATCGCAATAGGCTGCTTGCACATGCTAGGTGTTGTCATTTTGATAACATGGAGGCCTAGTTGACTAACTACCGGATGGAGATTCGTGATCCGGGTAATCTAATTTTCTTCAGATAAGAATCGCAAGTGGGTGCTACAACATATTAGCTATTACCTTCAAAGTTCTCCGGTCATTATATTGCATCCTACTTATTAGTGTGAGGTTAAATTTGACTTTATTCACCACTCCAGTGTGCAACACTCGCTCAGTCAGATCTGATCTCTATGTTCCTAATAAACAATATTATGTTGTCTCTGTATATCTGTTGGCAAGTTTGATACTTGATATCAGATCAGAATCACATATTAGTCGATTCCTTCAATGTTCTTCATCTGTTATATTGCATCCTACTTATTAGCGTGAGGTGACATTTCACACCAGCGTGCAACACTCATCCAGTCAGATCTGATCTCGGTGTTCCTTAAAAACAAAGTATTATCTGGTATCTGTATATCTGTTGGAAAGTTTGCATCTTGACATCAGATCAGAATCGCAACATGCCGCTTGCACATGCTAGGTGTTATCATTATAATAACTTGGCGGCCTAGTTGAGAAAATAACAGATCGAGATTCGTGATCCATGTAATCTAATTGGCATCAGATAAGAATCACAAGTGGGGCGCTCCAACATATTAGCTGTTTCCTTCAAAGTTCTTCATTCATTATATTGCATCCTACTTATTAGCGCGAGGTGACATTTGACTTTCTTCACCACTCCAGCGTGCAACACTCACTCAGTCAGATCTGATCTCTGTGTTCCTTAAGAACAATATTATGTGGTCTCTGTATATCCGTTGGCAAGTTCGCAACTTGACATCAGATCAGAATAGCAAGAGGCCGCTTGCACATGCTTGATAACTTGGTGGCCTAGTTGACTAACTACCATATGGAGATTCGTGATCCGAGTAATCTAATTTGCATCAGATAAGAATCACAAGTGGCACTCCAACATATTATATTAGTTGCTTCCATCAAAGTACTCCATTCATTATATTGCATCCTACTTATTAGCGTGAGGTGACATTTGAATTTCTTCACCACTCCATAGTGCAACGTTCACTCAGTTAGATCTGATCTTTGTGTTCCTTAAAAACAATATTATCTGGTCTCTGTATATGTGGTGGCAAGTTCGCAACTTGACATTAGATCAGAATTGCAACATGCCCCTTGCACATGCTAGGCATTGTAATTTTGTTAACTTGGCAGCCTAGTTGACTAACTAAAGGATGGAGATTCGTGATCCATGTAATCTAATTAGCATTAGATAAGAATGGCAAGTCGGCGCTCCAACATATTAGCTGTTTCCTTCAAAGTTCTCCATTCATTATATTGCATCCTACTTATTAGCGTGAGGTGACATTTGACTTTCTTCACCACTCAAGCGTGCAACGCTCACTCAGTCATATCTGATCTCTCTGTTCCTTAAAATCAATATTATCCGGTCTCTGTATATCTGTTGGCAAGTTCGCAACTTGATATCAGATCAGAATCTCAATAGGCCGCTTGCACATGCTAGGCGTTGTCATTTTGATAACTTGGCGGCCTAGTTGACTAACTAACAGATGGTGATTCGTGATCCATGTAATCTAATTGGCATCAGATAAGAATCACAAGTGGGCGCTCCAACATATTAGCCGTTTCCTTCAAAGTTCTTCATTCATTATATTGTATCCTACTTATTAGCGTGAGTTGACATTTGACTTTCTTCACCATTCTAGCATGCAACACTCACTCGGTCAGATCTGATCTTTGTGTTCCTTAAAAACAATATTATTTGGTCTCTGTGTATATGTTGACATGTTTACAACTTGACATCAGATCAAAATCGCAACAGGCCGCTTGCACATGTTGGCTGTTGGCTTCAGAGTTTAGTGATGTCTCACAATCACGAGAGCATCTGCTAGTTCCCAGTATTATTGTAGTTCTAAGATGATTTAATCACCACTTCCTCTCCATTGATGTTATAATGTAGCCCACTCGTTAGCATGATTTTGATATTAGACATTCTAATTACTTTTCAGGTTCCAAATAGTACAGATAACTATAACGGTGTAATATCACCGTGCCATCAGTAATATCACCGTGTTATTGTTACTGTAATTAATGGCGTAATCCATATGAAACAAAAAAAAATCATCAAATTAGATAATAAATGTATAATTTGGGGGACAACCGTTTTTGTATGGTGAGGTGTTGGATCAAAGCCAAAAAGACACATAATTTTTCTGACAAATGTAATAGATTGCTGCAATCGCAAAGTTCCAATTGCTAGGCAGAATAGGTTGTAGTGGCAAAACATAGTGGAATGCAGAAACATAACTCATGGCTGAAGAACAAGTGATTAGAAGGCATCTACCTCCAAAAAGGAAACGAACTTTGGAACCACAATGTGAACTTCGGAGATCACATGCATCATCTGAGGAGACACAGGAATTTCCGGGTTTTTTTGCAGGGGAAAAGGGATTGTATTAAGCAATAAGAGTGGTGTTACAATCCCTAATGAGGGAATCCAGAATATCCTCTGGCCCCGACCTAACCATACAGCAGTACGGTCATTCAATCTACCAAATTTTGCTAACAAATCACTAGAAATATTCTATGACCTGGGAACTTTAGTAATCCCAGCAATCCTATTCGAAAGGAGCTCTCTTGCTTCCATGATCAGATGCCCAACATGAGATCGGACCTGCTCCCTATTCTTTAACATGCTTACAAGCAAGGAGTTGTCGGTCTCAATTAATATTTGTTCCTGGTGCCACTCCATCGCCAAAGCAGTTCCTTCGATGAACACCTGTAATTCTGCCTCAAAAGCCGACCCACAATTACGGAGAGACCTGCACGATAGGCCAGGTCCCGGGTGTAGGTCGAGTCAGTTAAAAGTTAGGGTTTCACCCTTTAATATTCTATCTACTCCTAACCGTGTCCTCCAAGGAGTCAAACTTATATTGGGCTTGGGCCACCCAGAGTCTCCTTGCGCAGCAAGTCTTCTCGTGGGCCTTCACTCGTAGGGCATATCCATATTAGGCTTCGTCCATGGGACCATGTCACTATGGCATCTAGGTATAACGAGATGCCACTAATATCGCATCCTAGTGGCATTCGGTAATTTGCAAACTCCACCATTATTTTGTCTTCAGGTGGTGGTGTGCAATATATTTTGGACTCCGCTAGTGAAATGAATGCTATGAGGGTTTTCCTACTACTGCTAGTTCCTTGAATATCTCATGATCGCCCGAACCTCTTTCGCTGTAATCAAATTCCTTGTGTCTCGTGATATATTACTTGTCCAAGATTCGATCACTCGGTATCATCTATATCTTGTTTAATCTCGTTCCCGACAAGTACTCTTTTTCTCGTTCCTGTGATATGACATTCTAGTGATCAAATCACTCACTTGCAAGGCTATGTCAATGTGATATCACCGAGAGGGACCTGAGTATATCTCTCCGTCATCCGGATGGACAAATCCCAATCTTGATCCACGAGCCTCAACTAACACTTTCCAAATACCCGACAACTCCTTTATAATCACCCTGTGATGGTGTGATGTTTGATGTAATCAAAGTACTCTTGATTGACGTCATCTCATGGTCTAAGGACATTGAGTTACTACAAATGTGATATCAATTTAAACATGATGACATGATCGTATTGCTACATCTACTTGGGGTGACTATTCATCATATCATTCTCCAATGATATGATCCTGTTATTAACAACATCCAATGTTATGATCAGGAAACCTTTGATCATCCGTTAATCAATAGGCTAGTATAAAGAGAGGCTTTAATAGGAACCATTTCTGTTTATAAATCACATATTTTTTTTGGAAAAGAGTATATATTAATATCACAAGGACACCAATTACACCCAGCCTCTGCAACAACGCATGCCCTAGCGGCTCTACGGATGCACACAACTCAGAAAAAAGAAAAAGAAATTACAAAAAAGAAAAGTCCCGCTAGAGAAAACTAATCCTCAAAGAAACGACAGTGACACCATCAGAACAACACCAGTAGTCCTCCACTCCAATAACAACGCCTTCAAGAAGGAAACAGTGACCAAGCGCTGTCGTTGCCCAACCAAAGGTCATAGGTTTTCACCCTGGAGAAAATCCTTACTCACAAAACAATGCCTTCAACAAGGTCATTGCCAGGCACAACTAGCTAAGGCCAGACCTTGGATTTTCACCCTGCAAGAATAAGACTGGGAACTCCCCCATGTTGTCTTCCCGCACCAACAGTCGCTGCAACGAGTACCAGATCACGCAGCCAGATCTCCGTCGCCACAAGAACAAAAATCACCATCGCTACCCTCAAATTTCTGCTTTCCTGACATTCTCCGCATCTGACATCACCATGGCTCAAAGCATGACACTTGGTGGGAACAAACAACAGAGCTTCGCAATGCTCCCGCTGAAACCAAACGGCCAGAAAAACAAGGTGCGCGCGACCTAATACCTTTCGATCCAGCAATCTCCACACATGATACGCCCATGGGAGTTCGCCGGCGGAGCCTTCCGGAATCCGCCTCTCCAGACCAGATCAAGGAGGGCAGATATCAAGCAGATATTCGTCTTCGTGCGAGAGAAATCAAAGTACCACCTCCTTTATTAGATCCGACATAGCGATCCCCACACCATCGGCCGGTTCCCGGAGGACGGATCGAGCAGGAAAAAGAGAGAGAACCAAACCGGGAACCACCGTATCAGCGCCAGAGCCGCCGCCCAGCAGGATCCCAGCACCACGCCTTGACCGCTGCCTACCACGGCGCCCCTGCCGAGGGCCGACCTGGCCTAGATGGCTCCAGATCCAGCCCACGCGGCGCACCCGCAGACGGTCGTCGTCGCAGCGAGGCTGTCACATCCCAAGATTTTCCAAATCTTGTAATGTGAAAAATAAATAAAATAAAATAAATTATTGTTGAAAATTAGGGTGAAAAGAAACTTTTGTTTTTAAAATGAAACTTAAAATCCCATCTTGAACAACTTTAATTAAAGTTTGAATCCAACAAAATCCAAATCAAAAGAAATGCATTCCTCATAAATGCATCTGGAAATTTAAACACTTGGAAAATAAATCCAAAACCCTAAACCCTAATGGAATAAAATCATTTCCAAGTTATCTCCAAGCCTATGGATTTGATCCATACAAAATCTTGTCAACAAACATTTACAAATGATCAAAAATGACAAAAAGGAATATTATAAGACCATAGAAATTGGTTTCACTTAATTTGGAGCCATAGATAAAATCTTATGAATTTCAATAAGATAAGGAAAAATAATTTCCAAAGCTAAGAAAGCACTTATCTAAAATCCATACAAAGTGGTGAGCAATTAATCCTAAAGATATTTAAAAGGATAAATAAATCTCAAATAAGATTTTACAAATTGGAATCACCAAGTTTGGATCTCTAAATAAAAAGATATGGATTTTATAAGATGAAGAAAGAAATATTAAATAAAGAATATTTAAAGACCAAATCAAACCTTGGCCTAATCCATAACCATTCTATCCCTATTTTAATAAAGACAAATCTCTAATAAGAATAATTATATAATTCTTGAGAAAATAGTATTTTGGAATTTACCCAAGTGAATAAAAGTTGTTTAATCAACTTAAATAAAATAAAACTTCCAAATAAAAATTGGGGAAATAAAACTATATTAAATTCCATTGGAATTGAAACAAATACCCAATTCAAATGGATTATGAATCATATTAAATACTTTCGAAATAATTCAAGATGAATTATTTGAACCCAAATAAACAAATAAAAACCTACTGAAAGTATTTGGAAAGTTTAAGAATTTAAATGGAGATTTTAAAATATTATTAAATCCTATCTAATTAAAACTAGAGCCTATTTTTTTGAAAATTAAAAGACTTAAAAAGAATAAATAAATTACTCTAAAAATGATTTCAGAATGCTTTAATAATCAGTGTTTGTAGCTACACAAATTTTGGCAAAGTTTTGAATTCAAATGAGTGTTGAATTGGTTGTTCAAAATTAAAATAGAAAAAAAGAAAAGGAAAAAAGAAAAACAATCAAACGGACTCGACCCAGTCAGCTAGCCCAACAAGGCCCAGTTAGCCCACGTCTCCTTCTCTCCCGCAGAAAACGATTCGCACCCACATGTGAACCCGCAAGGTCTCCGACCAAAGGACCCCACCGCGCCCTTCTCTCTCTCGCTGCTAGACGACCCCACCGCCAGCTCTCTTCTTCCTCACCCGCGCGCAAACTTCGCCGGCGGTTTCTGCCGTTAAACGCTCGCGTTAATACTCGTTACTACCAGCATTACTCCACCCCGAGACCACGCTGTATTAATCGCCTCCTTCTTCTCCCTCTTTTCCCCCATACGCCACCCCACCGGGGCCCCCAGGCTGCGCCAATTTCTTGCAACATCACCTCTGTCTCCGACGGCTTTCCCGGCCGATTCCGGCCAGTCTCCTCCGCCCCTTGCCTCCTCGAGCACACAGACGTGATCCCCATCTCCTGGAAAACCACCTCGTAGCACCAGCTCGCCCCCGCGCGCCCTAGAACGTCGGCAACGTCTCCACCAGTACGCCACCGGCGACCCCCGCAACTCCGGTGAGCTCTAGAACTCAACACCGTGCGCGCCTTGACCAGTGAATCATGCCGTTTGGTTCGTCTGTGTCTTTTGCATCTCCAGGTGCTCGCCAATCACTCGCGCGTGGCTTGCAACCTCGCCTCCGACGACTCCTGACCGTGCTGACGCCAGGAGCATCTCCAACGAGCAATCCTGACAACGCCCGTGTGCCCCTTGACTGAAGAAACCAACGTTGAGCATCAGTGCGTCAAGGCGATTCTGGTGAGCCACTCACCTTGACCCCTTGCTTCCTATTTCGCCCGCTCCGCCGCCGTCTGACCGCGCCGCCGTCAGCCACCGTCGCTTGCGCCGCCCGTTCTTGACCAACTGCTGTGCATCGTCGGATTTAGATCGTAGGGCATAGATAGAATCACTTAAAGCAAAAGGGTACGCAATCTGTGCCGCACGTTTTCAGTTAGATCCAACGCCTCACAGAGCCGATCCGTGTGACCCGGTACCAGCTAATAGTATCACGCCACATGGCCTCTGTTTGATTTAAAAACCAGAAACTTATCTAATTGATGTTCCAATTTGAAAAATCCATAACTTTTAATCTACACATCCAAAATTTGCAAACTTTATATCAGTGGATTCATAAAAACAAGCCCTAGCCAACCATGCACTTTGTTTAGTAAAAAGCTTCTGTTAAATGGTTTGTTTTTGCAGAAACTTATGTATGCATGTTTAGAATATAGAAATTGTTATAAAATGATTTTGAGGATAAAATCTTGGGAAAATGATTTGTTTTGAACCTACTGACCCTAGAAATAAATTGGTGGTTTCAAAAATGTATTTGGTGAAGCAAAAGAATGAATCTTGGATTTAAACCATTTCTAGTCAAATAAAAATATGGTTTAATTATTAAAAATGGTTTTGGAAGAAAACCTTTGAGAAATGTTTTGGAAATAAACTCCCTGACCCTAAACACAAGGTTATATGGTTTGAAAACATATTTTGGGAAACCTATAGAATTTTGCCTTATTAAAAGCATTTCTACACCACATAAAATAATGACTTGATCAAAAATGGTTTATGAAGTAAAATATTATACAAATGATTTTGCCACTTTATAAAATGACCATTAGGTGTTTTCAAATGTTTATGAACCATTAGAAACCACTTTTACAAATAAAACAATCTTTTGCATGCTTGCATGCATTACTTTGATTTTATCATTTTATGTGATGAATTGCTTGAATGGTAGATTGAAATATTGTTTGCTTGATTGAATTGTAGTGATTTGAAGTTAGACAACATTGCAAAGATCAAAGAAGTGAGCTTATACTCTCTACCAAAAAGGAAAGTGATGCTTCATACTTTTGTCCCATTATTTTCACTATGCATTAGTGATATTTCTAAGTAAGACTTGCATGGAATTTTTGCTAAGTATAAGCCATGCTATGGGAAATCCTAGTAGATGAAACCTTAGTAGAATTTTCCTAAGTTAAGATTCCTACTAATACCATGCTTAGCTTAGCTAATAGAAAACAAGGGTGGAATATATATTCATGCTATGGAAAATTTCTAAGTCTGAGGACTTGTGTTTTGTTTAATAAAACAACTAAGTGAATGAATCACCTGGGTGGAATGGAAGGAATGGTTTGTGTTGAGTGATCATGCAAGTCAGTATGCTGGGGAAAACTTGGGCATCACCAAGTCCACTATGCTGGGGAAAACTTGGTGTCTCACTTGTGGATGGCCACCCAGGAACAAAGAGATTTGAGATGTCAAATGTTGAGAAGCTTCAAGTGCAGCCACTTGGCATTATGGGCTCTGCCTGGATCATATAGGTTGCAATAACTTAGCCAAATGGACAGTTGGTGGTAGGGGAATGATAGGTTGGAACGCGTCCATTCTGGTCTAAGGGAAGGCTTCTGAAAGATCTTGTCTTGGGAAACCAAGTCTTGTGGGGAAAGTGCACCACCTCTGCAGGGTGTAAAATCTAAGTACTTAGCCATATCCCTAGTAAATGACAATTTGAGCATCAAGACATGGAAGCTATCAAGAATCTCATCATCCAAATTTCTAAGTTAAAACTTGTGGTTGAACAAGGGTTTAAGGTTCACCAATTTCTATTGGTGGTTCCTTGGGTGATTTTGTCAAAGTAAAAAAACTTGGTGTTTTCAAATGATAAGGAAAATCTATTTTGAGCAAAGCAAGCCTAAGCTCCACTTAGCCAAATGCATATAGATGATAGACTCCACTATACTACCATAGTATCACTTGCCAATACAATTCAAATGTATTGACCCTTGTGGCTGTAACTTGTTATGTTGCTGGTTTGTTTGATATTAGTGAGGTAGGATTACAAGTCTACAACCAACATGTCTGCCTGTGGCACTTTGAAGATGAAGGACCCCATGCTTATAGATATTCTGCTGCAATGTAATATAATAGCCAAATGAGCTATGTAAGATGTAATAAATTATGTTATTCCTGGTTATAAAGTTGTATTATGACCTTTGTTTCTTGATATTACATCTTAACTGTGGATGCTAGCTATTGATCCAGGGACTAGCATTGTAAACACAGGGATCTCTACCTTATTAAAGGTTGGGAACCTTACAGATGGTATCAGAGCATTGTGTTGCCTGTAGGATTTGTAAACCTAGGATTGGACAAAACCCTTAGAAAAATAGGAGTTATATTTGATCCAAAACTTATTTACAAACCATCTTGTAAACTCTTTCCTCAAACCATTTTGGTTTTGATTCTACATCTCTTCTATTTCAAACTTGATGGACAAAGCCTCAACCATGACCAAAGACTCCATCATGTGCAAAGGACTTCATCAACTCTAATGACTTCAACATCTTCAACATTTTTCATCAATGACTTCAACATCTTCAACATTTTTCATCAAGGACTTCAACCTTAGATATCACTAAGGACTACAAGTGAAGATAAGAAATGTTACTCAAGACTTGAGGACTAAGGAAACACAACTTAGAAGGAACCATCATCACTTTGAAGTTTGAGATCAAGATGCAAGAAATTCTCTAAGGATACAAACATCTTGTTCAAAAGGAATCAACCAAGAAGGATGGAAAGATCTCAAGTGAACCATATAGATGGACCACCATATTTAGTTTAAGTCAAACACACCAACTTATATGGTGTAACAAAAATATTTTTGGTTGACTAAAAATATGCTTGAGACTTGTTGTTTGAGTAGGATGTTTGTTTGTGATTGCTTGCACATTGCTTGTGTGAATTGTGATGTGTGTGATTAGAACTATTCCCTTAGAAATATTCTGCCTATTCTAATCCCAATCCAACCCAAACAGATGACTTCTCCAAGAGACTCCAACATCAAGGATGGCAACAACAACCAAGAGGTCAACATGAGAGACCAACTGCTTGCAAGACAAACCCAGTTGAACCAAGTGACAGCTCAATTTATAGCCAACAACAATGAGTTAGACCCAACCATGCAAAAAAAATTGGAAACTCAATCCCAATTGTTGCAAGGGATGGCTACTCAAATGATCAACATGGGAGACAACTCTTCCAAAGGAGTTTGTGACAACAAGGATGACAAATATGTTATTCTAGAAGGAACCCAAGCTTGCAATATTTGTGGAGACAAGGATCACACTTCCAAGGAGCATGAAGATCAATGCCCCAACTGTGAAGAGAAACATCCAATTGACCAATGCCCCACATCCCAAGCTACTTGTTACCTATGTGAAGGAAACAATCATGTCCCTATCCAATGCCCCATCTATTCCATAGTTGAACAAAGGAAACAAGGTGGAGTGCAACAACTGATTGCAGACTACCATGAGAGAGCCAAGTCTACCAAGAAGGATGAAGACAAAGGAAAATCTCAGCTTGTACCTCCCAACAACATGACTCAATTCAAAGGACCAAAAAGGAGACATATGTATTATCCAAGGAGTAATAGAAAGTCAAGGAGACCAGTAGACATTCCTACCTTTGAGATAACATATGAAGAACAAGAACTAGAAGCACTCCTAGCTTTGGAGAAACCCAAGAAAAAGAAGGATAAAAGCCATGTGCAATGTGGTCATTGCAAAGAAATGGGACACTATGCCAGTGAATGTCCAGAGAAGCAAAAGTATAAGGAGATTAGCCAAGTGTGGTGCAACAACTGCAAAGAGCTAGGCCATTATGTAGCAACTTGTCCACAGAAGATACGTGATGAACTCAATCTTATCACATGTTACAACTGTGGTAACCAAGGACATTATGCAATCAATTATCCAGAAAAGATGAAGCACAAGATGAACAAGCCTATGAAGGATCTTAGCCTTGTCACATGTTTCAAGTGTGGAAACAAAGGACACTATGCAGATGTTTGTCCAGAGAGATTTCAACAAGATCCCAAGGAAGCCAAGATGTAGTCTAGTTGGAAATTTTTTAAGGATGGTAGTACCCTAGATGCTTTTGAGCCAACTTGTACACCTAGCCTCCCCAAATCTCGGGACGAGATTTATTTTAAGGGTGGTAGCCTGTCACATCCCAAGATTTTCCAAATCTTGTAATGTGAAAATAAATAAAATAAAATAAATTATTGTTGAAAATCAGGGTGAAAAGAAACTTTTGTTTTTAAAATGAAACTTAAAATCCCATCTTGAACAACTTTAATTAAAGTTTGAATCCAAGAAAATCCAAATCAAAAGAAATGCATTCCTCATAAATGCATGTGGAAATTTAAACACTTGGAAAATAAATCCAAAACCCTAAACACTAATGGAATAAAATCATTTCCAAGTTATCTCCAAGCCTATGGATTTGATCCATATAAAATCTTGTCAACAAACATTTACAAATGATCAAAAAATGACAAAAAGGAATATTATAAGACCATAGAAATTGGTTTCACTTAATTTGGAGCCATAGATAAAATCTTATGAATTTCAATAACATAAGGAAAAATAATCTCCAAAGCTAATAAAGCACTTATCTAAAATCCATACAAAGTGGTGAGCAATTAATCCTAAAGATATTTAAAAGGATAAATAAATCTCAAATAAGATTTTACAAATTGGAATCACCAAGTTTGGATCTCTAAATAAAAAGATATGGATTTTATAAGATGAAGAAAGAAATATTAAATAAAGAATATTTAAAGACCAAATCAAACCTTGGCCTAATCCATAACCATTCTATCCCTATTTTAATAAATACAAATCTCTAATAAGAATAATTATATAATTCTTGAGAAAATAGTATTTTGGAATTTACCCAAGTGAAATAAAAGTTGTTTAATCAACTTAAATAAAATAAAACTTCCAAATAAAAATTGGGGAAATAAAACTATATTAAATTCCATTGGAATTGAAACAAATACCCAATTCAAATGGATTATGAATCACATTAAATACTTTCCAAATAATTCAAGATGAATTATTTGAACCCAAATAAACAAATAAAAACCTACTGAAAGGATTTGGAAAGTTTAAGAATTTAAATGGAGATTTAAAAATATTATTAAATTCTATCTAATTAAAACTAGAGCCTATTTTTTTTGAATAATTAAAAGACTTAAAAAGAATAAATAAATTACTCTAAAAATGATACCAGAATGCTTTAATAATCAGTGTTTGTAGCTACACAAATTTTGGCAAAGTTTTGAATTCAAATGAGTGTTTGAATTGGTTGTTCAAAATCAAAACAGAATAAAAGAAAAGGAAAAAAGAAAAACAATCAGTATAAAAAAAAAGGGAAAACGGACTCGACCCAGTCAGCTAGCCCAACAAGGCCCAGTTAGCCCACCTCTCCTTCTCTCCCGTAGAAAATGATTCGCACCCACATGTGAACCCGCAAGGTCTCTGACCGAAGGACCCCACCGCACCCTTCTCTCTCTCGCTGCCAGACGACCCCACCGCCAGCTCTCTTCTTTCTCACCCGCGCGCAAACCTCGCCGGCGGTTTCTGCCGTTAAACGCTCACGTCAATACTCGTTACTGCCAGCATTACTCCATCCCGTGACCATGCTGTATTAATCGCCTCCCTCTTCTCCCTCTTTTCCCCCAAACGCCACCCCACCGGAGCCCCCAGGCTGCGCCAATTTCTTGTAACATCACCTCTGTCTCCGACGGCTTTCCCGGCCGATTCCGGCCAGTCTCCTCTGCCCCTTGCCTCCTCGAGCACACAGACGTGATCCCCATCTCCTGGCGAACCACCTCGTAGCACCAGCTCAGCCCCGCGCGCCCTAGAACGTCGGCAACGTCTCCACCAGTACGCCACCGACGACCCCCGCAACTCCGGTGAGCTCTAGAACTCAACACCGTGCGCGCCTTGACCAGTGAATCATGCCGTTTGGTTCGTTTGTGTCTTTTGCATCTCCAGGTGCTCGCCAATCACTCGCGCGTGGCTTGCAACCTCGCCTCCGACGACTCCCGACCGTGCTGACGCCAGGAGCATCTCCGACGAGCAATCCTGACAACGCCCGTGCGCCCCTTGACTGAAGAAAGCCACGTTGAGCATCAGTGCGTCAAGGCGATTCTGGTGAGCCACTCTCCTTGACCCCTTGCTTCCTATTTCGCCGCTCATGCCGTCATGCGGCCGTCTGCCCGTCAGCCACCGTCGCTTGCGCCGCCCGTTCTTGACCAGCTGTTGTGCATCGTCGGATTTAGATCGTAGGGCATAGATAGAATCACTTAAAGCGAAAGGGTACGCAATCTGTACCGCACGTTTTCAGTTAGATCCAACGCCTCACAGAGCCGATCCGTGCGAACCGGTACCGGCTAATAGTATCACGCCACGTGGCCTCTGTTTGATTTAAAAACCAGAAACTTATCTAATTGAAGTTCCAATTTGAAAAATCCATAACTTTTAATCTACACGTCCAAATTTTGCAAACTTTATATCAATGGATTTATAAAAACAAGCCCTAGCCAACCATGCACTTTGTTTAGTAAAAAGCTTCTGTTAAATGGTTTGTTTTTGCAGAAACTTATGTATGCATGTTTAGAATATAGAAATTGTTCTAAGATGATTTTGAGGATAAAATCTTGGGAAAATGATTTTTTTTGAACCTACTGACCCTAGAAATAAATTGGTGGTTTCAAAAATGTATTTGGTGAAGCAAAAGAATGAATCTTGGATTTAAACCATTTCTAGTCAAATAAAAATATGGTTTAATTATTAAAAATGGTTTTGGAAGAAAACCTTTGAGAAATGTTTTGGAAATAAACTCCCTGACCCTAAACACAAGGTTATATGGTTTGAAAACATATTTTGGGAAACCTATAGAATTTTGCCTTATTAAAAGCATTTCTACACCACATAAAATAATGACTTGATCAAAAATGGTCTATGAAGTAAAATATTATACAAATGATTTTGCCACTTTATAAAATGACCATTAGGTGTTTTCAAATGTTTATGAACCATTAGAAACCACTTTTACAAATAAAACAATCTTTTGCATGCTTGCATGCATTACTTTGATTTTATCATTTTATGTGATGAATTGCTTGAATGGTAGATTGAAATATTGTTTGCTTGATTGAATTGTAGTGATTTGAAGTTAGACAACATTGCAAAGATCAAAGAAGTGAACTTATACTCTCTACCAAAAAGGAAAGTGATGCTTCATACTTTTGTCCCATTATTTTCACTATGCATTAGTGATATTTCTAAGTAAGACTTGCATGGAATTTTTGCTAAGTATAAGCCATGCTATGGGAAATCCTAGTAGATGAAACCTTAGTAGAATTTTCCTAAGTTAAGATTCCTACTAATACCATGCTTAGCTTAGCTAATAGAAAACAAGGGTGGAATATATATTCATGCTATGGAAAATTTCTAAGTCTGAGGACTTGTGTTTTGTTTAATAAAACAACTAAGTGAATGAATCACCTGGGTGGAATGGAAGGAATGGTTTGTGTTGAGTGATCATGCAAGTCAGTATGCTGGGGAAAACTTGGGCATCACCAAGTCAACTATCTGGGGAAAACTTGGTGTCTCACTTGTGGATGGCCACCAGAACAAAGAGATTTGAGATGTCAAATGTTGAGAAGCTTCAAGTGCAGCCACTTGGCATTATGGGCTCTCTGGATCATATAGGTTGCAATAACTTAGCCAAATGGACAGTTGGTGGTAGGGGAATGATAGGTTGAACGTCCATTCTGGTCTAAGGGAAGGCTTCTGAAAGATCTTGTCTTGGGAAACCAAGTCTTGTGGGGAAAGTGCACCACCTCTGCAGGGTGTAAAATCTAAGTACTTAGCCATATCCCTGGTAAATGACAATTTGAGCATCAAGACATGGAAGCTATCAAGAATCTCATCATCCAAATTTCTAAGTTAAAACTTGTGGTTGAACAAGGGTTTAAGGTTCACCAATTTCTATTGGTGGTTCCTTGGGTGATTTTGTCAAAGTAAAAAAACTTGGTGTTTTCAAATGATAAGGAAAATCTATTTTGAGCAAAGCAAGCCTAAGCTCCACTTAGCCAAATGCATATAGATGATAGACTCCACTATACTACCATAGTATCACTTGCCAATACAATTCAAATGTATTGACCCTTGTGGCTGTAACTTGTTATGTTGCTGGTTTGTTTGATATTAGTGAGGTAGGATTACAAGTCTACAACTAACATGTCTGCCTGTGGCACTTTGAAGATGAAGGACCCCATGCTTATAGATATTCTGCTGCAATGTAATATAATAGCCAAATGAGCTATGTAAGATGTAATAAATTATGTTATTCCTGGTTATAAAGTTGTATTATGACCTTTGTTTCTTGATATTACATCTTAACTGTGGATGCTAGCTATTGATCCAGGGACTAGCATTGTAAACACAGGGATCTCTATCTTATTAAAGGTTGGGAACCTTACAGAGGCCCCTCCGTACGCCATCCACACCGCCTCCGCCGAGCCACCTTGCGTCGCCCGCGACGTCTAGAGCAGGCCGCGCCATCACCCCGACCCACCAAAACGCCTCCACGGCAGCTCCCCCCTCCAGCCTTCGGCGGCGAGGGCGCCCGCCGCCACCGCGTGAGGGACTGCGCGGAGGGAGACTCATGAGCGCGCCCGCGCGGCTAGGTTCCCGAGTCGCCCGGGTCAGGGAAGCTGTTTGGGATTTCTAGTATTAATATTTCCTTATTAATACAATTCTAGCATGAAAAATAAACATCTATTATAAACCTAGGATAGCATAATAACCACTTTATTATTGCCTCTCGGGCATATTCCTTTCAGGAAAAACCTCCACGACCTCTACACTAGTGGAAGAAGGGCATGTTGTCTAGGTTCGTGAGAGGCTTTAGTTCCTGTTGCGCAACCGGACTGGGCAATCGGGACTAAAGCCCGCCTAGTCCTGGTTGTGCTGTGAACCGGGACGAAAGGGGTTCCACGTGTCCACTGTCTGGAGCAAGGAGGGAGAAGCATTCGTCCCGGTTCATATTACAAACCGGGATCATTGTTTCTCTGTCGCGGCTGCATTTTTGGCACTTTCTGTGCCACGGCGAAGAATTCATTTATTTTTCCATTTATTTATTTTCCATTTATTGTTTTCCTTTTTATTTTGTGTTTTGTACTCAGCAATGAAGGAACCCTTATATTACACAACATCGTCATGAATATAGAGATCGAAGTGTCAAACATATTACATATACGATTTTCATGCATATATACAATATAATCTCTTTTACAATCCCTATTCCACTATCAACATCTCCGGATAGTATTCTCCTTTTGGATCTAGGACCTATCCATCTAAGCCTGCCAATTCCTCTTGAATTGCTCGTACGTGTTCCTTTGATAGAAGACCGTCTCGCAACCATTTGATCTAATTTAAAGGAGTCAACATATATAAATGAAATTAAACACAATTAATGGTAATAAAATAAAATTGTGAATATTGTTTACGTACTCGAAGTTGCTCTAAATGTCTGCCCTTCTCACAGGTCGTCTGACGAATGAACTCGAAAACATAGTATCCACAAAAATTATTCCTTTGTTCCTGCGTCAGGCACTTTACAAGAACAGAGTTTAATCAAAATAATAATCAAACGTGATAATGGTATCGAAACTAGAATCAAAGAGATGAGCGGATCTAGCTAGTAGTACTTACATCTAGTGGTTCAAATGTAAGCTCCTCTTTATAGGCACCCCTAGCCTTATTGGTGAACCGTTTCCAAGTGCTATCCAACAAAGAAAATGAATAAAATGAGTTATTAATTACTTGATATCAGGAAATGAACAAAAGTTGCTAATATAGTGCCTTAATGATTGAAATTACCTCTGGAGCATTTTCTGTATGTCCACCCATGTATCAAGGGGTTTATGTTTCAAGCCCTGACTTGTACTACTCCTTTGTCAGGTTCAGTGATTAGCAGAATAAAGTGGAAGCTCCACAATTATAACTCATCAATTATACACTTAACATCGAGTAAGAGAAATAGAATGTGTACAAGACAATAACACCCACTCGTAGTTATAAGGAAATAGTATTTCCCTTTTGGTTTCTTTAAACCTTAACGCCCTTACAATTTTATTCTTTGTACCCCTTGAGTTTTTGTTAGAGATTATGTTGATGAACCCAATATGGGTCAAAGAACCCAATGTCATAGATGTGTCCTCTTTTGCAGTCGAGAATCTTCATTCTGCATAATATAGTGAGTATTATTACACATCTAATAAACGAGGTGAGCTATCTAGAGACTTAACTACATAAATAATGCTTATAGACAATAGTCATAGGCGATCGATTTGTCAATGGTGTCTTGATTATATAACTGAAATAGTTTATCAAATTCAATCATTATCTCGGCATGTCCATACCCGTAATGCTTGTTTCTAACTCCCAACATTAGCCTGTTTTTCCTTGCCTTGGAGGCTTCCATGTACCACTTATATAATCTTCACATTTTTGTTGGTGGATGCTTGACCTCCTCAGGTTTGACGAGAGGTTTCCCGTACTGGTATGTGTATTCTACATGAGACACAAGGAAATCTAACTAGGCTACATACTAAGAAATACTCAAACCATGAACAACTGTCGCTTCTACGTACATTATAACATACTCCAGATCATACTGCTCGACCACACCTTTGCTAGCCCCCACCTTGGTTTCAGAAATCACCTTGACCGGGGGGCACGATTTTATTTTGTTCTCCGAGTTGGGGAACTGATTTCCCGCTTGCACTACTACTCTTTGACCACACCTTTTCCTCATGTGACTTGAGAATAGAATGGTCATAGTCTGATGATAGCCTTGGCTCGGGTTGATAAAGGGTCTTCAACATTTTTTGCACTTGGGTTTTCTCTTCTTCGGTGCTGGGGAACTCTGGCTTTTTCGGACACTTTAGGTTATAAAACCACTTTTTCGCTTGGGCCTTTGTGATCACCTCATTCTCCTATGGAGTATAGTCGTAAGGTCTCATTGGAGGAACCTTTGGTACTTTTGGGAGGGGCTCCTGTCGATGTTTCGGTGATAGGTTACCACTCCCTAGAGTAGCGGTGGTACTCTTCCGCTTTTGGTCCTAATCCATAGTGGGATGAGATTTGCTAACGAAGCAATGCTATCTGTCTTGGAGATCACGATGGCTTCCCGAGATGGCTTCCACAGGCGGTGAAGATGGCGATCTTTGGGCGGGTGAGGAGATGGAGACGACTGTTGCGTTGGAGATGGGTGAGGCGGCTGCGAAGATGGAGTGCTCTAAGAAGTCGATGGCCTTGGCATCCGATTTGGAAGCACGATGTTTTACTTTCTCCATAAGATGGTGTCGTTTTTCTCTTCTCCCTGTTCAGTCACATCCCCTTCTCCTGCATGGTAGTCAATCTTCAGCTAGTGAAATACGGTCATAACTTCATCCACCCCGACAATAGAGTACTTGTGGAACCGGAAAACAATGGTAAGTTGGTTTACGTCCAATTGGTAAGGCATAGCCGCCGCCACCTTCATGGTTATGTTCACAATTTTCACATGTAGCTCACAATGTGTCATCTCCGTGATATAATCCACTAGGTAGCCAAGAGGAGGAATCGCCGGTACATCATCATCATCATCACCCGGGAGCTCCGTGGAAGCCACGCCGCTTTTTCGATTATTAGATAGGCTGGTAACATCGAATACTGCTTCTACCATGTGCCGCTGATATGGGCCGATAGAACCTTGCTGGATAAGTGCGTCAATTTCATCCTGCTGCCGCATTAATTGTTCTTCTATGTTGCATAATATGATCTCACACATCATCCTGGATAAGATGATCTCACGGATTTTCCAAGTGCTATAACTCCTGGAGAACCGGTGGTCTACCCCTATAGCTTTCTCCGTACGAGGGTAGCCCAGTGGAGTTTTATTTTTGTTTTGGTTTTTTTTAGGACATATGTACATGGAAAGAAAAGATTGGGTCAACTTTTCCATAAAATTGGCTCTGGTTGCCCCGTGGCGGGAGTTTCCACATATAAATCCAGAATTTTACTAAGTATTAATGCATTTCTACAAAGGGGGTCACACTTGGGACATACACTTGGACCTACCAACCTTGCACCACACTCACACACATATGCTAGGGACACACGCCAGTTTTCATCTGATTCCGACGTTCTCGTGGTCTTCCTCCGGTGAAACCCTGATCTGCGGGCCTCGGATCGTCTACCCCCCTAGACATTCTTCTGATGGGGGTAGCCCGGCATAGATCTCTCTTGTTTTGTGTTTGATTAGGTCATACGATGATGTAAAACCATGTTGGTTCACAAGTTGGGGCACTATCCTACCCGGTTTCACTGGAACAAGGAGATTCCCCCTTATACAGGTCCACAACCTTCGCTTCTAGGTTAGAGCGCATGCATGCGAGGGGGGACACATGCAAGCACCTATACCAACCTTGCACCACACTCACACATATGCTAGGGACAGATGCAAGTTTTCATCTGATTCCTTCGTTCTCGTGGTCTTCCTCCGGCGAAACCCTGATCTGCGGGGCTCGGATCGTCCACCCCCTAGACATTCTTCTGATGGGGATAGCCCGGCGTAGCTCTCTATTGTTTGTGTTTGATTAGGTCATAGGACGATGTATAACCATGTTGGGTCACAAGTTGGGGGCACTATCCTACCCGGTTTCACCTGAACAGGGAGAATCCCCCTTATATAGGTCCAGCTCCTTCGCTTCTAGGTTAGAGCGCATGCATGCGAGGGGGGACACATGCAAGCACCTATACCAACCTTGCACCACACTCACACACATACATATGCTAGGGACACATGCAAGTTTTCATCTGATTCCGACGTTCTCGTGGTCTTCCTCCGGCGAAACCCTGATCTGCGGGACTCAGATCGTCTATGCCCCTAGACATTCTTCTGACGGGGTAGCTCGGCGTAGCTCTCTCTTTTTTGTGTTTGATTAGGTCATAGGATGATGTAAAACCATGTTGGTTCACAAGTTGGGGCACTATCCTACCCGGTATCACCAGAACGGGGAGATTCCCACTTATACAGGTCTAGATCCTTTGCTTCTAGGTTAGAGCGCATGCATGCAAGGGGGGACACATGAAATCACCTATACCAACCTTGCACCACACTCACACACATATGCTAGGGACACATGCAAGTTTTCATCTAATATCGACATTCTCCTGGCCTTCCTCCGGTGAAACCCTGATCTGCTGGGCTCGGATCGTCTACCGCCCTAGACATTCTTCTGATGGGGGTAGCCTGGTGTAACTCTCTCTTGTTTTGTGTTTGATTAGGTCATAGGATGATGTAAAACCATGTTGGTTCACAAGTTGGTGCACTATCCTACCCGGTTTCACCGGAACTGGGAGTTTCCCCCTTATAGAAGTCCAGAACCTTCGCTTTTAGGTTTAGAGCGCATGCATGCGAGGGGGGACACATACAAGCACCTATACCAACCTTGCACCACACTCACACACATATGCTATGGACACATGCAAGTTTTCATCTGATTCCGACGTTCTCGTGGTCTTCCTCCGGCGAAACCCTGATCTGCGGGCCTCGGATCGTCTACCCCCCGGATCTGGTAGCCCAGTGGACTTTTATTTTTGTTTTGGTTTTGTTCAGAACATATGTACATGGAAAGCAAAGGTTGGAAAGAAAAGTTCACAAAAAACTTAAAATAAATATAATTGAAAGAACAAATGGAAATAAAAATAGAAAAAGGAATAGGCACACGACAAAGGGTAAAACACATGGCAATTGTCCTTTGCCGTGTGCCCTCACCATCAGACACACGACAAAGGTCATTTGCCATGTGTTTTCATGCGGTACACGGCAAAGGGCGGTCATACCCCGTTATTGACCCGCGCGGGCCCACACGAGCACGCGAGCCCTATCCACTCGTAGCCACACACACCAGCACGCGCTCAACCCGCCCCCTCGCACCGCCGCCAGCCCTGCCTGCCCCTGCTGCCGCAGCCGGTCCCTCCCCTGCCCCACCCAGCCGTCCCCGGCCCTCCCCCGCCCCGCCCCGCCCCGCCCCACCCAGCCCGAGCTCGCCGCCTAGCCCGCCCCATCCTCCCTTCCCCCGTCCTCCCGTGGCGCTCCGGCCGGCTGCTCCCCTCCTCCACCGAGCGGTGCGGCCGCTCCCCTCCTCCACCTCGTCGCCCCATCTCCTACACCGAGCCGGCAGTGGCAAGGTAAATTTTTTTCTTATTATTTTTATCAGTTTTTCCTATATTTCTATTATGTTTAGATTTAGTAGTAGTTCTAGTGTTGTAGATATGTATATTAGTGTTGTAGATATGCTAGTGTTATAGATATGTATATTAGTGTTGTAGATATGTTTAGATTTAGTAGTAGTTCTAGTCCTATATTCCTATATTAGTGTTGTAGATATGTTAGTTGTAGTACATTAGGGTAGTACATTAGGGTAGTTCTAGTTTTGTAGTACATTAGGGTAGTATATGTTGTTTCATATATTCATGTGTATATTAGTAATATAGAAATTATATATATTCATGTGTATAGTTGTAATTTACGAATTATATGTTGTTTCATATATTCTAGTGTTGTAGTACATTAGTAATTTTTCTTCATGCAGGATATGTGTCGAGTCTGAGGGTGGGGCTGTCGATGGCGTAGGACATTTTGCGGGAGGGTCGCTGATCTTGTTCACCTCTCGATCACGCTTCGAGCGTAAAAATCTGTTCTCATATTTTGTACCTAGGGTTATTTTCGTGTGTAGATCACCAAGTCTGTCGCGTTACCTAGGCATCTCTTCCCGACCGTAAGGGTTACGTGGATAAATATGCATTAGTAGTCTCGCATATTATGAACCCTAACTCTTACGGTACTTATCGGGATAGCCGGCGGACGCGTAGTTGGGTATGTTTTCCTTGTTCTACTCCAGTTCGAGATAGGATTTCGGCAGCGTCTCCCCGTTGTTCTCCGGATGCACATCCCTCTTGGATTTTTGTCGAGACGTGTATCGGGAGAGCAGCGGGGAGCTGCTGCCGAAATTCTGTCTCGGATCGGGGTAGAGAAGGGAGAACATACTCAATCTACGGATCCTGCGGTTGATAGGACCCTCTTTACCTATTAGAGAGATAGGTGGATATATGTATGGCGTAAAATATATGTTTGCTAAAATTAACCGAACTAATACCAGATTTATTTATATAGCGTGATTAATTGAAAGCATTATATATGTCATTTTTGGTACTCATTAGAGGATGGATCTAACATCCCAAAAATATTGATCATGCTTATCAACCTCTAATCACTAAAATTAGGGTTAACAAAAACTGGGATTAAATACAAAACAATTGAATGCATGTGTGTATGTGATGATTGAATGAATGCATAAATGGACTTGTGTGATTAACCTAAATAGCAAGGAATAGATTAAATATGAAAATAACATTATCTAAAACATTTCCAAGAAGAAACAAGTCACGAGAAAATCAAAAACAAAACAAATAAAGCAAATGGTCATTTTTTGCCAATCTTGCTCACTAGGCCACTTTGAGTGTTTCTAGTCCAAGATTTCAAACAGAAACTTTTCCATTTCTATTCACCCCTTGCTAGACCAAGTAAAAGTGAATCAAATCCCACCTTTCAAACTTATAGAAAAATTTGGCAACCCCATTCAAATGGCAATTGAAAATTGAATCTATAACATATGTGAAGATCCCACATTTTCAAAACCCAACTAAACCAGTGCCCCTTGACCAATCCAACTAACCAGATACTCCCTACTATGTACGTAGCAAACCCACCAAGTTTGAATCCAAAATTCAAATTTGAATTTCTTTTAGCCATTCCATCAAACATCTTGTGATCAACAAACAACAAAACATCAAACACTATTAGTAGCAGTAATTTTGGCCAACCTTGTCCCCTTTCTAGCTCACTCTACACTCTCAGTAGATGATCAAACTAATCTAACTAGCTTTAGCACCACTGTGAGCAAGCATAGCCATCAATGGTGACCATGCCGAGAGCACCATTGCCACCCCCATGTCGACAGCGAGCTAGAGGAAGCACTAGCCTTGCCAACCTTTTCTGGGACACTCTCCACCGCCACCCCCTGTCCAAGCCCCGAGCCTTGCCAGCCCCTGGACCACACGACAAGCTCATGCCCAGTCTCTCTACGTGTGAGCCGAGAGCGCGCCAGAGCGCCGCACGTGACACCAGCCCACAGACTGCGCGTCGTCCTTGCCGCTTGCAAAAGATATCGCCAGCACCCCAGCACCCCGCCAGACAATCTCGTTCGCGCCGCGCGGACCATGCACGCTGTGCACCATTAAAATCACCGTCGGACCCGCCCAGAGCACCGCGACGTTCCGACCATTCCTCACCGCCCGACGCCGCGCCATCAAGCCGTTGAACTTCACCAGGAGGCAACACACCGCCCCTATCATCGCCCATGCCATTAGCACTCTGTGCTGATGACCATGACGAGCTCCACCCGTGCCCCTCGGACACTTCAGGAACTATAAATAGAGGCCTTCCCAGCTCAAACCCTTCACAACATCTCACTCCCCACCTCTCACTGATAACACACACTCACCCCCAGAGCAAGGTGAGCACCAGGTGGCTGCAATTTCACCGGAGTTCGCCGCTGAAGAGGAGGAGAGGCGTCGTCGATTGGAGCCGCCCTAGCCGGTACCAGGAGAATCGCCGTCGTCGACTTCGTTGTTCGCCCCTGTTGCCGACCATCGCCTGAGCCCCGGTTAGCCTCCCACGACCCCCACTGGCCGCGTTAGGGTTCTGTCTCACCGGCGTTGCCCGACGTGGATGATGAACCACAACCGTAGGATTAGAACTAGATCGCACAGTCTAGATTCACCCATACCGCTTCGCCACTCGCTGTCTCAATGACGAGTGGGGTCACTCACTTAACCAGTCTGCGCGCGTTGTGCGTAGTGGGCCGGCCCAATTAAACCTCCCGCGCGACCCAACAATTCAAGCTTAGGTTTATTCATTTAACTTCAAACTCAGCTGTGTACCTAAATTCAAAAATCAATCCAGCTCTATTCACTAAACCAAAATGCATGAAACCGATTTTATTAGAAAGGTACTGGAGTGCTTAGTCCAAGCCCATTGAATTCAAACCATTTAGAATTGTAGATCACCCATGGTAAAAATATTATGGCAGAAGCTTTTCTGCATTCAAACATTTTTCAAAATTCAACCATCAAAGCTTTTGAGTTGATTCCAAATCTCAAAATCATATTTAACCATACCTTTCAGAATATATAAAAATATATAGGTTTACTTGCAGAAATAATGATCAAGCAATAAAAGAATGCCTAATAGGCCATTCTAGTCATTTTATTTAATTAAAATAAAAAGGTTAAACCTTATTAAATTGTGACGCCACTTTAAATCATATTCCCATGTGAAATATGTGGTGATGACATGTGTCAACATGATCCCATGTTTTAGTTGGAGAATATTAAATCTTAAGTAGTTTTTCAATTAGTAGAAATTAATTTTCTAAAATAAAGGGAATTAAAATTTTTCCTTAATCTTGTGATGTTTGTGATGATGCTAGAGCATCTAGTGTGAACCTTTGTGTGATAAATAGAAATAGTTAAGCATTTTTTGGTGATTGTGTACCTTGTTTTTATTTATAGACGCTAGTACCGACCAAGGATACGAAGAGGAAGGAGGATACTACGAGGAAGAAGCCGAGGAGAACTTCAACCACTGCTCTGCACAAGGCAAGCTAACACTTGCAACTATGAAAGTTAGATAACCTACGCAATGCATTAAGCATGCTTGCTTAGCTACATTTGATGATACCCAATCCTAGTTTTACTTGCAAGGTTAGTACTTTATATCTTTATCAAAGCTTTCTCTTAGAGTTTTCTTAGTGACTTATAGATTCTAGGAAGATAATGGAAGGTAGCATAAAGAGCATAAAACTTGTCCTCATTAGTATTTACCCACACTTGTAGATGCTAGTGCTAAGCATCAAACATGATCAACTTTAGATGAGAATACTTGGTGAAAATGGTTATGAAAACCTTAGAATGATGTGTAATTCTACTAAAATGTTTTGACATGTGTTCTTGAACAGCAGGTGATTTTGATGATGAAAATGTTAAGGCCTGATCCTTAGCCCTTTACAAAGCTGATGGTTGTCTGGATGCGATACCATTCCAATTTTACCGTACAACCACATGAAGGGAATAGGCCCGAGAGGCAAATTATCGTATTCCTTTTTTATGGTAAATGTTTATTTTGCATGCTATAATTGTATTAATACGAAAACGTTAATACATGTGTGTTTAATAAACAAACAGAAAGTTCCTAGTTATGCCTCTCTCATAAAACTAGCTCGTTGATTAACAAGATGATCAAGGTTTCCTGATCATGGACATTAGATGTTGTTAATAACGAGGTCACAACATTAGTGTAATGATGTGATGAACATTCATCCGAAGTATATCATTACGATCAAAGTCATTGAGTTTATATTGCTATAACAACTTGCGAAGTGATCCTAATCCTTAGACCATGAGATCATGTCAATCACTAACACCTAAGAGTTTCTTGATAACATCAAACATCACACCATAACAGGTGATTATAAAGATGGGTTCGTAACTACTAAAGTGTTACATTGAGGCCCATGGATCGAGAGTGGAATTTGTTCATCCCGATGATGGATAGATATGCTCTGGGACCTCTCGGTGATATCACATTGATTAACTTGCAAGGAAGTGATTTGATCACTAGAATGTTATATCATGGGAACGAGACAAGAGTGCATGTCGAATGTGAGATCAAACTAGGTATGGTGATACTGATGATCAAATCTCGGACATGTAATATATCGCGAAACAAAAGGATTAAGATACTAGCTTTAAAGGTTTTCACGATCACAAGAAAGTCATCGCTGAATGTGTGGGAGTCGAGATGGGTCTCAAGATTCGCTTCTGATTATTGATCCAAGAGGAGTCTCGATCATGTCCGCATTATTCACGAACTGTAGGGTGACACACTTAAGAGACACCGACATCCATTTGGAGCAAAAGTTTCATGCCGAAAAGAATAACAAGCGCAGGAATTTATTTCACTAGATACCGAAACGGGTTTTCGGGTGAAATTGCAGAAAGTGTTTTTGCATGTGAAATGAAATAGCAAGGGATTTTATGTGAATGTTTGTTAATTAAAGTAATTAATAAAATTCTGAATAAATAAATAAAAGAGTTTTATTTAATGAGAGATTACATTAAATTTGGTGGAAATTTAATGGAGGTGAGTGGAATTTTGAGTGGGTGGCTCTTTATGTGAGTGGAAGCTCCACCCACATGAATGCGGAAGAGGTGAGGGCACCTCCATGGCTGCCACGCCATGGGAGGGGGCTGCCCCCCTTCCCTATAAAATGAAACCCACTCCCTCCTCTCATCTCACACCTCCTCGCGAAGGATCTCTCTCCCCCCTTTAGAATTCCCCCATGGTCTCGGATCAGCGAGATACATGTTCCCGTGGCTTTTTGTGGAAGGATTCGTTGCTTCCGCTGCTTCGCTGGAGAGAGGGCGCGGAGGCTGTCGGGGTAACCAGAGGTGTGTGCGATCACGGATGCAACATTGCTTTGTGGTGCTGGACGTGATTGTGCTGGACTGGCTGGACCAGATGGACTTCATCACGATCTTGAGATCGGCAAGCGTTCGACTACATCATCCACGAGTACAACCTCGTTAATGCTATATGGTCTTCGAGGGTATGTATTCTATGGATGTATATCCACCCGTTTCTTGTATCTAGTAGATAGATCTTCGTGCTTTGTTCCCATCGTAGGAAAATTTTTGTTTTCTATGTTCCGAACCCTTCAGTGGTATCAGAGCCGGATCTATGCGTAGATGCTTTGCACGGGTAGTACACATATGAGTATGTGAGCGATGATGATCATTTTATTGTTTCTTAGTTGTACTTTGGATATTGGTGGCATAGTGGGATGAAGCGGCCTAGACAAACTTTACATGTCCTCGCACATGAGACCTATTCCATGCTTGACATGCAACTAGTTTTGCATAAGTGGCTAGCAGGTGTCTGTCTCTCCTACTATAGTTAATATCTAATTTGCAATTAGTTGTCAACAATTTGGTTATCCTCGTTGTGGTTCATGTTCGTAGGTAAAAACGGTTCTATCTTCGAAAGCCCTAAGCCACGTAAAACTTGCAATGGATAATTCAATCAAATTGAATTTGCATAATTTGGATTAGTAGAATTCAATTTACCATAAATTAAATCAAATTGAATTTGCATAATTTCTTGTAGTCATTGGCATTCATTCACCACTTTATGCTTAGTTGTAATTGAGATAATAGAACTATAGAATTCTGGATATTTACTTTACAAACTGTTATCGTATTGTGTTGAGTATCAATCTAAAGTCCTATTGCAAACTTTTAGCAAACTCTGTTTACTCCGTGAAATTTAATAATTGGTATTAAATCGAGAGTAACAATTCCAGTGTTAGTATCTTAAGTATCATGTTTGCCTCCATGATTCTTGATTGTTTTAATATCAAGTTTATCTAGGAGCTGAAAGAATTGTTTTAGAAACCATCATGTGTGGCACATATAACGATATCTGAAACAATGTTTTGGTTGCAATATGATAGAGTATAATATATGTTCTCATATTGGATGAGAATTTGCAAAGGTTGGAGATGCTAGACATCCTAATCATCCAAAAGGGTTTTGGAAAGTAATATTATACTCATGATTTGCCTTTATAAGCTACAGTAGCTTGATCATGAAAGTCGTCATGATAAGGATGAATATAAGACGTATGTAAAGTGTTTACTACACTAAAATATTACTAAAGAATGGATTTCGAAAGAATGTCGATCATTTGATGATGGTGATCGACTTCAAAGTGTGAGTCCAAAGTTATTATTATTTGAATATACACGCTTTGGACTATGTGTCATGTATATGGCGCCACTGTTGGTGTTGATAGATTCTTTTTAAAAGGAAAAGGAAATGCTGAAAGAGAATCTATAAAATATATTTGGAAGAAAAAAAAAGATTGTAAATATCCAATTTAGGTATATGGATGATATACATATTATGGTTGTATTCTTTGCTTGTTAGACAATGTGGTTCTTTGGTATTGGATACCGAATTGGTTGGTATGAAATTTCATATGGAACGACGCAATTCATAAACCACAATGGCCTAAGTAACCATTGTTTGTATTTCTCGTTGACATCAAAGCTGGACTTCAAGATTTGTTTTAATAATTGTTATTTAAATCAGGTATTATGAGATCAAAGGTTGTTCAAATAATTACTGTATTCCATATAAGATGGATGATTTACAAATCTAGTTGGAGAAATCACATCCATAAAGCTAATGCTAAAATGTCGCAAGACAAATGATTGAAAGATCACGTACGAAGTGACATCGCCGTTTAAATTATATTGGAAATAAAACATGAAGAATCTCCATATTCATGGATTTTTGGAGTCTTTGATTTGATCAAGTGACGCTTGTCAGACTTTCCTCAGGATAATTAAAAACTTCGTTCAATGTCCAAATAAGAACGAACGACTAAATTATTTGAATTTATACATATCGATGTATGTAGTCCATTATGTGTACTCGTAAGCGATGGACTTCAACTTCATATGCTTTCTCTGGAAATTTGAGTGAATATTCACTTAATGAGAAAGAAGTATGAAATATTTGAAAACGTTTCAAAGACTTTCAAGAGAAGTGGAAAATCATTGTAACAAGAAAATAAATGATTTATGATTTTATCATAAAAGGGATTTATTTGAGTTACAAGTGTAACAAGAAAATAAATGAATTATGATTTTATCGTAAAGGGATTTATTTGAGTTGTAAGTTTAGCAAAACACCTAGATTTACATCTCCCGAAACACCAAAAGGAATATGTAGTGTTTGAGATTTGTAATAAAACCTTGTTTGACATGGTTGGATCAAAGGTGTTATTTATAAAACTGCCATTATGTTTTAAAAAGATTAGAAGCTTTAGAGACTACCGCTTTTACACTAAAAAGAGCTTCATCTTGATCCGTTGAAATAACACCATGGAAGTTATGGTTTGGGGTAAAACCCAAATTGTCATTTCTTAAATTTTGGTATGCTAAGCATAAGTAAGATGTTTACAACCAAAGTCGGATGAGCATGCCTTTGTAGGTAATTTCGGATAACCATTGGATATTCCTCCATAACACCGAGGACAAAAGGGTTTGTCGCTTGAAATGTGAAGTTTCTCGAAAAAGGAATTTTTCGCAAAACTTAATTGGGAGGACAATAGAACTTTGATAAGGTTAACGAAGCTTAGCTAAATGTGCTGAGTTGTGCATAGGTGTCACATCCCAAAATTTTCCAAATTTTGAAATGTGAAAAATAAATAAACAAAATAAATAATTGTTGAAAATTAGGGGGAAAAGAAACTTTTTGATTTCAACTGAAAACATCAAAACCAATCTTGAACAAACTTTGAATGAAAAGGGAATCAAACAAAATTTCAATCAAATGAAATGCATTCATCATGGAATGTATCTTGAAATTTAAACGTGGGAAAATAAACCAAAACCCTAAAACCCTAATGGAATAAATCATTTCCAAGATCTCTAAAGACTATGGATTTGATCCATATAAAAATTTGTCAACAAACATTTATAAATGATCAAGAATGATAAATAAGAATATTATAAAACCATAGAAATTGGTTTCACTCAATTTGGAGTCATAGATAAAAACTTATGAATTTATTAAGATAAAAGGAATTAATTTCCAAAGCTAATAAAGCCCTATCTAAAATCCATGCCAAATCTTGAGCAAATAGATCCTAAAGGGATTTAAAAACATAAACAAATATTAAATAAAATATAAAAAATTGGAATCACCAATTTTGGATCTTTAAATAAAAAGATATGGATTTTATAAGGCAAAGGAAGAAATAAATAAATAAGGAATATTTAAAAGTCAAATTAAATCTTGGCCAAACAAATGATATGAAAGATTATTGATTAATAAAAAGAGTAAAGGATTATTTAAATAAAATCATAAGGATTTATTAATATCCAATTTTATTTAAATAAAGACAATTCCCAATTTAAATGAAACAAAGATTATTTAATTAAAATCATAAGGATTTATTAATATCCAATTCTATTTAAATAAATAATAAACCATGAAGGAATAAAATTATTTATCCTAAAATGGACTTTAAAACACATTTAAAACAGTATAGAAAACTACTGAAAAGTTTGAAGAAGGTTTGAAAATAAATCTGAATTCAAATGGTGTTTGAATTATTTGAACAAAAATCAAAACAAAAAATAGAAAAGGAAAAAGAAAAAGATCAAGAATAAAAAAAGGGAAACATGCCCAGTCTAGCCCAGCAAGAGCCCACCTGAGAACCCCTCTGCCTCTATTCTTTCTCACTCGCGTCTGCACCCTCTCGGTCACTAACGCTGCGACCCCACACGCACACCCTCTACCTCACTGACGGCGTGATCCCACCGCAAGCCATCGTCTTCAACCCTGCGACCAGCTTCCCCCGTTCATCGCTGTCGTTCTCAGTCGTTAATTCCGGCGATAAATTCGTGTAAATGACAATGTTAAACTCGCCAGTAATCGTGCATACATAATCGCCTCGCCCTCCTCCTCGTTTCCCCCCAAACGCTAGTTCCTCTTTGCCACCAAGCTGCCGCAATTGCGAGCTACTCCGGCCGAATCCCGGCAACTCCGACCACCTCCCACTTTCTGGCACCCACTAGCTTATTCCCCATCGTCAGGTGCACCTGCCAATAGCGCCAGCTCGCCCGTGCGCGCTAGAAGCTTGTCTTCGTCATCACCCGAGCGCCACCGAGAACTTCTCCAACTCCGGCGACCCTTTCCCGGTAACTCCTACCTCGCCTCTCCCTCTCGATGATGCTCCCGTGATCGCCACACAAGCCCGTTCCTAACGAACCCTTTGCCTCGCCTTTTTGTGCCTTGTAGTATCGGCAACACCCACACCTAACCGTACGCGACGCCGCCGTGAACTCCGACGAGCAATCGCCGCCGCTCCCGTGCGCCCCTCGAGTAGCTGAGACCACCTCGAGGTTATCCTCATCGCGACGAGTTCGGTAATGGTCTTCTCCCTCTCCCGAACTTCCTAGTTCATCAACGCCACCGCTGGCGCGCCGCCGTCCGTCGTTGCCCAACGCCGCCAGATCCTGGGAGCTGCGCTGTAGCCGTTAGATCTTAATCACGTGGCTCAGATTATATTTAATCGAACCGGTATCAGACGCTGTGTGCCGTGCGATTTAAGTAGATCCAACGCAGCGCATCAGTTGATCCCAGCGAAGCGGTATCGTCCAATAAAATTGTCACATCCCAAGATTTTCCAAATCTTGTAATGTGAAAAATAAATGAATAAAATAAAACTTTGTTTGATTTTCAGGGCCAGAAGAAACTTTATGAATTCAATTGGAACTTCAAACCAAGTTGGATCAAATAAATCCTAAAAGGATTTAAAAAGATAAACATTTAATAAAGGAAAATAAAATTGTTATTTTGGAACTACTATTTTGGATCTTTTAAATAAAAGGTTTTGGGTTTCAAAAGAAAAGGCGGATCTATTAATAAAGATTATTTTATCAAGTCAAATTAAACCTTGGCCAAGCTTTTGAAATAAAACATTTTGTTTTGATAAAAAAATAGTAAAGGGTTATTGAAAATAAAATAATAAGGATTTAATATCCAAGTTTTATTAATAAAGGTTTTACTATTTCCAAAACATCAAAACTTATTTATTTATTTGAAATAAGTTTTCCAAATATCTTATATTCCCAAATAAAACCTACTGATTTGGTTTTGAAAATAATTAGATTTCAAAAGGAGCATATAGATAAAACAAATCCTAATTGATTTATTAAACAAGGTCTATTTATTTAATTAATAATGGACCCTAAAATAAAATTATTATTTTGGTTTTGAACTTTGGTTTATGTTACTGAACAGAACCAAATTCAAAGTTACAAAGTTTGGTGGTTGTTTGAATTGATTTGAATATTGCTTGTGTGTTTGAATTTTCAAAACAGAAATTGGAATTAGAAAAAGAAAAAGGTTTCAGTAAGAAAAAAATAGTTTTGGACTCGGCCCAACCCAGCATCCCAACAACCCAACAAACAGCCCAGCTCCCCCTCCCCCGAAAGAAAACGGTTCGCACCAACTTAATGACCCGTAGAGAAGCTCACTGGTGGACCCAATTCCTCTCTCTCTCCCTCACTGCCAGGTAGACCCCACAGCCACGTGGTCATCTTCTTCGCCGCGACCTCCTTCTCCCAAACCTCGCTGCCATTGCTGCCATTCAAAGCCGCGTTCAATTCGCCATTATGTCGAGCCTTAATCTCGCTGCGACCACGCCCGATAAATCGCCTGCGTCTTCCCCTCCTTTCCCCTCTGTCGCCATAACCAACATGCCACCAGTTGCTCTGAATCGAGCTCGCACTCCTCGCTCCGACGAGCTTCCACCTCTAATTCCGCCAAGACCTGCCACCCCGTGCCTCCTCGACCTAGCTCACACCTTTCCCACCTCCTGACGCATCTTTCCGTGCCCCTCGTTTGACCGCGGGCGTCCTCGAGGCCGACCACCAAGCTCGAGTGCCGCCGTCATCTTCAATCGCAACGACGACTCCTGTGTAAACCAGACCGCCTCGCGCCTCGTTCACGCTCCCTCACTCGCCTCGACCATGCGCGTCTGACCACACCCTCTGCTTGCCTCCGTGTGATCTACATCGTCGCCTTCGGCCGCGGACAGAACCATCCGACGCCGACGATGCCTCCGACGAGCAATTGCGACCGTTCCCGTGCGCCCCCTGCCACGTCGACCACACTTTGAGCATCACCACATCCTCGTGATTCTGGTAAGCTTACTTCCCCCCTTTCTCGCTTCCTGCCTTGCCGCCATCATCTGGCCGCTCCGCCGCTTGCCGTTGTCCTAGCGCCGCCAGCTTTTGGCAAATCAGTAGGAGACGTCCGATCTAGATCCGATGCACACGACTGATTGACTTATCGAAGGGGTAAGATCGATCCTGCGCTGCACATTTCACTTTAGATCCTGCGGTCCACGTTGCCGATCCGGCCGAACCGGTATCACCCAACCAGAACACACCACGTGGCCAGGATTTCGTTTTAAAAACAGATTTGAATCTATTATAGATTCAATTTTCAAACCTTTGTAACTTTGGATCCACACGTCCAAAATTTGCAAATTTGGTATCATTCGAATCAGTGGAACAAGCCCTAGCCAACCATGCCTTTGGTTTAGTAAATAGTATTTGTTAGTTTTCTTGTTTTTGCAGATACTTTTGTGTGCTTGATTAGATTGGAAAAATTGTTTAAAAATGTTTCTAGGGTTAAAACCTTTGCAAAATGGTTTGTTGTGAACTTACTGACCCTAGGAGCCAACCCATGGTTTTGAAAATGGTTTTGATAAAGTTAAGATGGATTAATTGATTTAGTCCATTTCTAGTCAAATAAAAATAATGGTTTTATTATGAAAATGGTTTTGGAGTAAAAACTTTGGGAAAATGTTTTGGACCAAACCTACTGATCCTAACACCAAGTTTTGAGAAAACAACAACTTATTTGGTGAACAACCTAGAGTTGTTGCTTTGATAAAAATGTTTTTCACCACATAAAATGATGAATGGATCTGAAATTGGTATTTGGATAAAACCCTTTAGCAAATGACTTTACCATTTTGGTGAATGACCACTTTGGACCTTACAAAGTCTAGAAGCCTAGTGGAGACCATCTTTACAAATAGAACCATCTCTTGCATGCTTACATGCATGATTTAGATCCCATTGTTTTATGTGTGTATGAATTGTTGATTGATTATTGGTTTGGAATGCTAGTTGATACTATGTTTGCTTGATTGATTGTAGTGAAGTTAGAAAAGTGTGAGACTAGCACGATGAAGGAGTGAACCAACATTCCCTACCAAAAGGCAAGTTACACTATCATCTAAAGTCCTACTATTTTCATTATACTTAGTGGATTTTGAAACATGCATGAAAATAATTTTATACTTATGCTATGCTAAATCCTAATAGGATACCCTATACATTCCTTAGTGAAAACAATGTAGTTGTTACATGCTTAGCCATGCTATATTTTGAAAAGAGATACATGTTGAGATTTTATGAAGTTGAGAAAAGGACTTGTGATTTTATATAATAAAACAAGGACTCAATGAACCACCTGGGTGGCCAAGGATACTTTGAGTTTTGGAGAAGGTGGCAACAAAAGGAACCATGTCTATGGCAATCTCTTTGTGTTGTGCTCCAAAGTAAACCACCCAGGAAACTTAGAGATTGAACATGTTTCTCCAATTGTGGCTTTCGTGTGCAACCACATGCTATTATGGTTCTGGCTTAGTCAACTACATTGGGAAGACCCATGCACTGTCTTCAGTTAACTGGACATGGGGACCTGAATCCTACATGGGTGCAAGGCAAGCTAGCAATGGTGTATGGAGGACCCTTTGAAAGACTTCGTCACATTCTCAATCTGCTAGTACTCCATCTTGGTGAGCACTAATCCAGTGGCCACTGGTGGCAACAAGATGGGATTGTGACATGTGGGTAAAGTGCAACTTCTGTAGAAGATAATAAAATCTAAGTACTTAGCCGTGTCCCCGGTTATGGACAATACTGAGCAACTAAAGTTTGAAGCTATGGGAAATCTCGACATTCTAATTTCTAAAAGAAAACTTTTAAGGACTTGATGCACTTGGGGTTACCAAGGAACTCAAGAGATTTTGATGAAAGCATGAACACTTGGGGTTACCAAGGAACTCAAGAGATTTTGATGAAAGCATGAACACTTGGGGTTACCAAGGAACTCATGAGATTTTTGATAAAACTTGATGCACTTGGGGTTACCAAGGAGCTCAAGGGATTTTGACAAGGTCTTGAACACTTGAGTGTCTACCAAGGAATTCAAGGGATTTTGAAAAGGAGATTTGACAAAGGACCAAAACCATTTTGAAGAGATAGGATAAAATATTGCTTTATGCAAAAGAGCCTAAAACTCTACTCAGCCAAATATGCATGTAATGATAGGATCCACTTATACTCTACATAGCAGTGAAACTTGCCAATACAATTCAAATGTATTAACCCTTGTGGCTGTAACTTGTAATGTTGCAGGTTTGATTGATTTTAGTGAAGATTGATTGATTAGGATTACAAAGTCTACAACCAACATACTCCGTGGCACTTTGAAGATGAAGGACCCCATGCTTATAGTTATTCCGCTGCAATGTAATGTAATAGCCAAATGAGCTATGTAATGATGAAATAAAATTATGTTATTCCTGGTTATAAAGTTATATTATGACCTTTGTTTCTTTATATTACATCTAAACTGTGGATGCTAGCTATTGATCCAGGGACTAGCATTGTAAACACAGGGGACACCACCTTATGTTGTTTAAAGGTTGGGACACTCCTCTACAGATGGTATCGAGCATTGTGTTGCCTGTAGGATTTGTAAACCTAGGATTGGACAAAACCCTTAGAAAATAGGAGTTGTACTTGTTCCAAAAACTTATTTACAAAACACTTGTAAACTCTCTCCTCAACCATTTTGGTTTCAACTCTACATCTCTTCTATTTCAACTTGATTGATGGAAAACCTACCCCATGGCCAAAGACTACACCATGTGCAAAGGACTTCTTCAACACTTTCAACTCTAATGACTTCAACTTCTTCAACTCTAATGACATCAACATCTTCAAAGCATATTCACCAAAGACTTCCAGCATGGATACCACTAAGGACTACAAGTGAAACAAGGAAATCTTACTCAAAATTTAGAGACTGAGGGAATGCAAAAGTTAGAAGGAGAACACATCATTTGAAGTATTGCAACCAAGAGTTTTTCTCAAGGAAACCAGGATCTCATGTAAGAAGAAGCAACCAAGGAGAATGGAAAGATCACAAGTAAACCATATAGATGGACCACCATATTTTAGCTAAGTTAAACCCACCAACTTATGTGGTGTAACAAAAGTATTTTTGTTGCCTAAGTGAGTGCTTGAACTTTGTTGTTTGAGTGAAATGTTCTGTTTGTGATTGCATGCACATTGCTTGTGTTAATTGTGATGTGTGTGATTAGAATTGATTCCTTAGAAATATCTTGCCTATTCTAATCCTCATTCAACCCAAACAGATGACTACTCCAAGAGACTCCAACATCAAGGTTGATGACACCAACACCAACCAAAAGGACAGCATGAAAGAGCTCATAGCAACCCAAAACCAGTTGAACCAAGTGATGTCAGTTCATAGCTAACACTAGTGGAGAAGATCCAGCCTGCAAGGATTTTTGGAAACTCAAGACCAACTGATTCTTAAGGTGACTGATCAAATGATCAAGATGGAAGAAAGCTATTCCAAGAAAGTTTGTGACAACAAGGATGACAGAAATATTATTCTGGATGGAGCCCCAGCTTGCATTATTTGTGGAGACAAGGACCATACTTCCAGGGAGCATGGAGATCAATGCCCCAACTGCGAAGAGAAACATCCTGTTGGACAATGTCCTACCTCCCAAGCTACTTGTTATCTTTGTGAAGGAAACAACCATGTCCCTATCCAATGCTCCATCTACTCCATTGTAGAACAAAGGAAACAAGAAGGATCCAAGAAAGTTGATGACAAAGGAAAAGGATCACTTATACCTCCAAACAAGACAACCCAGTTCAAAGGATCAAAGAAACCCAAGAAGCAAAAACAAGACATGAGCCTGGTGCAATGTCGTAAATGTAAGGAAATGGGACACTACTCCAGTGGATGCCCAGAGAACAAGAAGAATAAAGAGATTGGCCAAGTAGTGTGCAACAATTGCAAAGAGCTAGGCCACTATGTAGCAACTTGTCCACAAGAGCCACGTAAAGAACTCAAGGATATCCACTGTTTCAATTGCAAGGACCCAGGACATTATGCAAGCAACTGTCCAGAAAAGATGAAGAACAAGTTGAACAAGCCTATGGAGAAACTCAACCTTGGCCCGTGAGTCAAGTATGGAAACTAAGGACACAATGCCAATGTTTGCCTGCAGAAGTTTTCCCCAGGATCCCAAGAAGGCCAATATGTAATTTATGTTTGAAAAATTTTAAGGGTGGTAGTACCCTAGTTGTTTTTGAGCCTACTTGTAACCCTAGCCTTCCTAAATCTCGGGACGAGATTTATTTTAAGGGTGAGAATTGTCACATCCCAAGATTTTCCAAATCTTGTAATGTGAAAAATAAATGAATAAAATAAAACTTTGTTTGATTTTCAGGGCGAAAGAACTTTTGAATTCAATTGGAACTTCAAACCAAGTTGATCAAGTAAATCCTAAAAGGATTTAAAAGATAAACATTTAATAAAGGAAAATAAAATTGTTATTTTGGAATTACTATTTTGGATCTTTTAAATAAAAGGTTTTGGTTTTCAAAAGAAAAGGTGGATCTATTAATAAAGATTATTTTATAAAGTCAAATCAAACCTTGGCCAAGGTTTTGAAATAAAACATTTTGTTTTGATAAAAAAATAGTAAAGGGTTATTTAAAATAAAATAATAAGGATTTAATATCCAAGTTTTATTAATAAAGGTTTTACTATTTCCAAAACATCAAAACTTATTTATTTATTTGAAATAAGTTTTCCAAATATCTTATATTCCCAAATAAAACCTACTGATTTGGTTTTGAAAATAATTAGATTTCAAAAGGAGCATATAGATAAAACAAATCCTAATTGATTTATTAAACAAGGTCTATTTATTTAATTAATAATGGACCCTAAAATAAAATTATTATTTTGGTTTTGAACTTTGGTTTATGTTACGGAACAGAACCAAATTCAAAGTTTACAAAGTTTGGTGGTTGTTTGAATTGATTTGAATATTGCTTGTGTGTTTGAATTTTCAAAACAGAAATTGGAATTAGAAAAAGAAAAGGTTTCAGTAAGAAAAAAATAGTTTTGGACTCGGCCCAACCCAGCAGCCCAACAACCCAGCAAACAGCCCAGCTCCCCCTCCCCCGAAAGAAAACGGTTCGCACCAACTTAATGACCCGCAGAGAAGCTGACTGGTGGACCCAATTCCTCTCTCTCTCTCCCTCACTGCCAGGTAGACCCCACAGCCACGTGGTCATCTTCTTCGCCACGACCTCCTTCCCCCAAACCTTGCTGCCATTCAAAGCTGCTCAATTCGCCATTATGTCGAGCCTTAATCTCGCTGCGACCACGCCGATAAATCGCCTGCGTCTTCCCTCCTTTCCTCTCGTCGCCATAACCAACACGCCACCAGTGCTCAATCGATCTCACCTCCCACTGCCCGACGAGCTTCCACCTCTAATTTCGCCACCCGTGCCTCCTCGACCTAGCTCACACCTTTCCCACCTCCCGACGATCTGTCTGCGTTCTCGCTTGACCGCTGGCGTCCTCGAGCATCGACTCGACCAAGCTCGAGCGCCGCTCGTCTTCAATCGCGACGACTCCTAGGTAAACCAGACCGCCTCCTCCTCGCTCACGCCCTCACTCGCCTCGACCATGCGCGTCGACCACACCTCTGCTTGCCTCGCGGATCTACAGGCCGCTTCGACCGCGGACAGAACCATCCGACGCCGACGACGCCTCCGACGAGCAATTGCGACCGTTCCCGTGCGCCCCCTGCCACGTCGACCACACTCTGAGCATCACCACATCCTCGCGATTCTGGTAAGCTTACTTCCCTTTCGCTTCCTGCCTTGCCAGCGCCGCCATCATCTGGCCGCTCTGCCGCTCGTCGTTGTCCTAGCGCCGCCAGCTTTTGGCAAATCAGTAGGAGCCGTCTGATCTAGATCCGATGCACACGACTGATTGCCTTATCGAAGGGGTAAGATCAATCCTGCGCCGCACATTTCACTTTAGATCCTGCGGTCCACGTTGCCGATCCGGCGAACCGTATCACCCAACCGTAACACACCACGTGGCTAGGATTTCGTTTTAAAAATAGATTTGAATCTGTTATAGATTCAATTTTCAAACCTTTGTAAATTTGGATCCACACGTCCAAAATTTGCAAATTTGGTATCAGTGGAATCAGTGGAACAAGCCCTAGCCAACCATGCCTTTGGTTTAGTAAATAGTACCTGTTAGTTTGCTTGTTTTTGCAGATACTTTTGTGTGCTTGATTAGATTGGAAAAATTGTTTAAAAATGTTTCTAGGGTTAAAACCTTTGCAAAATGGTTTGTTGTGAACTTACTGACCCTAGGAGCCAACCCATGGTTTTGAAAATGGTTTTGATAAAGTTAAGATGGATTAATTGATTTAGTCCATTTCTAGTCAAATAAAAATAATGGTTTTATTATGAAAATGGTTTTGGAGTAAAAACTTTGGGAAAATGTTTTGGACCAAACCTACTGATCCTAACACCAAGTTTTGAGAAAACAACAACTTATTTGGTGAACAACCTAGAGTTGTTGCTTTGATAAAAATGTTTTTCACCACATAAAATGATGAATGGATCTGAAATTGGTATTTGGATAAAACCCTTTAGCAAATGACTTTACCATTTTGGTGAATGACCACTTTGGACCTTACAAAGTCTAGAAGCCTAGTGGAGACCATCTTTACAAATAGAACCATCTCTTGCATGCTTACATGCATGATTTAGATCCCATTGTTTTATGTGTGTATGAATTGTTGATTGATTATTGGTTTGGAATGCTAGTTGATACTATGTTTGCTTGATTGATTGTAGTGAAGTTAGAAAAGTGTGAGACTAGCACGATGAAGGAGTGAACCAACATTCCCTACCAAAAGGCAAGTTACACTATCATCTAAAGTCCTACTATTTTCATTATACTTAGTGGATTTTGAAACATGCATGAAAATAATTTTATACTTATGCTATGCTAAATCCTAATAGGATACCCTATACATTCCTTAGTGAAAACAATGTAGTTGTTACATGCTTAGCCATGCTATATTTTGAAAAGAGATACATGTTGAGATTTTATGAAGTTGAGAAAAGGACTTGTGATTTTATATAATAAAACAAGGACTCAATGAACCACCTTGTTTGCCAAGGATACTTTGAGTTTTTGAGAAGTTGTCAACAAAAGGAACAATGTCTATGTCAATCTATTTGTGTTGTGCTCAAAAGTAAACCACCCAGGAAACTTAGAGATTGAACATGTTTCTCCAATTGTGGCTTTCGTGCAACCACATGCTATTATGGTTCGCTTAGTCAACTACATTGGGAAGACCCATGCAATCGCCTTCTTCAGTTAACTGGACATGGGGACCTGGAATCCTACATGGGTGTCAAGGCAAGCTAGCAATGGTGTATGGGAGGACCCTTTGAAAGACTTCACATTCTCAATCTGCTAGTACTCCATCTTGGTGAGCACTAATCCAAGGCCACTGGTGGCAACAAGATGGGATTGTGACATGTGGGTAAAGTGTGCAACTTCTGTAGAAGATAATAAAATCTAAGTACTTAGCCGTGTCCCCGGTTATGGACAATACTGAGCAACTAAAGTTTGAAGCTATGGGAAATCTCGACATTCTAATTTCTAAAAGAAAACTTTTAAGGACTTGATGCACTTGGGGTTACCAAGGAACTCAAGAGATTTTGATGAAAGCATGAACACTTGGGGTTACCAAGGAACTCAAGAGATTTTGATGAAAGCATGAACACTTGGGGTTACCAAGGAACTCATGAGATTTTTGATAAAACTTGATGCACTTGGGGTTACCAAGGAGCTCAAGGGATTTTGACAAGGTCTTGAACACTTGAGTGTCTACCAAGGAATTCAAGGGATTTTGAAAAGGAGATTTGACAAAGGACCAAAACCATTTTGAAGAGATAGGATAAAATATTGCTTTATGCAAAAGAGCCTAAAACTCTATTCAGCCAAATATGCATGTAATGATAGGATCCACTTATACTCTACATAGTAGTGAAACTTGCCAATACAATTCAAATGTATTGACCCTTGTGGCTGTAACTTGTAATGTTGCAGGTTTGATTGATTTTAGTGAAGATTGATTGATTAGGATTACAAAGTCTACAACCAACATCTGCCTGTGGCACTTTGAAGATGAAGGACCCCATGCTTATAGTTATTCCGCTGCAATGTAATGTAATAGCCAAATGAGCTATGTAATGATGTAATAAAATTATGTTATTCCTGGTTATAAAGTTATATTATGACCTTTGTTTCTTGCTATTACATCTAAACTGTGGATGCTAGCTATTGATCCAGGGACTAGCATTGTAAACACAGGGGACACCACCTTATGTTGTTTAAAGGTTGGGACACTCCCTCTACAAAAATTAAGACACGTGTCCGTCCTGTTTGATTAAAATTCCAGATATGATTTTAGATTGTTTAGACTTGTAAAATTCATAACTATTGTTCTGCTTGGCCAAATTTTACAAATGTTATGTCACTGGATTCAGAAAAATGCAAACTTTCCAACCATGCCATTAGTTTAAGATTTCGCTTCTATAAAATTGGTTGTTTATGCAGAAACATGTTTAGGCATATTTTAAGTATAAAATTTATTCTAAAAATGTTTTTAGGGTAAAATCTTTTGTAAATGGATTTGTTTGAACCTACTGACCATAGAAACCAACTTGTAGATTTAAAACTATATTTGGTGATACTAGGGAACAAATCTATGAATAAAAGCATTTCTAGTTGAATAAAAATGTTGAATATGTTTTAAAAATGCTTTTGACTAAAACCTTTGGAAAATGGTTTGATTTAAACTCTGACCCTAAACACCAAGTTTTAGGATTTAAAAATATATTTGATGAACCATAGTAAATTATCACTTTGCTAAAGGCATTTCTAGCAAATAAAAATATTGTTTTGATTTGAAAGTGGAATTTAGGTGAAACCTTTTGAAAATGGATTAATATTAAACCCTTTAATCATAAACACTAACGTATGTGTTAAATAATATATTTGGCTAAAACTACAAAATATTACTTTGATTTAAATCACTTCTAGCAAAACAAAAATGATTTAAATGGCCATTTTCACCAACTTGAATTTAAATGGTTTTACCACTTTTGTAATTGACCAATAGGAGCTTTAAAATGATTAGAGCCTACTAGAAACCACATTTCCAAATAAAACAATGTTTTGCATGCTTGCATACATTGCTTGATTTTATTGTTTCATGTGATAAATTGTTTGAATGCTAGTTTGAATATGTGCTTGCTTGATTGAATTGTAGTGAAATTAGAAGAGTGTGATATTTGCAAGATCAAGGAGTGAACCAATATTCTCTACTAAAAAGGCAAGTGACACTATCATCCATGTCCTACTATTTTCATTACACTTAGTGATATTTTTGTAGTATGCATGATAGGGCTACTATGTTACTATGCTATGATATGTCCTATTAGGAATATCCTTATATATTCCTTAGTGAAAACATTGTAGTTGTAGTATGCTTAGCCCTGCTATAGACTTGGGGTGGAATACCATATCATGATTATATGAAGTGTTGGAAAATATATGTTTTATATAATAAAACAAGTACTCAATGAACCACCTGGGTGGAATGTGGTTACTCAATTATAGATAAGGTGGAAACAAAGGGAACCATGTTTATATGGCTATCTTTTTGTATGTGCACTAGAAGAAAACCACCCAGGGACTTAGAGATTGAACATGTTTCTCGTACAGTGGCTTCCGTGTACAGCCACATGCTAAATAGGCTCTGGCTTAGTCAACTACATAGTGGAAGACCCTTGCATTGGCACCTACTGAGGTTAACTGGATTCATGTATTGGAAATATATCCTTACATTGGTGCCTGGTAGACAAGCTAGCATCATGTATTGGGAGGACTTATATGGAAAGACTTTGTCACATTCTCGATCTGCCGGTACTCCATTTGGTGTGTACTCATCCAACGGCCATGGTGGCGTCAAGACGAGATTGTAAGTACAACTTCTGTAGAAGATCAAATTCTAAGTACTTAGCCGTGTCCCCAGTTATGGACAATTTTGAGCAACTAAGGCCTGAAGCTATGGAAGATCTCGACATTCCAATTTCTCAAAGTAAAACTTGATGGTGTCAACAAGGGATTAGAAGCACTTGGAGTTTTCCAAGGAGTTCAGAAAGATTGCCAAAAGATCAAAACTATTTTGAAAAGATAGGACAAAACTATATTGCTTTCTGCAAATGAGCCTAAACCCTACTTAGCCAAATATGCATGTATTGATAGGACTACATAGTAGTGAAACTTGCCAATACAATCCAAATGTATTGACCCTTGTGGCTGCAACTTATTATGTTGCAGGCTTGTTTGATGTTAGTGAAGTGTGTTGATTAGGATTACAAGTCTACAACCAACATGATTCCTGTGGCACTTTGACTCCATGCTATAGTTATTTCTGCTGCATTGTAATGAGATAGCCAAATGAGCTATGTAAGATGTAATAAATTATTTTATTCCTGGTTATAAAGTTGTATTATGACCTTTGTTTATTGATATTACATCTTAACTGTGGATGCTAGCTATTGATCCAGGGACTAGCATTGTAAACACAGCGATCTCTACCTTATTAAAGGTTGGGACCTCCATAGCCGGAAATTGTTCCTGAGGCTGCCATAATGCTCATAGATTATCTGCCTCAAAGGTTGTGGTCACGGAGATCTAAGTTCTTATTGAACCAGGTCAATCGGATAAACAATCAAATACTAAGATTTGAGAGTAAATTATTATTGTTTGACAATGATGAACCGACTACATGCAAAGAAGCGATGATGGGACCTGACTCCATCAAATGGCTTGAAGCCATAAAATCCGTGATAGTTCCATACACGATAAATCAAGTTTTGAACTTGGAAGACCCTCCGGAAAGGTGTAAAAACCTATCGTCAGATTTGGATCTATAAAGAAACAGACATGGATGTTTCACATCTATGAAATAGTCGACATGTCATAAAGTTTTTTATGACAATGTTCAAGGAGTTGACTATGATAGGATTGGACCTTTCATAGCGATATTTTGTCTGGACGGATTAATGTAGAAACCACTACATATGTCACATCCCAAGATTTCCCAAATCTTGTAATGTGAAAAATAAATGAATAAAAATAAAACTTTGTTGAATTTCAGGGTGAGAAGAAACTTTTTGTTTCCAATTTGAAAACCTTCAAACCTATTTTGATCAAACAAATCCTAAAGGGATTTGAAAAGATAAAACAATTAATAAAGAAAGTTTTAAATATTTGGAAATACTATTTTTAATCTTTTAATAAAAAGATTTGGTTTTTAAATGAGAAGGTAGAAATGTAAATAAAGATTATTTTAAAGAGCCAAATTAAAACTTGGCCAAGCCTTTGAAATAAAATATTCCTATTTGATAAAAATAGTAAAGGTTTATTTAAAATAAAATAATAAGGATTTAATATCCAAGTTTATTAAAAATAAGGGTTTTACTATTTTAATTAAACATCAAAACTTATTTATTTATTTTAAACAAGTTTTCCAAGTATTCTTTATTTTCAAATAAAGCCTACTGATTTGGTTTTGAAAATGTATAGATTTCAAATGGAGTTTTTAAATAAATTAAAACCCATTTGTTGTATTAACTAATGTCCATATTATTTAATTATAAATGGACCCTAAAATAAAAAATATTTTATTATTTTGGGACATGGAGTGTTGTTGTTAAACAGAACCAAAACCCAATACAAGTATGGTGAATGTTTGAATTGATTTGAATGCTTGTTTGGTTGTTTGAATTTCAAAACAAAAAATAGAATTGGAAAAAGAAAAAAGCATTCAGGAAGGAAAAAAATAGAAATGGACACAGCCCAGCCGGCCATCCCAATAAGCCCAACTCCAGCCCAGCTTCTTTTCCCACGCACGGCGCTTCCACTGAACTCAAGACCCGCAGAGACACCCACTGCTGGCCCTCTCTCCTCTCTTTCTTTCTCACCAAAGAAGGCCCCACGCCATCGTTTCATCGCCTTCAAGCCGCGCTGATTCCTCCTCGCCGCTTCTGTCCTTTACTCCGCGATCAATTCGCTTATTAACGACCATTACTCCCCTGCGACGACGCCTACTAAAGCGCCAAGACCTCCTCTCTCGCTCCTCACGCGCCTCTCTTCGCCTCGGCCGTCAGAATTTCGAGCCGGACTCCCATCTCCGACGAGCATCTCCAGAAATTCCGTAACCACTGCCGCCTCACCTCCCCAACCACACGAAGCTTACTCCCAGCCTCGACGCTTCTCTGTGCCATCCGTTCAACCGCGGGCGCCCCAGAACGTCGGCAACCACTTCGACTGAGCGACGCCGCGTCTGCTACTATCTCCGGTGACTTTCCTGGTAGGAACCGACCACCCCGAGCCCTATCCTTCACGCACGCGTCATCGCCTTGGCCTTGCGCATCTAACCATGCTCTCTGTTTGCCCCCTCGTGATCTGTAGCATCGACCCCGACCATGAACAGAACCATCTGACGCCGATGACGACTCCGGCGAATGATTACTCTCGCTCCAGTACGCCCCTCGCCAGACCAACACCACCTCGAGCTTCACCGTGACCTCCTGAACCCGGTGAGCACCTCCCCTTCCCTACTTGCTTCCTAGAACCGCCGCTAGCCCACCGTCTGAGCGTGCAGCACCGTCTGCCACCGCCACAAGATGGCAAGCGTGCTGCACGCCGTTGGATCTTAATCGTACGCACGCGATAGATTCTTAGCCGAAGGGGTATCGATCTATCTGTGTCGTGCATTGTTAGTTTAATCCTATGGCCAGCATCACTTGATCCACCCGAATCGGTATCGACCAGTAACATCGCGACGCGTGGCCAGTCTTCGATTTAAAACAGAATTTGAAATCATATTTAGATGCAGATTTGAAAACCTTGTAACTTTTGATCCACACGTCCAAAAATTGCAAACTTTATATCAATGGAATCAGTGGAACAAGACCTAGCCAACCATGCAATTTATTTAGTAAAAAGTTTCTGTTAGATTGTTTGTTTTTGCAGAAACATTTGTATGCTTGTTTAGACTATAGAAATTATTCCAAAATGATTTTGAGGTTGAAATCTTTGCAAATTGGTTTGTTGTGAACCTACTGACCCTAGGAACCAACTTGTGGATTTAAAAATGAATTTTGTGAAGATTATGAATAAAAAACTTGAGTTAGCTCATTTCTAGTCAAATAAATTTTTTGTTTTTGCTATGAAAATGATTTTTAACAAAAACCTTTGGAAAATGTTTTGATTCAAAGATACTGACCCTAAACACCAAGTTTTGTGAACTATCAACCTATTTGTTGAAGAACATGAAACTGTTGCTTTGCTAAAAACATTTTCCACCACATAAAATATTGATTGGATATAAAAATGATCTATAGGAAAAACCCTTTTGCAAATGACTTTACCACTTTGGAAAATGACCACTTTGAGCCTCACAATGTTTATAGACTAGTGGAAACCACCTTTGCAAATAAAACTATCTTTTGCATGCTTGCATGCATAACTTAGCTTCTATTAATTTATGTGTGTGAATTGTTTGATTGATTATTGGTTGGAATGCTAGTTGATATTGCGTTTGCTTGATGGATTTGTAGTGAAGTTAGAAAAGTGTGAAACTAGCCAGATCAAGAAGTGAAAAAACATTCCCTACCAAAAAGGCAAGTTACACTATCATCTAAAGTCCTACTATTTTCATTATACTTAGTGGATTTTGAAACATGCATGAAAAGAATTTCTATACTTATGCTATGATAAATCCTAATAGGATTCCCCTTATACATTCCTTAGTGAAAACAATGTAGTTGTAAAATGCTTAGCCATGCTACATATTTTTTTTAGAAGAGATACATGTTGAGATTTTATGAAATTGAGAAAAGACTTATGTTTTATATAATAAAACAAGGACTCAATGAACCACCTGGGTGGACAAGGATACTTTGAGTTTTGATAAGGTGGCAACAAAAGGAACCATGTCTATGGCAATCTCTTTGTGTTGTGCACCAAAAGAAAACCACCCAGGGACTTAGAGATTGAACATGTTTCTCCAATTGTGGCTTTCGTGTACAGCCACATGCTACATATGGCTCTGGCTTAGTCAACTACATTGGGAAGTCCCATGCATTGTCTTTGGGTACTGAAAATGAGGGAACTCGAAACCCTACATGGGTGCCTGAAGACAAGCTAGCAATGGTGTATGCGAGGACCCTCTGGAAAGACTTCGTCACATTCTCAATCTGCCAGTACTCCATCTTGGTGAGTACCAATCCAGCGGCCACTGGTGGCAACAAGATGAGGGTGTGTCATGTGGGAAAAGTGTGCAACTTCTGCAGAAGATAATAAAATCTAAGTACTTAGCCGTGTCCCCGGTTATGGACAATACTGAGCAACTAAAGCTTGAAGCTATGGGAAATCTCGACATTCCAATTTCTAAAAGAAAAACTTTTAAGTGATAACAAAAGACTTGCAGCACTTGGGGATTTACCAAGGAGCTCAATAGATTTGTATAAAAACTTGCAGCACTTGGGGATTTACCAAGGAGCTCAAGAGATTTGGATAAAAACTTGCAGCACTTGGGGATTTACCAAGGAGCTCAAGAGATTTTGATAAAAACTTGAAGCACTTGGGGATTTACCAAGGAGCTCAAGAGATTTTTGATAAAAACTTGAAGCACTTGGGGATTTACCAAGGAGCTCAAGGGATTTTTGATAAAAACTTGAAGCACTTGGGGATTTACCAGGGATCTCAAGAGATTTTGCCAAAGACACTTGGGGATTTACCAAGGAGTTCAAAAAGTTTGACAAAAAGGAACAAAACCATTTTGAAAAGATAGGATAAACTATTGCTTTCTGCAAATGAGCCTAAAACCTACCTAGCCAAATATGCATGTAATGATAGGATCCACTTATATTCTACATAGTAGTGAAACTTGCCAATACAATTCAAATGTATTGACCCTTGTGGCTGTAACTTGTAATGTTGCAGGTTTGATTTGATTTTAGTGAAGATTGATTGATTAGGATTACAAAGTCTACAACCAACATGTTTGCCTGTGGCACTTTGAAGATGAAGGACCCCATGCTTATAGTTATTCTGCTGCAATGTAATGTAATAGCCAAATGAGCTATGTAAGATGTAATAAAATTATGTTATTCCTGGTTATAACGTTATATTATGACCTTTGTTTCTTGATATTACATCTTAACTGTGGATGCTAGCTATTGATCCAGGGACTAGCATTGTAAACACAGGGATCTCTACCTTATCTAAGGTTGGGACCTCTTACAGATGGTATCAGAGCATTGTGTTGCCTGTAGGATTTATAACCCTAGGATTGGACAAAAACCCTTAGCAATATAGGAGATGTATTTTTTCCAAAACTTATTTACAAACAATCTTGTAAACTCTTTCCTCAACCATTTTGGTTTTGAATCTACATCTCTTCTATTTCAAACTTGATGGAAAAGCCTACCCCATGGCCAAGGACTTCTTCAACTCTAATGACTTCAACATCTTCAACTCTAATAACTTCAACATCTTCAACTCTAATGACTTCAACTTCTTCAACTCTAATGACTTCAACTTCTTCAACTCTAATGACTTCAACATCTTCAGCATATTCACCAAGGACTTCAACCTTAGATACCACTAAGGACAAGTGAGACAAGGAAATCTTGCTCAAGATTTGGAGACTAAGGAAACACAACTTAGAAGGAGCCTACATCACCTTTGAAGTTTTTGTGACCAAAATTTTCCCAAGGAAACCATGATCTCATGCAAGAAGAATCAACCAAGGAGGATAGAAAGATCACAAGTGACCCATATAGATGGACCACCATATTTTAGTTAAGTCAAACACACCCACTTATGTGGTGTAACAAAAATATTTTGTTGCCTAAAACTGTGTTTGAACTTCATTGTTTGAGTGAAAAGTTTGTTTGTGATTGCTTGCACATTGCTTGAGTGAATTGTAATGTGTGTGATTAGAATTATTTCCTTAGAAATGTCTTGCCTATTCTAATCTCAATTCAACCCAAACAGATGACTACTCCAAGAAACTCCAACATCAAGGTTGATGACACCAACACCAACCAAGAGGACAACATGGAGGAACTCATAGGAACCCAAAACCAGTTGAACCAAATGACAGCTCAATTCATAGCCAACACCAGTGGGGAAGATCCAACCCTACAAAAGTTTTTGGAAGACCAAGCTCAAATGTTGCATAAGGTGACAGACCAAATGCTCAACATGGAAAGCAACTTTTCCAAGGATGACAAGGATGTCATTCTAAAAGGAGCCAAAGCTTGCAATATTTGTGGAGACAAGGATCACACTTCCAAGGAGCATGGAGATCAATGCCCCAACTGTGAAGAGAAACATCCAGTAGGCCAATGTCCCACCTCTCAAGCTACTTGCTACCTATGTGAAGGAAACAACCATGTCCCTATCCAATGCCCCGTCTATTCCATTGTTGAACAAAGGAAACAAGGTGGAGTGCAACAAATGATTGCAAACTATCAAGAAGGATCTAAGTCTACCAAGAAGAATGAGGACAAAGGAAAAGCTCCACTTATACCTCCATGCAATACAACCCAATTCAAAGGACCAAAGAAGAGGCATATGAATTATCCAAGGAGCAATAGAAGGTCCAAGAAACATGTAGACATTCCTACCTATCAGATAACATATGAACAACATGAACTGGATGCACTCCTAGCTTTGGAGAAGCCCAAAAAGAAAAAGAAGGACAAAAGCCATGTGCAATGTCATCATTGCAAAGAAATGGGACACTATTCCAGTGAATGTCCAGAGAAACAGAAGTATAAAGAGATTGGCCAAGTATGGTGCAACAACTGCAAAGATCTAGGCCATTATGCAACAACTTGTCCACAAGAGACACGTGAAGAACTCAAAGTTATCATATGTTTCAATTGCAAAAACCCAGGACATTATGCAAGCAATTGTCCAGAAAAGATGAAGAACAAGATAAACAAGCCTGATCTCAGCCTTGTCACATGTACCAAGTGTGGAAACAAAGGACACTATGTAGATGTTTGCCCAGAGAAGTTTCCCCAAGATCCCAAGCAAGCCAACATGTAATTTAGTTGGAAATTTTTTAAGGGTGGTAGTACCCTAGATGCTTTTCAGCCTACTTGTAACCCTAGCCTTCCCAAATCCCGGGACGAGATTTATTTTAAGGGTGGTAGCCTGTCACATCCCAAGATTTCCCAAATCTTGTAATGTGAAAAATAAATTAATAAAAATAAAACTTTGTTGAATTTCAGGGTGAGAAGAAACTTTTTGTTTCCAATTTGAAAACCTTCAAACCTATTTTGATCAAACAAATCCTAAAGGGATTTGAAAAGATAAAACAATTAATAAAGAAAGTTTTAAATATTTGGAAATACTATTTTAAATCTTTTAATAAAAAGATTTGGTTTTTAAATGTGAAGGTAGAAATGTAAATAAAGATTATTTTAAAGAGCCAAATTAAAACTTGGCCAAGCCTTTGAAATAAAATATTCCTATTTTATAAAAATAGTAAAGGTTTATTTAAAATAAAACAATAAGGATTTAATATCCAAGTTTATTAAAAATAAGGGTTTTACTATTTTAATTAAACATCAAAACTTATTTATTTATTTTAAACAAGTTTTCCAAGTATTCTATATTTTCAAATAAAACCTACTGATTTGGTTTTGAAAATGTATAGATTTCAAATGGAGTTTTTAAATAAATTAAAACCCATTTGATGTATTAACTAATGTCCATATTATTTAATTATAAATGGACCCTAAAATAAAAAATATTTTATTATTTTGGGACATGGAGTGTTGTTGTTAAACAGAACCAAAACCCAATACAAGTGTGGTGAATGTTTGAATTGATTTGAATGCTTGTTTGCTTGTTTGAATTTCAAAACAGAAAATAGAATTGGAAAAAGAAAAAAACATTCAGGAAGGAAAAAAATAGAAATGGACACAGCCCAGCCAGCCAGCCCAATAAGCCCAACTCTAGCCCAGCTTCTTTTCCCACGCACGAAGCGTTTTCCACCTGAACCCGCACCCGCAGAGACACTGACCAGTGGCCCCTCTCTCCCTCTCTTTCTTTCTCACTGACAGCAAGGCCCCATGCTACTGTTCATCGTCTTCAAGCCGCGCTGATTCCTCCTCGCCGTTTCCTGTCCTTTACTCCGGCGATCAATTCGCGCTATTAACGACCATTACTCCCCCTGCGACGACGCCTACTAAAGCTCCAGCACCTCCTCTCTCGTTCCCCTCACGCGCCTCCCTCTCTCTGCCCCCAGGCCGTCGTAATTTCGAGCCGGACTCCCACTGCTCCGACGAGCATCTCCAGTAAATTCCGGCAAACCACTGCCGCCCCTCACCTCCCCAACCACACGAGCTTACTCCCCAGCCTCTGACGCTTCTCTCTGTGCCATCCGTTCAACCGCGGGCGCCCCAGAACGTCAGCAACCACTTCGACTGAGCGTCGCCACGTCTGCTACTATCTCCAGCGACGTTTCCTGGTAAGAACCGACCACCCCGAGCCCTATCCTTCACACACGCGTCATCGCCTTGGCCTTGCGCATCTAACCATGCTCTCTGTTTGCCCCCTCGTGATCTGTAGCGTCGACCCCGACCACGAACAGAACCATCTGACGCCGCCGACGACTCCGGCGAACGATTACTCTCGCTCCAATACGCCCCTCGCCAGACCAACACCACCTCGAGCTTCACCGTGACCTCATGAACCCGGTGAACACCTCCCCTTCCCTCCTTGCTTCCTAGAACCGCCGCTAGCCCACCGTCTGAGCATGCGCCGTCGTCTGCCACCGCCAGCGCCGCCACAAGATGGCAAGCGTGCTGCGCGCCTTTGGATCTTAATCGTACGCACGGGATAGATTCTTAGCCGAAGGGGTATCGATCTATCTGTGCCATGCGTTGTTAGTTTAATCCTACGGCCAGCATCACTTGATCCACCCGAATCGGTATCGACCAGTAACATCGCGACGCGTGGCCAGTCTTCGATTTAAACCAGAATTTGAAATCAGATTTAGATGCAGATTTGAAAACCTTGTAACTTTTGATCCACACGTCCAAAAATTGCAAACTTTATATCAATGGAATCAATGGAACAAGCCCTAGCCAACCATGCAATTTGTTTAGTAAAAAGTTTCTGTTAGATTGTTTGTTTTTGCAGAAACATTTGTATGCTTGTTTAGACTATAGAAATTATTCCAAAATGATTTTGAGGTTGAAATCTTTGCAAATTGGTTTGTTGTGAACCTACTGACCCTAGGAACCAACTTGTGGATTTAAAAATGAATTTTGTGAAGATTAGGAATAAAAACTTGAATTAGCTCATTTCTAGTCAAATAAATTTTTTGTTTATGCTATGAAAATGAGTTTTAACAAAAACCTTTGGAAAATGTTTTGACTCAAAGCTACTGACCCTAAACACCAAGTTTTGTGAACTAGCAACCTATTTGTTGAAGAACATGAAACTGTTGCTTTGCTAAAAACATTTTCCACCATATAAAATATTGATTGGATTTAAAAATGATCTATAGGAAAAACCCTTTTGCAAATGACTTTACCACTTTGGAAAATGACCACTTTGAGCCTCACAATGTTTAGAGACTAGTGGAAACCACCTTTGCAAATAAAACTATCTTTTGCATGCATAACTTAGCTTCTATTAATTTATGTGTGTGAATTGTTTGATTGATTATTGGTTGGAATGCTAGTTGATATTGTGTTTGCTTGATGGATTTGTAGTGAAGTTAGAAAAGTGTGAAACTAGCAAGATCAAGAAGTGAACCAACATTCCCTACCAAAAAGGCAAGTTACACTATCATCTAAAGTCCTACTATTTTCATTATTCTTAGTGGATTTTGAAACATGCATGAAAAGAATTTCTATACTTATGCTATGCTAAATCCTAATAGGATTCCCCTTATAAATTCCTTAGTGAAAACAATGTAGTTGTAAAATGCTTAGCCATGCTACATATTTTTTTTGAGAAGAGATACATGTTGAGATTTTATGAAATTGAGAAAAGACTTATGTTTTATATAATAAAACAAGGACTCAATGAACCACCTGGGTGGACAATGATACTTTGAGTTTTGATAAGGTGGCAACAAAAGGAACCATGTCTATGGCAATCTCTTTGTGTTGTGCACCAAAATAAAACCACCCAGGGACTTAGAGATTCAACATGTTTCTCCAATTGTGGCTTTCGTGTACAGCCACATGCTACATATGGCTCTGGCTTAGTCAACTACATTGGTAAGACCCATGCATTGTCTTCGGGTACTGAAAATGAGGGAACACGAAACCCTACATGGGTGCCTGAAGACAAGCTAGCAATGGTGTATGGGAGGACCCTCTGGAAAGACTTCGTCACATTCTCAATCACAAGACTCCATCTTGGTGAGTACCAATCCAGCGGCCACTGGTGGCAACAAGATGAGGGTGTGTCATGTGGGTAAAGTGTACAACTTCTGCAGAAGATAATAAAATCAAAGTACTTAGCCGTGTCCCCGGTTATGGACAATACTGAGCAACTAAAGCTTGAATCTATGGGAAATCTCGACATTCCAATTTCTAAAAGAAAAACTTTTAAGTGATAACAAAAGACTTGCAGCACTTGGGGATTTACCAAGGAGCTCAAGAGATTTGGATAAAAACTTGCAGCACTTGGGGATTTACCAAGGAGCTCAAGAGATTTGGATAAAAACTTGCAGCACTTGGGGATTTACCAAGGAGCTCAAGAGATTTTGATAAAAACTTGAAGCACTTGGGGATTTACCAAGGAGCTCAAGAGATTTTTGATAAAAACTTGAAGCACTTGGGGATTTACCAAGGAGCTCAAGAGATTTTTGATAAAAACTTGAAGCACTTGGGGATTTACCAAGGATTTCAAGAGATTTTGACAAAGACACTTGGGGATTTACCAAGGAGTTCAGAAAGATTTGACAAAAAGGAACAAAACCATTTTGAAAAGATAGGATAAACTATTGCTTTTTGCAAATGAGCCTAAAACCCTACCTAGCCAAATATGCATGTAATGATAGGATCCACTTATATTCTACATAGTAGTGAAACTTGCCAATACAATTCAAATGTATTGACCCTTGTGGCTGTAACTTATAATGTTGCAGGTTTGATTTGATTTTAGTGAAGATTGATTGATTAGGATTACAAAGTCTACAACCAACATGTTTGCCTGTGGCACTTTGAAGATGAAGGACCCCATGCTTATAGTTATTCTGCTGCAATGTAATGTAATAGCCAAATGAGCTATGTAAGATGTAATAAAATTATGTTATTCCTGGTTATAAAGTTTTATTATGACCTTTGTTTCTTGATATTACATCTTAACTGTGGATGCTAGCTATTGATCCAGGGACTAGCATTGTAAACACAGGGATCTCTACCTTATCTAAGGTTGGGACCTCTTACAACATATAATTTGGTATATGGTAGATGAATAAACAAAAAAAGTTCTTCTAAAAGAATGGTTACCTAGGACGTGTACATGACAGGATCCAAAAGGGTTTTGTTAATTCAAAGGATGCTAAAAAGGGCATGCAAACTTCAATGGTTGAAGTAAGCATCACGGAGTTAGAATCTTCACCGTGATGAAACTGTTAGAGGTGTTCTTCATCAGGAGACAATGAAGATGCTTGCGTTTGCAAGAAATTAAGTGGGAGTGCTAAGACATATTTCTAATACATTAGGTGGAGGATATCTTGTTGATTGGAAATGATGTATCTTTTATTGACATAGGTTAAGGATTTCATTTCAATGAAAGACTTAGGCAAAACCCAAATATTGAGCATTAATGTCTACATGGATAGACTATGACGCTAATATGGTTATGCCAAACATACATATATGAGATATTGAAGGAGTTCAATATAGAAACGACAAGAAAAGTTTCTTGTCGCATGAAAAAAGAATTGAATCAAGATTCAAGTGTATCGACACTTCATAAGTGAAACAAGATTCAAGTGCTTTGACACTTGATGAGTGAAATCACAAGGATGTTTTGATCAATCATACCATGATATGTACACATCCAGATATGTCCTATGCTCTAAGTGTTATGAGCATATACCAGAATGAATCACAAGATGATCATTGGACGATAGTAAGGAAATTCTTATGATCTTTTGAAGAACTAAGAATATATTTGTGTAGAGGTGACAAAAAAATACAAATAGTTCATTGTAAAGTGTTACATTGATACTAGTTGTCACAAGATACAAATTAAGTTTATCTCAATTTAAACTATGGGTGGCACAATGTAATGGAAAGGAGATTCCATGATGGATTTGGATGAATTCCAAAGTTAAGACATTGTGACGGATACTAGAACAAAAAGGCTAAGTATATGACTGCTATAGTAGCAGCAAAGGAGGGAATTTGTGTCAAGTAGTTTGTTATCAAACTAAGGCGTGGTTCGCAACAGGCTAACACTAAATATATATTGTATGACAATAGTACAGACATGATTTAACCCCAAGGAACTAAAGGTCTCACCAAAATACCAAATTTATACAATGCCATCTCATTGGAGAATGAGTGATGCGTAAAGACGCAAAGACATGTAAATACACACGGACCTGAAGTGTCAAATCCGTAGATTATGTTAACCACTTTCAATTGCGTATATGGAACACCAGAAAGCCATAGGTGTTCAATACGCAAAGTTTTCAAACTAGATTATTTTCTCTAGTGCAAGTGGAAGACTGAAGGGAATATGCCCGAGATGCAATAATAAAGTGGTAGGCCCTTGACTAGAAATTTTTGTTTTCTATGCTGCGAACCCTTCACCAAAATACCTGAAATTTGGGTAGGGCTTGACTAGAAATTTGTATACCTTAGTATGGGTTTCCTTGCGGCCAAGGTCTAAGCTGAGGCTACCTTGTAAAGATTCTCCACCTGTGCAGTACCCAAGATGACAATTGGTCATGGTTGGGAGGCCAAACTCACAGGAGAGGTGCCTATACTAGGGCATGTAATTGAAAGATTAGGATTGATTATCCGCATACTGAGTATGGTGAATTCAGGATTGTTCCTGACGAATGTATCGAATGTTGTGGTGAAAGTGTACTACCTCTATAGAGTGTCAAACTATTCGAATAGCCGCGTCTGCGGTTATGGACAGTTGGAGTGGCCATACTATTCCGTCGTCAGACATTTTCAAAATGACTTGTGAAATGAATCATGACTTTGACTTGACCACAACAGAGTTGTGACATGAAATTCAAGTTCCCACTTAGATGTTATAATTTTTTTCAATTAGCTTTCTTTGCTTCTGAACTTAGTAGAGATAAATCTGCCTTTTTGCAAAATAACCCTAGAGCTTAGTACTTCCTATTCCAAAACCACTTCGCTTGTTAGTATTAGTTTGCGAGTACTTAAAAAGTACTCATGGCTTTGTCCCTGGCTATTCCCGTGGCTAGCCTATGAAGAGGAGTATCAGGAAGACGGACAGCAGGAGGGTTACGACAACTAGGATCATCTCCCATCATCAGCATTGCATGTGACCATGAAGATGGAGCTTCGCCTATGCTATCGTTATTATTACGTTATTCCGCTGCTTGAATTGTATTAATACTGGATCATGAGATCGTTTATTTGTGTAATACCTTATGTATGGTTTGTAATGGATGATGTACTATGATATCCAATCTGTTATGTCTCGCAAAAATGGTAATCCTGGGATTGCGATGTATGGCATAACAGGCATCTAGGACTAAAAATCCGGGTGTTGACAATGGAGAATCGTGACTGGATGTATGATGGCTATGTTAGTAAGTGGGGCTTTACCTCAGAATGGCAAGAAAAGGCCGAGGACTTCGTGAACCGGGCATTTGCCGTCCCCAGCAGGCCTAGAAGAATTTTTTGCCCCTATGCAAGATGCAAGAACCTGAATACACATTCGAAGTACGATGTGAGTACTGACCTGCTAAATTACGGGTTCACACCATCCTACAATACTTGGACATTCCATGGTGAAAAGTTAGCGAAACGTGCTAGGAGGGAGTCACGACAGAGTCAGCAGCAGAGTCAGCCAGGGGGAGAATTTGATGCTGGTTTTGATAGGTGCATAGACAACTTTGTGAATGATAATGCGCCTGAAAGCCCTCATGTAGAGGCGAAGACAAGTGAGGTCCGAAGGAAAACACGTCAAAGTACTACTAGACTTTGTTTGCCTCGCAGAGACCCCTTCATGCACATATAGATGTTACCCAACTGGATGCCATTGCTCGCCTTTTGCCTTCAAGAGCCACAGGAACTTGACTAGAGAGGACTTTGATGATATGCTTGCCGTCGTTGGCAGCATTCTGCTGAAAGGGCACGTCTTGCCGGAGAACTTCTACTATTCGAACAAACTCCTCTGTGACCTTAATATGTCATATGAGTCGATACATGCTTGTTCGAAGGGATGCATGCTATTCACAAGGAGCATGCTAACACAAATTATTTTATCTGCTGCAAATCCTCTAGGTACTTTGAGGTCGATCCCAATGGTGATGGTCAAAAGAGACGGGTTACCCAAACCATCCTCTGGTATCTTCCAATCATATCGAGGCTCCAACGACTCTTCATGATCGAGAAACCGCCCAGCGATGCAAGGCGATGAGAAGGGAACAGATACCTCGACAAGATGATACATCCGTCGGATGGTAGTGCATGGAAGAACTTTGTCAAGTAATATCCTGATATAGCCGGTGACAAGAGGAGCGTAGCAGTTGCCATATCAACCGATGGATTCAATCCATATGGGATGTCGGCTTCAGTATACAGTTGTTGGCCAGTGTTTGTTATTCCCCTGAACCTGCCCCCTTGCGTCTGCATGAGATCAGAGAACATGTTTGTCTCGATGATAACCCCAGGGTTGAAATACCCGGGGTAAGAACATGAATGTGTATCTAGAACCGCTGGTGGATGACTTGCTTTGTGGCTAGGAAGGTCGGGGGATCCGAACATTTGACGCTTCAAACAACGAGCACTTCGATATGTATGTCTGGTACCATACCTCCCTGCATGACCTACCAGCACGTGCGTTGTTCTGCGGCTGGTGTACACATGGGAAGTGGCCTTGCCCAGTGTGCATGCAAGCTCTAAATTTCTTCTGGTTGTCGAAGGGAGGCAAGTATTCCTTCTTTGATCAACATCGATAGTGTCCCTGATCATCCATACAAGAGTGACAAAAAGATGTTCAAGAAAGGCCGTGTTGTCCATGATCCAAAGCCACGTCTAAAGACCGGAAAGGAAATCAAGGCTGAATTAGAAGCTCTCCAGCCAAACTCCGATGGGAATGGTTTCGTGGGACACGGGGATAAGCACTAGTGGACCCACATTCTGTGGTTATGGAAGCTCCCTTACTTTGAGGATCTTGAGCTCCCGCATAACATTGATGTAATGCACACCGAAAATAATATCGGGGAGGCCCTTTGGAGCACCATAATGCAAACCGAGAAGACAAAAGATAACATCAAGGCTCGAATTGATCAAGAAGCATTGTGCGATAGGCCAAAGTTGAACATGCAGCCACCCAAAGCCAAAGGCAGAAAAAGGTGGTCTAAGCCAAAGGCTCCTTTCTGCCAAAGAAGCCCCAAAGAAGGGAGATCTTCTAGTGGATCGCGCAAAGTTTGTTTTTCCCTAATAGGTACGCAACCAAATGGATGAGGGGTGCAAACATGGAAACGTTGTGAGTAAAAGGGCTCAAGAGTCATGACTACCATGTATGGCTTGAGCGGATAATGTCGGTGATGATTTGAGGCTATGTCGATGAGGAGACTTGGCGGGTGCTGTCGAGGTTGAGAAGCTACAGGAACAGGCACCCGAGTTGCTTTGCGATCTAGAGATGGTCCTTCCGCCAGTTCTTCAATCCGATGCAACATATGATCTTGCATCTTGCGACGAGGCTTTAAAGGGGGACTGTGTGGGCCCGTTGGCTTCATGAGAGAGAAACAAAGAAGCTTCTTAAGAAAACAGGAAATAAATGCAAGATCGAGGCATCCATAGCCGAGTTAGTCATTAATGAGGAGGTTGCAAACTTCACCACAAAGCACTATGATGCCAACATTCCCACAAAGCACAACCCTGTGTTTCTTACAATGTCGCCAACCCTGAAGATGTACCCAATCTTAGCATCTTCGTTGGGATAGGTGGCAAATCAAGTGGCACAAAGAGATTCGCAATGAAAAAACTTGAGCGGGAGTTGATCCACTCGTATGTCTTGAACACCATGGAAGAAGTGAAGCCGTAGATCGAGTAAGTGCTCATCATTTAGTTTTCCACAAACATTCACTTCTATGTCCGTGCATAACTCTCCTTTAAATTGGTATAGATAATTCAAGAGTGCACATTGGAAGAATCCAAATAGGGAGCCTAACCCTCAAGAGGAGCAGGATATTTTCGATAAGGGTGGTGGTTTCGGTTTCGTCAGCTGGTTCTGTGGTTTGGTACTATTCGAGCCAACTTCTCATCCTACACTTCTTGTGATAAACTTCTTATGCTAAACTTATCGTTCTAACTTGTAGGCAAGAACTGACAAAGAGATGCAACCCGAGCTAAGAAATATTGCTAGGGGCTTTAACCATTCAGTCAACACGTTCAATGCTTATGACGTGAATGGGTATCGCTTCCATACCCATGAATACACAACTAGTCGGCCCAACCGGAAGACAACAAATAGCAGGGTCTTTTGTGAAGGCTCAGATGGCCTCTAGTACTATGGAAGAGTCGAGGGTATATATGAGATGAATTGCGGTTTTGGCAAAGGGCTAAATCCCTTTGTATTCAAATGCCAATGGTTTGACCCACATAAGGTGAAACGGGATCCTGAAATTGGACTGGTCGAAGTTAAGAGAAGCTCCATGTATGCGGGAGATGATGTTTACATTTTGGCTACTCAGGCCTTCCAAGTATTCTATCTTCCATACCCATGCCAAAACCCGAAAAAACATTTACAGGACTGGGATGTTGTGATGATGGTACCGGCACGCAATAGGCCGCCCTTTCCAAACAAGGATGATTACCGCCGCCTAGACCCCTCAACAAACGATGGTGAGTTTTAGCAGGAAGAAGGGCTCCCCGGGCAATTCACTATCGACCTGTCCGCCGATGGTGACATGGTCGTAGATGATGAGCAAGAAGAAGGCGAGGAGGAGGACACTGCGAAAGATGAAGCTGAGGAGGTTCACAACCAACAAGATGTGAGTTTGCTCGAGGCGTTCCATGCAGGCCTTGACGTCAACGATCCACAGGGACCACCTTCAGATTTCGTGGATGATTATTGGTGGCCGGAAAATGATAGTGATGAAGAAACCTCTTGTCTAATTCATAATCCCGACTCAGGCTTCTGATCCATGTAGGAGTAATAATCTTTGTAGTAGTGTTTGCTATGTAATCCCGCCGGGCTATGTAATAAAATTTCTTTCCTTTTGTCTTTGTATTTGTAAGAACTCTATGCTATGTAATAAAATTTCTTTCCTTTTGTCTTTGTATTTGTAAGAACTCTATGAAATAGATTAGATAGCCCTAAAGTCGAAAGGAAAGACATTACTTCACTATTCGTATAGCATGGGCGACATTGTTATATGAATCGTGGAATGGTTTCTTTCCTTTTGTCTTTGGAGAAATACAAGGAAGGCTTCATCTTGTAGCCCCAAAGTCGAGAGAGGACAAGTATTTTTTAGATTCATATAGCATGGGGATGTGATGATGGCAAGCCTAGGAAAGGATTCTCGATCCACGACAACGATTCCTTTCGAGGAGTCGTTTCCGTGGAGACCGAACCCTTTCCTTGGCTTGCCGCGTCTCATACCCATGCTATATGGATCATGGATGTATTTCTCTTCTTTCATCTTTGCTGATATGAATAGATTAGATAGCATGACTAAAATGAAATAGATTAGATATCCCTAAAGTCGAAAGGAAAGACATTACTTCACTATTCGTATAGCATAGGCGGGCTTACATTGTTATATGAATCGTGGAATGGTTTCTTTCGTTTCGTCTTTGGAGAAACACAAGGAAGGCTTCATCTCGTAGCCCCAAAGTCGAGAGAGGACAAGTATTTTCGAGATTCATATGGCATGGGATGTGACGGTGGCAAGACCAGGAAAGGATTCTCGATCCACGACAACGATTCCTTTCGAGGAGTCGTTGGCGTGGAGACCGAATCCTTTCCTTGGCTTGCCGCGTCTCATACCCATGCTATATGGATCATGGAAGTATTTCACTTCTTTCGTCTTTGCTGATACGAATATAAAGTGTGTTTAAAACTTGAGTATTATTGTACGGTTATGAATCTTGTGTCAATGATGTGTACTAATAAACTACTCTTTTCACTCTGTTTTGCAGGTGATTGAAAGATGCCGGGGGAAAGGGCGTTTCAAGAAAGCTGAAAAGCTTGGCTAAACTTGTAACTGGTGGTTCGAAAGATGCCAGGGGGAAGCAGCCTTCTAGTCCTAGTGCTAGTGCTCCATCGCGCACTTCACAGCAGCGGGGGCGTGGGAGGCATGCGAGGACTCCTAGTCCTCCTCCGGTCTTCGAGGAGGACGAGCAGGAGCAGGAGGGGGAGGCGAGGATGAGGAGCCAGTTTGCCGTCAGGAGGATGAGGGTACGCACTCGGATTCTGACGATGAGGAGGACGAGGAGGAGCAGGAGCAGGAGCAGCAGCAGCAGGAGGAGGATGAGGGGTTAGGGTCTTTACCCTACGAGCTTGACACGTCCTTGAGGTGGGCGCCTCCAGAGGATGAGACGCCGTACCTTGAGGAGTACGCGACCGCCGACTCGAGCCTGGTGCCATGGGAGAAGGCTCCATATCGGCATGGGGTTTCGAGACTCCCCGACCTACCTTATCCCTATGCGGACAAGGTACTCGTGCCCGCTGGGTCGAGTTACATGATTTGACCCTAAACCATACATTGGAATTTTCATCACATACTGATCTTGTCTTTTCATTTTGCAGTGCCTTTCTATATCAGGATGGAATCACGCCATATCGTGGCTACTCAAGCATCCTTGGAGCCCTGGTTAGAAAGTATTTTCCTGGGATTGTCACTCTCCCAAATGGTTCGAAGGATGTGGCTTGGACTTGGAAGCATTACAACTATGCCAAAGATCCGGAAAATTTTTACACCAGCATTGCGGAGAAGATTCAGGTTTTGTTCTGGGTAAGTTTGTTTCGCTTGTCATAATTCAATCGCCTTGAGGATGAAATATACTTGCACTCATGGCTTTGACACCCCCTTTTTTTCCTATATGCATACTTGTAGAAGTATTTCGACATGGACAGGACGCGCAAAAGGGAGTGCTTGTCGATCGTTCACGAGCTTGCCAAGAGGAAGGTGCAAGACATGCACTACGAGGCACGCGTGAACTGCGTCCGCAACTGGTTCAGCGATCGAAAGATTTGGATGAACAAGAGCCAAACCTGGGAGATGCTCTTCGAGCCATGGCAGTACCTGCAGGTAGTTGCATTTTTGTTTTATTGATTTCTTGACCTTATTCTATTTTCTATTGTACTAATACATGTGTCTTGTGGATGTAGAACCCTCCTCATTTCGTGGACATACCCCCAGTACCTCCAGAAACACGCCGATGCAAAGAAGCGGTGAGAGGAGATGGGGGTAGATCACACCGCCAAGGTAGCATCCCCCTCGCCCTTCTCAGGCAAAAAAGGTGAGGAAATCCTTTATATGTTCTTGCTTGTAATGTTATTCTTTACTTCGCCCTTTGGAGTCCCCCTTCACTTAACTTCGTGCTCTTTTGTGAAGAAAATAAAGACATGTGAAGAGTTGTCCGTTTTTGCCGTTTGGAAGAAGACACGCACGTTGGACGAGCCTAGGAACAGGAGCCTATGGATGAACGAGGGAGCCAAGCTCCGGGTGAGAAGTACCCTGAGAAGTACAAGGAGGTGCATGGCGAAGATTCCAACCCTGAGACCACCCCCTTCGACCCCGAGGTCGTCATGCTGGCGGGAGAAGGCCATAAGAATGGTCACCTATGGATCGGTCACGGGTCCGTCAACCCTAGGACCGTTCCATCTATGTGCCAAGTCCGGCGTGGTAGGACGAGCGACCAGCCTGCTGTAGAGACCCGCCCACGGCCTTCGGTTGTAGCTCTCGACCAATTACGGGTATGTTCTTCCTCGGTCATCTATGTTTTACTACATGTTTTGTGTTGCAATGTTCATCACATCGTGGAGACACGACGTAGGAGGAGATGGCCGCTGATAGGGCACGCAGAGAGGCGGCCGAGCAAAGCAATGGAGCAGCAGATGGCCCATCAGCAGGGATTGCTGGAGCAACAAGGGCAGATGATGCGGTGGATGACACAGCAAAAGCTCGTCAATTCTCAACCAGGGACTCTTCCTACTCCTCCTTTCGCCTTCTCGTGGGTAATTGATCAAGTGTCTTATTGTCCAATGCTCGCAATTTTCAATCTTGCCTTATTGTCTAATGCTCACAATTTCCAATGCTGCAGATGGACAATGCGATGTCAGCCCGTGGGTCCACGGTGGATCGAACAACCAAAGCGCGTTGCCTTTCACCATCAACAATCCGTCGTCTGGAGGCTAAATCGAGTCCTCCGTGTTTGTTTTCTTATACTTGTCAAATTTAGCCATTCCATCACATTTGTAGAAATTTTAGCCATGCTATGACACTTGTAGAAATTTTAGCCTTGCCATGATACTTATAGAAAATTTAGAAATTCCATGACACTTGTAGGAAATTTAGCCTTGCCATGATACTTATAGCAAATTTAGCAATTCCATGACACTTGTAGATAATTCTATGCCATTGTCAATATTTTAGCCATGCTATGCAACTTGTAGAAATTTTGGCCTTGCCATGACACTTATAGAAATTTTATCCTTGCCATGGGACTTGTAGATATTCGTGATTTTACTTGTCATATTGATGTAATTTGCCATGAGACTCGTCAAAATCCCATGTAATTGCCATTGCCATCAACTTGCCTAGAAACTTGTACATATTAATGATTTTACTTGTCATATTGATGTACTTGTCTTGAACTTGTAGGATCTCACGATGGAGCATGAGCTTGTGGAGCACACGGCGGTGATGGTCTTGTAATATTTTTCTAGTTTAGGTCTTGTAACTTGTTGGTTATGCACTTGGCAGTACTTGACACTTGTGGCATGAGCTTGTGGCAAGAATAAACACTACCATTTGACACTTGTAATATTTGTGAACTTTCTTGCTTTCAGAGTGATGATGTGATACTTGTCTTGAGCTTGTGATGATATTTGCTAGTGTTGGTGATGCATTTTGGTGTTGGTGATGATATTATTATTGTTTTGATGATTATATTGTTGTTGTTGATGAGTATATTATTGTTGTTGATGATCTGTATGATCATATATATATATATATTATATGTTTTGAATTACAGGAAATGACTGAAACAGATTTTTTTTGAATGATAGCTCCTTTGCAGGTGTATACACACGGCAAAGTGCAAATGGTCACTTTGCCATGTGTATACACGACAAAGGAGCCACGGTAACGCACGTGCGTCTGCTGGACATTGTCACCGAGCCTTTGCCATGTACAATGCGCAATGCAGACACGACAAAGGTGGAGACATTGCCGTGTGTCACCCCGGCTGTCACACGGCAAAGACAGAACACACGGCAAACAACTAGGCATACGACAAAGGAATGACACACGGCAAAGACCAATGCACAAGACAAACAGAAGGCACGACAAAGAAATCACACACGGCAAAGGGAGAATGCACACGGCAAAAAATGACACGGCAAAGATCTGTTGGCTCCATCGATGGACAAAACCGTCAAGTACTTTACTTTGCCGTGGTCCGAGTAGAAAACACATGGTAAAGGCTTTGACGTGTTCCTGGTGCAAAGACACACGACAAAGGGCCTTTGTCGTGGACGATCGTTCGTGTGGCATTACACACGGCAAAGCCTTTGCTGTGTTCCGAAGACCTTTGCCGAGTGGGGAACACCCATGCGGCAAAGAACCTCTCTCCGCAGTGCTGGTGGTGGAGGCCAGGACGGCGGCGGACACGGTGGTGGTGGCGGCGCTTGCTGCGGACGATGGCAGCGGCCGGGGTGCGCGATCAACGGCGGCGGTCTGATGGTAGCGGCCGGACGCGCATAAACGACGGTAGTTGGTGGTGGTAGCGGCCGGGCACGCGGCGCGACGGCAACTTGGACAGCCTGCCGGTGTCCTGATCGGGCGGCGCGTCTCCTGCGCGTCGAGTTAATCTGCTGATGGCCACGGCTCCCGTGTTTCTACTCATATCTGCATCCAAAGTGCAGAGTACCTGCAATGTGTCGATCAAATGCTTTACCGCTGTCCAGTTTTCTGTCATCGGTGTTTATATTAATCTGCTGATGAAGTTGACGGTCAATGAAATGTGTGGTCGTGTGGACGAGGTAACATAGACTCCCATGATGTTGGGGTAGGAGGTGATGTCCACAAGGGAATTCAAGCTCTCCTTGCTCAATTTGAGGCACGACCCCATCGATATATGCATAGGGATGTACCGACAATGGATAACATCTCACTCACACCGTCATGTTGAACATTGTGTCGTGTTCCCTTGCGATGATGTACTGTGCAATTGGTTTGTTTGACGAACGCCATGAGTTGATGAAAAAATGCTGATAATCTCAACATCATCCATTGTGGCATCCCCCTGCACTAATCTGCTCTTCATAAGTATAATCCTCCTCATCTGTACTTTGTCGTACTTCTCCCTGGTGGATCCACCAATCTTACCACACTAGGAATCCCCTTTTTTCAAATGTGTCTGAATATTAGTAGTACTTACATCTAGTGGTTCAAATGTAAGCTCCTCTTTATAGGCACCCCTAGCCTTATTGGTGAACCGTTTCCAAGTGCTATCCAACAAAGAAAATGAATAAAATGAGTTATTAATTACTTGATATCAGGAAATGAACAAAAGTTGCTAATATAGTGCCTTAATGATTGAAATTACCTCTGGAG